>CDHK01000001.1:3498081-4098081 GCA_001048715.1 Penicillium brasilianum | reverse complement strand
ATTCTCCACGAGATGGAACCCAGGAAACTTTTGGATTGGAAACGCTGGAACAAGATCTCGAAACCGAGAACTGAAAACATCAGCCGGGGACTATGCTTCTTTTCGACAGGGGTCCTTAACGTGCATGCGCATAGTACTTTTGTGAGACTTCATTTCCACCGCGTGCCAATTTGAGTCTGATAGCAATTAATGTCAGACTTAGTCTGATCCTGGCGTCTCTGGTGGCTGTAAATAAAAATAATATCGGTTGAACTCGGGCCAACGGATCACCCACACCACGACGATTGCGATCTCCCATGTTTTCCCATTCTCTGATTTCAGTGGAGTCTAGATACACGAATACACAAAGGCATACAAGTCCGTCGAATCATGAGGCGTGCACCTCGCCCCCTTTCCCCACCACGTAGATCACCCATTGGCATTGCATTTTGATCTCCCGAATAGAGCTGGTGTTGCCCACTCTCTGGCCAACTTTTTTTAAGAGCTGTTACTGACCCAGCGCCTATTTTGGACCCCGCCAATAGTGGATAACTAACCAACTATCGAAAGTCCAGTTTGTCATAGCGTCTAGATGGCAGGTCCTCCTTAGACAGATTTGGCTCGCACAACACTTCCAAGCTGCGCTCCTTTGCCAGGTAGATATTTTACCTCGGCACACTTCAGCTGTCTTAGCCTACCTCCTGCCATCTGTTCTTTCCCCACGCAACAGCAGACATTCCGAATGACAACACAAAAGGCTATCATTGTCCAGGAAGCGGGCCGCGCGACCTTGGTGCACGATGCCCCCGTTCCTGAGCTGCCGGATGACTATATACTAGTCAAAACAAAAGCTGGTACCTCGTCTCGCGGGTTTTTCCGTTCCTGACTTAGACTGAAATATACTCTAGTTGCGTTAAATCCCACAGATTGGCGTCACATCGACTTTGTCTCTTGCAATGGCGCTACGGTCGGCTGTGACTACGCTGGAATAGTTGAAGCCATTGGCCCAGGTGTCAAAAAGACCTTTCGGAAAGGTGACCGTGTAGCGGGCTTTGTGCACGGTAGCAACGCCGTGCGTCCTAACGGCGGTGCATTTGCAGAGTACGTGATTGCGAAAGGCGACCTCCAAATTCGCATACCCGACTCCATGAGCTTCGAAGCTGCGGCCACCTTGGGCGTAGGCTTGACCACTGTTGGCCAGAACCTTTACCAGAGTTTGGAGCTGCCTCTTCCAGGTGAAGCAGAGAGCGATGAAAGTGATATGAGCATCTTGATCTACGGAGGCGCAACGGCTACTGGCACTCTGGCAATTCAATGTGCAAAGCTCTCGGGGCTTCGAGTCGTGACAACTTGTTCTGATAGCAATCGCAATTTGATGTTCCAGCTTGGAGCAGATGCCGTCTTTGACTATCACGATACAAATGTGGGCGAGCAGATCAGGGAGGATACCGATGACGCGCTGGAATTTGTTCTAGACACCATTTCTACCCCCCAATCGGCTGCCATCTGCAGTGCCGCCATTTCATCCGCGGGCGGGGCTTATAATGCCTTATTGGATGTCCGATCAGCTAGAGATGATGTTGATTCAAACGTCTCAATGGCTTATGACGTGTTAGGGGAACCTTACCAAATGAGTGCACAGGAAATCTTACCCGATGAGAGCAATCCTGACTTTGGCATCAAGTGGTGGAATTTGGTGCAAGAGCTACTCGACGAGCGGCGGATTCTTCCCCATCCCTATCAAGTCAAGCCAGGCGGCTTGGCTGGAGTGTTGACTGGTCTCCAGCTACTACGGGAAGGCAAGGTACGTGCCAGTAAGCTGGTGTACCAAGTCGAGGAGGTCTAAAAGGCATGTAATGAGATAGCTCTCCTTTTCATTGAGAGAAGCACAAGACACTGTTTAAGCTGTGTTTGAATGAGAGTTCAATATAGTGCCGATCTTCGACCTAAGTTCACGTAATCATATGCACCAGCGGGAGCTTACGCATCTCGGTTGACAGCAAGTGCCCAGCCACCCTCGTGCTTCGAGTCAGGGGTCAAAGCCTGAAGATGGGACATGTAAACTCTTTGCGGGATCTCAATGGAAGACGATGAGCCTGATTTCCAGCATCGGGAATGCACTTCGAGCTACTTGAAACTATTTGGTCTGACCAAAGCTTAATGTGGTAGGAAAGTGGTGCCGTGGAAACGTTTCTCTGACCGCCATTCTATCCCTTCTGGCGGGTCAACCAAGTGCGATCGGCCGACTCCACCTTGACGAACTGATAATCGAGATTTGGAGATCTGCATTCCGTACTATTGGGTTAGTTATTACCTGGGAAAAAGTCACAGGCACCCTTTACGGAGCCAACTTATGCCGGGTTGTACTTGGTAAGATGTTGAAGACTTGTCTTTTCTTCCTTCACCAGGAGATACCAATTCCAGTCAATCAATTCTTCTTACGCCTCACTCGTGTGCAATGATGCATTGGTTTCAATTGATTCATGAACCTGAGCTGACTTGCTGGTTTAATATTTTACTTTTCTAGCAGTAGGTAGAAAGAACAGATAGTAGTAGAGCTGACTAGACCACAGGCCTACCTCCGCATCTGTTCTATATCCCTTCTCAAACTTGCTTGTGGTGTGAAGCCATGCATGAACGCTAAAGGGGGAATGGTTCTCACGCCATGCATACATATATGCAGCCTTCCCGCAGTTGCTCCATTTCCTGAGCATTCGAAGCTTACAGACCCGCTTCAAGTGGTACAAGGGCATCGCAGCAGTGGTCCTCAATACGCTCAAACCGGGGAACTGCATTACGGGGTGACTAGTCAGACGGGCCAGGCCTCTGAATATCAAGGCGAACAACTGTTCGACTTTTTCAAAAGTCAGCCGCGCGAGATTCCTACTTCGGGGGTCCCAAAAAGTAGAATGAAGACAGGCACATATCATAGAAGGCCGCTTCGCGATAGAGCTTCATCAACCTAAGGGCCTTAGGTCACAGCAAGGATACTATCTGGGGGGCCCGTAGAGCTGTCACCCAGTCGGGAGCAGCCGGTTAATACCCCGCCATAAGGACACATGTGCGTACTTTGTGGATGCATGGCAATCAACGGCGCCATCGCAGAGATAAGTAAAGAAAATTCCAAATTGACCCCAGGAGTGCTGATTCCAAGCGCTGGTTCCAAGCATCATCTTGCATCACCCATGTAGATTGAATTTGGAACGACACCCTGGTCCCCCGTCCCCCTCCAAGTTACCGAATAAACCAATAATCACTAGGTGAAGTCTGGCGCGGTGGGCGCATAAAGGGCCAGAGCTGCAGTCTAGAGGGAGTGGCCCGAATACATCGAGTGAAGAAAGCCGACTGATCGCGCGATGCAAGGGGTGCCATAGGAAATATCCAAACCTAGAAGTGCTGTAGGCTTGGCCTTGTGATGAAGCACCAATCACGGATAGCCTTTAACCGGTCGATCACCGCTTGTGGTTACACTTTCCACATTCATCCAAGCGACGATATACGATAGCAATCGATCGTCTGGGGCCCCAGAATCCTCTTTACTCACGGTCCTGGTGGGGCGAAGGATTGAAGATGCAGATAAGCTGAATATTGCGTGACCAGTTGTGTCGAATAGCAGCGATAACAGTAGTCACGGAAAGCCACTCGCATTGCCGAGAGGGTAGCCCGTAGTATTGGAGCAAGATTGAGATGACTGATGGTTAGTGGCTCAATATCACTTCATGAGCAGATGTGCAGGCTGCATTAGCGGCTTTCCTGTTGAGCGAATTTCGATTTAAGGCATATTGGACCAGATGGAGGCCTTCTGCACCTCTCCATAACAGGAAACTTCGTTCTGAAGTGATGGGCCCCGAAGATGGCGTGGCTGGTCTTGGTCACAGCCTTCAACGGATGTAGCTCGACGAAGTCAGCCCGCTTTTTTCGTTTGGAGTTATGTGGTCTGCACATGGCTATCTGGGATAGGTTGCTTGAAGCCCAAAATGGTTGCGAGGTTTGAAATTCCACGTAAATCGGTAGAATATAACGCAGCGATGTTGCAACCCTTGCTTATAATTTCGGGAGGTCAATATCGGACCACAGCTGGGACGACGCTTCAGATCGAGGTTTTTTTTCCTGCGTCAGCTGACGGATTGGGCCACGGTCAACCATGCAGTGAGGGCAGCTAACAACCGAGATCGATCCCAGATTTCTCGATTTTGGGTTTCGAATTTGGGTTTCCAAAGATGCTACTTCGTTGACTTGATCGATCTCATCGACGAGGATCGGCCAGCTTTATTCAGTCCGCGCAATCCCTCCAGATGCTTGATTCTCTTTCGTAGCTTGGTTCATCAAGGTTTCACGCCGAGGCTGTTTGGTGGTAAATCGGCTGTCGACTCCACCAGGTTTAGTTGGATATCATCAGCCAAAACGACATCCCAATGTGGTCGAAGAAGAGCTTCCCCTTGCAAGCCCCCTAGCCAGCAGATGCCTTTGATACACTTGAGAGCATCGTGGAATTCAGTGATTTGAAGATGGAAACAAACGCGTCGGATCATCTCCGTGAAGAAAGAATAGCCCGGGGTCCCCACGGATGCCACCATTCCCATTGTCAACAGCCAGAGATCCAATGCATCATACACGTGAGAAAAAGATTCTAAAATTTTCAGGTGCTCGATGAATTTGGTCACGAGGGAGCTTAAGATGACTGCGTGAGAGTAATATATCGGGCCTTGGATAGTGAACATGTAGAGTATGAGTGCGTAACGAATGCATTCAGTGACCGGCGATGTATTTGTGTCCTGGATATCCGGGACCGAGAGTAGAAGACGGTGCGTGACAAACAGTGCGAGATCGTGAAGTCTTGTCCCGGAGAGTGGTTCACCTTCCACGCGTTTGAAAATATAGCGGAGACGAATCAGTGCGGTTTCAACTATTTTGTCATCAATGACCCAGTTGAGCTCGGGAAGTGTGTCGTCCTCCGGGGCTATCGAGCATAAAAGCCATTCCGGGATTGGTGGTATGCCATCTCCGACGCCGCCGTCATCTTGAACAGGGAATTGTGGATAGCCAAGGATGAGCATTGATGCCCTGAGAGATATAGGAATTAGCGTGTCCTCGTTTTCATCGCATGAACACTCACCAGGTTATCATTCTTGCAGTCAGTGGACTAGTCTGCCTCACAGAGCTGATACCGCCTCGCAAGCTCACAAGTCGTTTCACACCTTCAACATGTGTTTTGCTGGCCTCGAAGTTTCCCTTGCCAAACTGCCAAGTACGAGGCATCAGCACCGATTTTGCCAATAAATGGGGGTCAAACACAAGTAATACTTGGGAGTCACTCACTTCAATTGCCGCCAAGGTGATGACGGAGTTCATCGTGCCGTCTTGCACAGCTAGTGAAAGATCCTGAATTTTTCGTCGAAGTAACGAGACCGAGTCGGCCATCAACATTTCCGACGCTTGAAACCCCCTTTGGGCCATTAGCTCTTCATCAAGGCACGCAGTCTGCAGCGAGACATGAAAGAGTGCAGGATCTCCCAATGCGAGTGGCCACCAAGAAATGAGAAAAGGATTCGAGGTTTCGTTGAGGTCAAGGGGATAATATTGGAAAGCAATTTTGTGGAGAACTAGGTTGGGTCTCAGCTGAGCCTTCCTTGGCCTACAAATTCAATTCAAGACGAACGTACAGTTGTGGATGAGGCGTCTGACATGTTCTCGAGGAAGCCTCGTTTGAGGATACGAATCAAAAGGATCAATAGAGCCAAATTGGTAGGTTGATAGTGCGCCGTATGGCTCAAGAGATTCTACTGCTTTGCCACCTTCGGTCCCAGAAGATGCAGATTGCACCGTCCAAGGTTGGTTTGCGTATACACACAAGACCTTGCGCTTGATGCACCGCGAACAATGAGGCGTGCGGAGGTCGCAACTTAATTTAGACCTTGCACAGGCAGAACAGGATCGGCGAAGGGTCTGTCGCATTCTGAGGGAGAGGAGCCCAGCAGAGATCTGGGTGTCGCCTAATGACTCAAGCAATCGGTGATATGGCAGTGGATAGCTTCAGCAACTTGCGAGCCGCCAGTAGCTTCAATTCCTCGTCCAGGCACGTGGATGGAACGCGTCGGATGCGAAGTCGAGGCTTTTCCTAAAGAGGACTAGACCCCGATATTTGGACATTCTCCCCAACTCTGCTGACAACTCCGGTCCACATTTTTAATGGCTTCTATTGGCTTTTACTTCGGAGTCTAGTCCCATTTTGGAAATGAGACTGTCGTACGATCCGATTTCAGGGTACAAATAGAAAGTTTGATTAGACTTGATTGGCGAGACCAATATCCGTTCTTTTTCAGTCCAAATATTGTAGTGAGCGACCGATTCGTCTCTACCTTTCATCATTGGCTTCTTAAAACATCATGCTGTCTGAAGTAAGGAGAGATATCCCGTCGGGCTCAGGGGGGCGTTCCACTTTATATATCTGTCCCCGTTGGCGACGCGGAAGGTTCAAACATTTCTCTCCGAATCGTCGATTTCACTGTTGAAATACTAGATATGGAAACACAGATATTCAACGCCTCCGGTGGAATACTGGAGCGATCGAAAACATGGGTAGCTCCCATCACCTCACAGTCATTCTTGCACAGAGTCATACCTGAACTTTTCGTGGGCTGGTCCAACTGGCAATACCTACTTACATTTGTGCTGGGAGTGATTATCTATGACCAAGGTAAGTGCGGATGACACTAAATGGCTCTTTTACATGAGCTAACGAGATGCCTAGTGATGTACATCAAGCGAAAGGGCTCTATTGCCGGACCTGCATTCAAAATCCCGCTTATGGGACCATTCGTGCAAGCCCTTCATCCAAAGTTTGAATCGTATCTGGCACAGTGGGCGAGTGGTCCTCTGTCATGTGTATCTGTGTTTCATAAGTACGTCGCATTATCTTAGTCCTATAATCATATGTGCTAAAACCCGCTCAGATTCGTTGTGCTAGCATCTGATCGTGACATTGCCCACAAAGTATTCAAGTCACCTACATTTGCTGAGCCATGTCTAGTCCCAGTCGCAAAAGATATTCTGGGCCATAAAGCATGGGTTTTCCTTCAGGGAAAAGCACACGCAGAGTACCGCAGGGGTTTGATTCCCCTGTTTACAAACAAAGCCATCGCCACGTATTTCCCTGCCCAGGAGCGGGTATTTGCCGACTACTTTGGCAAGTTCGTTGCTGCTAGCAAAGAAAATCAAGGACAGCCGATGGCATTTATGGCCCTTTTCCGGGAAATTAACTGCGCTCTTTCATGCCGGACGTTTTTCGGTGATTATATCTCTCAAAGTGCTGTCAAGCAGATCGCCGACGACTTCTACCTTGCTACTGCCGCCCTCGAGCTCGTCAATGTCCCATTTTCGATCCATATCCCATTCACCAAGCCTTGGCTAGGCAGAAGAACGGTACGCGCTGTACATGCCGAGTTTGCGAAATGTGCGGCTGCAGCGAAGGCCCACATGGCAACAGGGGCGAAGCCCACAAGCATCATCGATCACTGGGTGGCGCACATGATGGAATCTACTCGATACCGCGAGAGAATTGCGGCGGGAGAGACAGACGTGGAAAAGCCCTCAAACCTGATTCGCGAATTTACAAATGAGGAAATCAGTGAGACTCTGTTTACCTTCCTCTTCGCCTCTCAAGATGCATCCAGCAGTGCCACAACTTGGCTGTTCCAGATACTCGCTCAGCGGCCAGATGTACTCAGTCGTCTGCGCGAGGAGAATTTGGCCGCAAGAGGAGGCGATAGGAATAAACCCTTCGACTTGCCCATGTTGGAATCGCTCACATATACCAACGCCGTCATCAAGGAGCTTCTCCGCTACCGACCACCTGTCATTTTCGTTCCCTACCTGGCGACCAAGAATTTCCCCGTAACGGCAGATTATACAGTTCCAAGGGGGTCAATGATCATTCCCTCGTGCTACCCTGCTTTGCACGACCCAGATGCATACGTTGACCCTAATGTGTTCAATCCGGACCGCTGGATCTCAGGCGATGCGGAGTCTAAGACCAAGAATTGGCTCGTGTTTGGAGCCGGGGCTCACGACTGCCTCGCAAGAAGGTATGTTCCGCTGTCGATGGCCGCAATGATTGGCAAGGCTGCGCTGGAGCTCGATTGGACGCACCACGCCACGGAGAGATCGGAAGAGATTCGCGTATTTGCTACACTATTTCCAATGGTGAGCTACCACTATCTGCTTTGCTTCATTTATGGTATATGAAAGTACTAATCATTTAAATAGGACGGCTGTCAATTGGTCTTCACAAAGCGATCATGATGCTGGATTACCGAGGTATGATTAAGGCATAAAGGGATCAAAATATCTCCAGCCAGGGTGATTGCATTTCTACCATAATAATATCATTTTGCAGTATGAAAATATTCGGGTGGCCGTCTTCAACACTTCCAAAGTAACTTAGAAATAATCTTGTATCACATACTAGAAAATGTCGCAAGGCGCTTTTATCATTTGAAATGGGGATTAATTCCGGTTTTTTCAACGAATGTACTAATTGAATCATAATGAAAGCTCTCAAGAAGAGCAAGGGCGGTTTCGCCCTACTTGAAATTAGTCGAGGGGCCTAAGAATTCTTCCAGCTCTAAGTCTTTCCGATAGATTAAGAAGGTGTGAGGAGACATATTTCAGCAGGAAGGCTTGAAAGACATGGTACCTCATTTTGGTATTCCGACTAAATACAATGCTTCGAATGCCTATTTGTCTAATATCCACAGTATTGACAGCGCAGAAAGCACAGCACGTAGCGAAGGACATTGTGGGCGTTATAGTGTCCAGTTGAGCGCCCTACTTTGAAGTCATGAGTCCATAGCAACTTTATCGGGGACCGCTATACACTCTCTCAAGAAGAGATTCCATCTGTCAAGTCGGTATCGGTTCACAGAGGTGATTCGATTGATGTTGCGGCTTTTGTCTTGGAATCATAAGTAATCAAGACACAGGAATGGGTTGATGGGGTAGCTTCAACATACTCAGCTGATCTTTAAACACTAGTCAAGATAAATTGCTCATTTGTGCTCTGGTCATAGGCACCCAGGTATAATTGTTGACTCTGGTCGACCTGCAAGAAGATTCCAGAACCCTGGGCGACAAGCTCGTAGTTGTTTCCGCCCTGGAACTCGGGCAGGAAGCCTTGGAGCCCATCTCCGACAAAACAAACGGAACCTTCGTCGTTGCCGCAATTGATGTTCTCCCCAAGATCATTCCGAATATTTGAATAGCCATCATCTTTTGGGATGAACTCCCAGATCTGACTCACCCGATTTTGTTGGTCAGAGAAAATCAAACCATGGCTGTCGTCGGTCAAAACTTGGTCCTGAGCGAGGGCTGCAGAGCCAATGCTGTATCTTCCTCGTTCAAGCGCGTGAGCTGAGTGGAACAGGGCGAAAGCCCCGAGAGCGTAGAGGGTCTTCATAGTGCCTTTGAACGTGATCCTGGAGTAATCAACAAATGGTACTCCTGTTTGCAGGGGGTGATGTCCTCAATCGAAGGATGCTGGGATACTTATAGCTTCTCATCGTCATTTTTGTTTTTTTAGTGAAGGTGAAATTAGTAAAAAGACCCTGCAAGCACCTGTCGCAAATTCATTGTGTTTACCTACTGCGTGTATCGGACTCGTAGGGCCCAACGTATTGGTTGATTACCCCTTCGGCAGGTGCCGTTCAGCCTGCGACATGTAGCAGCTATTGTTGAGACTGGTAAGTCACAACATTTACCTGGTGACAACACGCAGAGACTATTGGTTAGCACATACGATATATGCAAATCCAATTCTCTAGCTCGGCGAGATACCTTAAATTGTATGCACGGGACTAGGCTCGTGCGGATCCATCACGAGTGCGCAAACCTACTATATCTGATGGTCGTGGTATGGACTTGAATGTGCGCTTTCATATTACCTGTTGGTGACTGTCCACGGTCGACCTACGACCTCATACGGTGGAATCGATAGATAAACCCTGTCGATAGGTGCGGAAATAGATACCTTGTTCTTTCCAGCGAGGTTTCATGGTTCATGACATTGAGTGTGCCAAGTCAAGTTTTGATTCCATCGGTCCAATTGCTTTTGAGTCTGATGTACCCTGGCGATCTCGGCAGAACATGGTAGCCCGAACCCCTGCATGCGAACTCGACTAGGATTTGATCTGCAAAAATCAGCCCAATAGATGATCTTAGAATTAACGCTGTTGATCTGTTGATATATTTTAGCTATCTGACAGCCCCTGCATAAGGCGATCGCAACACCATGTGGATGTTGTATTGGGCTGAACTGAGATACCGCAGCCAGCCACCACAAGCCAGCCACCCCCATATCGACAGCTATTGGCCAACCATTCCGCAAGATAGTTTTTTCTTTTTTCAAACCCTGACGATCGGCCAATCCTAGCACAGAACGTCCCTGTATGTTAATTTACGAGTATGCACCATAATTGCTCAGGGCTCCTTCCTCGTAGAGATCTCATGTACACCCACACGTAGCTCCAGGCGTTGACCCATCCTTGAAGCAGGCGCAATAGTTCGACCCAGGCACCAGCATCCCATTACACCCAGAAAAGCAACACCGCCACTCCCCTTGAGGACAGCGCGGGCAATCATTGTACGTGCTGCATCTTGTCAAAGTTGGCGCGGGGCCATCGGTGGTACTGGTCGTGGATGTGGTTGAACTTTCCCTGACGCCAATACAGAACATGCGTGTTCCTCGAGACCAAGCTGTGTGCATATCGCATGTTTTGCTGCCATCAGCTGGCTGGAGGGAGTAGTTCCAGTCAAAGAGCTGTTGGACTGTAACCTCAAATCTTTCTGCGAAGGAAGCGCATGTCTCCGTATCAGAAGGGTTCTCAAATGTAAATGCATAACAGTTGGACACGTATTCTGCGGAGGGCTGGGTAGGGCTCGGAACCGGTGAGCTAGTTTTGGTGGTGTAGCTTGTCGTACTGGATACAGTGGTCGTAGTTGATAGCTGGGTTGTGGTCGAAGTAGACTGAATACTCGAGGAGGATGGAGTCACGGTCGACGTAGATGGAGTCTCCGTACTTGTTGTGAATTCTGTCGTCGTGGTCTGAGCTGTCGTGATATCCGTACTTGCAGGCGTGCTCGTGGAGGAGTCGTCGTCCCCAGCGCCCGTTGTGATTGGGTCCAATGTGTAGCCCGGATAAGAATAAAGCGACATCGTCTCGTCACCGTAGGTCATTGGACAGTAGAGATTATCATATGATGTGAACGTTGTAGGCGAGCCTCCACAGTTAGTTTCAACACTGCATGTCGTCGAATAACAGAAGTTTGTGGTGGCCGTGCCTCCTGGCATTGTTGTAACCACACAGAACAAATCACAGTTGGTGAGAAAGGTCCCTATGCAATCAGATGATGTGGTGGTCGTTACGCTAAGGTCTGCATTTTCGGCTTCTTCCCCAAGGTTGTTAGCAATGCTGGCAAGGCCCGCAAGTGGCCCCGTCAATGACGATGACGCGGACGATCCGCTGACAATGCCGGTTATAGCATTAAGCAGGTCCTCCAGCCTTGCGACAGCACTGCCCGCTGAGCCACAAAACAACAGACACAGGCCTGGCAGAGAAATACCCAGACCAATTCCAAAGTCGTTCCCACCTATTTAAAATGTGAGTCCAAGTGTTAAAGATGTGCAAAGTTTGATATACTTACCAGCTTTCGCGGTCTCAATGGCAGCCACAGCCGAACTTGCGCTAGCAGGATTTTCCGGGCTCGAGGAGAACACCGCTATGACGCCTGAAGCACTCATGAGGCGAGAGGACAATGATTTTGCCGATGCTATAGCAGCTGGGGTCGACATGATAGTAATAGGTCTCACAAAGCCATTTGTGTCAGTTGTCCCAGTGATGGTCGAGGTAGTCGGGCCACCCGACCCATCCTCGGTGATCGTGGTTGTGATTAGCGGGGGTATTGTGAATCGCGAAGAAGGAAATGGATTGTAGGTGCTCGTGGAAACAGACGAAGTAAGGCCCGAAGTCGCGGGCGGAATGATTGCTGTGCCCGTGGCCCCCGGGGTTGGGGGCTGTGAAGGGAAAGGCAACGGAGGGAAGCCCGAGGCGGCCGTACTGGGGTGCGTAGGAATCCATGCGACACCTCCTGGGCCGACTACCACTATCGTTGATATGGCATCGATAGCAGTGGTGATCGTGGATGTTCCCGTGAAAGTTGTAAATGGGGTAAGCGTAGAAGCAGTGAAAGTGACTTCGGTCGTACTGGAACCGTCATTGGCAGTGATTGTGATTACTGTACTTGAAGATGCTTGACTAAAGGTTTGGGTTGCAGTTGGGGTGGGTGTTTCATTAGTGGGAGTTGGGCCTGGTGCTAGAGTTGTTGAAGGTTCGACAGAGGTAGAGGATGGCGAGGACGAGGAGGATGCGTGATGCCCAGGAGGCCAGACGGTAAATGTGACACCGTCAGTGGTGATAGCTGTAGGCCCCTCTGTTCCTGTTGGGAAGGGAATGGTAGTCGATCCAATTGTGAAGCCTCCCGGCCCAAGGACTAAAATTGTTCCGTCGTTGGTGAGTGTGGTGGGTTGACTGACAATAGTGTAGATGGTTCCATTGAAGACCACTTCGATACCTTGAGCTCCCGTTGAGGTTGGAGTTGGACTAGTTGCCCAGGTATGGCTTGCAGACTGCTTTGGGTCTTCATCGGGAAGTAGTAGCTGTATGAGATGCGAAGATTCACATCTGCGAGAATATTTATTATGCCTGCCACATGTAAAATAAAGCGAGGAGAGCAACTTACTTGTACTGCGACGGAAGATAACAGTCCCCCCCACAACGCAAGGTAGGGACGCCACCAAGCACTGGGCACAGCACAGAGTCGTAGCACGTGTAAAGTGATTCCAAATAGCATTGTGTCCCGCAAAGCAGAGTTGCCACGCCATCCAACACTGGACACAGGGTATCACCGTAACACGAATAGTCACCGAGCTCATAGATCTGACCCCCGCAGCTCGACGCTGAGGCTTGTTGATCAGGATTTGAATCCTGTGACTCAGGTTCGGATAACAGTCTATTCTCATTAGGATTCCAGTAATCCTCGTAAACAACGCCATTCGGAAAAATCGCCCGGCGTGGCTCTGTAACTCGGATGGTCCTTCCCTGGAAGATGAGCCTTACACCTTTCCGACCCGGACGCGCTGCTGGATCATATTGGAACAAGGCCTTTCCCCTGCCCGTCACATCAAGTGCTCTGTTTGTACCGTCCAAGGCTTGGTACGTGAAAGTATTCACTGAGACCCGCAGGATCCTCTCGACTTCCGCAATGAGCTGATCGACCAAGGGCTTGTAAAGGAGCCCATCGATATATACATCTCTCCCACTCGTAGCAGCACCAGCGGCCTCTGCCGGATCCCTCTGGTTTTGCGGAGTGAGGATAAATGCCCGAGTGTTGAATTCTGTCGTAAAGGAGTCTATCTTCCCAGCTAGCCTCACATTTTCATTGACAAGACCCTCGGGCCAGTCTCTGCCGGTGGTTAAGAAGTCAAGGACCGAGAGCCTAAAATTTCTGTCAATGCTGGGGTTTCCGCGTTCTAGTAGGATGTCCCTATCAGGATTCCAAGAGAGACTCTCGCTGTAGGAGATGTTAGAAAAAGATCCACGGTCATGACATAGGTAGTAGAGAAGCAATCGGACTGACAAAAAATGCGCAAAGTAGACTGCCCGTGAGGATACAATCACCAGAATCGTACATCCACAGAGATATTCTACTCCCATATTGATTGCGGTATTTTCGAGTTTGCGAAATCTTGCAGTATTCTCGTCTCGCAATACCCCATTAATGACGCCGGGTCGCGGATCAAAAACGTAGATCAGTCCATTTTCGCCGTTGAATTGATTCACCATCCACTCATCCATTGCTTCTTGGTTGAGTGTAATGAAGGAAGGTGGTTCAAAAGCCCTCTTTTGAACGTATCTTTTAACGGAATGCCACGTCGATCGAAGAAACCCGGTTTTCTCGAGAGATCGCTTTCGAATGGCTGCACCTGTGCGTACGGCGGCCCCACTACATCTTCCACGACAATAGTGGAAGCTAGTAGCATCACGCTGGATGAGTTGACGCTTTGGACTGTTGGCCCCCCTTAGTACATGTTCTTAGGTGATACCGGTGGGCTCGACTCACGTCTCATGGTAAATTGATTGATTGACGGTAATCGTATGAATATTGTCGACAAATTTGAACCTAGCAGAAACTTTAGTCACGAGGTGTGACAAGATTTCAAAAAAGAAAGGACTGAGTAACTACCTTCCATTTTCATTAAACAGTGGCTCACGGGATACCACAACATCCAGCAGTAGCACTACAGTGAATACCGTCGGTATATACTTGATGAGAAGCATATTATTGATGATTTTCAATGTTAAATTCAAGAGACCTAAATTTGATTTCTATCTCTGAGAAGCTCGAGAACGTCGACTTATATACACATGTAGGCAGGCAGACGCATCTCTTCAACTCTATTCGAAGGCATTTCTGTTCAATTGAAAGTGATGCCAAGATCCAAACATTCAGCGTGGCTGTCGATGTTTCCCTATAAAGCGACCGGGGCTGCCGAAGTAATATAGAAGAGCAGAAATGAGCTCAGCTGAATTCAGCCCTGCAGATGAAGGGGAATCGTTCATTGGCAACGAGTCTGGGAGAAAGAAGCATTTCGTAGTGAGACCGCAAAATATTGGTCTTGGCAGTCGCTGGGCATTTTATTACGTCGTGTCATATTCTGTAAAACGAAGGCAGGACGGCAAGTCAAAAATAAGCGTTAGGGGCTACAAAAGGCACATAACGGTATTGGTATAGCTTCTCGTAAGCGGGATTCTAAGATGCTCCACAAATCCCGAGCCAAGCATGACAACCACCAATCGTCATGGAAACTGAGATCGCCTATCCTTGCCTTAATTTGGGCTGACAAGATTCTAAATCTGCAGGGACTTTTATGTGGAGGACTCCCAAAGAGATTGGATTATGAAAACTCCACCCACGTTGCGGTCTCCCAGGCCACCGAGGACAATCGCAGATTGCTTGGCTTCGGAGATCATTCCAAGTTTCGGCCGAATGACACGTGTATTATAGGTGACGGATACTGAACCCGAGGAAAGTGAGTTGTTTCTTCGATATTTCAATCCCTTTACAGCAACACAAATTCGAACTGATTCTTCGATTCACACCATGGTTATCCTTTTGAATCGTTTCTTAGTAATAGTTGGCTACATGGTAACTAACCGCTGAGAAGTACAGTCACTCAGTTGCGTCGCGCACGAACTCTTCATGGTCTTGGAACATTCCTCACACTATGGATTTTCTTTCATCCGCTTGTAGTCTTCCAGGCTTTTAGATACCACTTAGCTAAAGCAGTCAACATTGGCCAAGTTCGCCATCTGCGAGTCATAGATTGGTCATAAGCTCACGTGGGGCAGTGGTATTGTGAATTACCTGTTCGCCGATCGATGCCGTACTTGACCATCGGATATTTGGGCATGGGTGCCGAGATCTGCATCTTTTGGTGTTGGTAGGATTCTTTGCTCAGGTAGGGCTTGCGGTAGCCGCAGACGGTGAGATAGGAGGTATCTACCGAGCAGCGTTGATGGCCTAGACAGTTCTATGCGGGGGTTCGATCGGTAGGAATCCAGACTCGGTTTTCGCAACCCACGGACAATTTGTCGTGAAAAGGTTGGAATAAATCAGATGCCGGGATTTATGGGCTCTCATGTAACACCAACTCTCACAGGCTCGATTAAATAACAAAGCAACTGGAGATGATCCTATTCTCGTCATTCTCGACTCGGTTGGTCCTCGCGAATCGCTAGACAAGAATTAAGTTGGTTCAGAATCTATCTAGTCAGTTCCGGAGCTATGCTGTCACGACACGTGCCCAGGCGTACTAGCCAAACAAGCCAAAAAGACTGAATATACTAGAACGCTAATGGATGTTCTAGTATGCGTGGGGCCGATATTAGTAGTGCGTCTACCGGGTTGGGCTTAGGAGGACCAATGCCTAAGTCCTAACATATGCACTCGAAACAAGCGTTTTCTATATCAATGGTCAGTTTGTGAGAGATGCATTAGGTAGGGTTTTCTATCCTTTTTTTCGAAACTGTATATGACGCTTCGGTAAAGGATATTTGACTGGTTCTGATATATTTTCTATGTATGACGAATAGTTGACTCTACGAGGGGAAGGAACAAAAATTTTCCTCAAGAAATTATTGACGCTATGGACGAGGACGAGGACGAAAATAAATTGTGAAGGACGTAGAAGATAAGTAAAAGAAAAGGGATCAAGAAGACAGGTTGGAATTCCATGTCAAATACACTGATTTTGAGAATGAACATGAGGCCTAAATGCAAGAATCCAAAACGGGTCTACGAAATAATTAGAGCAAAATGGCTATTTTCGGGGATGGGAATAAGGGTTGAATTCATGATTTATCCCAACTAGCACCTGCAAGAATTGAGTTTTGGACTACCACGAATCCTGGGGAATTAAAAGTTTAGCGAGCGGCAGGCTTTAATATGTAAAAGGTCGAATGGATGCAGTCAGCTTGTATCAATTCGGGTAATCTGACTAGTGCTATGAGGAACTTGGGGTAATCAAATGGCAAGTGTGTTATCCGTGTGTTATTTCGGGCCGGAAAACAAGACTGCCAAGAAAATTCTGGTCTAACAGCGCTCGGGCTCGATAAGGGCATTCCTTATTTCAAACTCGTGTACTTCTGGCGGGGCTCCGACGGTGATGGCATTTATGCGCTTCGGAGCCGGTTTCTAATCGTGGGTTGGGAGATTTTGCCCAAGGCTTGTGCAGTGGCTTTGACGACTAGTGAAACAACTCACTCGTAGCCAAAGAGCTTCTCGTCCTTTCTCGTACCTTTGATGTTGCGCCAAGAGCCCGCGGAATCGTTACCCCTTGGCTCAATGATTTGTCTCCCCCTCACCCCTCCACTGCGAGCTCAGAGAAAAAGGTCTTGCGAAATCACCCCGATTTGAATCTACGAGGAAGCAGCGAGAGATATGAAGCAACGGTGTATCGAGCCGCTTCTACACACCGTTTCAGCAAAAAACGTTCACTTGCCAGTAATCTTCGTCAGGCTCCTTAGTTCGATACTCTAAGTGACCCAACTTGGAGGAATGTAACCCTGTGTATCTTTTAACCTATCAACGACCGGAACTCCGCCTCTTCCGCTAATTCTGCACAACTGAGTCGTCACTGATAGATTTGACTTGATAAACATTCCAGAAGCATGCGAGGTCATCCCCACGTGCTAACAAAGACAAAAACTTCATCTCCTTGCGGTTAGAGCTTGAGGGACATGTGATCTGGCAGCTGGATGTAAACAGTCGAAGGATGGTGCGCTTGTATACTTGAATTCTAGTTGCGTCGATCGTTTCCTCTGTGGATGTCGTGCCCCGTGAAGTCCGGTGCCCTGCATTGCCGATCGCATATTCTGAAGAATAACTGGGGGACATGAATCAAGCAATCTCGCGCGAAAATCTTCCACCACTCGTCCACCACTAATATGATCTTATCTCCGCCTCGCCCGCCCTCTTGAACCCATGATATTTCTTCTGTAACTTTGACAAGCGAGTTGCTATCCCGGGAGAGGGGTCGAGGGGGCAATCTTAGGGGATATCGCGGATCTCAACATACAGAAGAGGGCCCGGTCGGAGTATTCAGGGCAAGAGGTGGACACCTATAAATACGGCTGATCGACAACCTTGGCAGCATGATCAACTTAAAAATCTTTTCAAATCTGCCGCCGTGTTCCTGAACACCCTCATACCTGAGACATCCTAGAAAGTTGCCCTTATCGTTGTCCAATAATGGCACGTCTATCGAAGGTTGCTCTCGTTACCCTTGGCTCACTGAGCGGGGTGAATGCTTGGGGTTCGTTGGGTCATGCAACTGTTGCCTACATTGCCCAGAACTACGTTTCGTCCAGCACTGCATCATGGTAAGAGCATATATCTTGGGACCAATATTCGTACTGATCAGCTTCAAGGGCGCAAGGTGTGCTCGGAGACACGTCTACCTCATACCTAGCCAACATTGCCTCCTGGGCTGACACGTACCGTACAACCACCGCCGGCAAATGGTCCGCGCCTCTTCACTTTATTGATGCTGAGGATAGCCCTCCAACCAGCTGCAATGTGAACTACACTAGGGATTGTGGCAGCTCAGGCTGTTCGATTTCTGCAATTGCAAACTACACTCAGCGTGCAGGGGATAGCGGGCTTACCACTGCCAATGTTGCCGAAGCCCTCAAATTCCTAGTCCACTTCCTGGGCGATGTCACTCAGCCACTGCACGATGAGGCCTATGAGGTTGGTGGTAATGACATCGCAGTCACCTTCGAGGGTTACAGCGATAACCTCCACTCGGACTGGGACACATATATGCCCCAGAAGCTGGTTGGCGGCAGCTCGCTCACCTATGCGCAGACTTGGGCCAAGACACTGATCAGTGAGATCGACTCGGGTAGCTACAAGTCCGTGGCTGCTAGCTGGATTCAAGGGGATAGCATTAGTGATCCCATCACTACCGCTACTCGATGGGCATCGGATGCGAATGCCTACGTCTGCACTGTGGTCATGCCCAATGGAGCTGCTGCTTTGCAAACTGGCGATCTCTACCCCACCTACTACAACTCTGCTATTGGAACTATCGAGCTTCAGATTGCCAAGGGTGGATACCGGCTGGCTAACTGGCTCAACTTGATCTATAGGAATGATATCGCTAAGCGGGACCTTGAAGGGTTTGTCAACAAGGCTCGGAGCGAGGGCCCAGATCTTATGGGTCGGGATCTGCTCCCTGCACCTGGCCCGTTGAGCCGTGCTCAGTTGGCTAGAGATGCTATGGGAGGCGATTGCTGCGGATCTGCCAGACATGCTCATTAGAGGGAGGCCACGGAGGGATTGGGCATATATGAATGTGACGAGGAACCCGTTGATCGTGGTTCGGATGCAAGCGAGATTATTAGGCTAGAGGTTGATTTTTTCTTGGGATTTTTTTGAAACATATGAGTCAATGAAATTCTGAATTTACGCTGGTATGCAGCCGGTACAAAGCCCTTTGATGCTGGAATATTTGTACCTCTAATTTGTCCATGTAATACAACTGCTGATTTCATGAACGTTAAATTCCGGCTGATGATATTTGTTTTCTATTGATTGATGGAACCGTCGACCATAGGCATCATTCTTTTGGATGTTTGCGCTCCCAAAAGGATGTAAAGGAGCACATACGGAGCAAGCTTTTTCTGCGTCATCCTGGGTTTCGGCACGCCAAGACACTGTGAGACAATTATTTTCCACGGCAGATTATGGTTCACGAAGGTAAAATTAAGATCATTAGACTCGCCTTCAACCGCGGCATCAGGCTAACTGCTGCGTACTCTTGCTGAAACATCAAAAGACCGGGAATGACAGGCTTAGAATGGTGAGTGGAATGTCCCTTTTTGTATAAATGACTTGAACAGGATTCTGTGGGGACTGCAGATTCGGGGTCTATAAATGGTACACGTTTCTCCTGTCTCCCGGAGTGATTACAAGGCTTGTAAGGGGACACATCTTCACAAAGAATGAGCCTACAGCATTAGAGCAATCAAACAATTTTGGCATGAGCCAAGCGTCGACAGGTTGCGTTATTTGTTCATGGCACTTTCCGCTTTTGTTGGACCAAGTGTCAAGAGATTGAATTCTGTTTGCGAATATGGTCAACACATGTGGTAGACTTGTTGGCAGACATTCAGCAGAGATCAGAAAGAATTGAAGATATCATTTATCCATACCTTGAGATTTTTCGCCCTACGATTCTTGGAAAGGTCCGTTCCAGCACATCCCAATCGTTCCATTCTCGACGCGATATCACGCCCTTCAAGTTCCTGCCTCTTGGTGACTTCCCTCCTCGCCTCGCCTCAGTCATTCCTCCTCTTTTCGCTCTCAATATGAGACTCCTCGACTTACCCAACGAAATACTCTATCTCGTGGCAGACAATTTGTCCTACTTTGACGACCTTTCACGATTCACACTCACGAGCCGATCCGTTCACGCCCTCCTTACGGATTACCTCTATCGAAGAGCAGCCCGCGACATCCAGCCTGGCTATTTTCCCTCGCCGGCTCTCATCTACAGTATTCGTTGGGGCCTGGAAAGCTCCGTCGTGCGCTTACTGAAGTGGACCCCAAGGGTGCCCGCCAACCAGTGCAGGGCATGGTCGCTTGGCAAAGCAGTCCTCAAAAATAAGGATCCGGGAATCATTAGGCTAGTACCTGAACATTGGGGAGTATCAGGCATGGAACATCGATTGAAGGGCTTGCTTCTTGACACCTTTATCAAAGGAGGAACTATCGAGATGGTTCGGTTACTACTCGAATTCGGGTGTGACGCCAACGAGCCAGATTACTTGGGGGAATATCCTTTGGCAACGGCCATAGATAACAATCTTCCAGAGATTGTCATGCTATTGCTCGACTATGGTGCAGATATCAATTGTGGGGATTTGGTTATCGCCGCTCTCGACCAAGCAATCACGCAACCGCCGCACATGATTGAGTTACTTGTTCGGCGCGGTGCAGATATCAATTTTGCGAGCCCAGAAGGCAATACGACTCTCCACTGCATCGCCTCGCAACCGGTCCCCCCTTCGTGGACATCTCGTCTGGTTGGGGTTCTGGCTGATAACGGGGCCAACCTGCAAGCTCGGAATAAAGAAGGGAAAACTGCGCTCGAGATTGCTGTGGAACGAGGAAACAGTTTGTGCCAAGCAAGCCTTCTGGATGCAATGCCGAAGTCCCAGACAAGCAGGGGCCCATGAGACCCTTGATGCCAATCGCTTGAAGAGCCAACCATAGGAGCGGGTGGAGTGGTCAGATGAGTAGAATAGGTGGGATCTTCCAGCTAGGATGTCAAAACATCCCGATTTGAATGCCTGGTCTTACGCGTTCCTTCTCAGGCTGGAACGAACCAGCCCATCTAAAGTGTGACATCTCCAGGAAAAGAAAAACATAAATATTGCAAGCACAAGAATCAGTATACCATTAGAATCATCACACGTTCATTGGTACATAGATATCTACCCCCATTACGCAGTCACAGAATAAGGAGGCGGCTGGTCCATAGATAACCTCGACGGCAACACAACCTCACCAGCCGGTAACTCCACCGGCAACGGCGGCGGCGGTTGCTCAAGCTCTGGCATATTCGGTGGAGGCGGCTCCCTCGCCGGTAACTCCACCCGTTGCGGTTCACCAGGCACATGCTCAAGTCCCTCGAACTCAGTCATTGAGAGCTCATACCCCAGATGACGCTTAAGTAACTCATGGGTGATGAATCGCTCCGGGGTATTACCCTGCGCATCCACGAATGAGACGTGCGGGTTGACTTCGCTAATGCGTTGGAGTTCGTTGGCGTGTCGATGGTGGTGCGGACACCCGTCTACTCCGATGAGGAAGATGGTGACGTGGACCCAGGATAAACTGAGGAGGTCGAGTTCGAACTCGTCCATGTCTGAGGCTTCGCCGTCAAGGAGAAGGAGGAGCCGGAGGATCGGGGTCTGAGGGCCGGCTTGCCAGCCGTAGATGGGGTGGTGGGTTGCTGTGGCGGCGTGTTTCTGGAAATGTTGCTCTTTGATGCTTTGCCAGCCTGTCATTACTCGCGTTCGGCCACCGAATTTTATGGTCCGCCACGTTTCTTCGAAGTTCCAGTGGTTTATTACGCCGATGTATTCGGCTTGACTGGAGAATGTGGTGAGTTCGTAGCCGGACCAGTTGTGATCGTGGTTAGACATTGCGTCGGTAAAGCGACGGATGATTGCTTGAGCCAGGTCTAGTGGAATGGTCAGTATCTCGATATTCAATTTTGAGCGCGTTTCAAGATATTACCCTTATTCTTTGGCTGAGTAGACCTCGTGAAGCCTGTAATTAAAAATTGGTTATACTCTGGTCGTCGCGGTTGGAAATCCATAGAGCCCGACACATCCAGCAGAATCATGGTGTCATCTGTCGGCTGTTGGGGGGCATCAAACGATCGGAAAGGAGGAGGCATGACTTGTTTCGAGTATCTCTTCGAAGTATGTCGAACATGACAAGTATCGTCAGCCGCATAGTATATTGGCGGCGGCTCGACTGCCAGTGCCATTCTTGCGAGGGCTAATTCCAGCGCAGATATTGAATCGGGTTTCAGCCTGGTGGGGGTATCTCCGGATCTATGGTTCAACACCCAATATAGACGTTCCTCGGCAGTGTCCTCGTACCCTCTCCAAGCCGGTGTGATACCCCGCCACCCAGCGGCGGCGTCAATGGTGAACTTGAGGGGATTGGAAGCTTGCTTAGCCCAGGCTACTGGAATAGGCTCGAGGTAACCGGCCTTGAGTAAGTGAAGATATTGAAGAGGACATCGACTCCGAAGTTCGGCAACTTTCTGTGTCAATCCGACCTGGTTCTGGTATGTCATGACAATTTGTCGGTCTTCTAGCTCTGGCCACCTGCCGTTCTCCTCTCTCAGAATAGAGTCGCGAAGCTCGCGTGCCTCGGAGAAGATCTTTGATGTCTTGGAGGCGACCTTTTCCTCGGAAGATCGAATGGAAAGCGCCTTCTTCAAGGTCGAACGTCTGGATTTCTCGCCGGGATGGTCGCCTTTTCTTGATGGCCCGATGCTGATGTTCGACATTGAAGATTGAAGTTGATCGACTTCCCAGATATTAAAAGACGGCTCCATCGCGTCAATGGCCGCGCGCGCTTTGGTATTAAGCGAGTCATTCAAACGGAGGATTTGGCGAACGAAGTTGGCGTGGTATTGTGGGTCGGGTCGTTGTATTCCATAGAAAGACGAACCACTAAATCCGTACGGAGAGCCCACACCCTGGTACGGATTGTTGTTGAACAAGCGTACCTGAGTGCAGTCATGGTAGTGCTTCTCGCCCGGGTACATGACTGCTTTCGACCACACCTCTTGAACATGGAGGCGATCCATCTTCCGTTGAATATACTTGTGAATGAGGCAGTTGCATGGGTACCCACACTCCCGCTCCGGCTCAATCTCGGGATTGTAAATCTGAAGAGACAGCTGAACCGACTGTAGCATGTTCTGCATCTCTTGCTCATCCCGAGCTCGAAGCCTCGCAGCCTCGATCACTGCATTTGTGTGTGCCTTGGGCTGCGAGCCACTCGCACTTCCACTTATCGTGGATGAAGGTGGCGACGGGTATATTGGTGGGGAACTGGCCAGTCTGGTCGGCTCCGCCGTGGGACTGCTCGAGTTGCGGGTCGTTGCCATAAACGTCGAGCTCACTGGGCTAATAGGACTTCGCAACGATGACATCGAGGACGGCGGACGACGGGCATATTTTTGCGGATTGTCATAGTACTGATTCACGGCGTCATTGACGGAGTTTGCATGCTTGACAGACACGGATTATTAGCAAAGGGGGGATCTTCAAACGAGCACGGGCTTCGTGGTGGGTACCTCGAGGAACAAGAAGGCAGTCCCCGCATCCACCCCAGGCACAAAGGCCAGGAAGTCCGCGACGTTGGCCTTGGAGGGCTGCATGATCGACTGCACTGGGTTGTGATGGTGGTACCGAGAGATGGTAGAGATGAGAAGTGGCAGATAGCTGTCGCGACGACATGGTGTCAGCGTCCAAGGGCGCCAGGATCAAGAAGCGCCAGCCAGCGACCGTGAGTCCGCGGCAGGGACCCAGGCACTGCCAGCGGGCGAGTCTGTGCCATGAGCTAGACTGCACAAGAAGAGGCTCAGCAACGCGATAGCGTGCGCCCTCTCCGGATAAAGCGCACGTGTACTGAGAGCACGTGGTAGGAGTGACTGGTGAGGAATCAAGGAGAGAGTCTCTCAGGCTGCGAACACACTAAAGCAGGGCGGGGCGGAGAAGAGCCTGTCAGCCTGAGCCCCAGCCTCGATCTCGGAATTTCAAGCCGCAAACTACATAGTCGCTCTTAAGGTCATCGGAGGATTTTCTGTTGAAATGAGAGAAATACTCTTCAAAGTCAACTGTTCTTCCACTGTCAATCTTTGAAGTATGATCTATTTTGATCTCTTCCCGACCAACATGTTTTGATGAAACTGTACATATTACACCTCTCCAGAGCTCCCTTCAACTGCGCACGTTCTCGTATTCATCTTCGGAGAATGCCACATGGCTAGCCAATTAATGTCTTTCAATTCGATCATGCACTACTCTCGTGGAGCTTTAGCCTTGAAAGGCGCTTATCGGTCTTGACAAACATCGTCTAACAGCCACCTGAGGACCCCAAATCAACCAATTTTCCAACGCCTCTGTGATCTGATTCCATCTGCATGTTGCATACTTGGTGGTTGGTAACTACTTAAACCTAGTGTATATGGTAAAGTAGCAAAACTACGTATCTCATGGATTGAATATCAAAGAGGCTGGGTTGTGCATCCCTGATGCACAACAACTGGGAGTGCGTGTTAGCTAGTTCATGCTCCTCGATCCTTGTGCCTGGCCCCCTGGCATTAAAATAAGTCAAATAAACTATCACAAATGGCGTCTGTGCATGAGAATAATTAGATCATTGGGCATAATGCGCTCAATCTTGATAAGATAATGGTTTAGACTTCTCTTGAGTTGCCTTGGAAATCGCATCGGGGCTGATTGTAATGATGATCCTACATCATCCATCAGCAATATTGAAACTGTTCGTATATGACAAGTCTCATGTCTCGAGCTTCTCTACACCAAATGCTGCGTGCGATCGGCATAGTGCCGACGGGTAATACAGCCCAGCCTGGACCTGAACTGGAAATCGGAATAAGAGCAAAGTGGTGGCAAGAGAGCTCTCGCCGGGAAATATTATAGATCTGGGTAAGAGCGTTAGTGTTATCCGATACTAAATCGGGTCCCACATCTAGGACTCTTAATTCCCCGTTAAGCACTTCTGCTTTGAAAATCAATGCCCTGGTTGGCGCTGCCTGAATCTGCCTGGGCCGCCCCCGCTGTTCATTCCGGTTACAAGGGCTATAAACGACCCCCTTACCCCCTTCCAAAAGGTGGCAAAGGTTTACCGTTACGCGGTCGGTCTTTACAATATCGATCTGGGTGGGCCAGCCCCGGGCGGGACTAGAAAAAGGTGACTTTTGAATCCCCGCGTTCCCTTAGTCTGATGCAAGTGATCATGAGGCTCTTTAGAAGAAAGTGCTCTAAGACCCCCGCATAGAGTTTATCCAGCGCTCGTTGCTATGACATCAGGCATACGCTAAATTATGATTATCGGTGTGCATATCCAAAGCCATAACCCATTTTAAGGTCCTTTCAAGACGCATTCTTTGTCTTTTTGACCACACCTGCGCTTGAATGGGCGGATAGCACTGTATTGTTGATCAAGGAAGCTCCTCTCACGGGTTCACACTCTTTAAAGCTGTGGATCAGCCGTCACTAGAACTGTTGACCTGGAATCGCCTTGAAAAGAGTTTCTGAATTCAAAAAAGGTTGCCTTTGTCTTTATCGACACTACGTTGTAGGAAACAAAGTGCTCATTCAAATACCGGAGAACAAAGCCTCTTGTTAATCGTTCTGGATAGATGGCGCTTTTAGTGGACTGTATTGCACTATCCTTATAAAGACGTTCCCTTTCACTCTTCTGGCTCTTCCCTACAAAAGCGATAGATTCTTAGTAGTCTTTTCTTAATTAGACGAAAATTCTTTCTGCCGAATAGGGTATCTCAAATATCATGGCTTCAAATCAAAACATCACCGTGTTTGGAGATAAGCGAGTGAACTTTGTCAACTCACTCTTGTTCTGGAGTGAGGAGCTTTCTCGCCCTAACCCGAATATCCAGAAAGTTGTGAAGTTTTTGCATGGCTTTGAGGTTGACTTTGACCGATTTCGAGTTATAGGAGAATCCGAACGGGCAAATTATTGCTTTTTGTTGAAGTGCCAGGTAATCACGCACACGATACAGGATGCAATTGATACACTTAGAACACAGTGCCTTTTTTCTCCTCCCGAAGTTGCAGAGATTTTAAATATGACTGCGTATCACATCGGCAGACTCACTTTGAGTAGAGAGGAGAATGTGGATCTATACGCGGAGCACATGGATCGAGAGACAGAGAGAATCAATGTGACGTGGAAATCGAGGAAACCGTTGCTGGATGCTGAAAGTGACCATGGACTAAGAAAATTGTGGGAGATTTGGGAGCGCCTTCACTTTACTGTACCTGAATGCGACTGTCTCCAGTGCTCGAGGGGGCCTAGATCATTGAAGAAGAAATAGGCCGGGGTTTTCCTGTGAATAATGCCATTCTGTGTCTTTCTCGCCGTTGGCCGCTACTGTAAATCTTCTTATCTAAAGGGCACAGAAATCAAGTAAAACAGTTCTAGTGTTCTTGGTAAGATGTCTAAACAGGAAATTCGTGGTTAAATAACAAGAACCAAAAGAAGAACTCATAAACAGCGAAAATGAAGCAAAAGCGCTCGAGGCTTTTATTTCAGTAACATTCTTCATGGTGGGGAAAGTGAGCAATCCGGATTGCGCTGCTATGATGTGCGACCGCAGCAGGGAGTACATTATACAGAACATAATTGATTGAAATTCAAAAATCGATGCAAAGAAAATTGCTTTAAATATGCCCAGACCTTAAAATCCGGGTTTCCGGTCAGCAGAGGCTGTGCTCCTTGGTAGTTCGTCCAGTAGTCCGCTTATTCGTTGTGCATTAGCTCCGGCTATTCGCTGACCCGCGGGACTCTCCCGATATCCAGCTTCTTATCACCGCTATCTCCAAATCCGATGACAGCGGAGATCTTGGCGATCGCGGCCTGTCCAATTCCGGCGATGTCATACGTCAAATCTGCAGGATCGAAAATTGCCCAGAAATATGCCCAGACTTTGTAGGCAGCGAAATATCATGACGTGGATGACTTGGCATCGATTTGGAAAATTTATGGTGCATTGTATGTTCTTTATAAGATGCACAGATTGCGAGGGACTACGTTCGTTGAAACTTCCTCGGAATGATACTTGGAGACGCGACTCAGAATATCATGAAGCCTACCTTGGCCAATCGACAAGACAATTCCAAGCTTAGGTTTACCAAGGATGGCACCTTTCAGATCTCGGTATTTAGTGATCTACATTTTGCCGAAAGTATTATAGTCCCATGATGTGGCTAGACTTCTTGATACTAATTGTACTGACTCCTCTTAGATGCGACACTCGATTCAAGAACCCAACATGTCATGTCCGAGGTGATTGCAAGTGAAAGCCCACAGCTGGTAGTTTTGAATGGAGACTTAATATCCGGTGAAGCTCTGGATGGCTCCAATCCTGCCCAGTATCTTCACCAAGTTGTGAAGCCCTTAGTGGACATGGACATACCATGGGCATCGACGTATGGTAATCATGACAGCGAAGTCAATCTGGACCCGGAACAGGACATATACAAGCACGAGATAAAATATCGAAACAGCCTGACGACTAGCATGATATCGTCACCCGAAGCTGGTATTACGAATTATTATTTGCCGATATATCCACATGCAAGCTCGAATGCGATTCCTGCACTTATTTTGTGGTTTTTCGATTCCAAGGGAGGTCATTACGCAACCAATAGAAGTAATGATGATCTTTCTGGTGCGAGAGGTGACTGGGTTGATAAAACTGTATGACCTTTACATTCTCAATCACCCGATATTTTCTTTCAGATCTTGAAGTTCTAACAAATTGAGAATAGGTCAGCGAATGGTTTAAAGATAAGAATGCCAATCTGACCGAGAAATATGGCAAGACCATTCCATCGCTTGCTTTCTACCACATTCCTGCACACTCAATGCTCAAATATCAAGAAGACTATTTCAATCATCATACCACACCTGGTATCAATGGCGAAGACGTAGTGTCGCAAGGCTCTGGCGACACGGACTATTCGGGACAAGACAGTCAGTTCATGCGGGCTCTTCTTAATACTTCTGGGTTGATGGCGACCTTCAGTGGCCATGATCACGAGAATGATTGGTATGGCAAGATTCCGAGTTCCGGTTTTCTTTTCTAACCTGTACAGGTGCTTCAAATGGAATGGCAGTATTGCGGATCAAAATTTAACGGGGAACGGTATCAATATGTGCTACGGCCGACACACTGGCTATGGTGGCTATGGCGATGCTCCTCGCGGGGGACGTCAAATATATTTGAATCAGAAAACTATGAAGAACGAGATAGAGACATGGATTCGGTTAGAAGACGGTACAACCTCAGCGGCAGTCACACTCAACGCCACATATGGCCAGGATTCATACGGAGACGGTGTTTCGAAACTGATGCGAGCTTCGAATATCGCCAGTGCCCATCAAGAATGTCCTTTACTCGCCCTGGTTCTATTGTGGATTTTTACTTTGACATGGTTTCAGATAAAAAGTATTTAGAATATAGAGTGATTCCGTCTTTCTTGAAGTTCAAAATTAAGGCTTCTCAAAGCATTTGAAAAGTACAATCCTAGCCTTTTATTTGTTCTGTCTGATGCTGTGCTAACTACGTCTTGGCGATGGAGCTTCTCGTCCTTATAAAATTGGCTGATAGACTGACTGCACAGATATCAAGCGGTTTAAAACGTACCGCATGTCTACTGCGATGGGATGACTAGCTACAGCGACAACAAGGTCATCCACCACAACAATTCATATCTAAAAAGCTTGGTTTTGGTGAATCATTTGTCAAACTCTTGGTAAAAGGATGAGGTTAACTTATAACAATGAATGACTAAACAGGCCAGGAATGTAGTCCACAGGGCATTTTGGTCTAGTGGTTTAATGCCTCATTACTCTGGCCTATGATTACTCAGAGTGAGATATTTTGAAAATAGTCCATCGACAAAGTAGTCCAAAGTGGTTTGATTATTACCATCCTCCAGTTACTTGCTGAGAGTTACATTATTACAAGAATGAAATATAGCTAGCTCGCTCATGATTTAACTAACAGGACCCCTGGATGGGTAGGACTAAATTTCGTTTAACCTACACGACAAGCACGAATGCCTTGAGATTACCGGCCAACAACGCGCTCCTTGGAGAAATATCGAATCAATCATCACTAATGTTGAGGTTTTCTCCAACCGTCTAGACACAGCTAAAAGAGAGGTGGTAATAGCCTTTATTCGTTCCCCGGTTCAAAGTAGCGATGAGCCACTGAAGGAGATCCCCACACACACGGGCTTCCACGCTGTTCCCCGCACATGATGCGTTCACTCTGCTGCTCTTAAGGTCATCAGTTTTAATTGGTCGGAATGGTATTCTAGCTATATTAAGGTATCCCCTTGAGAATCGGTCACGAGAACACAGGACCAATTAGGATACGTGATGTCATACGCTGGTAGTAGGATAAAACATAAAGAGAGCCCCTCTTTGAGAGGGACTCATTGCCCGAGTCAGTCCTCACCATTGATCTAAAGTTACTGGCAATATTTCAGAATGTCGGACTTCTTCCGCAGAGCATCTGATGCGCTCCAGCATCGGCAGCGTCAAGGCTCTGCCGATTCGACGGATGCACCCACGTCCCCCAACGCAGCTAAACAACCTGAACAAGATATGGCCAATCAGCAGGTCGGGGCTACTCAGCCCGAATCTCGCGTGAACGAGGCGCCGGCCGGTGGAGCGACTGGTACGATCTCATATCCTCTTGTCGGATATCTAGGTCTGGAAGATACTCAAATCATGTAGGCAGTGACGCTCATCCCAAACACCGCTATTGGGTCTGGGGACACCGTCAGGAGAATAAGCCCCAGCAAACGCAGCAATCCAACCAGGGCCGAAAAGATGATACCGATTGGGTTATTGGCACGTAAATGAATAACCGGTTTCAGCAGAGCGGCCCAAATCAGGTCTGAAAAAATTCAGCTGTTATTTGATACGAAAAAATTGGTTCTGGCGAGAGAGATGTTTCGAATATGACAAGGGAGTACTCGACGGAGTTTTTAGTACCTGCCAACAGAATGGGCGACCTGAAACTTGGTCTTCAACCTCTCTTTCTTGTGCTACATGCTCGCTGATGAGTGGTGGAAAAAAGGCCTTAAACTTCGGGGCGATGGTATTGCAGAACATTAATTGAAAATTTCAGGATATCTCAGCTTATCGTAGTGCCTCAGTGCTGCTTTACTCTAAAGCTATCTGATTAGTGCTGCTACTCATGAATAAATGGAACTATGAGATTTAAGAGCTCTGCGAGTGAAATTCTTGTTTGGCATGGTCCAAAGTCATGTGTCTATGAGACAGCTGTTGCTAACAGATATACACATATATTGGTTGGTGGGATAACTGTTGTATGAATGTCGTGGTCCTAGGGGAGGTAAGACGCCGTGAGTAGATATATAGATCTGCGCTTCAACGGATATACCCAAGGGTCCAATATACATTTGGTATCTCAACCGTCTGGCTACGCCATAAAAGCTGCCATTCCAAAGAGTCTTAGAACTTGAGCTAATCCAGGTTTGATGATATATCACCTCCTGGTATGTAGGTTCAGAAGGAGGCACCCACAAATATCTCATATATTCTTCCTTGTGGCTAGTTACAACATTTCATATGTAGGTGAGACAAAAAGTTGGTTAGATCTTTACTGCACTCTTAATAAGTAGTAGTTACACCGTGCTGACAGTTATAATATATTTCGAGATTATCGAAGTTATTCAAGTTTACCACATAGCAAGTGTACGCTAGTATTAGGTCGCTTTTCGTAATTGTTACTGACGATATAGAGGTTGGAGAGAGGTGAACGTAGCGTAGCACTGAGAGGTAGCCAGCAGGAGGATAAGGTAAGCAAAAACCTAGTGTCTGCTTTCTTATCTTTTTTCCTGCGTCAATCTGTCTAAAGGGGTAGGTCTAGGTGAACATTCAGGCGGGTGAACTTCCCCCTAAAGCTCGGGCGTGTAGACCGGTGAGCCGCGCACGACCGGACTAGGGGAACATAGCCCGGTTGTTCACTTCTCTATTTCATTTCAGAAAGTTGCTTCTTTAATCACATCCTTGATTTCGGGGACATAATGTCAAACCGAATGATTTTCATACCACATGGCCTACCCAGCGATTGAATTTTGCTGGTGCATATTAGCCGAGGCTGGATGTGCCTGGCCGCCCACATGATGCAAGGAGTTAGCATCACTGCTAATACAGGAAATGTGCTCTGTGGCGCACCGAATCGGTTCCCAGCTTGCGTTACATGCCGATATTGGATGCAAAATATCTGATGCCAGCTTTTGGGCAATTTCAAAAGTCTCGCAGCAGATGTGGTTACCAATATTGTTATTGCGACCGGGCGACGCGTCAGCTAACGAGTCGCGTAGACTTGACAGGTCTAAAGTCATTGCTCACCGATATGTTCATTTCTTTCGATGTTCCTTTAACCAGAACCCCACCGTTCTACGAGTTTTTAAAAGCCTATTCAAGACGGATACGGCGGAATTTTGCGATGCCAAATTATCAGTTGTCTAAAAAAAGAACGCGGGGTTGATGGGCCAAAACTCGGCTTTCCGGGACAACTTTTCACACGTTGCCTACGCTGACCATCCTTGCGTATCTCGAAAAGTGTGAACCTGCAAATGATTTGACAACACTGATAAAATGACTCGTACCATCTCCAGAACTCTTAATTCCTCTAGTCTTTAAATCTTAGTTTCCAGTGGAGTAAATAAATAATACGAAGATATCCATAGCGCCAAGGTGTCGCATCCACCTACTGTTGGAAACGGATCCATCTATCTGCCTCTTAAACATATGTGTGTCTTGTACTGCATGGCTCGTAAAATATGGTTATCAGCCCTGCTCGGTTACCATCCGAGCCGACGTGCGGTGTAAGAATTGGCGAGGCTGGTATATGCACGCGCCGAAACCTCGAGAGACGAAGCCATGTGTTAACTAACAAGCCTTGGAGCAGGGGCCCAGGAATGAGGCGTGAGATTAAAACTCAGACTGTGCGGACCGCGGCGAGATTGCGCAGGTGAAGGGTCGCTGTGGGCCTGGGGTCTTATCATATGTATGTGCATCCCTTCTTCAGCCCAAGAGGCCGAGGCCCACATGAGATGAGTTCGCAGGGTCTATTGCGGTGGCTTGCAAGCCACAGTCTGGCCCTGAATATAGTTCGCTTTCAACTATTTAGGTATATTGGTACAATAATTGCGCCCGAATTGCTGTTGATAGGACACGGCGCAAGCCCAGAACTTTTATGCTCCTCGTTCGCGGAAGAAAGGGGCAAGAATACCAGTGGCGAGCTGCGCTGCAGAACTTTTTGCAAGCGCATCGAGCCGCAGTGGGGAGCTTTTCTTTGTTTGGCTGGCCATGGCCAAGGATATGACCTCTCTTATTAGCAAAGAGAAAGGCCAACGGCAAAACTGTATAGAGGTAACTGTAAGGAGAGGGGGTGGCGCCCGGATACTTCAGCGAGCTCAACTCTGAATGACTTGAGGCTGAAACAGGGCATTCGTTCTGAAAACGAGGTCTATAATCAAAGATGTGTGTACCTCAAAAGCGAGGCAACCCCAAGGCCTTCGGATTTTTCACCCCCTGATCGACAATGTCACGAGCGCTAAAGTCAAAGACGGGGCCGGGGAGATGCGCTAGTGGAGAATCACGAGCAGTTAGGCCCAGTATATTTGAAGCTAGTGGACCGGTAGCGGGGCCTACAGTACACATTGAGTTCGGCTATATGGGGTATGAGGACTGCTAGCTTCCAGGACCCTCTCCTGCACGGTTGAGATCAAAGGTGAACTTGTCAGATACTGCTCGTGAGGGACAGAAACTACCAATTAGAATTCATGCAAGGTGTTGATTCGACCGGTCTGGTCTCCCGCAATCACCCTTTTCCTTGCTTGCCGACCATTTGGAAATGCAGATCGGCACTGTACAGTATTGGATCTCTCTCCTGCTTCTCGGAGGTTGCAAAGGCTCAAGCCGAGAAGCAATAATGATTGCTAACTCGGCAAATATTGTCCATAAGGCTCCTGACCTACCAGAGAAGTACATTATTGGAACCCTCCCCCAGCTGTAAATCGTTTCTCCAAGCAGCTTCATTCTCTATTCGGTCTTCAGTCCCTCGTTTTTGCTGTTCGCAGCGTCCATTCGTTCATAACGATACACTCTTTTAACAAACTATATATTTATTTCTTTCGACACAATGAAGCAGTCTATTATTACGTCCCTCGTCGCCCTTGCGGCTTCCGCCTCGGTGAGTCTCGGAATCGGTCCATGCTGTTTTCATGCCTGATTTCTACAGTGCTAATATGATCATGTACAGGGTGTGTACGCCACCGAGAGCCTGATCAGCGTGCCTGTTGGACTCTGCACCGCCGTCCTTGGAGAGGTTGAGTGCAAGCAGCAGAGCACCTCCAACGGCCTGATCAACGTCCCTGTTAATGCCTGTATTGCCGCCCTTGGAAAGGCCAAGTGCGACCAGGCTTCCTCCTCCAGCAGCGATGGTGGCTCCCTGATCAACGTCCCCGTCAACGTCTGCCTGGCCGTCCTCGGCGAGGCTCATTGCCACCAGAGCTCCGACTCTGGCAGCGGTCTGATCAACATCCCCGTCAACGCCTGCATTGCTGTTCTTGGCAAGGCCGATTGTGACCAGGCGTCTTCCTCTAGCAGCAATGGGGGCTCCAGCACTGGTGGCTCTGACAAAGGTGGCTCCCTGATCAGTGTGCCTGTCGGGCTTTGCACTGCCATCCTTGGAGAGGTTGAATGCAAGCAGCAGAGCGCCAGCAACGGCTTGATCAACGTCCCTGTTAATGCCTGCGTTGCTGTCCTCGGAAAGGCCAAGTGCGACCAGGCCTCCTCCTCCAGCAGCAACGGTGGCTCCCTGATTAACGTCCCCGTCAACATTTGCGCGGCTGTCCTCGGCGAGGCTCACTGCCACCAGAGCTCCGACTCTGGCAGCGGTCTGATCAACATCCCCGTCAACGCCTGTATTGCTGTTCTTGGAAAGGCTACTTGCGACCAGGCCTCTTCTTCCAGCAGCGGTGGTAGCCCCGGCAACGGTGGCTCCTTGATCAGCGTGCCTGTCGGGCTTTGCGCTGCTATTCTGGGAGAAGTTGAGTGCAAGCAGCAGAGCACCTCCAACGGCTTGATCAACGTCCCTGTCAACGCCTGTATTGCCGCCCTCGGAAAGGCCAAGTGCGACCAGGCTTCCTCCTCCAGCAGCAACGGTGGCTCCCTGATTAACGTCCCTGTCAACATCTGCCTGGCTGTCCTGGGCGAGGCTCACTGCCACCAGAACTCCGGCTCCGGCAGCGGTCTGATCAACATCCCCATCAACTTGTGCCTTGCTGTCCTTGGCGAGGCCGATTGCCAGGACTGCTCGACCAAGACCCTCACCATCATCGACTCGTCCACTATCCCTGGCAGTGTCCCAACCGGCGCTATCACCGTGACTGCTACTGGCACTGGCTCCGAGACCTCTACGACTGCTGTCGGCACTTTGCCCTCTATCTCCGGCGTCCCCGCCCCATCTGGACCTTCTGGAACCTCTGGACCTGCTGGACCTTCTGGACCTGCCGGACCTTCCGGTGCCCCTGGCGTCTCTGGTCAAACTCCCGGTCGCCCCTCTGCCTCGCGCCCTGCCGCTGCTACCGTGACCGTTCACAGCACCACCACTATCTGCTCCTCCAGCGCTGCCGGTGTCAAGACCTCTTCTATCCGCCGTGTGCCTTCTTCTGCTCCTACTGGGCCCGCTGGCTCCGGCTCCGGCTCCACTGCTGGAAGCGCTAGCACCCCCAGCTCCACTCCTGTCTTCAACGCCGCCGGCCGTGCGACCCTGTCGGGTGTCGCCGTTGTCTTCGGCGCTCTCTGCGCTGCTGTCATGCAGTTCTGAGGAACCAATTAAGTCTGTCTAGCGGACAAACACAGCATCTACTGGTGACGGCTAGTACTTGCATCCATCATTCCTAAATGTTGATACGCTGCTCTTCGTGCTGGACAATAAGTCCATGATCTCTTTTTACTTCTATTCTTAATGGGCTGAAGGGCCTTGATTCAGTAACTTATTACTGTGATACCTCTCTGAACTAGGTCTTTTCTTCTAGCATTTCACGTTTTCCATGTAGATACGAGAAACTTCCTGCTTGTATGATGTTAAGCGGCTGTTTTGTCAAACTGATTCGCAGAACTCTCATTCATAATTTAATAGTAATATTTAATCAAACGCAAAGCAAATAATCCAAAATCAATACAAACAGCGTATCCAAGTAAAGTGCTACGAAATTCCTTATCGGGCGCAGCTCCAAAGTGTTCCAGACCAATAGGTTCCAAAAATGACAATAAAACGTCAACTATGGGAGTAAAATAAACGAAAAAGGTTGATTGTGGCATCAGAAGCACAGTATCTTTGGCCTCATTGAAACAGTCAGCCTGGCCATGGTTCGCGCTGCCTCGAATCAGAAGTCTCAGCCCGCAGGAGCAGTAGTGATCGAGGTGAAATAGTACCCCCAGCATGTGAGTGACCAGCTGGTGCAGCTATGGTTGAACGTTCATCAAACTCCTGACGTAGATTGTAGGCGCTGTGTTGACGGATTCCGGATCTGATGGCCCATACGCTGGTTGCGGAACTGCATTTCGAACATCTGCTTGTGGCAGAGAGTGTATCAGCGTGGTGAAATCCTCAGCGAGACATATTAGGCCTAAGTTATCAGGGGCCGTTGCAGTATACAAAATGCGCCGCATCCACAGACCACTCAGTCTATAGTCAATCGCAGGATTAAAATAATGAGGCTTCATGACTGTCTGTACCGACACCCAGGAATTAGGAGGTCGCATCCAGTCATGGTTCGGAAGTGTCGACCTGATGTTGTACTCAATTAGACAGGTTGGACTGACCGTCGTGCCCCGATCGGCATTTGTTGAGTGGATGTAGCACAAGAACGGAGGCTTGGATCCCCCGGCATAGGAATTAATTCGCTCCACATCGTCCTGGAATATAATTGGCATAGATGACCCTGTGTCATCCAGAAACTTGCGGTGGGAAGCTTGGTGACCGTAATCGACATTGGAATCTTGACTGCCCGCCCCAGGAACTCGGAAGTAGAAATCAATCTACTCATTCAGCTTAGCATATCGATATTAAATCAATCGCGTGGGTTGTTCGTACTTCGTGCTGGTGAAGGAGCATTCTTTTGGGGCGGACTTTGCTTTTCCAAGCAGGGGTATTGTACGCAAGCATGGGAATGGCCCCAGGCCCATTTAACTTGCTTTTGAATCAGCAACCTGCCTGTATTCTCTCCTAGTAGAGTTTAAGGGAACAGAAACTTACTCCTTCGACCCAAAACGACTTCCTATCACAGAGCCTGTTGTATTTTTTGGCATCGTCAAAGGTCATATTGAAGGCCACGGGCCCATGCATGCACTTTCCATCGGACCAGTAAGAGACCCTTCCGTCCTTCCAAGTGAGAGTGCCACCTCGATAGCCATTTATAAGCGCGGTGACATTGACGAGTTGGGAAAATGGATCTCCTTCGGATTCGAGTGATTCCTTGATGAGCTCGAGATTCTTCACGCGCATGACAACTTCCAAGCTCAGATGTGATTCTTCCGAATTCTTGGCCGAATCAATTGTTCTTTTGATTTCCTAGTACACCTCTAGCTTTTTCTCCCACCACTGTGGCATGATGCCGTCCTGTATTCTGTCGTGACACCGCTGAATCCATTTTTCAACATCTCTGTATACTACATTAGAAAAGAAGGCTTCAAAGATTTGAAAATGACTATTACCTTTCATCTATATCGTCATCTTCTGCATTCCAGCCCTCAGGCACGTTCTTGGGGTCCGTGATTGGAGGTACGGAAGGAGGGTATCTTTGGTAAGGCTCTGGAAATTGCCTCTTGGGGTCCGCAGGTACAGTCCTTGATCTTTTCCCCCGTCTAGTAGGGCGGCTTGGCTCTACTTGAACTCTTTTCTCCTCGGACATAATGAAAAATGTGTCAAAGAGACCCAGAGGGAGGTTGAGGATGAGCAAATTTCAAGTATGGATGCGTCAACGATGTATTCCGATAGTGTGTTGATATCTCTCAAGGCTATCTACTTGGCTTTATATGAGCATCGAAGAGACATCTCGCCTCATTGAGCATCATAATGACAAACAAAGATGTTTCAGAGCTACCACGGCCTTCCCATGCGCCGAAGAGTGAAAGCAATGACCGTGGATTTCAGACAAAGGGAAGTGTTTCAATTAAGATCAGGAGCATCCCCACAAGAATAGGAATATACGAATTGGATTCAACCTCCCGATTTTATTGTTGGTTCTCGCCCATGAGCCAGTTTATTGCGGATGCATTTTGGATACCTGGAACGGTATTCATCAATCACCCATTGCTGAGGAACACCTCGCAACCACCCCCGTCGAGGAGGATACGATATACGAAGAGTACCCGGGATGGCAGGTGCAATTTCAAATGCCCAATCTTGGTGTGTCAAAGGCCAATTTCCGAACGTTCATGAAAGGAGCCGTGGCCGACTACAGTACTTTGTTAGGGGGGGGGGGGGGGGGTGAGCCGATCATCAACGGCGCAACAGGGGCCGGGGCGGGGCTTGTCACTAGTCTCACAAAGAAGGATTTGCTGGCGTTTGCCTTGGCGAATCTACATTTTGCCATTCCTTTCTCAAAGTCTACCCTTGGGCCTTCGCGGAACCTCCCATCCGTTACGGTAAATGTAAGAAACGAGCAAGCCTCTTAGTTACGGTGAGGTCTACCAATGACTGCTCTTTGTTTTCTATCTTCAATCATTATCGAGTCAACCTATCTTCTCTAGAGCAAGAGGGGGGGCTAGTGAAATCACATCAGTCACAGTCAGTGCGGTCTCTGCTATCAATTTTGCAGCCTTCGTTCATCACCTTGGTTCTTTGCTTGTCTTCGGTGCCCTCGCAAGATGTCAGGCCCCCGTTCATTCGTCTGGACTGGAGTATTACCCACCGTCTCTATTCTCAATCTCGCGAAAAGGAAACTAGGCGTCTGGACAATGTCAACAGTGTTACCTCTTCACCAAAATAGGTAGTCGGCGTGGATGAGCGTAAGGGCTGCTATTTCGTTCGCTCGAAAGCTAAGCGCCCTGGTTGATAGGTGATTTACATGAGCAGCCTGCAGCATGTGTTCTTATCTTTAGCTGGTCGTCGCTGGTCTTTGCTGTTAAACGAAAGGTCAAGCCTTGGGTTTCTTTATCGCTGTAGAATCTCGGTGCATACGGTAGTTAATAGAATGCCGTCATTAAATATAGGTCATTAGGTGTGACCGGCCTCTCTCACGTGTAGATGGACAACACAAGCTGCGGCCACGTCTCGTATCTGTTGTTAAAGACTGTCCTAGATGGTCTTAAATGTTGCCGTGTATTCGATAACTATGACCATAATTCTAAGCGCAGTGTTTGTAGCCATGCAGACTCAGAGACGAATGGCGTCAGAATACTGTCGATCCATAGCGCCCAGTCATCATCCCATCGCAAAGCACAAACAGCCAAACAATATTCCCAATACAGCGGATACCACCCAGACTTTTCCTTCCCAGCTAACTATAATCAGGCTTGCTTCTTCCTTACCCTGATTGTTTTTCTCTCGGATCATGATGTTTTTCCGTTGAAGATCACCGTGAGTGAACGCCGCACCGTCGCCCTTAAATACGAGAGGGAAACATTTCCGGAGATATTCCGCTCTGTAGAAAGTGCCCCCGTTGTAGGTGTACTTTCGTACTATTGCCTCGTTAAGATCCTTTTACTAGCGGATCTAGTTCCTAGGTCCAAAATATCCTATCTAAAGTGGCCTATTGCCGAAGCTACTAAAGTACTTTAGCGGTGGCAGATAGCGCAACTCGTTAAAATATCTCCGCAACTCGCCTATAATAAGTTGTTTCTCCGGTGTTGTGAATTAGGGCTATGCCGAAAGAAGCGTTCGACCGATAATCCGCTCCATAATAATGTAATTTCTCGGTCCGAATAGAGGGCGTAAACTCGTGGGACAGGAACATCTATATTCCCTTAAACAAATAACATGTTCTCTCCCTCGATGAGGTTGACGCCTAGCCTAAACTTCACAACAAAATGCTAGCCCACTGCAATGACTCTTCGCTCTCCATAATCAAGAAAGATGTCTGGAGCATTCTCAATCTCGGCGCTAGTGGGAAGAGGATAAGGCAGGTCAGCTGCATAGAACGGAATGTCGAAGGGTGTGTTCATAGTTGTTTGCGCTCGGTCGGTAGATAATCTGACGGGTGCAATGATTGTCAGAAAGAACATGACAGCCCTCCTTTGTATGAGGGTTGCGATATCACGTGAGAAGTGAAATTCACGGGGTTGGTACTGCGTACGGCCAAGCATTTGGAGAGTGATCTCCGAGGCCAGATAGAGCACCTCACTAGAAATTAAAGATATCGTCGGCATTCACCTAAACATCAATTATCATCCAGATCTCCTCGGACTTACGGGATCAATGAACAGACTGGGTAATTAGAAAGACACTCGCTCGCATGAAAGTAATGGCAGTCACAGTTTGAGACGATTTAGCATCAATTAAATCTAGCATCAATCGCACATGCTTTTTAAAGGAGACACAGAGTTTAAGTTCAATAGCCACACCACGCAGGTATTTTTGCGGCTTTTCTGCACTAAATACACGACAACTTAGAGTGTTGTTTTGATTGTTCGGTACTCTGGCATGGCTTGGCGTCAGGATATATTTCTCTGGTCGACTACCAATGCACAGCAAATTTTCCATTTGAAGTTTATTTTTACCTCCTCAGATTGAAAAGGCGGACTGTGAAACCATAACAATTCCTATTTCTAATATGCCCAGAAATGATTGGAAATATGAAACAAATAAAAAGATGCATTCTTGAGACCCCCTTATGTTCGGAGCGGAAGTTTGGAGTTGGATTTTTTCTGCATCATAGTGCCACGATTTGCCTATCTATACATCAACCAGTACCAAGTGGTCGAGCGGTAACTCGATCATCACGTCTTCCTTGGTCTAGTGGTCATGATTTCCGCTTGTCATTAACACCGATAAGCGCGGGAGACCGGGGTTCGATTCCCCGAGGGAGAGTTTCTTTTTTGTCTCAATAAGCGCAACATTCTTTGTTTTTGTTTAACTATATGTTGTGTGCTTTCATAGAAAATTTTCAAGGGTGAGTAATTGCTTTATCTCTCGTCTCGTCGCCTGGGACCCATCTTGGTCGGAAATCATCTTCAATTGTGTATACAAGTGGGACGTATCCTTCCTTGTAGACACGAAGCTTTCAACGACCACACGCGCTCTGAATCCCGCACCTACAAGGTTGTCACTTGTTGCTCGCTTAGACTAATCTATAGAGGGGTTTGCCCTTTTACCGAAAATTGAAAAGTTGAATTACGCAGGCTCTTCTCATAAAATCGACTTGGTGACTGAGATCGGGCGGGATCTTTAAGTGATCTAGAATGATCCGAGCTCGACTCTGCCCGAGTCGCGACTAGATCAGTCCCAGGTATGTGTCCCAAGACAAGGCACAATATGCTGGCTTTCAATTTACAACCAATTCTAGCGTGTTTAAGAAGGCCCTATCTTGACACATGATCTATCATCGATGAGGGCTAAGGCCTCAGCCCAAATAGGACTAGGGCATGTCAGCGATAGGGCGTGCTGAACAAAATGCAACCACAAACGGCATGACGAGAATTCAAGACTGAAGTCATAAAAAGCCAGTACCTTACACAGTGAAAGCTTCACACAAAGGAAAAAATGGCCGACACAAACCTGCATTTTCGCACTGCGACTCAGGATGACATCCTGGACCTTAAGCAGCTGATAGAATCAGCCTTTCGTGCTGAAGACTGCAGAGAGGGATGGGTCGGGAATTCACAGCTCGCGGCGCAGTTTTCCATCGAAGCAAAGAACATTGCGAGCATTATCGACAACCCCGAAAGCCTGTTCCTCATGGCCGGCGATACAAGTGGCACACTGTTGGGAACTATCGGGGTTTCCAAGCGTGGCCCTGACAGCGCTAGGCTTTTTATGCTCGCTGTAGACCCTGACTGTCACCGGGGTGGACTTGGAAAACGAATCCTTACCTACGCCGAAGGATACTGCCAACGGGAATGGGGTTCTAAAGTCCTGGGACTCGATGCTCTTTCAAACCGAGAGAATCTGATATCGTGGTACATGCGACGCGGCTTCCGGAAGACAGGAGAGACCACACCGTTCCCTCGCGAGGAGTTCAAAGACCTGGATTTGCCTGACGATCTGCACTTTGTCGAATTCCAGAAGGCCTCGACTTCTGCTTCCGATGATAGTCTTGTGACACAGCCAGCGTCCGGAGCGTAAGCCTGGATTCCAGCGCACTGTGGCAAAGATGTCGGGACCCGCGTGAAGATGCTCTCCCCTCCACCTATGTTGAAACTTCGAGTCTTTCTCTCTCTCTCTCTGTGTGTGCGTGTGTATGTGCGGTATTGCCCGAAGCTTGTTTGAATAGGACGACAAACCGTTCATGACAAATCCCCGGGTAGCTGTCATGTGCTGTTTGTCAATTATCCTTCTAATCATACCATTGGGCGATCGTGATGCTGCCGACGAAACCCCGGGAGGGTATGAAGCATTTCTCCGACTTGTTTCATCATTATGAATGTTCAGAAGAACGAGTCTACTTCTAGATATGGAACAAATATACTTAGTACAGTTTAAATTCATTCGCAAAGCGGCACTCGACGAGATTGCACTGTCGTACCCTGGAAGCTGTGTCAATTTAGATCTGAACGTGTACATACGTCTTTACCTGGATTGTGTCGCCGCAAATTGAATGAGTGCCTCGGTCGCACTAAACATATGTAGATCAAATCCGGCGGAGCTAACCTGAAGACAACAAGTGGAAGGATGCTTGTCTCAAATGAATTAGTCTGATGAAGAATGAATTACGATTGTCAAGGGGAAGCTGATATCTCCTCGAGTGAGTAAGTTCCTGAATATTTCTAACAAACCATGAGAATTGGATTGCCAGGATGAGATTTCAACGAATGAGGGAAAATATGACAAGCTGACTGTGAATTTCTGTCATGACTGGCGGCTCCCACGGGGAGTGTATTCCCGCCAGTCTTCAAGACAGATTCGAAACCTCCGTGTTTCAGTCTCCACCCTCGGACTCAGTATTAGGAAACAAGACATAATAAGCATGAAACTTCATGGACCCACGATTGATTTAAGCTAATAAGGCTGAGCTATATTGAGTATCCTTCATGCCCCTTATTTTCTCACATATTGGCGGACGTTTGAACATCGTTGTTTTGTCCCATCTCCTATTTAACCCCATCTGGCGCCCGATTCAACTTCTATAGTTCCACCTGATTCTCCAACTGCTTTCACAACAGGATCGGAGCAACTAAACCCAAAATGCGCCCCATTTATACCCTTGTTCCAGTGGTTGCCGCTATTCGCGCGGCTGCCTCGCAACCCTCCGATTCGTGGGTCTTTGGAAACAGCTTTTTCTATCTTGGACCTCCTTCGGGTAACGCGCGTATTACCAAGGCCACATATTCTATTCTGCCTCCTTCGGTCCCGACGAATACAACAGTGTCCAACAAGAATGACGAAGTCTGGGTCTCCGTCTGGGTTGGCGCCTCGTCAACCGCAGGAGACGAAAATGCCAACCTGTACCAGCCGCTATTCAACTGGTCTCCTAATCAAGAGTCACAGTAAGTGGAACTCAAGAATTTGAAAATCATAGTTACATCTTTTGCTGACGCAATTAACCACTCAAAGGGGTTGCTCTGCCAGTGCGGACGAATGGTGTGTAGCCGCAAGCACCTACACTCCAGGTAAGGAACGTTGCCCACTGCGTGGCTAGGAGATGAGGCAAAAAGACGCTCACATTGACAAATTTCAAACATCTAGATCTTCAAATTGGACAGGAATATGTGACTGTCCCTCAAAACACTACTGTTGAATTCGAGAGTGAGTGCTTCTTATCAAATATGAAACACCGGAACGCTGGATAACAAACAGTTTTAGTTGCCGTCGTGAACGGGAAGGTGGTCCAGACTGTCACTATGGAAGATAAGGTTATCTCAAAGCAGAGCAACAGTGAGTGCTCCTGTTTCACGCCAGATAGTCTTGTTACTGACCCGAAACGTTAGCTCTCGATGCCTCCCTCCAATACCTCTACTCCAGCAACGAATGTTATACTGGATCTGGAGGCTGTGGTACACTCGCTGGTTACTGTGAGTAACTTTTTCCCAGTCAATTAGTTTTCCTGTCGGTAGTCAGTCCGTATAGCTAATCTTGCCCCAGCTATCACCAACCTTACAGTTACCCTGAGCGAGGCCGACACAAACTTTGCCAGTGTCATGAGGCTCAATAAGGTTACTGAGTCTACCTTCAAGTCCACTGATGGCGGTATCACCTGGCATACCGACAAGATTACAGTCTCAAGCATTGACTTTGACTTTTCTTCTGATACTGAAGTCTCCTCATACTAAAGAATGGTATGAACTGCAGTTTCTATCCGATTCACTCGCCGTCAGAGGTCATAATTCTATGCTCGTCTCATATCCCGGCCGAGTGCAAAGATTTATCACTTTTTCTTGGTATTTCTGTTGTTCGATATGTTGAATATTTGAGGCGAAAGGAAATTTTGAGATCTAATTTCTCTTAAATTTAAGCCAAGCATATGAGTTCGAAAGTACTGGAAAATAGAAGAACCTCAAATTTGACGTACAAAGTAGACTTTCCGAAGCCGCTAGCTCAAGCTCAAGCTGAGGCTTGAGCTGGAAAAATATCTCACTTTTCGAACAGCAACATTTGACGGGTCTCTAGCTCCCCTTAGGCTAAAGGTCGTCTAACCTAAACTCCAGTGAGTGAATTCAATTGTTAGAATTTACCAAGGAGTTATCTTTGCTAAATCCTTGAAGTTAAACACATACGACCATAGGGTGTGGAGAACAGGGCTTCCCGTCCGCTCAGCCGTACTTAAGCCACACGCCGGTCAGTTAGTAGTATGGTGGGTGACCACATGCGAATCCTGACTGTTGTATGTTTTTGCTCCCGAAAAATGATCCATTGTGTGGGTGGTGCTTATCATATGATCTAGATTTACTGCCTTGGTGCATTAAATCCCCTGGAGATTCAGGGATTCCTTGGCAGTGAGGCGGGGCGTTCTACAAATCCCTGATTTGTATTTAGCTCCTTTCATATTTTTAAACCAACTTATGATCCTTTTTCATATTTAGATCTTGGGGTACCAGGCCAGGAATTAGATAGTTGAGTTCGAGAGGTGAATGATCTACCATCAAGAGTTGGTATCGGCTAACCCTAACCGGGCTAGCGTCCAACTCTGGCGGGCCCATCTTAATACCTTGGCATACAGCCCCCCTTCCCTCCCCTGCCACGATCCCCTGAAATCATCAATTTTCATCACACATCCATCGGATGACTGTTTTGCAGACGTCTGGTTCCCTTTGGATGGGTAGGCGCTGAGGAGCGGCAGATATCTATATATTTAAGCCACCCCTTCCTTCTCTTGTCGCGATCTAATCGGTCCATAAATCCTTCATCTAGCGTATTTAACTTGCCGTCTTTAGAAGCCATATTTGTCGTGTAAAAAAGTGGTGTGTGTGCGGTCTCAGTGGGTTAACCGACCGGCAAAAAAAAATCTTGCTGGTGTATTCCGCCGTTTGATACAGTGCGCCAAACTAATTCTAGGAGCTGACCTCGAGAGTTGGTTTTCTAAAGCGGTTTAGCGCATTCTTTCCAACTCTCGGTGGTGGATCATTCAACTCTCGATGCCAGCCAGATACACACTCCCGGCCTGCTTGCAGAGACGGCTTAAATAGGTGGATCTATGCATAACTAGCCGGTGAACCCGCTCCTCAAATTTTAGCCTCTATGGTGGGTTTTGCAGGGGTTAATTTTATGAAATGCCGGTAAACTTAACAATACCTACCTCCGTACATAATTGACCATCGCTCTACCAAAACTGCGTCTTAGCGGTAATCTAACCCACTGCACATTCGCATCCAAAATGGTATCTTTTTGAAATATTACCACAATTACCAAAAGGACGCGTAAGCATTCAATCACGAGAAGTCGCCACAACAAACTGGAATTGAAACAATGAAGCATAGTTAACTAACTAACGTTAAAACGCTCGCGATTACTAAGACCAAAGCTCTCTGCCTGAGATCTGACTCTACCGTACCCATTGAATTCTAGAGAATCATAGAACTTTCTTGTACCCACAAGGCAATATTTAATGCTCACGCTTGTGATGAGAGTGCTGCTTGAGTTGATTATCGGACCGTAAGAGCTGAGAAATTTTGTCCCACAGTGTACAGACTAGAAGCACACCATCGCCCCACATATGGCCAGCCATGTTACTGATTATCAGATTAGATATTTTACCTGCCAAGAAATTCGAAATCAGTGGAGTCAGGGTGTACCCGAACTTACAGCTGCAGGGAGAACCCCGTCGAACCGAGAAAACGGAATCGAGGATGTTGGAGTATAAGTAGTGCTTCTTTGAAATCCGAGAAAGTTGTATTTTTCCTCTTACAAGTCGTTCTCCAAGGTGCGCCCAGCGACTTCGAGAATGTTTGGCCGGTCTCTCCCTTCAGCTTTTGCAGCGGCTCTGCTACTTTTAAAAGCCGTAGAGTCAACCCAATCAGATCGTTCTCGAAATTTCCACAACGTCAGCAGACCTGATTACCGATTTTTGAATGAAGTTACTCAACGTATGTACTATGTCTTGGGAATATTCTATACCATATATTGCTGGTTTCAACTAAATAAATCTACCAACCCACAGCGCACTTGGTGGAAAGCCTGCCTGATGTCCATTTTGACCTAGGCGAGATGTACTCGGGATTTATTCCAGTCCGCGAGAATGCTTCTCTATTTTACATCTTCCAGCCGAAAATTGGAGAGCCAAGTGATGACCTCACAATCTGGCTCAACGGTGGACCTGGCTGCAGCTCAATGCAGGGATTTTTACAAGAGAACGGACGGTTCACGTGGCAACCAGGTACTTACAAGCCAGTAATCAATGAATATTCATGGGTAAACTTGACCAATATGTTGTGGTAAGTTACAGTCCTGATATTGAAGTTTCGTGGGCTAACGAGAACTTCTAATGTGGTCAGGGTCGACCAGCCAGTTGGCACGGGATTCTCAGTCGGCACTCCAACTGCAACAGATGAACAAGATATTGCTGTCGATTTCGTCCAATTTCTAACAAAGTTTCAAAAATTATACAACATAAGAAACTTTCGAATTTTCATGTCTGGTGAAAGCTATGCCGGACGCTATGTGCCCTATATATCTGCTGCTATGCTTGATAAAAATGACACTGAACATTTCAATCTCAGTGGTAAGTAGAGTGCCATTGGTTCTACTTTCAGGGGCTATTTCCCGGCATTAGAAAGGTGCTTATTGATAATTTAGGGGCTTTAATGTATGATGCGTGCATTGGTCAATGGGATTGGATTCAAGCGGAACTCCCAGCTTATCCCTTTGTTCAGCAACACTCAGAGTTATTCAACTTTAACAGTTCCTTCATGATGGAACTAGAGTCAACATACCAAGAGTGTGGCTATGAAGAGTACTTCGATAAGTATTTCACTTATCCAGCCTCCGAGGTTCAGCCATCCAGAATCATGAATTATTCCGTTTGCGATATTTACAACATGATATACTTCGAAGCTTATGATCCAAACCCATGTTGGAATCCCTACAGGGTTAATCAAGCATGTCCACTGCTATGGGATGTCTTAGGTTTCCCTACCGACCTCGCATATGAACCGGCTCCTGAGACTTATTTCAATCGAACCGATGTCAAAAAAGCTCTTCATGTACCAGAAAGTCTTGAGTGGAGCTTATGTAGCTCTGAAAGTGTCTTTGTGGGTAATGATCCAGGGCCTGAGCAACAATACGATACGTCTCTGAATCCTACCGAGGGTGTTCTTCCCCGCCTCATTGAGGCAACCAACAGGGTCCTCATTTCAAATGGAGACTGGGACTACCTGGTCATAACCAATGGAACGCTTCTGGCAATTCAGAATATGACTTGGAATGGGGAGCTAGGCTTTCAGACTCGCCCAGCGACTCCCATCAATATTGAAATGCCTGACTTGCAATGGTCTGCAATCTTCGAAGCCCAAGATGGATACGGTGGTCTGGATGGCCCGCAAGGACTCATGGGTATCCAACATTATGAACGGGGCTTGATGTTTGCGGAGACATTCCAGGCAGGCCACCGACAGGCTCAGGATCAAGGCCGAGTGTCTTATCGTCATGTACAGTGGATGTTGGGTAAGATCGATCGCCTTTGATATTTTTTTATATTAGAGTGAGCTTCTCATGAAAGTTCCTGAGATGAGAAAGCACATAGAACCCTGAACGGGCAGAGAAATGACGGGTATGCTTTGTGGCTAGGTGGAAATGATCATGCTGAGTAACCACGACGTAGTGGTAGGTCGTCAGACACAAATTGTTGAGTAGCGCATTTGAAGAACTAGTTGAAGATAATAAAATTTTAATGCCTAAAGTATTTTTCATTGTTAAACATAAATAAAATTATGCGCCAATAATGAGAGATTTTAACGTATACCCACGTATTCCATACTTAGCTCCACTTCTGACGGACAACGCCTACTGCTTTGATTTCCATTTCGCATACGAATTCGATGGGTACCGTTGCTCGGAAACATTTCCAACTTCCTCAAGGGATGCCGCGATATATAGGTCAAAATGGCGGAAATCGTAGACGGTTGCACCCTGGTCCGGTATATGTCGATCCCGTAGGTCAAAGAAAAGCTGGTAGATGGCGGAGACTTTCCACCTGGTGCCTCGCAGCACTCTCATGATGTCCAACAAAAAAGACCCGAAGGGCGCATAGTAGAGTATGCGACCATACACGTCACCGTCCCCCACTCGACCAGGGTCTTGAGCCCTTTCTCGGATATCGCGGGTTAGATCTTGAATGAATCGATCAATCCTCGGAATGACTTGGTACGCAGCTTGTTGCTGGGGATTGTGAGCGCGAATTGCAAGTAGCATCCATCGTAGGGCAAAGTCTGCAAGCACATGGTTCGGCTCAATGATTTTGCTGGCGAATCTCCAACGGGCAAGGACTTGTTCCAGCTTTCCACCCCCAAACTCCCGTAGAAATCTGAATCTCTGACGACCGAGGTCGTAATGCATACCAGGAAGCCACTCTTCCTTTGTAACGCCGAAATTTCCCCAATATTTGTTATGCCTCTTCGCATTTCGGTTCACTAGACAAGGTTGAAATACATAGAGCCTGTCGTGTAGCGACACAGCGTGGTAGACATTCTCGACTGCAGTGGAAACGTTTTGATCATAAAAGGCTGGCCAGTCTAAGCCCACACCTCCAGTAAATTCTGGCAATCCCAGGCCGCCCACTGTGTCGAACAGGCCCATGAATTTTATGGGAGGAAGGAACCTTGGTGCCGTGGAATTCGCTCGGTCTTCATCGCCGATAAGTGGCCAGGACTTGAGCCGCCTGAAGGTATGTGACTGTTCAGAGTGCGGTGCATCAACAGAATAAGAGGAACGATAGATATCGTATACAGCTTCGCAAAGTAGACGAGTTTGCGGTATATCAATTGCCCCGTCCAAAGTTATTGGTTTGATGATTCCGCAGTTGTTAATCATACCAGCAACAGCTCTCACTAAGTAGGCACCTCGAGAGAGACCAAACATCCAGATTTCATGATCTGGATATGTATAATTATGGACGATGAATTCATAAGCTTCAACGCACTGGCGCGCAATGTCCTGCGCTGTGACACCATTGAATATGTAACTATACAACGTAAGTCATGAGCATGCTGAAAGCACATGGAAGGCTAGGATGCGGACATACTCTGAAAAAGAGCTCCCAATACCCACGCCTTCAATGTAGCAGACTCTGCTAGTGTCTCGGTGCGCCTCAGCCTCATCTTGGAAGTTGAACCCAACCCTTTCAGCCAGTTTATAAATATTACTTTTAGTATCCGCCTCCCGGCCACACCAAGTGCCGTCACAGAGGAGAATAAGAGGCTTTGTTGGCTTCTCCGCAGGGGCTACGCGCCCCAAGGTCGCGGATGTATCTAAGTGAGAGGCTAGATTAGACATATTGATCGGTCTTAGTACTATTCAATCCTGGCTTGCAGCGGAGGCCGAAGTATTAAAGAGCCGCTGTATCTGAGTGACGAAAGAACAAAATTTCGTACGTTAACTTTCCATTGAAATATGTCATAGACTTTCAAACCCGTGGATTGAGGATTGGTCTTAGAGTTCTAGAGCAGAGTATTAGTATGTACATCATCTGCTTCTTCGGTGGAATGGTCCATGAAGAGGCCAGACCTCACCAATGACATGGGTAGGCGGTGAACGTGGTCCTGGCCACCGGCTCGAGGTTGTCTGTCCACTCGAGACACAGGCGCAGCAGCCTTTATACCGCATTAAGTCATATTCACAACCACGTTACTTCGCCTGAGTAGATTGAATATTTAGTGGTCTATTCATTCCAGTTGAACGACTGTTGGAAGAGGTCGACACCGCATCGAAGATTTGTCCTCGTGATCTTCCTGTACCCGAAATATACTGCCGACTACTAAAGCCAAATCCCTGGGAGGCCCCACCTTTACAAGAGGACGGATATACGCGCAACCGGTCATTGAAGACTCATTAAATTTCTAATGAAGAGCAAGGTGCGATAAAAACAAACTTTTTCAAACAGTGACGGTGTGCTTCATTTCCTCAAAGAGGGGTTGGAATCGATGGGAAGCATTACCTAATGGGAGCTGGTATTAACCTTTAGACAATTTTAATTCGCATCCTAATTATATTCGGGCCCGTCCCCACGGGCCTCCGCCTACAAAACTCTTGGTAGAGGGGGGCGAGTAATGAGTAGGTTAAATCTTGAGATTTTGTGATCGGGCTTTTTCGATGTTTAATAAGAATTATCTGAACTATATTTCTGTCAAATTACATTCAAGGATTTATATCTAGAAGGACTAACCCCCCAAGAACCACCTTTAACAGAGTTCAATCAGGCATTGTAAAATGGCACATAGCTAATCTCAGTTGCATGTATCTGTAGTACGCATTTCCGAACGAGGGTGGAGAGAAACTTGCAGCGGTCCTATGGGCACAGCAGCAACCCACTCTCGTCGCGAAGGTAAAGTGGCTTCAACGTTTCTACTGGCAGTTGTATCGCTGTATGGCCCAATAAGATACTTCTTCAGAACCTGGGAAACCGAAAGAAAGAGCTCCAAGTAAGCCAAACTAGATTTTCCGTCTCTGTTAGCCGCGCTAGTCTGAAGACTAAGCGCCTGTCGAAAATGGAAGGACAAAGAATTACTGACTGGACTCCAACACACGTGCCTGGTCCCTTTGAAAAAGGTATGTAATATTCGTTTCTTAATGTGGTTGCGTCGTTCGTATTATTTGACAGCCACCGACTCGGCCGATATTTATGTGGTTCAGGAAAGGCGACCTCGTCGTGCAAATACCAGATTGGAGAGCTTGCGATCATTGTCTTTGAAAGTTAATTGGTTGATCTGTCCTGGATTATGGATACGAAAAACTTACTCCTCCTTCAACATATTTCTCGGCAAGTATAGCGCCTCCTTTAGGGACCATTCTGGGAAGCATGGCAACCGCCGCCCCAGTCCATCTGATCCCCTCTTTGACATATGCAACTAGGAGGGGAAGTGACTCCAGTGCTGACATGTCTGTGGGCCATTGGGCTGCGTCCAGTTCCAGAAAAAGCTGATTTTGCAAGTCTTCATTCAGGGAGAGGGCCCATAAAATATGAGCAAGTGTGGCTGAAGTGGTGTCTGTCCCTGGGCCCAACATCTCCTTAGCCTCAGACAATGCAGACTGTGTTGAGAGTCTAAGCCCCGCCATGACTTTCAAAAAAGAGGTATCGGGAGCCTTCTCCGAGTCCAAAGATTTATCCAACTGATCATTTGCCCACTGCATATTTTGTTAGCTGTTCAACGTAGCAAGTTCCATAAACGTCAAATGTCTTACCCTATCAAACAATCTGGAACTTGCGACCGAGGAAATATCCCATCCGGTAAGATCAAAGATGGAATATGATATAGCGTCATATATCTGGGTTGCAAAGGGAAACTTTGTGTACTGAAGATTTCAGAAATGAGTTATTAACACTTTCGCTTCATTGACATGAGGCGGCGTGCTTACGAGTGGCATCTTTGATGATTTCAAATCATTTTCCTTGACAATACTCAACTCCTTGCCGATACTCAATGAATCAATTGCCCCGATAGGACTCCCAAATGCGAATCTTGCTTCAATGTTTTCTTCATCAGCGAATTCCGGTGTCCCTGATCGTCACGCAAAACTCACACATAACATCAGCCTCGAGGGCCCGGCAGGTAGGTACAAGATCAATGGGCCCTTTTTGGTGTAACTTGGCGAGAAGATCGTTGAATCTGGAGATCTGATCTAGCATCATCGGAATCAACGACGGCACCCGACTGCGATTGAAAAGCACACCCATATGCCTGCGCCGTTGTGCATGCTCTTTGGCGTCACTGTAATAGTAGAGTCAACAGGTGCCTTTTTCGTAGTCCAGTGCTTTCTCACACTCACGTTATGGAAAACAGGGCAGGATGTCCATCTTGTACGAATTGACCGTAAACTCGGGGATCCTTGATGAAAGCACTGTTTGGCGCATGGATTTTTTTGTAGATATCTAGGGAGTAGAACGACACTTCATTCGGACCGATGCGCACCAAAGGGCCTAATCATGCATTAGAATTTCCATCGAGCATTTTAATTTTGTTCCAGCTCACCAAGCCTCTTGTGTAATTTTGGCAGCTCTAGTGTGAGCTGCCCCCGGTATTCCAGAGGGAACTCCCACAAAAGCCGTGAGATTGGAGCCAACAGACCAGCATTGGGAATGTTCGATAGAGACGAGAAGAAGTATTCGTAGATAATCTGCCACAGTTATTAACTACTTATCTTGCTCTACTTGAAGGCTAGGAATTCCTTTCACCTTGATCACAAGAGCACTGGCGCCCAGGACGGTGCCCCAGATCCAAAGCATTGACATTTTGCTTCAGTTTTTCGTTCTCATGGCACTCGTTAGAACAGCAAAACCGAGAGTATTCGATATAATGTCATTCGCGATATTCTTTTCTATTTTACAAAGTCGAGGAAGACAAGGTGTCGCATGAACCTACCAAATCTGATATCGCCAAGAGTTCCGAGGTGGAGGATCAGACAATTCCCCGGCAAAATAACGCAACCCCGGTCATAAATGGCATAATGCTTCACCACGATCACCCACTGCTGACGGGAGAAACCAGCCGCTTCCCGCGGAGGAGGCTCTCAAGTAGGCATAGTATAGCATCTCGCGCCATAGTGGCGCCTAATTTGCCAAGATCGAGTCTCGCTTCGTTCTCGTCTTGCGGCTTCGAGGGACGACAAGAGTTGGCCCCTTTGTCGGGATACTCTCAAATAGCTTTATAGTCGGAGCCTTATGCCGCTTTATTTGTCTTTTGAACGAAAATTTCTTGGTAATCGAATTGTCAACTCCGTCAATGGCGGATGACAAAGAGCCTGAGGTGTCTTCCTCTTTGGAGGATAATGCGAACGATGAGTCTACTTTGGTATGAAAGCTCAGTACATGGAAAAAAGTGAAGAATCTGACATAAGCAACCATTCAAATAGGAGCGTCTTGGATACAAACAAGTATGCTGAGATCTGTTTCATTAACCTTGACAGATTTGTGCATTCGATGCTTACAATCCTTTCGGGCTAGGTACTTCACCGTAGCTATTCTCTGTTCGAGAACTTTTCTACCTCATTTGGTATCGCATATGTCTCTTTGAAATAAAGAACTTTTGTTCGATAGCTAACAGTCGCCAGCCGCTCTCTACTTCGTTGGTGGTGTGAGAGTAACCTTCTCGACGGGAATCGCAGCGGGAGGACCACTAGCCTACTGGTAAGATAGACATTCCAAGGCTGAATTACAATGCAAGACTACACGATTGTGCTCACAAATTCACAGGACAAGCTACATCGTGACATGTGTTTTTACTTTCATCACCGCGGCTGTGATCGCGGAGGCATGTTCTGCATCTCCCACTTCTGGCTCGATTTACCTCTGGGCTGCAGAAGCCGGTGGGAAAAGGTTTGGGCGCTTCTTTGGCTTTATTGTTGCTTGGTGGAGTACAACGGCTTGGACCACATTTTGTGCCAGTATGTGTTTTGGGAATCATTTACCTCTACAACCATCTGACTGTACTTGAATATAGGCAACACTCAGTCGGCCGTGAACTACATGCTATCGGTATGCTTGACTGAAATTCAATCAGCATTTGAAACTCATCTCATCTAAGATTACACCAGGAACTGACCGTTTTCAATGTCGACTTCCCGACTGATTCCTCGGATATCAAGTTTCGCGCAGTCCAGTGGATCTGCACCGAGGTACTTCTTGCACTCGCTGCATTGATGAATCTCGCCTCTCGTAAGGACCAAGTTTAGATCACAACTTGACAAATGCTAACATTTTTGCAGCCCGTATCTTCAAATACGTATTCTGGTTCTCTACCGGAGCTGTATTCCTCGACTTTATCTTGAACGTTATCTGGCTTCCAGTTGGTGCACATAACACCTACGGTCTCAGAACCGCACATGAAGCCTTCATGACAACGTATAACGGTACTGGGGCACCGGCAGGCTGGAATTGGTGTCTCTCTTATCTTGCCACAGCAGGCATTCTGATCGGATTCGATGCGTCTGGCCACGTTGCGGAAGAAACTAAGAATGCTTCCGTGAATGCGGCCAAGGGAATCTTTTGGAGTACCATCATAAGTGGAGTTTTAGGATTCACTGCTGTTATCCTCTTTCTTTTCGCCGCAGTGAGTCTTTTGATATAATCCTTTCACTTTCCTTACACTGACATGATATGATGACTAGCCCCCGATTGATGTTCTTTTCTCCTACGACGCGCCGCAACCATTTGTCCCGCTCTATGCTGCTGTCCTCGGTCGTGGAGGTCATCTTGTCATGAGTGTTCTGGCAGTGGTAGCACTGTGGCTAGTACGTTATTGCTCTTGTGTTGCCACTTTGAATAGAATCCTAACAATGGAGTAGAACACTGCCATTGCAATCACCGCTGCATCCCGGCTCGTCTTCGCGGTTGCGCGTGATGGCGTCCTTCCGGCATCTAGCTGGGTATCTCGAGTCTCTCCCGAGGGCCAACCCAAGAATGCCGTTCTCGTTGTCTGGGGTGTTGCTGCTATCATCACTTGCACAATCCTTCCATCAGCAGTTGCGTTCACCTCTCTGGTTTCGGCCGCAGGAGTCCCCTCGGCAGCTGCCTACGGACTTATTAGTCTTGGAAGACTGGTATTAACGCCTAATGAGCCTCTTGAGGCAAAGTGGTCACTTGGTCGACTGAGCAAGCCTTTCCAGGTGGTTTCGGTGCTCTGGAATGGTTGGGTTGTGGCGGTGTTGTTTTCACCTTATTCTTTTCCTGTGGAGGCATCTACTTTGAACTGTAGGTTGCGGTTTTTGATGATGCTCAAAATATGGTTGAGTCGTACTAATGTGAACTCTGCAGATGCCCCCATTATTTTGGCGATTGTGACTATCTTTGCGATTGTTTCATGGATTTTCACGCCGGCTGATGCTTGGGTACCACGAGGACGACTGACGAACCCTGTGGATCATGCCGAATGAGGAAATCTGGAATGAAAAGTGCAGGGATATGAGTATGCAGCTCAAATTGGTCTCGCTTTCAATTGGTTGAATGGAGATCGATGCAGTATATTTGACAATAATTGAATGGGTATCTGGCACTAAAGGACCTTACGCGACTAAAGACAGTTTCCCCTTCTTCCATCCAGGCCAATAGAATGCTTAATATCTGTATGTATCGTATCAATAACCATATTTGTGAGTCTCAATAATCGTGATGAAGAAAAAACTTACGAAAACTTCTCACTGTGCAACCATACTTCCCTTGCACAGCCAGGCTTCCCCGACATGATTGGCCTCTGCGCAACGGAAACCGCTTCACGAACGTCGTGGATCATCGACGACGGCCCGCAAACAACCACACCAACTGACACACCTTCTTGACCTGTCATTTGTTGGATCTCAGCAGGAAGATTTGGCCGGCCAGTAAAGAACTGAATGTTAAACAGTTCCGTCATTGAAGGGTTGGACTCCTTTGACCGAATACTCTCCGTCTTGGTATCCGCTTTGATATTTGTTTCGACCTGCTGCACCACTTTCTCTGTGAAAGTCTCGTGGATGTGGATGGATAGACCAATAATTGGTTTCCCTTGTGTCTGTCGTGCCGCGAGATCTTCCAATGCTTGTAGATACCAAGCCCGCATTCCCGGGTCGCGCGTTGCGACAATGACTTGCATTTCTCGGCCTGCCTGGATTGGAGTGAACCGCACAAAGTCCTCGATTAAAGCAAGAGTAGTTCCAGCACCGGCACCGCCGCCGATAGCAAGATTCCTGTCGAATTCACCTACTCGACCAGTGGTAATACCACCATACGGACCGTCGATCAGAACGGGGATTTGGACATTCGGATTCTTCCGAGCCAAAGCCAGTAAGCGGCCTGTCAGCCCGCCACGTGCCTTGACATAGAAGACGAGTTGGTTTTGACGGTCTCTCTGAGGTACAGAGCAGATAGTAAATGGATGGGCAGTGAGGGAGTGCACGCCGCAGGTGATGAAGCGCAAAAAAACGTGCTGACCCGGTCCCCATTCCATGCGAGTGTCGATCGTGATACGCAGCGTGTGTTCGGACTCGGGCACAAGTCGTGCCTTGTGACGGAGACCGTGCTCGAAGTATGTTTTGCACTGCGAGTAAAGCCAGCATAGGGTATATAGGACTGCGGTGGCGATAAAATAATCCCACGAGGACATGCGGAAGTCGCAGTGAAAGAAGAAGAAAATTACAAAGACCATGGCCATGAAGAGATGCGTTGCCTTGAAGAATTCGTAGTACCGATTGCTAAACGAGAAGATTGAATTAGTGCTAAATGTCAAGAATCAAGAGCAGGGAATGCGCATACCGAATCCACGGAATGGACATAAAAGTCAACCATGCTTGGGCGATGATAGCCACTACACCGGTTACCCAGACTCCGCCGCTACTCCATTGCTCAACAATATCGCCTTTCCAAATATGAAAGACGATAAAGGGGAAGGTATGGGTGAGGGCTAGTACGAACATGGCCCAGGCTACCCAGTTATGCCAGACGTTGAGTTTTTCGTGAGAGATGCCAGTGAGTGCGGTAATGGGATTGGCTTTTGCGCCGAGAACACTGCGATCTGGTTAGACCTTACAAGACCAGATATGGAGTAGGTATGCGGAAGACTTTGCTTTCGTACATTAGAAAGGGCATGCAAGCTAGAGCCATAAAGCCTGTCCGGGTAGCAATGGGAGGGGAATTGCCGTAGGAGATCTCCTTCGTGTTGGGCCAATAATACGGCCGTGGTCCCAAGGTCATCGCTAAGAAGCACACATAATCAGTGATCAGTATTCGTCGATCCCAAACCTCAGATCTGATAGCTAGGATCAAACCTCCGAATCCTTGCACATACCCAGGAAGAAAACCAGCCCAGCCGCACCCAGCAAGAACATGCCAATGGACTGAGTATTCCACCCACGTAATCTCCACCCCTTGTATGACAAGAATCGGAATCCGGCAAAGACACGCGATAGCAATGAATGCTGTTTGATGCGTTGGGGTAATATCCCGGACGCCACATGTCCGATTGTGAAAAGCCCAATTGCAACAAGGAAGAAGGCTACTGTGGGTAACGCATAACGATGGTCCGCCTGGTACCAGAAGAGCCAGTAAGAGGTTTTGAATGCACATTGCTCATCAGTCATTGTGCAATTGCCGGCGTCGCGACTAGAGTGTAGGAGGACTGGCTGGTCCAGCCAGGGAAGCATGCTCATAGCCATGTCCATGGCTGCGTGAGCGCTCAGAGCGGATGATTTGCACCTGCTAGGAGTGCTTTGGTCGGGGTTGATTCGTAATATAGCAAAGTGAATGTGTAGAGTGGATAGTTTTGTTTGAGCAAGTATGGATGAGTATGAAAGCAGAAGAACAATGATAGACTACGATGCTACCTCGATCGAGCAGGACAGCATTATTAATACGTCCATGCACAGAGTCTCTTAGGGCATACACATACAGGTACGTACCATTGGGGCCTCAAAGCCTGGCGGAGCCTGCCTTTCGTTTTTTTTCCCGTTCCAGCGCGCCACTCCACTTCTTAGGTCAATCCTGCACGCGACTCGTACTCGGTTTAGGACTTTTATCTCCGCTCGCTGCAGGCTTGGAATGTGCTCATAAGTGCTCTACTAAAGACTAGGGGCATGCCGGATCATAACATTGTGGGCACGGTCAGTATCCTTGACTAACAGAGATGTTCTATCCTTCTCAAAAGCCAGCAAACATTCTCATATCTCGCGCAGACGATTCTTCTTTCGGAGCATTGTGCCAGTGACACCCTCCACCGCTCCATTTGAGGCGTATTTGCTATCTGATAGTAGACCAATCATGACCACATCAATCAAATCATCCACATCGTTGACCGCGATACTCGACGTCGTATACCAAGTCAAAATCTGATTGCATATAATATTCACTTCACGGGCTTCCTTCGTCGGTCTTAATATGAGCACATTTGCGGGCGTTTCCATCGCACCAAGTGGATCTTCCCGCAGCACGACTCCGCGCCCATTTCCGCTGGCCAATCGCACCCATTTGGATGGTGCACATTCGGGTATTGATCTGGTTTAGACACGCGGTCGGATCTGTTAAGGCTGCGGCATGACTGGTTGTGTTCGATGGAGATGGATTGTCTATACACCCTTCGGAGAAAAATGGTGTTCCGTACTGAGGGTCTCGCGAGGCGCGAGTCGCATGGCGTCCCGCTATTTTGACTGAACACATATGGCAGCCCCGTCCGGGTGATGCTGGGCGTGGGTCTTGTCTTGTCTTTCTTGTCTTGGGGCTATTGCCTGGCGGACAGACTGGATAAAATCAATCGTTTATTCGCGCGGTTGTCTGATTGCCGAGTTTGATCTTTTGTTCGACTATTTAAAACTTCTCCTGATTGCTGTCGAGGAAGTCTCAGAGCTTTGTATAGCGATTCTGCTTTTCGATACCCGGAAGATCTAGCCTCTAGATTCAGATTCCATCTCTTGTCTGCAGAGTCTGGCTCCTTCCATCTCAACAGCCGACTCCTGGTTAGAAGTCACCATGATGGACATGTCTGATATGACCGCGGCCACGGCCACCTCCACCATGTCCATGTCCATGTCCATGTCCACGACAACCTCGACATCCAGCTCAATGGACATGTCCTCTTCCATGATGTACATGTCCGACATGGCCATGACATTTTTCACCTCCTTTAAAACACCGCTTTACTCCACAACCTGGACACCTTCCTCGCAAGGCCAATACGCCGGTACTTGCATTTTCCTCATCGTTCTCGCCGTCCTGCTCCGCATACTCATCGCCCTCCGACCCATTTTGGAAGGACGTGTGTGGACTGATAGTGTGCAACATAGCATGCTAGATCATAATCTTCCAAGTGATGTGAAGACGAAGCGTATTTCCGGGTGGCAGTTGAGTATGCAGGAGCTTGGTCGTCGGTGGTCGAGATGGCGTGTGAATCCTGCGGCGGGACGGGCGACTTATGAATTGGTTGTTGCAGGTATTGCCTATTTATTGTAAGTTTCTGCTGTTTCATCACTTGTTTGACGTGAGTGGGTTGGATATAAGGACTAACAGGGGTATAGGATGCTGGGGGTGATGACGATGAATGTGGGCTATTTCATGTCCGTACTCGGTGGGATTTGGCTTGGGACTTTCATCATGGGAGGAGTCGCGTCGGAGAGCTCCATGTTGCACTGTTGATTGAAGCTTCTGGTGCTAGATACGTTATATCCCGGATATAGTTAAGGGCACCACAACAATCTCAGCTCTCACAAAAGCCCCGACCTCATTAAGGATGGAAAATGGTCTACTTTCTGTACTTCTTTGGCAAGGTCTAGTCTCCGACTAAACGAAAGCGGGCATTGCGACTACGGTTATTTGGCCGCCTGTCTTTGCGGAGTCCGGGTTGAATACTGGGTATGCGAGGAATATGTTTTGCCGTTGCCCTTTTCTCTTTCTCGAGTATCTCAGTCAGAACTAAATATTCATGTTATTGGGATAGATAGATTGCTAGGTGTTGACGTGGTAAACAACCGCATTGCATTCGCCAGAGACCCTAATAACCAATTTCTAAACGTCTGGTAAGTCTACCACACTCCTCTCTACTCCTTCCATTCGCTCAAGCTAATTAGTAACCTCCCAGTCATTAACTAGTACCCAATCATACGTCTCAAAAGCCTACTCAACCCTCTTCTCGACATGTCCAATTCGAGCCCTCCAAAATCGCAGCATCGCCCTCTCCGGACTTCGCATCACGGCCGCCGTAATAGCCACCACGCTTCAAGAATAGCACAGCAGCGCGCCACAAGTTTTCCACCAAAGTTTGCCCGAGATTGATCGACAGGTTGATAACTGTCTGAGTGTTGGGAGGGTTGGGAGCGTATCGGGAGCTTCCAGGAGAGATTTAGAATTTGTTGGACGAGACCTTTTTTTAGACTATGAGTACAAGCATACTTGGACGAGCGATGAAGAATAGATGTATGGTTAGGCTTGAGGAGATGCGTGTTCATTGTAGATGCTAGCTTCATGTATGCCGAGATCATCCTGGGATCGACATCGATGCGTAAACGCCACAATGAATGGGGTAGAGGGGAGCTGACTGATCCTGAAAAAAGAATATGGAAAATAAGAGCATAAAATCAAAACTCGCTCCAAAGTTCAAATACCAACCACTGCCCAGGAAGCACCTATATATGTCGTAATTCGTGACTGGCAACGATTCATCGTTGGCAAAGGATTGGAATAAGAGATGAGATGAGATGACAATGCAAACCAAAGACAAAACCGAAACCGTCGCCAGAAATTCCAGAAGAACATATATCATTCAAAGGTCATAAATCATCAGTCGTACATCGGCGCTCGGCGCGGCGATGGCGGGTCATATGCAGCATCTTCCGCCAACGTAGTCGGCACATAGCGCTTAGCGGCAGAACTTCGAACGGGACTCGTCCAGCGAGAATTTCGTGGATATAGTCCAGCACTGCTGAATGAGCGCGGCCGTTCTGAGCTACTCCCGCCGCTACCAGGTCGACTACCACCCGTGCTGCCGCCGCTGTAGCTGCCTCGCCGGTTTTCTTCCGGCTCGAGATTAAACCGGTGACGAGGCACGGCTCGCGGTGGAGGTTTTGCCGTATACTGCGGGGGCTCTGGTGCAGGTGCCGGTACGGGTCCGTCGAAGACGGGGTTGCGGAATTGAATGTCGGGTGGCGGTGGGGGTCGGGAGCGTGATCGCCCTTCGCGCCGGGATTTGCTGGACCGCGAAGAACGTAGCTCGTGGCTGCCACTACCGTGGGAGCGTCGGGCCGCTACGGGCGAGAGATCGCGGTAGGGTTTGCGCATGTATGCATCATGTGAATGACGGCGGCCCCGGGAATCCGCTGGGGGGGATAGGTTGTTGGGTCGGGAACGGTGTTTGGGAAGGGCGTCGGAGTTATCCTTGCGAGGGGATTGGTCCGACGCTTCGGCATCGTAGGTGTGGGAGTGTGAATGGGACTGAGGATGCGAATGAGACGGTGCTTCGTCCCTCCCCGGGCTCAGAGGATGGCTGTACCAGGCCGGATGGTCTCGACCTCGAGAGCGTGGCGGCCGATCGGTGTAAGGTGGAGCTCCTGGAGACTGTACTCGTGGAGACGAGACGCCAGAACGACCGCCATCTGGCCTGGCAAAGAATTTTGATTCCGGTCTGCGACTGCTAGGCGCGTGATGGTCATCCGAGCTCAGACGCCGCCGGTGACTTTTTCGTCGACTCGGCCGATCTGAATCATAATGAGTCTTATGTCGGCGTGGTCCTGGTCGAGACGGAGGATGTGAAAAGTAATCCTCCTCATCAGGCAACGGATCCTTTCCACTGAAATGATAGTGATAAGCACCGAAATTTGGGGGCGACGCCCTATGGGCGTTCCTCTTCACATAATCGTATTCCAGTCGCTTGGCGACGCCTTCATGCCACTGTAGCATTTCTGGGTCTGGTTCTGAGGGAAACGCATCGCGGGGGATGCTCTTGGGGAAGGTCTCGCCCTTGGCATCGACTATGTCCCACATTCCCACCGCGTTGTTGAGAAAGCGCCAGTGCTCATCCGGGTCCATGAGCAGCTGAATGGTCTGCCATCGAACGAAGCCATTTGGGCAAAGCGAGGGTACCGCGGGGGGTTCGTAGGGACTTTTTGAAGGTTGCAGACTGTGGAAACATCCGAGGGACTGGTAGATGAACGAGAGGGCTTGGGATTTGGTCTCGAGGAAGAGTGGATCGTAATTACCACCGACCTTGCGATAGAAGGCGGCGAGGCGGTCTGGCGTGAGATCGCTAGTTGGGTTCGAGTCGAACGAGGGCTGCATCGTCCAGTTAGCATTATCATATTATATTCTTTCCCCGCCTCCCGAAACGCTCCGTCTTTATCGATGCGTGTTCTCGTCTCACCATTAACTGCGCGATGCCGAGACATAGTTGCTCCAACCGCGGTGCCGGGCTTTTATCCGGGTTGATCAGCGTCCCCCAGTGGCTGGTCGCAGAGGCCATGGCAGGGCGAGGACTGGCACGATCGGAGTCGGAGCCAGGCAGTTCGGACGAAAGATGAGGAGGAGCATCGGGACGGTCTGCAGGAGAATACAGACACAACGCTCGAGGCTCATCCCCAGGCAGCGAGGGGCGGTCAGGCACAACACACATGGACCCACTGCGGGGAGAGAGATCCACGGGACAATCCAGGGAATGACGGAATGACGGAGGGAGTTAGGGACAGAGGAGGTATATTTGAAAGTTTAGGGACGCTCAGGATTTACTTTGCCCTCTGACTCGATGAATGATTGTAGGAATGGCAAGATGAGATGACATGGGTGACTCAAGTCGGTTTCTTATTTGTGCGGTCATCCCCGAGAACATCAGCTAATCACTCAGCCATAAGCCATCAGCCCATCGGAGCACAGTCACTCGCCAGAGAACAGGTGGTACTGTCACCATACGAGCCTTGACTATGTATCAAAGCCACATTCGACGTCTCGTCATACCATGCAGATGTTTATTCCGGTATGGACTATCTGCAGGTCATGCCGTCCACAGCGAGAAATTCGGCCACGAGTACACCGCATCCGCCACGCTGATCGGCACACCCGATGGATCCAACGGTCCAAAATCAACCTCCGGCTGGGCCAGAAACTGTTCCATACTCTCATCCAGAAACACCATCTCATTGCCAAATCCACCGAGACCACCACTCGTGTCAGCCAGCGCCGATCTTCCAGAAAGACCCACCTCGCTCGCTCGTCGGGCAGCCTGGTCGGGAAGCTCGGGCAACGCATCCGTTGGGTGCTGATCCGGAACGCGACCTGACTCGCCAGTCAAGGAGTTGCGCGCGGTTGAGCCCCGTTTCGCGCTTGGATTCGGGTTCGGGTTAGACGGCTGATTCTTGTCAAGACATTGTTGGACACATTGGAGGTTATCGTAGAACTCGGTCGCGGCTAGGTTTCCGTGGTCGCGCATTGCACGGAGAATTTCAACTGCCGTCTCGAATAATCCGTAGTCGCCACGATTCTCTGATTGGATTTGACTGGAGAGTACCATGATCAGCGCGGCGGAGAAGAGGTAGTGAGCGTAGAAATAGCCCATGATCGGGAGTGAGCCGTTGGTCCACTCGGCCACGATGAGTGCGTGGTTGTGCCTTGCAGCGTGGATGCATGCGTCGCTCAGCGTTTTGAGCGTCTGGACGTGCGTCTGCGCGTGATTTTGGTCTGCATGGCTGGCATCGCGAGATTGGATGAGTGTGTATAACAAGATCGGTCGAGTGGCCAAGATAATACACTAGGTGAGTAGTGAATAAGAGTTCCTCTGAGAAACAGGAAGGTCCTAGTTGACGACGAGTACTTACCTGGTTGAATTGCAAATGCAGCGACACGACATTTTTGGGACCGGTCCCATCACGATTCAATCGAACATGCGGGGGCAGCGCCTGTGACCATTGCTTAAGTGAGATAAGCAGCTTCTGCTCTCGCTGCAGAAACGAGTCGGGCTGTTTCTTGCGACTGTACACTTTATCAATCACCTGTCCCGTGATACGCGCCAGATGGATAGAAGCAACCAAAAATTGGGTGTCGGAGAATTGCTCATCGTGGACATCACCTAGAACAGTGGAAGGCATTTCGACATGAATGTCGTCATCGGCGATCTGGATGGGCCAGCCCACCTTGGACCCGTACATCCGGTCAAAGACATAGATCGCCCACCACAGGCGAATTCGATGTTGTCGGTCGACGGGGTCGGGGCATTGACACTCGGGAATGTCGTGGTTCAGTCCCAAGGTGAGGCCGAGACGCATAGCGCTGCCGACGAGCAGGAAGGCAGAATGGCGACGGTTAAGGAAATATGAATAAAGGGACTAGAAACAGACGGTTAGCCGAGCTCAGTCATTCATACCCTCGAATTGCTACCTACCAACAGCAAAATTGATTCAATATGAGTCAAACTCGGCCGCTCCGGCAAAATAGGAATAAGCATCATAGCATGAACATAATATGCCGCCCCGGGAACACCGCAGTCAAGCGATACATTCGACCGAGTCGAGTACACCTCTCCGAGCGCAAATAATGCAAAGAACTTGCACGTCAATACGGGGTTATCAAAGTCAGCTTTCCGATAAGCTTCCTCGAGTTCATCGATCGTCGACTTGCGTAGAACAAGGTGATACACTCGACTGACTTGGTTGAACACAATTTGAATGAGCAGACGGGCCTGCGCAAGGCTCGGCCATTGCACAGCTGGATTGCGAAGCTTCATTAATGTCGACTCGGGCGTGTACTGCGTCCGTGGCATGTGAGATGTGTTCTTGCTTCCGGAGAGCACTTGGCGTAGTCGCGTAGCAAAGGCCGTGCAGGCTGCTTCGCCAATGTGTACTGGCGGTGTTGAGGGGTCGTATGGCTGAAACCATGCTCGTTCGCCTAGCATGGGATTCTGCACATGCGTATCTGTTTCGTGATTGTGAGCATCTGCGGATCATGTCAGCAAGGTAGATTGGCTACGATAATTCGGCGAGAAAGTATAACCTTCAGAGCGGGAGTTCTCATCTGGATTCCCGAGTCCCGCTGAATGGGATAATTGTTCACGGAGACGTTCATTTTCAGCAGCAAGCTGGTCCAAGTAGCTAGAATACTTGAGCATTTGCTGTCAAGACACTGACGGACCCACATACCTTTCATGCACCTTGACCTGACGATCTCGATTCACGTAGAGACAATCGGCGGCACACCCGGCTTGCCGACACTTATTGCAGGGCTGTCCGCCAGAGCATTTAATCTTGTGGGCATGGCATCGTCGGCATCTGGAGTGCAGCCATCAGCAAGGGGCCACTTGATGGGTGGGTGGGGAACTCTTGGGGACTTACGCAATTGACTTCTTCTTTTGCCTTTTGACGACTCCGTCAGTTGGCATTTTGATCGAGACTGTTTTAGCTTGGCCGATATTAGTGGTCAAATGTACGACGTTTACGGATTGGAGAGTATCGTCGGCGAAAATGTGCGTAGGTTGGAAGACAGCGACTTGGGTGGTTGCGTCGGCAAAGCTTGATTGTGCCGAGTGGCGATCACCGCTTTCCATTGAGTCACCGTAGGTCTACCTCAATCGTATACTCATTTGGGAAACCGAAGATTTGGATGCTAAGGACTCATCTACAGGTTTTTGCTCTTGATAGTTACAGCCTAATAATAATTTCTAGGCTATCTTGCCTGGGGTCGAGAAATGCACAGTCGCCAGCAAAACAAGCAAGAAGCCTATTCGACCCAGTACATGAGAAAACCCAGCAAAAGGCTATTTTGATCGAACGGAGAGCAAGCTAAAGGTACGCTCAGATCTGGATTCTGTCTCAAGAACATGAGTCCCAACTGATATGCGATGACCTTGTCGTTAAATGCTAGGTCGAGATCCGGCTGTCGGGAAGTCGGTTTTTTGCCGAAAGCAACCCAGAGCGGCTACGTGTATCTTGTCAATTCCTGATCTCTGAATGCAATACAGCACGAGATTCGCACGCCAGCCCTGGAGATCATTTTGCTGTCTGTATGGATGCTATGAATACTGATTGGCTATTTCATACACACGCCTTGGATTCAGAAGCTGGCCTTACTGATGGACATGTGCTGGTGCCTTGTCAAAGCCAACCGGCGTATGCAAGGAGGGCCCGCCCGTTGTGATCATCAATAGTAACGGACGTGGGCTCAATAATCTAACACCCGTGATTGGAGCTGACATGCAAGATGATCAGTGATCATCTTTGCGGTGCTCACGCAGATCGCGAATATCTATATCTATCTCAAGCCACCCGCCAGTTGATACTATGCAAATCACGCATTGATCTCCCTATCATCCTCCACAACGCTTCATCAAGCGATTTATGGAGCTGTATTCCACACCACAAAGCATATCGAGCTGATCAACATTCCACATATCCCATTTGCACCGAAGATTGGCTGTAGTCCAGCCACAACCGCCCCCATCATCACCGATGACCTTCCATCCCTACATTCCCGGACGACATGCCATGCCCAGCGATGGCATTTCCACGCCGCTATCCTTGACTTCAATTGGATGAGCGGTTACCATGGCATTTCTTCCATCGGTTCATCCACTCTGTTGACGTTGCCTAGCGCTGCGTTGTGAGGGGCTTTCGCATAGTCCAGCCTGGTGAGACAGCAACCAGATACGGCGAGTTATGAGCTTGTCTCGCCTTTTCCAGCCTTTATTAGCCAGATTGGGAATTCCACACCAGGTATCTCGACCGATTGCCCCTCTTCTCTAGGGTGTTAAGTGTCCTGGTTGTCCCCTACCCCTATCCAATCCTCTCTCTTCCTCCCAACCGTTTTGCTCGTACACAATCTCACCTCTTACCAGACTCCTACTATTTGAAATCTCATCTCAGACTCAGCACAGATAATCGTGCGGTCACTGCCATCATCCATCGATTCACTTGGAAAACAATCGTGCTGTTGTGGTTGTGAGCCTTGTCATCGGCCTGTCAAGGGGCATCATCGTCAATTCATTTCTTGCCAACACTTCAACACTCGGTTTCGACTCGACCCCAAGGATCAAAACAAACCACTCCGTCGAGTGCACAACCTAGTGCATTTTCGACATTGGGTTAAACTTCAGCTAATCACACCTTACGCCCTACACAACACTTTACACACCCTACGATGGCTTTGGTTCGGGACCCATATTTCTGGAAACGTTTCTCCACAGCGGTCCACCAGGAAGAGGAGGCGAAGAGCGATCTCGAATCCGCCGCTTCACCTATTAAGTATGCACCTAGAATCACCAAATCTGGGGAAAGCCGCTAATATACCTTTGCGTGTAGGGAAAAAGACTCATGGCTTGAACGTGAACGCCGCAAGCGCAAGCGCTCGCTAATTTGGGGATTCGTCATCTTCTTCGGGGTCATCCTGTTGGTCACCGGCGGCGTGATCGTCTGGTGGCTGGCCAAGCACAACTGGTTGCAAAAGGTCGAACCTTGAGTCACATTACCAATGTCCGAGGAGGTCTTATTGGAGACATTGGAAGTAACCAATCATCTGGTCTTGGCTAGGATATGGTGTATTCTGTGCCTTGTTGCCTCGGCTTTCATCGGCGTTGTGATGGGTTTGTTTTGCGGCCGAAAATTAAAAAGAACTGGAGATATACCCGCCGCGCCTCCAGGGCGGCTTTTGGGCGTGATTGGTTTATAGTACAGTAGATAGTGCCTATTATATAGCTTTAACGAATATGAAGATACCATTGGAATAATACGGCTTCTCTGTTTAGGATCCCAGTCAATCGGCTATCTACCGGCGGATCGACCTGCTGGATTTAGAATAGCCTGCTGTCTTATCAGGACGGGGCCAGAGGTAGCATCCTGCCAGTACTGTAACTACTAGTCATTGGCCTGGTTCAGCGTAACGCGTGACTTCAACCCTTCATTTTTCGCCGAGCGGACTTTCGACCGCCGACTCAAACCGACCGTGCGTATCGGCTTATCGCATTCTCCGCACTTTCTTCCCCGCAGGAGCTCCCTTTGCGATAAAAGGCGCCGGCGGCCGCTCTTCTCTCCGTTCCACAGCTATCGCCGCAATGCTCCCTCCGTTCGACTACTTTACATACCGGCGAGTACGGTCAGTCTCCCTTTCACCTCGTTCTTCATCTGTACCATAGAGCATTTACTAACAGCCCTTCAGCAACCAAAAGCAAGCTGAGCGTGCTGCTCGCTTTGCCTCGTTGCCGTACCCCTACCATCTCAATTTTACCGACGCCGATAAGAAGATCATTGACCAACCAATTGAAGAGCTGGTCCGTGATGTCCAAGAGTCAACTACCTCCCCCTTGACTGTCCTGCAGGCCTATGGCAAGGTCGCTGTCAAGGCTCAGAAACGTACAAACTGTATCACCGAGCTGCTGCTGCCAGAGGCAGAATCATGGCTCGATTCGGAGATTAACTTGAAGGGTCCTTTGGCGGGTATCCCGGTCTCACTGAAGGACTCTGTCCAAGTCAAGGGCTTCGATACTACCCTGGGCTACTCGGCGCTGGCGAATCAGCCATTCCAGGAAGATGGCCCGATGACTCGGTTGTTGAAGGATGCCGGTATGTTTTGACGTGTTCCATTCAAGCAGAGCTCTATGTTCTAATCATTCTGATAGGTGCTGTACCATATGCAAAGACTGCTCTCCCCATCACCCTTCTCTCATTTGAGTCTGCCAATGGTCTCTGGGGCCACTGCCGTAACCCTCACGTCCCCGAGTACAGCCCCGGTGGTTCAACAGGCGGCGAAGCCGCTCTTCTTGCCCAGGGTGGCCGCATTGGTATCGGCTCTGATGTCGCTGGCTCCGTGCGAGTACCCGCTGCTTGGAGCGGTATCTACTCTCTCCGCTGCAGTACCGGCCGTTGGCCCAAGGTCGGGGTCAGCACTAGTATGCCCGGGCAGGAGGGTATCCCAAGTGTCTTCAGCCCTATGGCACGCACCCTCAATGATCTCACTTACTTTACCAAGTCCATCATCGGCATGCAGCCTTGGAAGTATGATTACACCGTTCACCCCATCTCATGGCGCAATGAGCTGGAAGACGAAGCGAAGAGCAAGTCTCTCCGCATCGGCCTTATGAGCACTGATGGTATGCGCATCTCCTCCCTTACACGTCTATAATCACCAGAACTAACAAGCTCAGGCGTCGTCCCTCCCACCCCCGCCATCGAAAACGCCCTCTCCACGACTGTCGCCGCCCTAACAGCCGCCGGCCACACGATCACCGAAATCACACCCCCCTCCAACGCAGACCCCTTCACGGGCCTCAACCTCGCCTCCCAACTCCTCAACTCCGACGGCTGCCACCACTTCAACGCCCCCCGGCGCAGCTTCGAGCCCTCCGACCCGGGCGCCACCCAACTCTCCCGACTCGCCCACCTGCCTCGGCCCCTCCGCTACCTGTACTATCTCTACGTCCGCTACATCAAGCGCGACACCGTCCTGGCCACACTAATCAAGGACTTCGGCCCCAAATCTTCCGCCGCCCTCTGGCCCCTCGTCGCTCGGCGCGAATCCTACCGCGCAACCTGGCATGCATGGTGGGACGCCGCGCCTCAACAATTCGATTTCATCCTCTGCCCCGCGAACGCAACCCCCGCGCTCCCGCACAAGGCTATGCACGACGCCGTCTCGTCCTGCGGGTATACGTTCCTGTGGAATCTGCTGGATTATTCCGCTGGTGTTTTACCGGTCGGACACGTTGATGCCGTTCGGGATGCGAGCGTTGCGCCATATAAGACCGTTTTGAAGAGGCTGGGCTGTGATCATGCTATTGCACGGGGTGCTTGGAAACATTATGATTCAGTAAAGATGGCAGGGTTGCCGACTGCCGTACAGGTTGTGGGGAGGAGGTGGCAGGAGGAGCAGGTGCTGGGGTATATGGCAATTGTTGAAAAGGCCTTGGAGGAGTATCGGGATCCGAAGACTGGGCTAGGTGGCAAGTATACTCTTTTGGAGATTGACTAGATGGTCGTATCGAGATAGCCCTCCAAATTTAGCTGTGATATCCATTCTATCTCACTTCTTGTGCGAGCTGTTTGAACTGGCCAGCGTATCCGTCCACAAAATAGTAAGGTACAGCTGGTAGAAGGTAAACTCAATCGCAACGATTGCAGATACACGTTTACAACCGTATTCTCTCGACTACTCCATAATCAGTTCACATTCTGGCTACACTCCAATATCACACCTACGACGATTATCACGGTCATAGACACAAATGGCCCCCACGCAGATTCAGCCGTGCAACCCGATCAACGAGGTACAACGCAGCTTGCCCGGCGGGGCTCCCCATCCCCGGCGTATCACAGACTCACAGCCAGGTCCAGTGGGGACGTGATCGTGATCAAGATTGCCGTAGGACATATAAGCAAACCTATTAACTATCTCCTCCCGGAGCTAGGATACTGACTCAGTCATAGCCGTCTTTGCTTCTGATGGGAAATTAAATATGCAAGATGACTCCTTTTCCCCGAGAGCCTACTCGAAAAAATGGGGTACAGTACCATAGGAGTCCGGCTGGAGAATACAGAGTACAGTACTACAGTATTGTACGGCAGAGATGTACAAAACGAGCCCGTAGAACTATGTATGATCTATCCAAAATTCCACCATCAAGCCACTCGAATAGATACTACCCATGGCATCGATGCAGCGCATGAGATCGACGGGCGATTTCTGTTCCGGGGGCAGGGTCGCCGGATGGGAATTGGACTGATTTCTCTCCAGGACGATGGGAGCTTAGTAGGTGCAGCTCGTTTACGCGGTCGGAACGTCGGGACTGGTCCTTTTGGTCCTTTTGTTTTTTTTTTTTTCCGGGATCGGCGTTAGTTGTCAATAAGCTTGTGGTCGAGGAAAGTATAGTACAATACCAGATGGACCTGATGGACCTTTTTGGTCCATCTGCAGATCTACGTGTGCTGCTTTAACTAAATATGAAACTGACGTCGTGTCCCTCGGTATCTGATCGCGGGTTCGTTCAAGGTGTGGATAGCTGGACGGTGGTAAGCACCTTTGGACCCTCTTGGGTCTTGGGTCCTTTCGGTCTGGATGTTCGGATTGCTCTAGATTGATTTTTAAGGTTTTTTGTTGGTGTTGAAATAGTTGGATGTATCACTTTGACTAGAGTGATGGGATTGATGGCTCGGTGGGAGTATGAACCCTGGTAACCGAGGACCCAAGCTCGGTGCACGGTGGTAGCCCCGTGTTTCAAGGAAAGGGAGAGAGAGAGAGAGAGAGAGCTAGAGAGCTAGACACGGGAAATTTGGAACTTGAAAGACTGGGTCCGCGGGGAAAGGAATTGGCTCGTGTTTGAAACTTTGAGGAAGATCGAGCTTGTTAGAGTCTAGGCTCTTGACGCTTCGACCGTGACATTGACAGCGGGAATCTGAGTTGACCGGAGGGAAATCCAAAAAAAAAAGTACGGATTATCGAGACCGCTTCCATGCTCGCGAATCATATAACCGACAGACTAGGCCTGCCCGATTAGAGATCACCTTGAACTCCTGTTCATCAGCACGGTGGAAATGCAGTTCCGTCGGAGCGGGTCGGTGAAGGAGGGGTTTACTGCACTAGCGATGGCCGGCGTGGATCCAATCGTAGCGAGCACAGTGTCAGATCTGCTTTAGCGAACTTCGTATTTTCAGGTCCCAAGCATATCGCTGCTGCAAGCCAAGTGTCTTCCTAGAGGCTCTCTCTCGGGACGAAGCTTGCCACCCAGCCGGAGATTGTCTCCGATGATCACATTTACTGCTGTTCTTTTCCGGATCGAGCGTTATAGGTCACGATTGGAGGGGGGGAGCTGAACACTGATCAGAGGCGAACCGTGGGAAAAGTCACGTACAGGGCCAGTGCGAAGGTTGGTCAGAGCGAGTGGCTCCCATGCAGCGCTAAAATGGGTGATGCTGGGATTGAGGGGGATCCACTGGGGAGAAGGCGAACCAGGGACCAGAACGAGAGAGGCTGCAAGTCATTTTAGCTGGTCTTTTGGGAGACTGATAGCTGGACGGATTTGGTCAATTGCCAGGTACTGAGGTCGATAGTCAGGTCGATTGTGTTGGTTCAAATTGCTGGTCAAGTCAAGACGATCCCGGTCACGGGGTCTCCAGCCGTCAGAGTTTGTTTCCTCCAAATTCCCGTCTCGCCAATCACTCGATCCCTCCAGAGTCAAATCATATCGACACCTCTTTCGCTCTCTCTCTCTCTCTCGTCAGTTCCCCACTTCTCTTCTGCAGCCGCTCTGGTCTTTGACCTAATTCGGTCCTACCAGTCGATCAACTCTTATAAACACAAACCTCCCCCTCCCCCCCTCTCCCCCCGACTTCTGTCATTCCTGAACTGGCACTCATCATGGTTCACCCATACCTGTGCCTGTGAGGTGAAATCCTCTTCTCTGATCCATTCCGATCGCCCTTTTGCCTAAAAATACTCCCTCCACCTCCCTTGTCCGCCCACCGATCGCCAATCATTACTACCCGTTCGAGCCTGACCTGACCTGTCAGTGTCAAGTGTCATAAAAACCCAGCTACGGCCAAGCTCCGATATCCTCGCGACCGCTCCCGCAACCCACACCCCCAATCCTCACCCTCATCACACTCCCCACCGCGCCTTGATCGCAGGATGCCGACCCGCCTTATCTTGCGCTCCAATTCTCATAACGTCCTGTCCCGGTGATCAGGGATGATCAAAGGCTGATAAACAATGGCCTCCCGAAAGAAACAAAACAATACAACCCGCAAACGAGATGGGATCCACTTTGTCAATGCCAGACCGGCATCCGAGACAGAACGACTCAAGGCCCAGAAATTAGTCCGCGCCCACGTTGGAAGATGGATTTCCGATCAAACCAAAGACCGTTCCGCGGCTAGTGAACAGTCTTCGATTTCCGCATCTCGCTCGTCTCGAACTTCCATCACTTCCATCACTTCCATCGGCGCGGAACATGCTGCATCCTCATCTTTTGCCTTCGTATCGCATCCCCCTCCTCCGTTCAATGCGGAGCGGACACTGGCCGTCGTCGGTCTGGGTATGTCGCGTCCGCAGCGTGACTGGCCACGAGCTTCTTTTGCGGCTTCCCAGAAGAGTGATAGCAGTGACAGCAGTAGCGGTGATGATGCAAATGAGAAAACCAATTTTGCGGATCCGGTAACGGTCGTACCGTGGAACGAGGTGACTCGTATCGAGCCGCAAATTTCGGGATTTCTGGATCCGTTCTCACAGTTCCCATCCAATTTTGCGCCAGAAATCGTTAATCTGTGCGAATCATATTGTATGTATCGTCCCAAAAAGCCGATGTCAAGGGTTGAGAAAAAGCTAACCAATCGATCAGGTATAACGGTGATATGGCCGGGACTGGTTCCCAAATCAACAAGCAATGAGAAGAAAGCCGGCGAACTGTGGTTCCCACTCTCCCTATCCGATCCAGCTCTCTTCACGGCATTCATGTTTGGCTCATTGTGCCATCAGCGAGTCCAATGGTTAAAGGGCTGGGTTCCCGATTCGAGCTTCGGACCCAAGCAGCAGCGCATTCTGCAACTCTGCGAAATGGAATCGATCAAGTTGATTAGTCAGGCTGTGCAGGACCCTACTCGTGCTGTCAGTGATGCCGTTCTTCTCAGTGTGATTTGCATGGCCCATCATCAAGCCCTCGAGGAGAGTCCCGATCAGTATCGGACCACGCCGTTTACTGCGCCGTTCCAACGGTTGCAATGGCTCGATGTTTATGGTCATCTGCCTCCCAATATGATTCACGTTCACGGATTAGTCCAGCTTTTGAAAATGCGTGGTGGTCTCAAGAATATCAAGCTCCATGGCTTGCGTCCGACGATTTGCTTGTAAGTGGTATCCAAGCACAAGATTGCATTGGCTCAGGGCCTCGTGACTAACTATGACTTCCACCAGCTCGGATATCATGACGGCAAGTTGTTTCGGCATCGCCCCGGGCTTCGAATTCTGCGGCATCGATGACAGCCGCAGTAATCTATCCGTACAAGAGCTCCTCGGCTTCGGGGCTTATCACATCGACCACAGTTTCCGCTGGCTAGAACAACTAGGTTTCACCTCCCAAATCGTAGAAGCCATGACCCCCGCCGCTACCTACGTCGAAATCATGAAAAACTGCATGAAAAGCAGCCACGACGTCTCATTACTCTCGGACCAGCGCAACCTGACGCAGTACACCCTCCTCTCTGTGCCACCTGCCGCAGAAATCCGAACTTCCTTCTCCCAACCCATCCATGAAGCAGCCTACGAAGCCTGCCGTCTTGCCATGCTCATCTTCGCCGTCGGCGTCGTCTTCCCCATCCCTGCAAATAACACCCCCCTGCCCAATTTCGCAAAGCAACTTCAGGCTGTTCTGCGTCACCCGGATGCGGCCGAGATGTACACGTCTACGGAATATTGTATTCTACTTATGTGGGTCTTGACGCTGGGTGGTATTGCAGCCTTTGATAGTCCTGCTGAACGAGCATTCTTTGGGTCTGCGCTGATTGAAGTTACGCATCGCACTGGGCTGACTTCGTGGACGGATGTGAAACGCGCCATGAACGTGATGCTTTGGTATGATATTGCCTGTGACGAGGCGGGCGAAGCATTCTTCGCCGAAGCTCAGAGTTTGCATGTGATTGAGTGAACTCTAAATCGCGTGTGAGGACTAAGTCGCTCACTTGAGACCTTTCGACATCTCACTGTCCCGTGTTCGGACTGTGGAAATGCCGTCATGCCTATGGCTTGATTTCATTCACGCCGCTGCGACGCGCAATCCAAATATTATAGTCATCGCATCTCGCCATCACCTCTTCTGTGGTTCATATCCGCTGCTCGGATTGCATCATAGAACCGCTTACGTCTCCCTGCATCGCGCTATTTCTCGCCACGCGCTGCAATCATCACCTCCAAAATTCCGAATTCAGTACATACGCAGTATCGTCCATTCCGATTTTCTGTGGACATCGGTTACGCGTGCCGATTCACGACCTTTCCTGGTGGAAGTTCAAGCTCTAGCGAGGCCAACTCGGTTCACACTAGAGATAATGCATTCATGAATATATCATCATCAGTTCCGCTATATACACTCGAAATAAATCGAGGCAAAATTTGTTCCTGGGAACCCTATCCCCCATCCAAGTCATACTGTATAACAATCATTGTAATGCTGTAGATAACAACAACACCTTACTCCCCAACCTCCCCACTCACGAACCGTATCCTCTCTGCCCCTGTGTACCACTCTCACCGGCTGCACCACTCAACAGGGGCTGTCGTTCCCAATCTCTCGTAGTCACACCAACATTATTCTGACTCCGACTCGCTTCGGCCGTATCCTCCCTTCCTCCACCACCACCACCACCACCACCACCACCACTCTTAATTCCCTCTGCCCGAATAGAAACAGTCTTCCAACTCACAAACCCAACCAACGCAAGACCCACGACCCCAACCAACCCCGTCAACACGGCATTCACAGGAATCGGATCCCCATTAAACCGCTTCAGCGTAAGCGTATCAAGCCCCGCCTGCGCGAAATTGCCCAACCCAGCCAAACAAATAACCAACCCGTACACCTTGCCAAAAGTCTGAAAGCCAAACACCTTGGCCGCATAATCCGAGACGGCGGTATAATAGAACGGTCTGTACAGGACGAACAGCGCAATATTGCCATACGCCGCGGGCAGACTATCCGGGATACAGCCCAGGACCCCGATGAGAGTCGCGGTGCAGACGAGGATTGCGAGGACGGTGCGCGTTTGGAATTTGTCGAGGAACGTGCCGATGAAGGGGATGGAGAGGAGGCCGCCTATGGGGAGGGCGATGTCGAAGAGCCCGTTGATTTGGGCGGCTTGATCCCGGGAGTGGAGCAGGAAGGTGTACTGGGAGCGGAGGGTGGCGACGAAGTAGTTTATGCGGAGCATCATTAGGATTGTGAAGAGGGCTATTAGGATGAACCAGGGGGTTTGGAGTTGGTGGAGGGCGCTTTGGCCGTGGAGGACGCCCCAGACGCCGCTTGAGTGGGTGTTTGGTTGGTTTGGGGGCAGGGGTTGGATGGGCTTTTGTTTGGGGGTGGGTGGTTGGTTGGGGTAGTTGGTTTCTTGTAAGGGACTGGACGGACGGAGGGGGGAGTTGAAGACTGAATCGTTGATTCCTGCGGCAGAGACTATCGAGGCTGTGCCGTCGTCGAGGAGGTCGTGGATGCGGTGGACGATGCTTTGGCGGTGTTCTCGGCGGATGACTCGTTGGCGTTCGCCTTCGTTGCGGTCGTGGATGCGATCGTCTATGCGGTCGTGCATTTCGTCCACGACTTGGGCTCCGGCTTGTTGGACTAGTTCGCCGGCGGTCTTGTAGGATGTTGATGGCATGACCGTTAGTTGGACTGCGATGATGAAGACGGGGACTATCAGGTATGCCAGGAAGAATGTCCGGGTAGAGACGAGACCGTCCGTTGCTTCGTTTAGCAGGCGGAAGATTAGGAAGAGTGCGCTTGAGGCGTCGAAGGCGCCGGTCATCATCGACAGGATCAATCCTGACCGTTTGGGGAACGTGTTTGATAGTTGGAAAGAGGAGATGAAGACGAATGGTCCTCCGAGGGATAGCAGCAAGTATCCGGGGATGTACCCGTCAAAAGGCAATCTCTCAGCCAGAGCAAACATGGTGGCACCACTGGCTAAACAGACACTGCCGGTGATGCCACTCACCCGGGGCCCGTATGCATCTAGGATAGTTCCTACCGGCAGAGCTACGATATTGGTGACGACGGCGGCAATAGTAAACATCAAGTTCAGCCTGGCAAGACCGTTAGCATAATACTTGGAAGTTCGCACTGTACGTTCATACTTGATTTCTTGCCCTGAACAGACCGCAACATCATTATCAAGCTCCTCCCGGGTGCAAAGATTACCATATACATGCTCCTTGATAAGGACTGGCTTCAGCGCCGCAAAGCCGAATACCACACCTGCGGCGAGAAAGCAGTAGATCACAGCCAAACAAACCTGGACTAATAACACGTCAGCACGCACATATCATAATATCTCCACGCAACTCTCTCTCTCTCTCTCTCTCTTTCTCTCTACTCGGCGTACCAATTCGTCGTGCAGGGCTCACTTCAAAAGCACCCAACGTATTGGACAATCGGGGTGGCTCTTTGTGCAGCACTGCCACGGGAGGCGTCGGGGACGACAGTCCCCGCTCGGGTTCCGCCCGAGTTGTCTCCCGTGTCGTCGTGGGGGAGAGACCCAGCGATCCCAGCAGCGAGGGTCGATCGTCGCGATCGTCCACCGCGCTCTCACTCCATCCAGGTCCCGCATAGGGATTGAAATTGAGTCTGCTATACGTTGAAGGGAACGATGATGCTATCGAAGCATCGTCCGGGAGGTCCTGATAAGCGTCGGACTCGGTGTCTGACTGGGGATCGTCCGTTCGACCCCGCAGGAAGGCTGCGGCTGGAGTGCGCTCCCATCCTTCCAGGAAAGAGATACGGGGGAGGGACATGGCAGCGACGAGGAGTTAAGGTTTATACGATCATGATGCCAAAAGGAAAGAAGGGGGATCTCATAACGTTGAGAGCATTGTATTGGGATTTTGAAGCTAGTAGGCAGGGGGAGAGATAAGAGACGGATAATGGGAAAAGAATGCGCGATGATGTGATGGTGGTTAGTCAAGGTTTCCTTGTTTCGCTGGCCATAAGGCTCGTGGCAGTCACCTGATCTTGCCCGCATTCGTGGTTTCATGTTGATTGCACCTGACTTTTTCATCCGCGAGATCAGGGGAGCTTCTTGAATCTTTTGATCTGAGATGATCTCAGTGTGCAGGAGGTTGCATCTGGACAAGTTTCGAAACATCGCGGATTGACTATGATTGAATCTCAAACTTTGCTGTCCCCCAACGCCCCTCCCCCCACCCTGACCAGATCCTGACCGGCTCCAGACCAGTCACCGGTCTCCTCGCAGTCGATCCCTTGAACAATTGTACACATACCCTTTCGAGCTTGACTTCGGCACATATCGCTGAAAGAGGCAGCTCGAATTCTCGGCATCGACATGGATCCCCACATCATCCTGCGTCCACGGACGAACGCACCCTGTCTTGGGTAATATACACTCTCGCCCGGCGGAGACCTTAATTAAACTTTCTGGTTGGTCGGCAGCCGCGTGCCTCGGGGTTTAGCACCAACGACTTCTCCTCTCCAAGCACACGAAATGATCGAATCAGATCGTCGGCTTCGTACGTTCCACTCGTGTTCGGGGACTCCTCTTCCAAAACGCGCCCCTCCCAGATCGACAGGGTTCGACGGGTCCGGAGTGTTAACGCCATCCAGTGCCACGGGTCCAACGAAATTGAAACCCAAAAAGCAAATCGCAGGCGGTGCCGAAATCATCTTTTCTTGGGCTGGCATTTGGCATTTTTGGAATTTGCCCCCACACCCTTGCGGGATTTGTCAGGCACCAGGACAGATCCCGGCGTCCCCGATCCAATAGTACCATCCTTGAGTCGTGCGTGGCTACTGACCAGTGGTTGCTTAGCGGCTTTTTTTTTGAGTTTGTATACTCATGACTCCATATAACTCCATCGACACTATGGAGTTACTATTCGTTTTGATTGCGACCATTTTCGACACCGCCACATGGCCACTGGATCCCCTCTTGGAAAGCATCTGGCCGAGAACAAGAACTGACCCTTCCACGGCCTCTGTTGGGTCGGTCCTGAACAAAGCATCTCGGTGAAGAGACAAAACAGGAAAAGTGGAGGGAAGTCGCGGCGCTAGTGTTTCCACCGTCCGAAAGCTTGATGATGGATGTCTGCCACCAGTCTGGGTGGATGGACTGACATTGTACTTGGACCGACCATCAATTTTCATGGTTCGGCACTAACTTAGAAACAGCTTGTGACAGCGGTACTTCAAGGGATGACTCCATTTAGACTGCTTGGGATCGAGCACCTTACTCGTGTGCCTCTCTCTCGGATTGATAATCACCATATTGTCCGACACGACACTTCGGAGACTTTGCCGTGGCGTTCTTCCTTGTGATTGGATGACTTAGTGCCCGGCTTGTTCATGAACCGACGCAAGAGCAGGTTACGAGGTCTGGACTGACGCGCAACTACCACGGGAAGGGACTCGTGCCCACATAGTTTCCGCCAGGCTAAGAGAATAATAGCTATACGAATGCGAAAGGGTGTCTTTCAACAACCACTCTCCCCTACGGACAGAGACTCACCACCAGGTGTCTCCTCCCCTCCTGACTATCATCACCACATCATTGACCATCAGAATCATCGTCTCCAAGATCTACGTGGACCATGCAAACTCGCTTGTTTTTACCTCTTCAGCACCCGGGTTCCCGAAGCCAGCCGCGGTATTTCGGCCAGATTATTGCACCTTAAATTCTCATTCGGGCAAAGATCGGTTTACATCGGAGAGGGGGGAGAACAGAGAAAACACAACCAACGTTGTTCAACCCTCGTGAGGTACGAGTGCCGACCAATCAAACCCAATGGGAGACTGTCAAAACAGCGGCTCGGTGGGGAGCGTTGCACCTGGCGTGCCGGCAAAAGCTGGGCCGCGTCTGCGCAGGGAACTCGGACCATGAAGCACCTGGAGAAAGAGCCAATTCCATCTCGACCTGGGTCAAGTCCAGATCCATTCGAAACCCACTCGCCCGGCGACTTTGCTCCTCTTTCTCGTCGCTAATCTCCAACGGACCAGCACCATGTCTGGGTGTACTCCAAAATTATCTGCACAATGTCATGATGATCGACCCATAGGCCAACCAGCGTTGTCTGTAGTTTTTTTCGGGGAGGGGGGGATCACGCCTCGAATAGGAAAGGAGGCAATAATCGAAAAATAGAGACCCCCACTCTCTCTCCGCGCAGATTGTTGACTTTAGCCTCTCATAGTCTCCATCCATTATGCTCCCCCCCTCCCCATGGTAGATATGTTTGATAGGTTTTAAGTTGCGTGCAGTGGAAAAACAGGGCCTTGGATTATATTTACCTAGTGTCCTCGGGTCTGGGATACCGAGTATGTTTTCTTTCTGGAAACTTTCCCATTTGGTCCTCGTTCTCGCTCCCGTTGCTGCGTAATGAGGGGATGGTTAGTCTCTCACCAGTGCCCAGTGGCTACTCACACTGGAAATATGCGAGCCAATGCTGACGACGTTTGCCATTTAGCCTCACCTGTCGGCTGCGCCATTTGAAATGTATGCAGCTATACACCTATCCAGGCTCGACTATCTTTCTCAGCGAAATAGATTCAACTAACCAGTCTGTTTAGGTGACAAGACTGGAGCCAAATGCTTGCGCTGCCAACGATCCGGCCGCGAATGTGTGCCCGCGCCTGGAAAGTCGGAGGAGCTTTCTTTTCGCCATGGCCAAAACCCGTCTCTCCGAGGAAAGGGGCCCCCGAGGTATGGGGAGAGCGATTTGACCTTCCCCAATGACCAGATCTGGGTGGAATCGTCGTCCGAATGTAGGTTGGAGCGGTCTCGCTACGACCACTTTTCTTCTTCCAGCCTTCTAAGGAATACAAATTCTAAACTTTCCCTTCACAGATTCCTTCAAAGATGAGACCGACCAGACAGCAGCTGAGTATCATGTTGTACCGGTGACGGGCCATTCGGCCTCGAGATCACCATCTGAAGCCCGATCAACCCCGTCCTCCATCATGGACCCTCCTCTGCCCGGACCGAGTAACTCGATCCCTTTCTACATTGCAGACTCACGAGGCGGTTCTCGTTCGACCTCTGCACATTCACCCCAGTCATCCAGTATGCCCGTTTCGACTCCTCGACTCGCCAATGTCAATGAAGCCTATCTGCTCCGACATTTCCAACGACATCTTGCACCGTGGGTAAGTAATGGCCCTCGCTCGCGAACCGTGCGCGTCGCTAACATTTTTAGCTTGATGCCGGTGATCCCGAGCGACACTTTTGTGCGGATGTAGCCGGGCGAGCCAGTGACTCCCCACTCCTCTTGTACGCCTGTCTAGCCGTGTCGGCATGTCATCTATCCAGAACGGCAAATACGATTTCGCCCGATGTGGCAGATAGCTATCATGAACGATGTATCTCGATTATGCTCCCGGTTCTCGACAAGCCGGAATTCGAAATCGGCATTGATATCCTTCTCAGCTCGACCGTGATCCTTCGCTTCTTCGAACAAATCTCCTGTACGATGATAACCCCGCCCCCCGCTCATCATCTTCAAGCTCCAACAAAAAAACACGAACGCTAACGCTAACCCCCGTCCCATCCAGCCCACACGCCCTCCAACGACCCACAGCGTCATCTCCTCGCAGGCTCGGTCTATATCAGTTCACATGTCGACTGTGCCATATCCGGGGGCCTCGCATCGGCATCCTTTTGGGTCTTCGTGATCCAAGACATCCAGTTCGCTCTTACGTACCAGAAATGTCTTCGGCTCGCATTTGCACCGTTCGACGACCGCCTGCAACGGTGGTGGGTCGCCAAGCCGGTCCTGAGCGACAGCGACTGGGTCAACCGGGCGATCTGGATCCTGGCCGAGACCATCGACTTTTGTTATAACGGCTCGGGTCGGAACTACGAGAGCCATTCGGGGATCGCGGGGGAATCCGCTTTGAAACAGCGGATTCGGGATTGGGAGGGTGGCAGGCCGGACACCTTTACGCCGTTGCACGTTTCGCCGCCGGATTCTAGGGCCGGGAAGCCTTTCCCCGTCGTTTGGTATACGACGTTATGGCATTGTAAGGAGCTAGTGATCTCCCCTTTTTGGAGGTATCGAGTTTGGCGCTAATCTATTCGATGTCCCGGGCAGCTACCGCCGTGCAACACGTCTGTCTCGCCAAGGCCTTGATGCTAATCCGCGAATACGAAGTATACGACTATACCATCGAGCAGCGTACTAAACTCAAGGTACGAGACTCTGCTACCCTCAATGTTTCTAGTCAGCAACGTCCATTTGTTAACAATTTCCTGCAGGAACAAATTTCAGAGAACCTGAACTACCTATTCGGCATAGCCTTTTCCGCAGACGACGAACCATCCCTACGAATCATGGCGTGCCACGCACTCTGCGCCTGCAGCGCCTGGATAGATGACCCCCTCGCGCAGAACTTGTTGTTTGACCTACTGCGTCGGACGGAGAGAGATAATGGGTGGCCGTGGGCGTATGTTGAGCAACGGATTCTCCATGCGTGGCAGGGGAATTCACGATGAAAAGAAAAAATAGATCTTTATACCCTTTTGATAATTGCTTTGCAAAATGATACCACGGAGCGAGAATGGAATTACTCTCTCTCTTATTTTGGAGTCTTTGGTGCCTCGTTTTCCTTTTTAAATCAACCGCTAGACCCTCTGGGTTGAATCTCGTTGGCCTGGCTGTGTTGGAGATAGACCCTTTGAGCTAATTTTTGCCACTGGGTATGTAGCTAGATGTCGAACTACGTAAGGATGACCAAAATCCGCCATTGTTGAATCGGACAGTATCTCGATTAATCCACTGTCCTATCAAAATCACTTGAGCTACGTGACAAATATTAGTCATTTTAAATCCATGCAAAATAAAATCTTACCAAAAGGTCCAAGGGCAAAAATAGATGTGTCTTTGAGCAATAATTATCTACACCAGGGTATAAAAACAAATATCAACATGGCTAACCACCATACACCCCAAAAAGACTCGCTACACATCACCCTACATCTGGAAATCGGCATCAAAAGCCAACGGAAACGTAAACAACCCCTCGTCCATCATAGTCCCCAACGCAAACAGATTATCTGAATCAAACGCAACATTCATGTCCAATTCCGGTACCATGCCCATCGGCTGAGGAAGTGACATGCCCGTACTCGACATATCCGGGTATCCAGGCTGACTGGGCCCAGTGGACGATTGAAGACCGTTGTACCCCTGCGTTAGGTCCGGCGTTGCGAACGATGGATAATACCCCGGACCCGAGTTTCCATGAATAGAAGGAGAGAAGGAGGGTGTGGGGGTCCAGGATGTTGTTGATGGTGTTTGATCTGATTTTGAGGGCATGCGGGTGAGTGAGGTTGGTGGGTTTATTGGCCCGAAGGGTGTAGGGCAGGCGTTTTGTCTGTATGTTGATGGTGTGTAGACCCTTTCTTGGTCGGAGCGAGATTGGGATGCTGACGAGGGGGCACGATTGGCTGGATCGCCCATGGCAACTTCGCTTAGTAGGTGAAGGGGTGTCGTTCCTTGCTGCATCTTGGAAGGGTGTGAGTAGAAGGCTTTTTGGGGTGGGGNGGGGGGGTGGGGGGTTGATGGAGGGTGGGCTTACTGCTTGTTTGTCACCCTGTGTGTCTGATTGTACTTCTGTGCCAAATATCTCTCTCAAGGCTGGTCCATTTTCTCTTTTTTTGAGGAACCAATTGCGCAGCATCATGATGATGTTTCCGAATTTTGACGCTGCCCTGCCACCATCGCGGGCAGCGGCTGCACGATAGTGAGTGATGACCTTTTCCAGGTAGTATTCAATCTTGAGACTATTCATATCAATCACCTGACCAATGTGGGTATTTGATGCGACGAGTAGCGAGTAAATCTTGATCAAGCTGACCACCGGGTAAGACGTTCGAGCGAGAGCCACTGTCGGCAAGCAAATCAGACGTTCTGGCTCGATGCTGCAGATAATGTCTAGAGATTGGTGGATTGAATGAATGCAGGTACTGATTGCATCGATGAGTGGGGCAAGCACCGAGGTTGGAAGATCATTATTAGGCGAATTTGGGAGACAGCTTTCTCTGCAATCAACGCTCATTGCACTTTCATGGACAAAGAGATTGATGACATGGTAAGTATGGGCCAACGTCACTGGGAAGCGTGTTAATAATAGTTGACATCACGAGCGAGAAGCCAACTCACAGCTATAAGCATCCTCTGGGATTTCCCTCCGCCACTGGGCCAGCTGGTTTGAAAATCCCTTGACCGCATACCGAATTTTACTGTCTGCAAAAGTGATGATGGACAAAGGATCATTGGTAATAAGTTGTGTGCTAGACTCTTCGATAATCTGCCCAAGCTTGGCCCACCAGATAATCTTCCTGTCGGAGGGCAGAGCATCGGGGTGGTTCTCCAAGGTCTGCAGACACTCGTCCATGTATGGCTGCCACCTGACAAGGTGGGTTCGCCGCAAAGCCGTAGAGACCCTGGAAAAGGGTTAGTATGTTATCAACTAAAATGACAAGCGCAAGACTTACTGAACCGCCATGAAATAACAGCCAACCCAAGTACGCTTCGCCTCGGGCCCATTAATGTCAAATGCTGATCCCAAGGGCTTTTTGAGAAGCACTTCACGCAATCGACTAAATGGTCTGTCCTCGCCCCCTTGTCGCCGATTGAGCCCAAGATCCATAGCCAGGATCACAGCGAAGTGAACGAGTTGGTAGAACTTTAGTTCTTCAAGGTTGTCCGGAGGCATATACCAGATCGCAAGCACTATAAACGCCTGAACTAGCTCGAGAGACTTCTCGCCTTTGACTACCACGCGTTCTGCACATATGCGATACACATCGTCAAGAAGCTTGAGTTGTATATCGTTCTTGAACGGGCCGATAGCGACCGCGAGGATAGCGAGGAATAAGGCCGGTCTCTCACGACGCACGAAACCCATTGTCGTCCCTGGTGGAAAGGCAACCATGGGCATCTCCGGTACCATCTTCGTAACATAGCGCTCGAATGCCGCCTGGGCAGTGTCGACATCCACTACACCTCTATCAATCACATCAGCGAATTCATTCCCCGTCTTCGCCGGCCCCGTCTCATCGGCCGAAGGAACCCGCCACTGTCGAGAGGATGACTGTTGTGGAGGTAACTTCTCCGCAGACGGGCTATCCTGGCGAGGATACTGCGATACCAGTAGCCCATCATGATGGCGCTTGTTCCCCGCCAAATTCGGATCATCCCGCAGCCACCGCCGACCAGGAATCTCGGGCGAGTGAGAAGACCCCTGTTTGGAAGGCGATTCCAGCCCAAACGCACCACGATGTGACGCTTGCAGGGTCGCAGTCAAGGCATCAATCTTGCGCTCCAGCTCCGTGACGCGGCTATCCGTCTTCTTCTGACGTTTCCGCGTAGGCGCGGTAACAACGCATGCGCGCCCAGCTTTGGCGCATCGCTTGCATGAGCCATCTGGATGCGATGGGTCCGGGTCACACCGGACCTTGAGTTGGCGACATGGCTCGCAAGCGCGGGGCCGTTTGGCGTCTAGATGCGGCTCTTCGGAATTGCTCGTCGTTCCGGCCGGGTGTGGCCCGAGACTGAAATGCTCCCGATCGCCTGGAGATACACCAAAGCCGCTGTGCGACTCGCGGGGGTAAGGGGAGGGGGGCTCCGGATAGTCGGACCCCATATCGAATTCCTGTCGGAGGTACGGCACGTACAAAGACCGATTTTGCGTCGGGCACGGTGTGCCACGGGCGGATATGTTGTCTGCAGGAACTAAATAAAGGATTGATCGGACCACTCTGCGAGGTTATACTTCCAGAGGATCACACAAATACTTTGCGCAAAGCTTATTTTCGACCGACAGCCTTGGCTCCTCTGCTTGAGATGTTTATCGCGGTGTCCACAGGTTGATTTCTCAAACGCTTCACTGGGGAACAACCAAGACGGAGAACGGCGGGTGCAAACACCGACCGCCGAGGTAGATGTGCGACTTCGCGCAGAAGTCACACAACAATGTGGTCGGCTACGAAGAAATGTAGCCGTAGCGAGACAAGCGCCAGGGGGAAGTACCGATACGACCTGCTTTCTCAAAATTGCAAGCCGCCTTAAGAGAGAGTGTCAGGTCCTCGAATTTGCAATGTCGATTCGCGTAAATGGGGGGCCCCTCAACCTAGTTGCACGTGACCAACATCTATACGAAGCGGATGGAGGATTGATCAAGAAAGGCAATTCATCTGAAGCTAAGCAGAGTACAATAATTGTGACGAACGGTACTCATCTACAAAGAACTCAAGTTATTCGAGTAGGTAGCCATTCCATCTTGAGTACACCACTACAGAGGACGAATACTATTTTCTGTAGCAGACAGTGTACATGCCACCCCGTCCATAGCTATGTCATAAGGTCCGATTGACAAAGGTCATCGTCTCATTGCTGGGGGTATCTACAGAGAACAAGCTAATCACACAAACAAAAATCAGAGTACCCCCAATGTATCGCTGTTGAAAACAAAAAAAGAAAAGGACAAGGAAGGATTCCAGCAGGACAGCTACCTGCACTCCATCAAACGAGCTCTCTCCATTCCGATTAGAGATCACCAATTTCCCCGGATTCAATTAGCCCTGGTGCGTAGGACACGTCATCCTCCGTGAAAACCAGTCCAGAATGCAAGCCTTGTGGAACTTGCAGAAGCAGTTGAGGCGGGCTAGGCTCTGCCCAACCTCATACTCTTCGAAGCAGATCTGACATTCGGCCACGGTGCCTTCCTCTGCGAGGCAGTCCTTCTCGGTCGCCGTAAATGGCAGCATGCGTGCAGTTGCGGGCGAAGGGCGTAGCGATGGTGGTGGTTGGCGGAGGTCCACGTGTTCGGGCTCAGCATGGACAGGTGAGGCGCCGTAGCCGGCGATGCACTCGCGGATATGCCCTTCGCGGGCGTCCTGGGTATGCTCATTGCTGAGCGCTGGGAATTGCCGTCCGCAGACGGGACAGAGGTCTTCCTCCGATACTTGCGGGCGTGGCGGCGGTGTGGCGGCGGCAGACAGGTCTACGGCGAAGGTGGTACCGGCCATACGGCTTCGGTCCCCCGTGCTGGGACTGAAGCTGTCCATGGTGCCAGAGATAGACCTGCGAGCCGGGCGGCCGAGTCCTTGAAGGCCCGCGGGCCGGTCGTTGGCCCCGACCGTTCGTCGCTCCTGGCGAGAGGGGGCAATCTAGATACCAGATTAGTCTGACTGATTGATCACGTAGAGAGGGATGGAGTCTTACTGCGCCTCGGGAATTGTTTTGCCCCATGGAGGATGTCAGCGAGTGGGTGGATCGGTGACCGTGACCTCGTGGAGAACCGTATCCCAAGGGATTGGGATTCGGGTCGGGGACGCAGGGATTGCAGAGACGGACTTTTTCACCACCTCCGAGAGCAGGGTTTATGGATGAGTTGAAAGGGTCGGGATCGTCGCCGGTCAGGTCAACGACGGGAGTTTGAGAGGCAGGAGATGATTCGGATTGTGAGGTGGGTGTGTCGGGCGGACGGACGATGAACTGTCTAGGAATGACTATTGAGTGAGGCGAGCAGCTCGCACATACAACTCTGCCACACTTCCGACAATGGTGCTTTCTGTACCAGAAGCTGAAGACAGTGCCACAGATCGGACAACTCGTGACTTCTGCATCGGGCTGCCATCTCGGCATATCAACTTCTTGATACTCTGGATACCTCCCGTATCGTTCATCGGCATTATCGGCCCTGGATCGAGAAGCTTCGCCCGAGCTCGCAGAAAACACCCATCCTTCCGACGAAGTTCTATCGACAGCCCTGCGCTCTGGCCTCCAGCCGAAGCTTTCGATAGTCCTCTCGCCATTGTCTGTGAAACCGGACGAATTCAAGGTATTTGCTCTGGTATGTGTCCGGTATATATCGCCCTCGGTTCCAGGGATGGAGACAGTTGTTGACCGAGATGTGGCAGGTGCTCTATTCAAGAATCGGCTGGTCGCATGCTGGACAGCAAGTCCGGGATGCGAGTTCTCTTCGATGGAGCTCCTCCGTGCGCTGCCACTTGAGCCTTGCGAAGACCGCCGAGGTGGAAAGTCCCATATAAGACGTCGACGGCCTGTATTCTTCGAATTGGCCAAAGCATCCCCGTCTCCACCTGGTGCCGACCCAGGGTGCCATGTCTGGTAGCCAGGCCGGTCGCTTGGCCCTTCATGCGTTCGTGACACTGACGAAGAGCCACTAGACAACGATATATGACTTGATGCACCTGGTGTTGGATCTGGCTGCCATCTCGAGCTGACTCTAGACGGGTGAGCTTCATTCTCCCCCACGTGGACATGATTCGACGATCCCCCAAAAGACGAGCCTTCCGCGTATGGTCCATGTCCAGTATCTGCACGATCAATCGCTGAATACCGACCATCATCGGGCGGTGAAGATGTGATATCTATCGCCGTTGCATATGACGAGCCTGGTGCTCTGGAACTGGTACCTCTTGAGGCCGGTACAACCATAGAGACGGATCGATGAGGTAATGCAGCCATTGCACTGGCCTCAGGCCGAATTGCTCCGCCGGAACAAGTTCGCTGGAGTCTAGAAGCATCCGAATTGCTTGTCAATCGGCGCTTCCGATCTTGTGGAGGAATATAATTGTTCGAACTTGCTTCCGCAAAACCAAGCAGGAAATCACTCTCTGGAGAGATTGGCGTTGGCACAGCTTGTGCGTCTATCGGCCTGCCAGCTGGCGGATTCACATTCTCGTTGTCGACGATCGAGACATCAGCAATGCCTGCACTGGCGATGGCTTCTTCCTCTGATGGCACCTGGCCTGTCATGGAGGTATCTGAAGATGGGGTAGAAGAGCCGGACATTATGGAGAATGTTGATGGTTCTGTGAGTGTCTCATAGAATGCAATGCAAGAAGTGCTCTAGCATGGGCAACAGGACCAGCCTTAGCCAGAGTACATGCTTATCTTCATGGGATACGCCGCACAAAATTGTTCAATGTGATGTACCGAGCCGGTGGTCACGAAAGCCGACAGTATCAAGGGCGAACGAAGGGGTTATCGATGGTTTGGGGAGAATTCTGAAGTCTCTTAGAGGGCCGAAAACCTCGTTCTCAATTTGTGGCTAGATGGAAAATGATCCCTGTGAGCATACTGGTGCAATGACGAACGACTGGGCGATTTTGCGATCGTTATCTAAACAGATAACAACCCATGCTCGACACTCGAAGCTCTTACCAGACGCAGTCACACTCTTTGTTTTTGAAACAAGGCTCCCGTCTATGCAGAAGGATCCCAGCTATATAGCAGTCTTCAGACACTCACTGTCCTACACAAGCGACCGGACACTTGAGGCTCTTCCAAACCCACGGGGTGGCCAAGAACTTCGCAATGAGCCAAGAAAAAAGGCCGACCGGAGTCTCGTGATGTGCTCTTCACCCGCACAAGTTCTCCCGCAATGACCGAGATGAACAGAAAGAATATTCTCGATCAGTGAAGCCACAAAGACCTTACTTCCCGGTCAAAAATGTCGCGTGATCTACCACCTGGAAAAGGGGTCTGTGTTGATGATGAGGGAGATGATGTTTAGGGTGCGGGAGTGATCGTCCTTATCAGTGGGGCGCCGGGCGGGCTTCAAAGCGGTGAGCTCACGGCAGAACGATGCCGAAGGTTGCCACCACCGGCACGGTTCGGGGTGATGGAATACATACTACTTCATTCGCCTTCAGTTGATTTCCCAGCCCGATTAGGGAGAGGCTCATGTGGGATTGAACATGTTCCTAAACGAGAGAAACCCATTCATCTATGGCTGAGATGCTCGAAGGGTTCATGAATGCAAAAGTCTACTTCGATGGAATCCCCCAACTACCTTGTCGGGTATTTATACTTCGCAATTGCACTCGGCTAAAAGGACGGATGTCTAGAGTCTCGCCAACATTGGAAGATTGATCAGTAGAGAAGGTATTGGCAAATTCGTAAACATGATTGCTACAGTGTTTTTGCTTTTGGCTCAGCAGGGAATCTGCCAGTCAAGTAACGAGGCCTGTTAATTACACTTGACTACCAAAGAGCACACCTTTAGAGCAGTACCCTTCTGAGAGCAATCCTGACAGCTGCCACCGCAGCTACACACACCCAGTATCCATCAATCTGCACTCAAAAAGCCAACCCTCCAGAACAAGTATGGAAAGAAAAACACATAATAGCCAAAACCAATCCAAAAAGGAGGCTAGATATCAGATCCAATCGCAAAAGTACAAAAGCAAATGCATAGATTGAAACAAGCAAGCCCGTTGAACGAAACGCCTAGCAGCAATTTTGGGGAGAAACAGTCGAAATGTTAAATCAAGAGTTCATTGAGGTTCAATCTCCAATGAAAAGAGACAACCACAGCCAACAGCTAGAATCACATTTCACAGGACCATAGCTTAGAAAAGCAGAGCTTCAGTGGAAAGGAAGGAGGCGAGGGGAAGCAAAATTGATATTAGCAAACAACAGAAGCAGAATGGAAAGAAAAGAAAATTCGTGTCCGGGGCATTAATGAAGGCCAATCCGCTTGGTGGAATACAATTGTCGGGGGGTTGAGGTGTAGCTGTGTGACAACGGCCAGAGTTTGAGGAGAGCAGAGGCGGGATAATGAGTTCATAAAGTAGATGGTGTTTTGCATGTATACACACTAGGATAATTATTTTTTTGGAGGAAGAGGGAATTTTGGTATTGGAGGTTTTAGTGCTCGTTGTGAGTATGTTCGACGACGAGTTCCGCTGCGCTGCCCCTGAAGGAGGGCTCGTCGGGACTGGCTTCGTGGATGTTATCGCGCGTGCGGTGCTGCGCCACATAGCCCATGCTCGAGGGTCGCTCTGTTCGGCTGCCCTCGCGGCCGGTCTTCTGACTGGAAGTCAGGGAGCCAGATGTTGATGCGACCGAGAGTCCTCGCTCGCGGGATGGTGAGCTGCTGCCGCTGAATGGGAGACGGGCGGTGGCGGGAGATGACTGGGGTTGGAGGTGGTGATCTGAATGAGACGGGGTAATTTTTGATTGCGGCGAAGATGCCTCGGTTACGACAGATAGACCTGAAAAGACATCCTCTGCTCCGTGTTCAGATGCTGCCTGTGTACGACGAGATCCGACACGACTTGGTAGCTCAATGCCGCCAACTGTATTCAGCTCTGGCAGAACCGGAGGCCTTGAGGTCTCACCAGCGTCCTTGGGTTCTTGCTCACCATGCTCACTGCTATGGTCACCACCCTGCTCGCCTTCAGAGTCACGATAGGGGACTTCACTCGTAGACACATTTCTAGAGTGACCACCGGCCGCAGCATCTTCCGCCTGGGGGTCATCGAGGTAGGGCTCATTATAGTCGCTAACCGGGAAAAGGCCTGGAGGTGGCGCCCGAGCACTTCGAACGACCTCGAAGCCTTTACCCTTGTCCTTGGTCTTGCCCTGGAACAAGTTACGGAACCAGCCAGTAGCAGAAGAAACGGGGCCGGTGGGATCGGCCGGTCCTGTCTTCAATTTTCGAGTACCGGTATGCGAGAGTGGAGGTCCACGCACACGGTAGTAGAAATCAACCTCACGAACCGCATAGTCCTTTCTTTGCTCAGTGTCCTCCATCTCCATATCATCCTTGGGCGCGGGCAGGTATGCAGGCACGGGCGTGCCCCGACCAGACATCGGGTTTGCTTCGCCAATGTCCTCTTCATCGCGCCCGCGACTTTTCAAAAATGATCTCGAGCTCCGTTTGCTCCGATCAAAGGAGCCTTGGGGCGTTCTCCGCCCTGGGCGTGGCGGTCGGTAGTACGGATCACGTGGATGCGCTGCAATAAATGTGCTACTGTTCGGTGATCCGCTGGAATATCCACCGGCCCCGGTATATGCAGTAGGAGACTGCGCATACAGATTACCACTCGGGGCACGGCTGTGCGAACCACCGCCCTGAGAACTGGCGTAATCAAGGACTGCGCTGGCACGCCCCTCGCTAGCTGTCGCGCGGTTTAGTAGGAGAGCAGAACTCCCAGACAAGCTGCGTGGCCGTGAGTCTCCAAATTGCGAGGACAACCTGTCATCAGCATGCGCCAGCATCGCTGCCTCAGAGCCCATACTCTGTCGAGCGAGATCCTGGCGCGGCACACGCCGTGACAGTTGCCGCATTCCGAAGACCTTGACCAAACCACCACGAGTGGCGCCACCAGCACCAGCGAGTCGGGCCAAGACTTCGATCAACGTTTGCAAGGCATTAAGGAAGAAACCAAAGATAAGAACCAATGCGTGCAAGACGAGGATAACATAGCCGATCCAGCCCCGCGCAGCGGAGGACACTGTGAGAGAGGGAACGAATACCACACTCATGATCATTGTCAGGAATCGGACACAGGAGAAGATACCATGGTAAAAGTTCATATGGGTCGGGGAAGGAAAAGGGCGGAAAGCGATCAGGGTCAGCACGGAAACGACCTCGCAAATGGCCAGCAGGACAACCTGTGCAATGCCGGACGGCTGCAGCGCTCCAATTCCAACACCTCGGGCAAAGTTGAGAAAGATGGGGACCATGGCAAAAGCGGCGGCATCGTCGCAGTATGTATTATAGAGTGGTCCGTACAATAGGACGGTAGGGAGGTCATCGAAGAGGTGGGATTTTGGTCTGGTGGACACGATAACGCGAACCAGCCAGATCGAGAAGCAGATGACGATGATGATGACCACGGCTGCGAGCGCAACGCTATACGCAGGAGAGCCTTTGGCGATAACGAGTTGAAAGAAGGAGAGGGAAATTATGGGAAGGAGAAGGTAGTTGAAGACAATACGAATGACGTTGCCAATGGTAAACGGCATGTTCTTGGCGCGCAGGTCCTGCTCTGTACTGTGTGCGAGTTCGCGATGGAGCCAGCGCAGTCCAAACCCGATCTGGCAGATGACAGTCATGGCTACCAAGATGACCAGCGTCCAGACCATCATACCCGGCCAGATATCCTTAGTGGAGGCCATGCCGACCAGCTGGTTCATTCGGTCGAGGCCATACGTCCCATTGATTGCATATACCCCGTCGACAACGGGAGTGTTACCGCCATCGGGATGGACAACGCTCTGATTGAACATCAAGACCGACCAGGACCCGTGGCTGACAGCAGGCTGGAAGAATCCAGGGTAGTCTAGCGACAGAGAACCGGTCAGGACGACGTATTGCAAGTACTGCAGACAGTCCGCAAAGCCAGGCGTCACCAGTCGTAGCACGTCCTCATCGCGGCCGTAATTGCTTGTCCATCGGAAGATGTCCGTTGTCCCCCAGGGGCTATACATCGCCGCTGCCACGGTGGCAATTCCCACCAACAGCAATATCACTAGCGGTACGTAGGCGAGGGCATTCTTGAGGGAGGTGCCAAAGTCTGGTGTGATCGGAACCGTGATACAGCCCAACTCGGCTGCCGACGAGTCGCCAGATCGAATAATGAATGTTGGGTTGATCGTCGAAAACCGGTACGTGGAAAGCATGTCATGTTGAACGGAGAAAGCTCGCAACGTACTCAGATCACTCCTAAGCGAGGGCAATGAACGTTAGATCTGGACATACAGGCCCGCAACTTGACTTGATAAGCGAATACAAACTTACAAATTATAAGTGAAGACTGGACCCAGCGGACACTCGCCCTGCGTGACCGATTCGCAGAACCGCGACGCATTGTTCCAAGGTGTGAAGCTCAGTACGTCAAAAGAGGTAATTAGTGTGCTGTACTTGTTATTCGAGGTGCTCAGGTCGGTAATCTTTCCCACTGTCGAGCTCTGATTATTCCACGACGAATCTGTCCAAGAAGGAGCCTGAGAACCGTCGGCCGTGCCCGACACATTGCCGTAGACCGTGACATTCAACGGGTGTAAGGGGTCGGTGAAATTGAAATGCACGGAGACGTTGAGCGGGATGTATTGCAACTGGGTCGGGTTGGAGTCCAGAATTGATTCGCTCAAGCAGTTTTCAAAGGTCAACAACGCAGCTGCGGCTGGCGAGATCCATGATAGAACCAAGCACACCAGGGCTATCCACCAGGTGCTGGAGGAGCTCCATCGACGGGAGGTTCGTCCCCGCCGACGCTTAGAAGTATCTCGCCATCGACGGCCCTGGGACATGGACAGCCTGCCGTGTCGCGCGCACTTGGTCGCATCCGGGCGGGACAGACCTGCGTCCTCCGCCTCTAGCTCGATGCGCGTCGAGTCGTGACACATTTTGTCCGTCTCGGGCATCCGGGATGACCTCCTGGGGGAGGTCAACCCCCGGTACGGATGGTCGAATCCACGTTGTGTTGACACTGGGGAGAGTGCCAGGGGTTCTCGCGATCCACCCTGTGCGCGTCCTTCAGGATGGAGACGGTTGCGTAGGCGGGGTGGGACAGCTATTGCAGCCTAGCAACAAATGAAAGAGCCGGTCGGGGGGAGAAGGAGGTGGTTGTATGTACACGAGGAGCGTTGGACTGTGGACGATCGAGTTGTGGGTTTGCGAGTGGGTGAAAAGCGGTAGAAAATCTGAATGGTTCCCGTATCAAGCAGGACTGGTGTAAGCAGGTTCCTGGGAGGAGGAGACCGGATGTAGGAACCGGACGGGGAGGTCGGGAGATGGTTGGATGGGGCCTGGAGGAGGGGAGTTCGGATGATTGCGAACGCGAAGCACCCAGCGTACGTAAGGTCGGCAGCCACTATGGACTACTGCGTACTCGTAGATTGTGAGTGGTTCAAGCAACGGGCGGGCCTGCAAAAAGGTCAGGCGGCAGAATGTTTACTCTCAGAGGGAGAAGGAAAAGAGACTGGAAGCTGTGGAAAGCTGTTATGGTGTAGAGGGAGAGAGAGAAAAAGTCGGGGCCTTGTTATTGCTGCGCCTTGTTGGGTCTGGCCCGGTGGAGATTCGGGGGACTGGCGGTTTACAGAGAGAAAGTAAATATAGAACTGTAGCAAGGTAGAAAGGGAGATAGGAAATAGTTCAAATATGATATCAATTTGATTCTGGATTTATAGTCAGAATTTGTAAATATAATTGTCTTTCTCTTTTACTATTTGAACAAATAATTGTTCAACTATCCTTCGTACAATCCGCAGCGCCCTGTAATCGCAGACCTGAAGCCCAAGGCAGCCAGCCCACTGACTCAGCCTTAGTCTCTCTGTTTGGCCGCCCTTTTCCATGAAACTACCGTGCTCCAAGCTAGAGAACTATACACCTCATGACCCCCCACAATACACTCTTTCTTCCTTCAAATCTTCAGTTTTATACCTCTTCATGAGTGTAGCACAGGATCTTACGGGAAATGGAAATATAGGCCATTCGGTGTCTCCGCTGCACCTGTTTCAGTCCAGTGGTCCATCCCATTCAGCTACCATGCTCGCTCCAACAGATTGTCTCACCTATCGCTAATCCGTTCCCACACTGACAAGCTCTCTCCCGAATCAATGCCTATTCAAAAACTCCCCGAAACGGGATTGCCAACCCATGAAGAAAACAAAACTGCTTCCTGCGCGCCGATCCGGCTTCGGGGCCTACGATCGGCTGCAGTGAGACCTGCTTTGGCTCTACAGAAGAAGGAAAAAGAAAAGTTGAGCCCGCCACAACGTCGATACGGCGTTTTCCTCGCATGGTCACTGGCCCTGTCTCAGGGCTTCTGTGGGGAGCGTGGTCATGTACTGTACTGTATCTTGCCTGTCGCTGGTTAGGCTAGCTCGACATGCCACTGGCCAATGGTGGCTCTATGCTGTATCATGATAGGCATGATAGTCCGAATAACCTGATAGTGGGATCCTGATACCTCTTTTCATTATACTGGACCCTGCAGCGAGCGGAGGTAGTACTAGCCCAATCATGGCCTGGCGACCGGTCGAGTTGGTTACCTAGAGTTACCTAGAGGGAACCCTGATTTTACTGAGGAAAATACCCTACGGAGTACGGTACATGGAGTACGGTGTGCCATGTCTCTCTGGAGTTCCGATTATTACTCGTGTTGACCTGGTACAGCCCTACAATATCCACCGTACCTCGAAATTGTCAAACTAGGGAACCCACACTCCTGCTTGGGAATCTGACGGACGGCCCTGGTCCTATCATATGAGACATCGCTCGTCTCGTAAAAACGATGCATCTAGCCATATATGCGTACCTAATCAAAATAGTAATCATAAAAGCAATAAAAATACCCGGAGTGCAGCCTCCCAATGATCATCGACATTGGCAGCTTCTCGACATCTTCTATCAATTTCTACGGAACCTATCCCGATCTGCAACCTACCTTTTGAGAAAAACTCGAGAACGCCGCAAATTTTGATGCAAAGGGACTTAAGGAACCACGAGGAGTTCCCTCGTTTCGAGAAGCTGTACACGAATAACTACAAGACCCTGCTGAGGTTGACCCCAGCCTGACCGCCGCATCTCATTCAGGCGTCTCGTCCACTCTTCACGAACCGCATACTACCTCCTGTCGAACCCCTCCTGCTCACCTACAAAAAGCAACATAGGCTTTCCAGCTTACTTTGTGCCCATCTAACGAATTCAGTCAGTGTTCCCTCTCATCCAATTCGTGACTCAGCCCCGGCAAACCTCCAGTACCTGATCAACCTGCCAGTCATCGCCGCTCCCTCGGCGCGTCTCTACACGCTGCCTCGCCTGCAATTGTGTTAGCATGAATTCCCATCTTCCTACCTCGTGGGTATGAGTACTTGGCCCATTTTACGGGTATTATATATATAGGATGTCATTAACAACACGACAGAAAAGTTCATGGCACGACAAGGTTAGTCCTAATGAGGAGCGCCCCCACTTCAAAACAGAATGCTACATTCAAGATTTACAAATTACTAGTAGAGTCTTTATGTATGTATAAGCCAATATCTTAGAAAAGACCGTAACGAAGGGTGATAGTAGGAGGGGGAGTCGAATAATAACTAAGACCTATTATAGAGATAAATAGATAGAGGTCGCGTATAAACTGGCTAAAGATACTAACGAGAAGTATTAATGTGAATTATACATACTGACTCGGTAGGTATTTTATGAATTTTGAATGTAGCATTTTGTATTGAAGGGGGGTTTTTCTTATTAGGACTAGCCTTGTTGTGCCATGATCTTTTCTGTCGTGTCGTTAAAATCACCCTATATATATATATAGCTGGACATGATTCGATATAAAGGTGGCTGGACTCCGTGACCGATGATGCGACCAACGCCATTTCATCAGACCTAAAGATGTGATATACACGTAAGCATATAAAGTAGTACGTATCCATTCTCCATTTTTCTAAGTAGAAGCGGCTTTGCAGGACCATCCAGCTGGAGGAAGTACTGCGTGTCAATATTTCATCCACTCCCACCTAGGCGTTCACTGAGGGCATACCTCCCAATTCATGATTATTATTCACAGACGAGTGAACAATGTGATATGCCGGCGCCGTTTAGCTTAGTTGACTGTCATGTTTTCACAATGCCCGTTCAAACCTAGACCTCTCCGGCATCCTATGGAGTACTCGCATCCGCCTACAGCAGGCGGAACGCCCGCTGCTATTGTACACGGTCTAAATCCATTGTTATATCCAGTATGCTCACCTACGCACTGAACTTGGGTATCTCTACCTTCAGCATAACTCGTCGCAGCATTTCTGCACCAGGCAGTGGAGGAGTTTTAGTGTCTATTGGTATACAGATAGATTGGGGGGGGGGGGTGTCTGGGTCGCTATGTAGTTTCTCGAGAGGTCCTGATAGGGTCGCACCAAATCTGAGCCACTTAATTGACTGTTTCAACTTATGGAGGTCTTGCGGGCTGGGTAGGTAGAGTTCCGGATTTCTGTTCCGGGTTGTTCTCGTCATAACACGATATATATTCCATGCAAGATCCAGCATGCAGTGTTCCATACATGCTATAGCCAATCAACTTGGTAGATTCTACGAGAGGTATCATTTTATTCACGCAGGTCTGTAGGATATTTGGCTGGAGATCAATTTGAATAGGCTCAAATATTGGTTTGGTTGGAGGTTGACTACGAGAAAGAAAGGACGACGACTCCAGTGTGGTGAGGTATGATTTGGTAACGACGGCTAGACCGCGTAGCATAGATCTATTGGGGCCATGGATGATTAGAGAGTACAATGTACGAAAAATTATCTAAGAATGTTATATAGCTGCGCCTTGATACCAAGTATTTGTGGTCAATAGACCCAGCATGTTACACACCGGGATCCCTGTCAAGCGGGGAAACTAGTCACCTCCGGCCAATGGGTTGGAGTCTACTGTGATTGTTAAGGTTGCTGGCTCATCTGATATGAGGCACTTGAATTGAAATGTATAACCAAGAGGTATCCAATCAATGCGGGAGGAGAGGAGGGACAATATGCTATGAAAACTCGACGGGGTTGCAACGCTGGGACTATGGTAAGCGGAATACCCCCAACCTCCTCCGGAGTACGACGATCATTCACAGAGAGAGTAGAGTAGCCGCCAGAAAGACGTGGAAGCACTAATTTTATCTGCACTCTATTATTACTCGACCCTGTCTCAAATTTTTCGATTGTCAACTACGGACGACCTGAAACATCAACCCTCGGCGAACCGAGTTATTTATAGATTCCTCCCCCTCCTCCAAAACAAACCGGCGGAGGTTTCAGAACTGTATCCCCATCTTCAGTCATTAGCCTCGCTAGCTTCACTAGCTTCGCAAACGATAATCCAAGTCTACTCCAACGCTCCGGGACTCCGTTATCGAGCGATCCAACCAGCCCTATGCCGACATGTTCGGTGGGGTACCCATCGGGAATGGATACGGTTGACAAGTTTAGTTCTTAGCCCGGGCTTGGGTTGCGGGGTGGCCTAAGCTGACGATCATTCGCTGTACCTACCAGATGCCGAGTTGTTAACGAGGAGGGCTGGCTGACTGACACTGACAGTAGAAACGCCACTTTTTGTGTGGGTGGCGTGGTGAAACCCGGTCTTTAAACTTCGATGTACATAGCTTAGCTTGGTAGGCGAGGATAAGGATATATTTAGATAGTCCACAATCTAAGTCTAGTTTGTAGGTTCCGTACGCGTGGAGGCGCAGGGATAAGATACTTGTGGCGATGAAAAACATAGCTCTCAAGGGTATTGCTGTAAAGAGGACGGAGTATTGAAGTATCATCGGCAAACGCTAGAATCTCGGGTACGGTTCGGTCGGCATTCGACAAAGTAGCGAAGTCGCGGCGTATGTGGCCACAAGGGACTTTTAATACATAATTACATGTTATGCACCGCAGAGTATCACCATGAACTATTACTCCGGATCTAAGTATGTACTAGGTAATTGATAACTAGTAGTAGAGTTAGTTATCCCGATTCCCCTGTCAATCGACAAAGAGACAGGGCTCTATCTGACAGCAACAAATCAAAGCCGCCGAAAGCAGCCGGGGTGGGACTCATTGATTTACATGCCAGCCGAGCCAAGCTGGGCGATTCAGTAAGTGAAATATATTACAAACGGAAGTCAGTTGCTGACCGGTTTCCCAGCGCCTGGTTATGTTATCACCCTGCATGGGCGCTACCGGGAGGACCGAAGGGGGAAGCCGGACGGGTTGTGTGTGCATTTTGCCTGGCTTTCAAGGGACATTCGATCGACCGTCCCCCAAGGAGGGCCAAGCCGGATTGTGGCTGGTGAGCACTGGGTAAATCTGGGTAAGAGTGACAAATCTGGGCTGCGGGCCGATGATTGGGGATTGCGATTTGGGGAGAGGATAATGGACTCGGGATTTAGTTGGCACTGGCAGGATCAAAGTAGAATATTTAGGTTCTATGTCGGTGGATTCGAATTGAGTTGCGAGGACAGACAGCATTATAATTCTTTGATACGGATTCTTTGATTATTGTATCACGCGATCAAAGCAATCCCTAGGGGCTGGTACATGGATGGGTAGTTCATGCGAAGGCCGACACCTGTCAGTACGGAGTATAATACTCGGTATAATCGAAATAGCCAACCTCTCGTTCCGAGCGTACACTTGATGTACGGTACTATTAAAAGAAATCCAGTACACACGTGTAAACCCACGGGGTCTCCGTCGCATCATCAGGGCGACCCTTCGATCTATGGACCCAGCAGCACGGCATCATCACCAGAGCCGATGGTCAGGACTCAGTGTGGCCAATGTGGATTGTCGTGGTAACAAAGACATGATCCAAGGATCCTCAGGGAGCGCGACACTCGTCAGCGGGACCCGCCGAGGCCCCCTGTTGGAACAGTTGGCGCCGCTACAATCGGCTTAGTCGAGTTTCACGATGAGACCCATCGAAAGGGCAGACGGTGATTGGATGAGCCGCGTGGTACGCGCTTTTCTTGCGGCGGGCAGTGGGGCGAGGATTAGGAGGGCCGAGGATAATTTGGTAAATTGGGAATTGCAATTAGAGAAGGGGGGAGATTAATGGACGACGAGTTGTGTATAGAGAGATTGGGGAACTGTTCACATGCTCATTTTGTATAGGTAGACTCGGTTCGCTGCCCCTTTGGTATAGTATATTAACGGAGAAGATAGCTACTGTAAATGTTGTGTGTAATACGTAGATCATCCAGATTATCATCAGTGGCTGTAACTGTCAATCAGTTCCCCTAATGGAGTCTCCATATGGACCCTCGACGACATTGAGGCAGAACCCGTAAGTGACCTGCGTACCTCATAGCTCCACTGCGGGTGGGATTGGTACTTGCGGAGTATCCAAGCTCGTCCCCTCCCAACTTGACCACCTATACTCCGTACTCTTTCTCACAATCTATCCCTCTTTCTACAGATCATTCTTTGTCCTCGGTTTCTCCTTGATTATCCAGTCCACGTTCCGGGCTCTCAACTCTTTCACGTCTCTCGTCTCACGTCTCACGGCTGCTGGCCCAGCTCCATTGCCAACCTGCTTCTACTTGCCTCCCCCCTGGTTAGAAGGTTTACCCGTCAGGTGTCTGTTCCCCCCCCCCAAGTTTAAACCTCCCAAGTAAGTTCATGCCCCCTTACCCTGCCTTTCCACCCCCTATAATATACACCAAGATGGCCGACTCTCTTTTTGGGATGATTCAGTCTCCACCACCACGACTATTACGGTGTATCTCCTAAACTAACACATTGTTTCGCCCAGCTTTTCCTGGCTTAGTTGGTTCGTCGGGGCACGGGCGCTACCTTTCGCCCCTCCTTCCTGCGCTGATCTCTTTCTTCGCGTCTCTTTTCTTTCCTTCTTCTCTTTACCTTATCTCGAGGGTCCGATAGATCCCTCCCTCTCGTTCTCTTACTCAAGGCGGTTCGTGTGTTTGTATATTTGCATACTCCCCTGTCCAAGAAGTATCCCACTTTCCACCCGCCGAAGTGCCCTCGTCCCCCCCCCTTCTTCCCCGCTATTTGCGCCGCGCAACACTACCTCCTCACCAACTCTCCAACACCTTCCTCGGCGCAGGTTGAGCTGGCTCCGAACTCAGCAACAGCCTTACTATCAGTCCTCGCCTGCTGGATTCCCGTTTCGCGCCTGGTCGCGTGCTGATTGTACCGAACGGGACTTGATCTCCAAAGAGCGGGGAGAAAGCTATCGCCAGACTCGCAGTGGTCGCAACATTTCGATAAGGACTGGTCTCCTTGTCAATCACTCGTGGAACTGATTGCACCTGGGCGTGCAATGTTGACAACTAGTCTCTCTGCTTTCGCGCTCTAACCTTCACTCTCTATCGACATGCCTGCTGGTGACCCGTTCTCGTTCCTGGCTGCTGAGCAGCCCAAGCCCGTGAAGGAAAAGAAGCCTCACTGGAGAGGCAAGCTATTCTCCAAGGACAAGAAAGACCACTCCACGCCCGACCAGCAGATTCAAGATTTCCTTGCTTCCAATCGTCCCATCCCAGACCACTTTGCTGCTACCAAGGCTGACCTGAGAGACCCCCGACCCACCGTCTCAACACGCCACATTCCTTCCCCCCACGATGTCACCCAGATTCCTGCTCCCTCTATCCCATCCCCCCTGAACGACAGTTATGCCGCCTTCAACTTTACCAACCCTGCACCACCGCCCGAGCCCCGGGAACCTTACCAGCAGCGTGAGCCTCCGCAACCGCGGGAACTACCGCAGCCCCCGACCATCTCCCACAAACCACGCAAGGGCAAGGGTCTCCGTGTGGGGTTTTGCGATCAGGCCCCGGAAGTTATTGGCGAAGGTGGTGACGAGACCGATACTCCAACGATCGAAATTTCGTTCTCGCGCAAACGGTCGCGCGACAGACAGGCGGCGGAGCAACAGCTTAAAAGGGCCCCATCACGGTCGCCAAACCCGTCGCGCTCGCACTTGCCGGCATTGACCGTGAATACCTCGCTGGGCGATGGTGAGCCACGATCACGCCGGGCAGGGACCCCACAGGACCAGCGGGGTGGAACGAGCCCTAATTCGACCTGGAAGCCGCCCCTCATGCACGAGCCACGAGATGCGGACTTTCTCAGTACCTTGCACCTAGAGAAACCTGGATCACGTCTCTCCTTCCGAGGATCGCCCGACTCCCATTCGGTTGCAGAGCGTGTTCGGGATCGCATGCAGGCGGAGGAAGGACGTGCGCTGCAACAGCACCGATTCGACGACGATATCGCATCCCCGGCGGATGACGAGACCGATATCTCGAGCCCCGAAGTACCTCCCTCGCACAGCCCACGAAGTCCAAATGAGTCTGTGTACGATTCGCTCTATGGGACCCCGCCTTATTCGGCTACCGCTCCATCTGTCAAATCAATCGTGCAGTCGATTCGTAACCCTCCCAGTCCAGTTGCTCATCGCGCTCAACCAAACCTCAGCCCTATCGACCCGCGTCTACCTCCCACTCTTACACCCGGAAGCCCGGCAAAGCCCTCGTCTGGAGCTCCCAAGGTTCCCATGCACGAGCCCCAACCAGCGTCTCCTGTAAATCAGGTGGCATCTTCATCGACACGAGAGCTTCCACGCAGCCCCCAGCCTCCACCCATGAATCAACTTACTTCTCCGTCTACCCGATCCAGCCGAGAACCATCCGGAAGTCCTCAGCCTCCCAAGTTTTCTTTGCGGTCAGTCGCCAATCAGGTCGGCGACAATGCATTCAGCGAATTCAAGGAGTACATCGCCAGATACGACAGTCTGTTCCACATGGCTGCTGAAAAAGTCAAGCCGCTCGTGGAGACAGCTCTAACAGAATGGATTCGGGCCGCAGTATGGTGGTTCTTGCGAGGCAAGACTCGACTGGAAACTTATGCGCGCTCTCGCAATACGGCGCCCGTGACCTACGCTAAACAGGCCGTCGTTGACTTGGGCAAATCCTTGTGGATCAATGAGAAAATAGTTCCTGGGCATTACGAGCTCTCTCGTTATGGTTCCATGGGTATTGATGCACTCCTGGCAGTGGCCACTACCACGGGTGACAAGGAGCTGGTTGATCTTCTTAACCTCCACCAGACCATGCTCAATCACCTTCGTTCTCTCTCCATGTCCATCAAGCGTAACAGCATTCTCGCCGCAATTTTGGCCGATGACGAACACTCGCCCAGCCAGCTGGATACTAGCGTGTGGCTCCGATACCCCTTCTTTGCGCCGGACGTGTCCGCCGTTTTGTCTGGTAGTGCGTCGCGATCGATGTTGGCCGATGCAACGGGTAAGACGCCAAGTATGGTGCAAATGATGCCCCTGGGAGATACGAGTCGCTTCTTCAGCTACGGCAGCATGTTCGTGCAAGCATGTGTGAGTTCAAGGGATGATGAAGGCCAGCAATACGCCATGCCGTGCGCGTTGACAATCATCCGCGAGAGATCCGACTGGTACGTGTTCGCTGCGATTACCAGCCAAAGCCAACTCGTCAATGTCATGATTCAATGCGACCGCAAGCAAGGACCTACCTGGGATGACGTGGAGTGGCAAGTGCGGAGTAACTCAATGCGCGTTAAGCTACCCCGTGGTTTTGAACTCGATGTCATGTTTAAGGAAGATGATTTCAAGACGCTCTGGAACATTGTCAGATACACGCAAAAGTCCGAGGCGAGTTTGTCTCCCGAGGCGGGTGAAACGGTCGTCTTCGAGGACACCCTGAAGGTCTTCCAGTACGTGGATCCCGGGACACCCAAGGCATTCCCCGCGGATTCAATGGAGCGTTGTCGGATTCGATTGTTTGAACGACAAGTCACCGTGACGGAGGGCACTGGCTCGCGAAACGCCCACCGTGGGTTCCGCCTTACCGTGCTGACTAGTCCCAAGGTGAAGACCCTTAGTAATGTCAACCACATCCTGGGACATGGCTCACCGGTGATATTTGGTCTGCTGCGTGGTGAAGACGGAAGTCCCGCTCTCATTTTGAAGGTCACGGAAGATGGGCGCACGCGATCCATGCTGATGACTTTCCACGGGGTGGAGGAACGAACCAAGATCCATTCCGTGCTCTTGAGCATGGCGCCACGAGACAACGAGACGAAGACCCGAGAATTCCAATTCCGCTCTTATGCCATCGAGGAGCCAGGAGACGCAGCTGTTGGCGGCGCTCCCACTACTCATCTTCAGTTCCCTGCCGGTAATGCAGCGGTGATTGATCAAGAACACGCCTTTGTGGATCATGGTTACGGACCGACTATTTTGTCGGAACACTTGAGAGCGTTTGTCGCTACGGAATGGGGGTCTGTTACAGACCGTATCAACCTAGGTAAGGAGAAATCCTCGTCCTTGAGTGGTCTTTGATATGAAATATGGATTCATGCTCACATCTTTTTTTTTACAGGACCTGGTGAACTCAAGCTCGGGCTGGATGTGAATCGAATCACTGGCATGAGTTTGTATCGTCCGGCACAGCAGGATCTGACGGTCTCACTGGCGGATAACCTGGTTCGACCTGAGATGCCGGACCAGGTTTCGCAATTCTTGCAAAAGGCAACGGCTAAGCCGATGATTCGTCGGTTCGAGTTTGCTTCTATGCAGGGTATGTCATTCTTCGTCTGGGTTGATTTTTGGTTTTTTGCTGATGATGTTTGTTAGATCTCCACGGATTTGAAGAAGCCGTGACTGGATTCAAGGTTATCTACGATGGGTGAGTGCAACGTCACCCACGGCCAAATTTGGACACCAAGCTAACGAGATCAGAATCGCCTCCTCCTTCACCATTTCCCGCCGTCGTATGGTCGTTCCCATCTACAAGAAATGGGAAGCCAATTTAGCACGCATTCAGATTGTGCGCCAAGAAAAGATTATCCAACTCATCGCCTTCTTTGGTGATTTCCAGCATGGTACCTGTATGAACTTTGTTCTTAAGGGCACTGACCATATTGAATCCTTTGGCCGATCTGGCAAGTTTGGCATTCGCATTGTGGATGCCAAGTTTGCGCTGCCAAAGAAAGATGAGGATCCGGGGTCGAACTTTGTGTGCTTGGATATGCCCGAGTATCCGATCGAGCATGACGATATTACTATTACGTTCGACAAGGAACTTGGTAAGTCTTTTCGTGATGATCCTTGCTTTGAGTCCCAATGATGGACCTCGTATTTGCAATTCGTGCTAACCATACCTTTAGACCGCACCAACTTTAAGGTCGCCTTGCCTGGATCTGTCCGTGAGCCATCACGAATGGGATCACTTCGCCGATAGTCAATGACTCTCTTTCCCCTCAATTTCTCTTTTTATCTCGATCATGCATGATACCCAAACAGTCAATGGTCCCATACAATGTCGGACTTTGTTCCGGCAGCATCTTTTCCCCACACCACGTGACCGGATTGCGTTCCTGCCCCTCTTTTTCCTCCCCCTCGGCTTCCCTTCGAGTCACTTTCTGGTTGTATTATACCTTTGCCGAGTCCCTTTTCTTGTTTCTTCTCTCTTCCTTATCTTCTTGTGCATACAATTCCCCCTTTTTTGTTTACATAGCATGACCATGTCGCATAACATTGGCACTTCGACCCGCTCTCTGCACGCAGACGACGTGCTCAATATCGTGTCCGATGTGGCTCCTCCGATGCATCTGTCCACCACTTTCCGCTACTCCGATGATCCCTCCGCTCTGGTTCCTGCGGCCAATCTCATCAGTGTACGCATTGTGCAATGTTCACCTTCTACCCTTTCCATCCCTATCTCCCTACCTGCCTCCCTACATACCCTAGCTATCTACATTGTCAATGGCATTGTCAATCGTCTAATCATACCTCTCTTCTTTCTTTCGCTCTTACTATGTAGTCCGACAACTATCCCACAACCCACATCTACTCCCGGGCCTCCTGTCCCAACCCAACCCGCTTCGAAACGATCCTCACATCCCTCCTGAACGGAAAAGCAATCTCCTACTCCTCCGGCCTCTCCGCCCTCCATGCAGCCCTCACCCTCCTCAACCCGCGCCGCATCTCCGTCGGCGAAGGCTACCACGGCTGCCACGGCGTAATCGCCCTCTTCACCCGTCTAACCGGCCTGCAAAAACTCGACCTGAACTGCGACCCCTCTCTCCTCGAAAAGAGAGACGTAATCCTCCTCGAAACGCCCGTCAACCCCAAAGGAACAGCCTTCGACATCGCCGCCTACGCTGAGAAAGCACATTCCCGTGGCGCCTTCCTCATCGTCGATGGTACATTCGCCCCGCCCGGGTTGCAGGATCCGTTCCTGTTCGGCGCAGACCTGGTCATGCACTCTGGCTCGAAGTATTTCGGTGGTCACAGCGATGTGCTTTGCGGAGTCCTCGCGACGCAGCGCGACGATTGGGCGACTCAACTTCTCCAGGATAGACTCTTCCTCGGCTCGGTGATGGGCAACATGGAATCGTGGCTTGGCGTGCGTAGTCTGCGCACGTTGGAAGTCCGTGTCCAGCGTCAGAGCGAGAATACCGCTCGTCTGGTGTCATGGTTACATTCCGCGCTGCACGCGCCAACCCCGGCGCCCGGCTCCGATGAGTCTGCCATCCAGGCCGTTCTGGAGGAAGTGTTCCATGCTTCCGTGCAGGAGACGGAGGGGGACTGGTTGAGCAGGCAGATGCCGAATGGATTCGGGCCTGTGTTCTCGATTACCATGAAGGAGGAGGCGAAGGCGAGGGAGTTGCCGAGTCGGTTGCATTATTTCCAGCATGCGACTAGTTTGGGTGGGGTCGAGTCGCTTATTGAGTGGAGGACTATGTCGGATGCTACTGTTGATCGGAGGTTGTTGAGGGTCAGTGTCGGATTAGAGAATTGGGAGGATTTAAAGGCCGATCTGGTAAAGGCGTTTAGGGGGTTGGCTGGCTTGTAGAGATGGAAGGGGTGGGTTTTGATGATGGTATAAATGGTAGGATTTAGTATTTGGATCTAAGCTTAATGTAGTATGAGGAACTGGCAGAGATATACTTTCTATTTTCCTTGGACTTTCGAGCTTTACACTGTAGATGTTTATGGCATCGTCCGGTATTCCGTTGTAATGTATAGCTCGTGGCAGCTTTTCGCGCTCAGTTCCAGGCTATATCCTTTAATTAATTTCCAACTGGGGATGATAATCTTGCCGTAACCTCAACATGCGGGTTTAGGAGCAGCTGGAAAGGGGGTCTATAGATGATCATGTGACCGATCACATCTTGAGTGGTGTTTTGTCCTGTTTGTCCCTCAAAGGCTTCAATTCAGTAACGGTAATTAATGCCCGACCAGACCGTCCCTTGCTTCCTGCTATTCTCTATTTGAAAACGGCAGAACGAATATTATTTCAAATCTTCCGCTCAATCCACTGCTTTTCTTTCGCTAATCTTTCTGCTTCGCTCCCTAGCATCAAAAACGTAATTAATTGTTTCGGCACCAAGATCCAAAAATTCAAAAAGATTTGACAACCAAGGGATTCGAACCCTTGCCCTCGTACGAGGATCAGAATACTCCACTAAGTAGACTTAGCAGAAGAGGAAACTCTCTTGAGTCTGACGCCTTAGACCGCTCGGCCAGATTGCCCAATTGGGATATAAGGAGCTCCGATTTACAACATATCAACCCATGAAAGATATGGAGGCTGCAACAGCCGAATTTATATTTTTTGGTAGATTACATCGTCATGGAAGGTTCGATTGGGGATACGGTGACAATTGAAGATCTTTAATTGGAGCTTGTAACTCAAAATTAGTGAAGGGTGAAATAAATTAGGAGGGGAACTTGGGAACTCGGGCGCAGTGTTATGTGTAGACTTGGAAATATATTATTGAAGACCCGGCCAGATCTTCCGGGTTCAGGTTATTGACGCGACAGGAAGACGAACAATACTAAAGGAAGCCTTACATGTACCAGGACTAGCCGTGCTACAACCTACCCAGGCCTTTAACATAGGCTAATTGAATAGCTGAAGAACACATTGTTTCTGTTCATGTCGCGTTGTTTCGCATATACTATATCCAAATTTACACACGGTATACCCATGCATCAAGGCCAAAGGCCCACTGTTCATACAAATCCGCCACACACCACCAGGCATGATGACAGTCATAACTATCTGATCCGAGCAAACCAGCACTTTAAACCAGATATCTGAAGCCCTTACGCATCCGCAACGACTCATCCGCACTCTCCATAAACACCACATCCCCAGTCTGCGACTCCGTATGTTCAGCATCCCACGCGGCCTCCTTCTGCTCAAGCTTCTTGTTAAGATTGACCAGGATCATGCGGAAGATCCAGAAGCCGACAATGGTAATGCCGTACATGGCAGTGACGATACCGTAGCTCTTGCGGTATCCGTTATCCTTGAGATCCCAGACGTACGAGCCGGCGACGTTACCGAGTTGACTGAATGCGTTGATCAGGGCGAGAGCGACGGCACGCTTGGCTGGGGGTCGGGGGAAGGAGGAGCTGATCCAGGAGTAGAAGACGATGAAGCCGGCGTAGGAGCCGGCTTGGAGGAAGAGGGCGATGTAGCGGGCTGCTACGTTGAGGGTGGACATGCTGATGATGAAGCCGACGAGACCCATGAAGATGGGGCCGTAGATGTGCCAGATCTGGGGTGGGTTAGTTGGAGTGGGTTGGGTTTGGTGGGAATCTTTTTGAGAAAGGACTGACCTTTTCCTGGGTTCTATCCGCGTGCCAGGCATTGATCACGGAGAAGATACAGGAGAAGACCCATGGGGGAGCACTCATGAGGAGAGTGGGAACGTAGGAAAAGCCAAGGGTACCGGTAAGAGTAGGCTGTTGGTAGAAAGATGTTAGTTATCTGTGATAATCAATTGTATCTGAGCCGGCTGGGACTTACGAAGAAAGCGTTGAAAGACAATCCCACGACATACGCGGTGAAAGCGAGCATCATCAGGTAGATCTTGAAATCCTTCAGAGCCATGATGAGGCCACTGAAGGGGCTCTGCTCCTCCGAGTCGGTATCGGCCTCGCCAACGTCCTCCAGAATACGAAGCTGCGCCACAAGGAGCTCCTCCTCGGAGAAACCCCGGGAGTTGGTGGGCAGGTCAGGAAGGATGAAAGCAGCCGAGATGGCAATGGTCATGGTAATAGCACCTTCGATCCAGAAGAGCCAGCGCCAAGCGGCATGGCCCAGGACACCGTCCATGTTGGACAGGACACCCGCAGCGACAAGCGACGAGAAGGCGTTGGAGATCAGGTTACCACAGAACAGGATGGCGTTCCGGGTGGTCAACTCTCGGCGGGTGTACCACTTGGAGAGAATGAGAAGGGCACCGGGCAAGAAGGCAGCCTCGATGAAACCGAGCAGGAAACGGATAGCCACCATGTGGCTAAAGTTGCCTGCCAGACCCGAGCAGGTCGAGATCAGACCCCAGAGAGTCATCGCGATGGCGATGTAAAGAGAAGGCCGCTGGATACGGTTGATGAACATATTCGAAGGAACCTGCATCAGGATATATCCCACATAGAGAATACTCAGACAGGTCGAGTACTGAGTATCCGTGAGGTTGAGATCCTCCTGCAGACCCTTCAGACGAGCCGCCGAGATATTGTTGCGGTCGAGGTAGTTCATGATATAGATCAACACGAACAGACTGCAGCGAGCATCCAGCTTACGCTTGAGGCTCTTCTCGACGACGGCTCGACGAGCCGGGTCGATATGAGGCACGACATTCTGCTGCTGCTCGGCGACATGTTCGAGATTTTCGATCCGCTCCTTCTCAATCTCAACCTCGATGCGGTCACCGTTGTTTCGTGAGATATCGTCCGCCATTGTGGTATATACTGTGCTTTGGGGAGTTTCTCTAAGCAACCAGGCCGGATTCTCACACCGAGAAGAAAGAAAAAGAGTCGATCGAGGGGGGCATTTTTCCCTTTTTCTCTTTGCACATTCCCCAACTCCACTTGCCTCCGGTTGCGTGCAAAACCCCAGGGAACCCCCACGCTAAAATTCTCGTCAGTTGCGGGGGGTAATTTTGGTGGGGAATGAAATTAGCTCTTGGCCTATGATCTGTGAACTCTGTTTGGCGGTCGGGAGGTCCCACGGCAGGTTTTTTTCTCGGTTGCAAGGGTTTTCCGGCGGAGACGGGCTCCCCGGCCAGGCACACGGCGAGCGCTGATTCGCCAATCGGCCCGGCACCGTGCGTGGGCAGTCGGGTTGCTCTTAAGACGGTTGAGAGCAGTGGGATGTGCACTGCCCTCGGGATTTTGGGGGAATTACCGATGGTGAGAATCGTCCTGGGGAAAAGGATCAGAAGCTTGGCTCCAGATTTTGTAAATAATAGCCACACCGGGTGAACTGGGGAAGTGGTCAACCCATCTTGCTCTGCCGAGCCCAACGGGTCGGACGATGGAAATTTGCGGGTTCCCGTGGGGGTTTCCTTCGGTCACCTGCCGGGAACCTCCCGGCATTCCCCTGCTTTCTTGTCCTCGTAGGAACTTTCCACGCGTACGGAGTCTAGTAGGATGAGGGGGGAGTCGAGGAGATAGGGGGTCCCCGGGAAACCGGAAACCCGTTCGGCCAATAGAACCTGGAATATCTTGTCACCCCGGGAGTTCTGAATCGTTCAGCCGACGTTCATACGTCAGTCCCGGGGAAGTTTCTTGAGAGTTTGGGGAACATGGGGGTTGCTTGGAGGCCCCAACATTCTCGTGGCTGAAAGACATGTCACTAGATCCGCGGAGGTGAAAAGGTATGGATCTGGGATATCGATGTTCACGTTGGAACTACGTCAAGACGGTCTTTCATTAGTCGTAAATATCGCGATCTTTATAGATCAGCGCTTAGGCGGTGCTAAGAGAGAGCTGGAACACTGTCTTCTTCGAACCCTGGATTGCTACCCACTATTAGGAACTTGAAAAGCGTGTATATATACATAGATTCAAACCTAGAGTCAATTTGCAAAATAATTATTCTATTTAAATAACAATAATTGGCCGGATCTGGCGTAGCGGAGGGGATTCACCAAAGCACGTGACTGACTAAAGGATGCATCAGGCAAGCGACCAACACCTTTAGGCTCATACAAGTTAACTATAGACACCAACCTTCCCAGAGCTAGAGATGGAATCCAAGATACCCAATAAGTCATATCCGTGGGTACGTACTGCGTTGTGAACGGGCACACCTCGAGTTGCCTCACTAGCCTCTCACTCCGGAACTTACAGCGGACTATAGGGGGGAAGAAAGCTATAACCTAAATTTATTAAAGACCATTCACCGATCTTGTTTCGTCCTAAGTACATTTTCGTGCTTACTATATTATAAGGAGTTTATAGTGGAGATTAACCAGGAAACCGTCTAGGAAACGGTCCAGAAAACGGTTTAGGAAACCATCTAAGAAACCGCCTAAGAAAGAAGAGCAATCAACAAATTAATGCTCATTTTCCGACGTTGTTACCTATGAGGTTCAGCGAGGTGATGTCAATTCGATTCATCCTAGTAAAGGTCTCCACCAATCTCTACACTCTCTTACTGAATTCATGGATAAGTTAAAGAATTCCTCATATGAAAAGACTCAATATTTGGGATCTAGCAATGAGTTCGGTCTCGTGGACGTTGTTGAACAGACTGTCGAGACATCTGCTACGGGCGGGCTATTTGATCGACTCGCAATGAGGGCTTATAGCCCTATACGACTCCATTCTTTCGAAGACTAGATATCGTGGTAGAGGACACGCCAAGTTCTTGCAGTATATCATCCGTGTGCTCTCCGAGAGCCGGTGGCGCCCGTCTGATTGAAGTTTTAGACTCACTAAACTTGACTGGCATACCTGTATGGAAGGCTTGATTAGTAATTTTTTCGTGTGCGAAGCGAAGCAATTGTTAATAACTTGCCAAGGACCTGTATCTCCCCTGACACCGCTGAATCTTGCTTGACAGTCTCAATCATATTCCTGGCAATAGCCTGGGGATGTGAAAACACTTTCTCCATGTTATTGATCGGACCGTATGGCAACCCGCTTCCCTCAAACTTATCCTCCCAGTGCGCGGTCGTGTTGGAAGCGAATTCTTCATCCAGGATGCGCTTCAACTCCTTTCGATGCTCAATCCTCGACTGATTGTTCACAAACCGAGAATCTTCAGCCAACTCGGTGTTTCCGAGTCGCTCACACAAGATTTGGAACTGCCTATCATTGACCGCGCCGACAACAATATACGCATCCTTTGTCGTGAATGCTTCGTAGGGTACGATCGTCGGATGACCAGTGCCCCATCGTTGTGCTTCCTTGGCGAGATTCAACCAGGCCATACCCACGTTTGCCAAGATGGAAATCGTAGTCTCAAACAGTGACGTATCGATCTTCTGCCCGAGACCTGTTTTCTCTCGAGCAAGCAGTGCGGACGCAATGGCACCATGGAGATAGAGACCTGTGCACATGTCTATGATGCCGACCCCTGGCTTGGTGGGTGGTCCATCCCCTTCGCCCGTGACGTGAAGCAATCCGCCCTCGGCAGCGCCTATAACGTCGTATCCTGCACGTTGAGAGTATGGGCCATCGGCGCCGTAGCCTGTGCCGAGTTCAGCCTTTCTGTGAAATGTATTGAAAGCAGGATCTTGGTTGGTACAAACCGGAAATACTTGCTAAGATGAGAGAGGGATTGGCCCTTTTCAAGACTTCATATCCAAGACCTAGACTGTCCAGCTTGCCTGGTACGAAGTTTTCAACACTAAAATTGAAGAAAAGTTAGGGAGTGGTGTATCATGTTTAAAGAGCCAAAGCCTTCACCACTCACACGACATCAGCGTTCTTTACTAGCTGCAAAACCACAGCCCTTCCTTGCTCATGCTTCAGATTGACCGAAATGGAACGTTTATTGCGGTTTATTGTATTGAAGTAAAGAGATGTGTCCTTGGCATCTGATTTCCAGATATTCTCCTCTCCTGCCTCGCGCCAGAGGCGCGTGTCATCCTGGTGGGAGAGTTAATTATGGACTTTCAGACACTGGATTGCTCCGGACGAAAAAGGAGAGATGGGGTAAGCTTACACCACCTTTGGGATGCTCAACTTTGATCACATCTGCACCATAGTCGGCTAGGATTTGGGTGCAGAATGGGCCCTATGATTTTGTCAGAAACGGGCTTCCGGCAAGATAAGTGCGAACTCACAGCCAGAACGCGCGATAAATCGAGGATTTTGATACCCTCTAAGGGGCCAGCCATTTTGTGAGAAGGCTGTACGTGAATTCGGCGTATGTTCAAGAAATTTGTAGATCGAAGCAACAGCGACGGAGAGGACCGCGGCGTTATCGTGCAAATTAAAGACTGCATTTTGGCGATCACAGAGAAATCTGCGGGTGAGATGACAGTGCAGTCAGTCGATGGCTAAAGGTTCAATTATATGAGTTGAGCTCAGAATTACGGCGAAACGCCTACTTTCATCTTCATTGATTACGTGCTGTATCCTTGGGATTTTCGAACAGCTGCGAGGAGACCAAGAATTATAACCTTGTGAGAGCCGAAATGAAACGCCGAGGCTGGTAGACGTCAATTCCCCGCACATGGTCTTCCCAAGAACACTTGAATCACCACTGCGCTCACATCTAGTGGGGCACAGTTGTTCTGTATGTACAACGTGGTCCGGACCTCGGGCGCGACATGCGATCGACGACAAGCGGGGGTTTCGGCTTATTCTCCCGACGATTTGAGCCTATATGATCGACTGATATAGCCGTCAAGAATCCCCTTTTACTCCAAGTCCTAGAGGAAAGCTTGAATCTGGGACTCTGAAGATTCGTAAAAGTGAAGAAAATGTCAAATCCAGCGCGCAGACTGATCGTACGTTCAAATGGTTCATCCCACCACGTGCGGAGAAGCTGACCCACTCAAATAGACTCAATCGGGGAATAGACGACCTCAGTTTAGACACGGCCTCTCCGGCAAATACCAGAGATTCACACGATTCCTTCATGCCCGTGCAAAGGAGTACCTACAAGCACACGATCCCGACCTGACTGATTCTCAACGGACTGTCCGCGAAGCCATCGCTAAAATCTGCGCTAATTATACGGATGAGTATTGGCTCAAGCAAGAAGAAAAGAAAGAATTTCCGTTTGAGCTCCATAGAAAGCTCGCCGATGATGGGTGGCTGGGAATTTGCATCCCGCCTGAGTTCGGGGGCGCGGGCTTGGGTATCTCTGAAGCTGCAATTATGATGCAGACTCTATCGGAGTCCGGAGGAGGAATGAATGCTGCTTCTTCTGTACACATGAACATTTTTGGCCTGGAACCGGTCGTCAAATTTGGGACGGAAGAACAGAAGCGTCGCTGGCTTGAGCCTTTAATTCAAGGTCGAGAGAGAGCATGTTTCGGCGTCACTGAGCCTAATACCGGACTCGATACATTGAAACTACAATCCACGGCTCGAAGAGATGGGGGCGACTATATCTTGTCGGGTCAAAAGATATGGATTTCGACAGCACAAAATGCGCACAAGATATTGATCCTGGTGCGCACGACCCCTCTTGATCAAGTCAGTAAAGCATCACAAGGTCTTTCGCTATTCTATACCGATCTTGATCCATCCATGGTTGAGATTACGGAGATACCCAAAATGGGCCGTGCAGCTGTCGACACAAACTCACTTTTCTTCGACGACTGGCGCGTTCCAGCGACTGACATGGTCGGCCAAGAGAACGAGGGATTCAAAATGATCCTACATGGAATGAATGCCGAGCGCATTTTGATCGCCGCCGAAGCTCTTGGCCTTGGATATGCCGCAATTCGACGAGCAGCCACTTATGCAGGCGAGAGACATGTGTTTGGACGTGCTATTGGACAGAATCAGGCTATTCAACACCCCCTGGCTGACAGCTGGATGAAGCTCGAAGCGGCTAGATTGATGATATACCATGCCGCGCGGCTATACGATGATGGGTATTCGTCCGGGGAATATGCTAACGCCGCGAAGTATCTGGGTGCCGAAGCAGCCTTCCAGGCTTGTGAGCGAGCTGTTATGGTGCACGGAGGAATGGGATATGCGAAGGAATATCATGTGGAAAGATACTTGCGTGAAGTGCTGATTCCTCGAATTGCCCCAGTCAGTCGGGAGATGATATGCAATTACATTGGGGAGAGAGTGCTTGGGCTACCGAAGTCGTACTAATATGGTATCCAAACTTTCCAATTGAATCATGGTTTCCGATACAGTGGCGACCGTATTCGAGATGAGCTATAGCTCTTGTGGTGACAATGCCGATCAATCCCGGATGGTCGACCCATAGGAAGAAAGTTGGCAGTATGCCCCAACGCCTAGTAACTTGGATAGCACACCCGCGACCTTGTACTCACTTAGCCCTGCCCCGTATCGTGCCACAGCAACAGCCGGATCAACTCAATTTTCTGCCATTTGCCGAATGGGAAGAAGGTGGCGAATACGATGAGAAGCCTCCAACGTCTGCTACATAATCGAATGGAAGCTTATACTCAACCGCAAGGCGGCAGGTAGAGTGATGGAAGATGATTCGGTTGTAGCTGATACACAAGGATATATATATCTATATTTTTACAAGGCAGAGGGGCTTTAACCAAGCCACAACTATGTACCTCCACCGTCATTCCAAAAAAATGTCCAGATGATCAAAGAGCGGCAAGAGCCAAAACAGCTGCAGCACCACCAGCAGCCCAGCGCGCGTTTCCAGTAATCATAGGCATAGCAGCATTACCAGACTTAGTCTGGCTAGTGGCAGCAGCACTGCTGCTATTAGAGGAGTCGTTGGTGCTAGTACCAGTGCTAGTACCAGCGGTAGTCGAAGCGGAGGTAGTCAAAGTAGCACCGCTAGTCGAGGAAGCGGTAGGAGCCGATGCGGAGGCACCGGTAGTGGCGGCGGCCTTCTCAGTTCCAGTTCCGGTGATAGTGACAGGCATCAAAGCGCCGCCACCGGGGATTTCAGTGAGGGCGACGGCGGAGGTGAAGGTAGTGGTTATGCCTTCCTCGTCGAGGCTGGCAGCGCAAGTCACGCTTACGGAATCATACTTGCAGTTCTCATCGATGGACCTGTTTCGGAAATTGATCAGCTATGACTTATGGGGTAGGAGTGAATTCCTTATAGGGCTGGGTATACTCACATACGTCCCGCGCTGTATGCCAGGCTGACGGTTGAAGAGCCTTGGGCCACGGTCATGCCATCAGCGGGAACGCCGCATTCGGTGGAGTCAACGTCGGCAGCACACTTGACGAGATATTTGGTCATGGAACCGGTCTGGGATAATATTGGTTAGATAATTGTGGCAGATTGATAGAGGGATGATTGTATTTACCGTGCCAATGATCTTGCCCTCAAGTGATTGCTCATCGAAGCCAGGCAGGAAAAGAGTGACTGTCTCGGCAGCGATGGCGGCAGTGGCACCGGCCAAAAGGGCGAAAGATTGGATACGCATATTGTATTGATTCAAATGAAGGTCGGGTTATATAGTTAAACGAGCGACAGGAATGGAAGTTTTGAGAAGACGTTAAGAGGAACAGATAGAGCGGCCAGCGCCCTCATATACGACAAGGATTTATTTCAGGGTCCCTGCAGGATTGGGCCAAGTCCAGTCTAAAGCCATTTCGGATAATGCGTGCATCGCGTTGAAACGGAATCATCCTATTGGCTCTCTCCTTGTATTCTGAATGACTAGGCGAAGCCCTCTAGCCTGTTTAGGTTCTAGCGTGGTTCTCATGTCGCCGATAGCTATACCGCTATACCCAATTAGGAAATTTGAACCCCTTAGTGGCTGCAAAAATAGCCTATTGCCCCCCCGAAAAGTCGGATCGATCAAACTCCAGGTTTTCGACCAATTTCCCATCACGGGGTAAGGTTTCCTTGTGGGGATCTGGATTTTGTGATCTTGGCCATATTTCCCTTATCTTTGCCAGTTACTACGCAGAAAAAGGTCCCAGGATCTCATAGCTAGTGAAGTGGAGGCTCCGGGAATTCTAATCCACGCGCTTCCTCTTTCTTCCGTTCGACCTGCCTATCAGTCAAGTTGGGTACAAGGACATTCGTGTACGCTGATTTAAAATCCATATATGAATCAACTATCAGGTAGACTTGCTTTATACTACGCTAGTTGTTCTGGTTTTCTGAGTTTTATTAAAGATCGAACCGCAATTGACGACAAGGCCGACGCTGATAATCAGTTACAAGATCAACAGGAGGAAGCGGACCGATACCGTCGCGCTACATTCGTTATACTTGATAAGGGCCGGGGGAGTATAAGGTCTCGGGTGTTCTACCGAAGTAACTAGAAGTGCGGGCATCGTGCCATTTTGTTTCCGGTGGGTCGATTATCCGAGGTTGATCTGCATCGTCACTAAAAGAGCTATCGGTCATGGCGAATGTGTCCAGAGGAGGGAGGGCAGCCTAGAGCTACACTCCGTAAGGGGTTAGCCGGGTACTGTATGCCCAATGCCTAATGAACATCGGAAGCCGCCACATGGCGATAAGTAATGGTAATCACGAAATAATACTGTCAAGCCTTGCCTATCAACTTGACCAGAGATAGACACTAAAGGCAATGTTAAACCCTCTGCTGTGAAGTAACTGAGGGGTGGAAGAGGGAAGTTGACAAATTGCTAACCGTCGCTAGTTTTACTACTTAGTTTGTATTGAGTCTTTTAGTCGTCCCTACCTACAGACACTTGCATCGGTACTGTACTAGGGTACGAAACCAGGTACCCTCATTCCGTATTGGCAGAACTCGTAATTTACGCGATTCCATAATGGGTGTTTCTTATCGCGCGACTAGGGTTTGAGAGAGTGTCTCTCAGTATCCAAATATGGAAGGCAATAACGGGCGGCACTGTAAGCGCAACTGACATAACGTATTTTGTGGTTTCAAGCCCTCCTGATTGAGGCTCAGCTTACTGACTAGCTAGTATTGTCTCGGCTATCTCAAGTCCTTGCAGTCCTTGCGGGCGCTCTATTGAACAAGCCAACGGGATATCATATTCTCCAAACTATGGATGGGATGCAATTTTACAGGTCCTTCTGCAAGATTAAGCCTATCCATTAGCGTATGGATAATTAATTGTTCCAGATACTATCGATTATGATCGATCTTGCCAAGATCCAGCGGAGCGGGAATTGACCATGTGGAGGTGATGGGAATATCTCTATTATTTTCCGCCATCATCGCCACCCTCTTCAGATTATGCCACACCACGGATCCTTGATTTTGGTCCCTCAGCCAGGACCTGGCTGTACTCAGCAGAGCTCACTGAGCCACACTCTCCATCCCGGTAGCCGAGATGTCCGAAGCAAGATAACGAATGAGCTCCACCGTCCGCCCCGCAGCCAACCCAATTTGGCAATGATTACGAGTCAAATGTAAACTCTGCGTCTGCCATACGGTTCCTGGCCACCCGTTTTCAATAACATTCGGCATTCTATATGTGTGTTGTCAACACCGAGCTTCCAACAGGGACAAGCATCGCCCTGATCACTATTGGTCATCTTTTTCTCAAGTGCAATAAACTGGGCGCCCGATACCATACACGATTTCTCTCCCCACTTCCCGCTCCACTACCCCGGTGGAAGTCGTGGCCATGAAGACTAAGATTGCTCTTGGCGTGGCGCATACGCAAGCCCTGACGATCGCAAAATAGTCTTTCAAGAAAGTCTTCCTCGAATGTGGGCTTCCCACCGAATTTGGAAATCATAGATACTCCCCACGTCCTTCGGTTGAGACGGCTCGATTTTGTCGTTGACGATGCACACTCAAATATAGCTCCTTTCGGCTCGCAGTAGCTCTCACATACATACCGAAATGATGTTCTCTCTTGTCTGGGTATGTCTTGCCGCACTCGTTTCAGAGGTTCGCGGGGACTTTGTGTCAGTCAACTATCACAAGTACAATGATGGAGAATTGGGGCACCGTCCTCATCTCGAATTCCACTCAAGCAGCGAATATTCACCCGTGCTGCAAGCCAACATATGGGACAGGGATGCCATATCTCAAGAGGGCTCTCATATCTTTCTTCGACATGACGGCAATGAATCGTCGCCACTCTCATCACCGCTCATCCTGGACGCCAACGATCTGAGCGCTGTATTCATGAATCGATCCTTTCAAAATGTCTTCGGTACTCGAGTACAGGAGAATTTCGGCAAGAAGTACTTGACTTTTTGGGCGGGAGACAAAGGCGAGGGGATTGGTGACGGCTATGGTTTTGCGTATGACGATACCTATCGCCTGACCTATAAAGTATCGGCACAGAATCTCAGGGTACACAGTGACCTCCACGAGTTTGCATTCACAGGAAATGGAACGGCGTTGGTCACCGGAGTCAACAAGATACGCGTCCGAGGTGCGAACTACAAGGGATGGAATTTACCCTTCTCATTCGAGATTCTGGACGGTGTTGTCCAGGAGATTGACCTCGAGACAAACAAGGTACTTTTCAACTGGCGCGCTCTCGACCACGTGAACCCTCTCGACTCGTCCGAGGGAAGGGGCTTGGGCTGGGATGCCTATCACTTGAATAGCATCGAAAAGGTCAGACGATACCCAGCTGCTGAGTCTCTTTTACAATAGCCGTGATATAAATTCTGACACGCTGCGATCTTTAGACACAGGCTGGAAATTACCTTGTCTCGATGCGCCACCTCCACTCCATTATCTTGATTGACGGAAAAACGGGCAAAATTATCTGGACATTGGGTGGTAATCAGAATGATTTTGTCGAGCTCCCTCCACCAAGAGGAGCCGAGTCCGCCCAACCCGTACTAACAATGCGCTGGCAACACCACGCTCGGTTTGTCCCTGGAACCAACGAGACCCAGATGACATTATTCGATAATCACGTCAAGGAGACCTCACACGGCGAGTGTGACACTAACTGCTCCCGTGGTCTGCATATCGCTATCGATGACACAGTCTCGCCTCCAACTGTCCGCCTTTTACAAGAATTCCAGCATCCGTCAAAGCTGCAAGCCCAAAGCCAGGGCAGCGTCCAGGCTCTTTCGCCTACTTCTGGTGGCCTTGGCAATGTTTTCATTGGTTGGGGTCGGTGCCCAACTTTCACAGAGCATAATGCCACCGGTGAGACGGTCATGGACGTACAATTCTCGCCGTGGCATAGCCTCGACGTCCCTGATGCACTCGACAACTATCGCGCTTACAAGATGGACTGGTCAGCAACACCTTGGTGGGATCCTGCCGTTGCCCCGAGGAAGAATTGGAAGGGGGAGTTGGTTGTCTATGTCAGCTGGAATGGCGCTACTGAGGTAGCGAGCTGGGTGATTCGAGGAGCGGCTGGGAATCTGCAGGTGAACAGAGGTGAAATTGTGGCCAAATCACGACGGACTGGTTTCGAGACGAAGTTGACGATTGGAGAGACGGTCTGGCGGTATCTATGGGCCGAAGCTATCGATCGCGATGGAAACGTGCTTCGGTCGAGTGACGTTGTGGATTTGGATACGGCTGAGCTACCCGTTGCCTCGGATTTGTATAGCGAGTCCGACTCCGGGATCCCTGATATAATGGCCCCCGAGGCGCTGTCAAAAACTGGCTTTATCTTGATCGCTACGGGATCGGGAGCCCTGGCCGTGGTGATGCTCGTAGGGGGTGTCATCCTGTGGCATCGCTCTAGGAACTACAACCGTCTCAATACCGAGGACTTTGTCTTGGATACGGACGAGGAGTCAGAGGATGAAAATGACCATGACGATAATGAATCGGGACATGAGGAAGGGATTGCATTGGGCGAACCTGGAAGCGTATACTTTCCATCAAGGCAGGACAAAGCTAGCTATTCACGTCTCCTTCAGGCAGTGGATGGATACTAATCAGTATGAAAACAATGTATATAACATGAATTGCATTTTAAAGCCATTGCGAACATCTCTTTGCGTCTCTTATGATTGATTGCGAGTCACAATCCTATATTCTATAGTTACAAACAAGGTTTCTCTCCAATTGAAATTTACCAAGCCGCCATGGTGACTAATATGTGGGAGCCATGGTTGTTCTGGAAACTCCATTTATGGAAGTCGATTATGAATTCTAACGTCACACAAAGTTTGAGACTGCTTAGCGAAAACATTTATTAATTACCGAGCTTTAGTGGGCTGCCTAGCAGACCTTACATTACCTGCATTCTGGGTAGTTATCTATCTACAGGAGCCATGATTCTCTTTCGAAATTTGATCAGAAGGTGGACCCGCTCCCCAAGCCCACTCCTTGGGACACATTGGAAGATGATAGCTCAGCGACGAGCTTTGAGGACGCAAAGCTCGAAGTCAAAACGAAGAATGACTTTCAGAGAGAAAACCAAGGGCTCTGGAAATTCAGCACCATAAACCCCCTCACAGGCACTTTCGCTCCTCAGAAGCCCGGGTGTGGGCGTAAATGTGACATTTGCTCGTTTGATGAGAGCATTATTGCCGAGATATTCGAAAATCTTGGGCCTGGTCGATCAAGTTTGTTTTGCTCTCACCTGCAAAATTCTCTTCACAACATGTAAGAGGATTTTCCAAGATAAAGCAACTCTTCCGCACCATTCGACTCTAAATCAACTTCCTCTCTCGTTCATCAACAGCGATGATAAGCTACGAGTTCAACTCCTTACACAGCTTGAGAGTTCCCGGTGGGCATATTGCGCCGAATGCTTTCTGCTTAAGTCTCGAAAAATGTTTACGCCAGATGCGCTCGCGGTCTTGCCTCTAAAAAGACGTTGTAAGCGCTACGATGGTGTCATAAGACTATACCCATGTCTTCACTTTACTCGTCGAGATCGAAATAATGTGCGGGCTCCTCTCTGGTCCTCCCTTACGCCCCCTCCGACTCATTATGGCTGTTTCTGGATTCATTCTGACGGATGGAGACCCGATGATCATATCTGCCCATTTCACTCAAAGAACAATGACAGGTTGCAGATTTCTATGGAAATATTTGTTTCTAGTAGTGGCTTCCTCGTCTTGTTTGGTACTCCCTTCATCTACCAGTATCTTCTGGGGATCGGTCCAAACTAGCCGACCCTATCTTCGCATGTCCTCACCTGAATCTCTGGGACTTGGTATACACGACTGGAAATTCTACTAAATGCAGACGTTGTATTTCTACCGTTTGGAGAGAGCCAGAATCACAAGAAGACCCTGGTACAGTGACCTTTGGCGTACACCAACATCTTGGGTATATTGATCTATCAGATGAACTACTTTGGCGTGATAATTGCTACGACCCCGAGGGAAACACCGAGTATGTCGCTCCCAGCTTTCATCTTCATTAGACCTGCCACGCTGACTATTTTCAGGTGTTTATCTCTTGATTTGAGGAGTGGGTCAAAGATTTTTCACGGTCAGGAGAGCGAACCACGATGGGCTCGTTTTGAACCAAGCGCACCATTCGTTGTACTTGGTGCTTTGCGTGATTCGTAGTATACGTTACAGTCTATCGAATTGGCTAATCCTACTGCAATTGTCCAGTACCAAACTTCCGCACATTTTGGTGCTTGTGTATCTGGCTAGTCTTGCAGCTAATTTAGTAGCTTATGCAGGATGGAGTTCTAGACCATCCGAACACTTGGCCTTCAGAAAAGAACGGATCCTTTTCATTTCTGATGAACATTCTATTGGAGGTCTCGATCCATTGGCTTTTCATTGTACTAAATAGCTAGGCTAAACGTGTTTGATATAGGCATGTAGGACTATAGTCTTTGCTACCATTCTCTCTCTTCTTCAAGGTTTAATTCTCTGAGATGCTTCCATGAATATTGATTGCAGATCTCCTGCCGTCTGTAGTAGGCCATTTCTTATCAAATTCAAACTCGACTGATTCTTAGCAAGTCAAATACGCGTGGTGTCTCTCGACACGATACATCTGGGTTCCTACGTGCTCCTGTTGTTCCCACACAGTATGCTACGGCGGACCATAGGGTGCCAATGGCCATTACCCTCAATCTCTTTACAGCCCAATTCACCGCGCTTTCCGTACGCCCCTTACTCTAATTAGCCCAAGTACAGTTTTATGGTTACTACTTAGATAAGACGACGGCGTGTTTCAATTAGTAAAAGAGTAATAAGAATATCTGTTTCGACTTGCCCGGCTTCATATAATCAAGATTATACCTAGGACCCTTCCCTGGCGTTTATAATAACGGGAGATTAGCTAGGAGACTAATAGGGAATCTATTTAGGAAACAGTCTCAATCGGGGTCCGGTAATAACGCGTCTATGACGGTCACATATAAGTTTTTCAAGCGTTGTGGTTATCCCAGGGACGGACAAAGGGCAACATGACTCCTACATTTCCTTTCGACCGCCAGATGGGGAATTCCTCGCGCAATCGTGATCGCGACACTAAGTTCAGCGACTGGATGTTTGCCTATAGAAACGACTGACCAAGAAGAACCGTATCTCGTAGCTTCCACAATAAGGATCACGCACTGATCAATACCCAGTACGCGCTAAGGACGAGAGTCCTTTTTACAGTTCGACTGAGCCTCGGGCCTCAGCCTTACGGCCATGGAAGGGGTCGGCAGTTAGAAATTGACGTACTCGTCAGATCGATCCACACCGGCGGTAGAATATGCCTCGTCCGGTCTAGCATTGCCAACTTGCAGAGACCATGTATACAAGGTGCTATGAGCCTTTCGGGCTATGCACGCAAAACGCGACTATGCTACTACCACACCCGTCTAGAAAACTACCCGCTGAGCTCATTTGCAGTCTAGAGTGCCCGGCGACCGGTGATCATTGATACAGGGCAGCACTATGGAAAGAGCGACTCGAAGTAAACACCATGCCGCGCTCCTTCCTAAGTATAGACTTCCGCATTAGTTTCTCGGTTCATGTTGCTGTGATTGCTTTGCTGTAGCATCCACCTCCTCACGTCCACTTTTTTTGCCAAAACTATATACCGCAAAACGAAATGTTCGCTGGACGATTTTTTCTCCTGTCCCTACTCCTTTTTCTCCTCTTGGTAAGTAACAATTACAGGCCGTTTTCCCCGACAGCGGTGGCAGGAGTGAGCATAACCGCCAGTTTGGACGCTGCAATCCGAGCTCCATTCGACCGTTCTGTCAGCTCGGTTGGTCTGAAATAGAGATGGATCCGTGGGCACAGCCAAAGCAAACGAGGGTCGCGTGAGCTTTATAGCAGCGAATTGCAGCTGTGCTACCTTGAGACGAAAATCTCTACCTCGGCAAGCAAAGCATACAAGATCCGAATGTGCCTTTGCTTGATGTTTCCTGGAAATGGCAAACTTTCGGCCAGCCCGCAGGGTGTACAGAGAGGGGCCCTACCTCGAGAAAGAGACTTTGTCATTGATTCATCGAATCCACGAGATCTGGCCAGCACTGGCCGTCAAAGTCAGCATGGTCGCCAACTACTCGAGTGCCTCTCTCCCCTTCAAACCATCGTCAAAGCGCGAATGTTATATTGCAAACGACCGTTGTCGACAGGAACGATTCGTCCAGCACGATGATGCCACTGTCTCTTGGTAATCCGATGCCAGAACGGCTCGAGACAGCCTTTTCGCAAGGATTCTCCGTCATGATGCTGGCAAAAGTCCATTGGAAGATATATGACTCTTGCATTGGCCCTGATGCCGTCGGCCGAGCTCGCCATACATTATTCATCACCTGCAGTTGGCTTCTTTTGGCTGACGAGGGCATCAACGACGAAACCGAGTTGCAGCGCTATTACCGACACTTGCTGATGTGGGCTATTGCTTGTATGATGGATCTTCACTCGAACAATCGTCATTATGCTGTTGATTTCGAAGGATTCGTGGGCATTTGTCGCGCGCGTGCGAAATGCCACCAACGAGCCAAATAGCGATGCTGCTGGCGAGCGATGACGGCCCACGATATCCCGTCTGACGCTCGATTGCCATTTCGTCATTATACATGACGGCTTCAAGCAATGTTTCTTTGTGGACATATCTTTCTCACATTCATTACGATTCGAGCGGTTGAAGTCCGGCGGATTCGTCAGTCGCATGTACTGCCTTCGGCGAAGGATAGCGATCAGGCAAGCTGCAGCCCTGCGGGGAAGGGATGGTAGTTTGAAAGATACCTGATCTCTTGTCATTTGGAAATCGTACAAGAACATTCCGGCGACAAGCCATCAAGCAATTTCCTCAGTGAAGATATATGGCCTCGTCGCGCCCGCTTGCAAACTGGACCACATCGCTGCCACAGACACGTCTCAACTACGGCGGACTATAGGGGGGAGAAGGTCATAACCCTGGATTTGTTCAAAGACCATTCACCGCTTTTCTTCCACGTTTCATGCTTGCTAAATCACTAGGAGATCAATGTAGAGATTAACTAGGAAACCGTCCAAAAACCGTCTAGAAAACTATCCAGGAAACTGTCTAGGAAACTGTCTAGGAAACTGTCTTGGAAACTGTCTAGGAAACTAACCCTCTATCTTAGTTACGATCGTAATAATTAATAGGATTAGGTAAAGACGTTAGGCCGTAAGAGGATTCAATATTAGATTACGGATTATATCTAACTTACATTTTAGCTCCAGTAATGTCATTAGTCATTTAATCTGAATCGATTTCGATTGTTTCGGTGCGAGAAATCGCACTTAACAAAGGGTATACAGGATATGCGTAGATTATATAGGGAAAAGGATGCCTGAAAATGAGATTCTGCCGATTCTTAAATTACGGACAAAGGGTTATGGTCCTCTCATTCATATAGTCCACCGTAGGTTATGGCCGCGCACACAGAATTTGAAACCCAAAGTTGCTGACCAATTACTGTATAGCTGCTAGCAGACCTGGCTGAGTCGGCGCCTCAAAACCCCAAGCTACCCTCGAATCTCCCCGCGCCCGATGAAAATGGTGTATACCAATTGTCCTTAGCTCAAGTCATGGCCCTCTACCGTGAAAAACGTGAGCTATTTTGATCACCAATCGACAAGAAGGGAGCGAAGACCGGTTGTAGGAACCGGGGTTGCACTCATGACCCTCGATGAAGGAGGACACCCATACACAGTCCAATTTCGAGTCGACAGCTGGAATACCGAGCGTCGAAAAATCAGCAACCTACAAAACGAGGTAATAAGACTGAACAACGAGGTTATTGACATCCGAAACCAGATCGCGCTACCAGGTCCAAGCAGGGCTACTGGAGGGGAATCCTCGCGCTTCGCAAGCGAGGGTACTAGAGGGTATAACTCACGGTGCGGCTAAATGCAATTCACTTCAGACTTCTACTAACCATTGCACGATGTAATGCGAAAAGCTGTACAGATTTATATTCATTATTCGATCATTGGATCAATTCGACCCCGTGATACCGAGCGAGGGATCATCATAAAGATAACATCTAGAACTGCCACTGCTTACACCACCGCTTCATCAAATCTGCCGTCACCGGCTCCATCTGCCGCATTGTCTCGCTCGCCTGCTCCGTAATTTCCGTCGCAAAGCCTGCACTAGCAGCCTCACCGTCTGTCGTCTTGGTAGACGCAAGACGATACGTATCCAGAAGCTTCACGGCTGGATTCTTCTCCAGATTGACCTCGCCAACTGCGCTCTTCTCTAACGCGTCCACCCACTCCTCCAAGCTCACAACACGCTCAATCCGGCTTCCATAGAAATCTTTAACCGCAGGCAGAATGACCCCCTTCCAGTCTGGAAGATTCGGGTTCACCGCGTGGAAGTACCCGCTGTTGCCATCTTGGCCAGAAACCTCCAGAATAACACCCGCAATGTCCTCAACGGGCGCCCATCCCAGGTTACCCAGCAATCCAAGGTCGCTGGGCAAAAGACCTAGGAATACTGAGCTTCGAATAAGAGTCGGGAGCCACTCGCGCGGGTTCCATTGGCCCTGTTCGGCCCGGGGGCCGGCGACCTGGCCTACGCGGACGACATTCCTTGGCACTCCCGATACTGTCGCTGCGGCATCGAGTATCAGGCTTGCGGCAAGCTTTGACTGGCCGTAGCCCATCTGAGAGGTGTGGTTGAAGTCTGAGAGGGAGTCTTCGGGGATAAGGCCAGACTCCGGCCATCGCTCGACCGTGCTAACGGACGAAACAAATGTAATGGAGATACGTTTGGCGGCGGCAGCGGCGAAGTCGATCAGATGCCGGACACCACGCAGGTGTGGTTCGAAGGACGCAATGGATTTATTGAAGTCCACGGGCCAGGCGTTGTGGATGATGCGGTCGACCGTGCTCGCGAGAGAATTTGTGATATCTTCCGGCAGGTTGAATGTAGCTGATGAGGAGAGGTCCACGGTTAAGAATTCGACGCGGGATGGTGGGAAGTCGGCGGAGAGGCCACGGGCGCTGCTTGCAGCGATTTGGCGCTCGCGTGCGTCGGAGGTGCGGTTGAAGCAGTAGATCTTTGTGATGTCCTGGTTTGCGAGGGCGAGGTCAAGGAGGTAGCAGCCCAGGGCTCCGGTTGTGCCAGTGATGATAATGGTCTGGTTTGTGGTAGAGGGAAGGGGTTTGATGGGTGTTGAGGAAGGTAGATTCTGCGTATATTTCTCGACCAGGGCCGAGCAGAGGGCCAGAGTGTCGGCCTCGTTGCTGATGACTGCAGTCCCATTCGAACTAGATCCGGCTAGAGAATTGATGAAGGAACTGAGCTTGGCGATGGTTGGGTGACTATAGATACTCCTCGCCTCAACGGTCTGCTTGACACTAGCGGTCAACACCCGTGCCAGTTGGAGAACCTGCAGCGAGTCGACACCTGCAGTGAAGAAATCATCATCAATACCGAGTCCAGGCAACTTCAGCGTCCGTTGCATCAAATCCCGGATCCCATCCGCGAGGGCTGTCTCTGAGCTAAAATCAAGCTCCACGCCTGCGGCTGGGACGCCGTTGGTATCAGAGCTAGATTCAAAGATGCGGCGAATGTCTTCTGCGTAGAGCTTAACAGCCATGGCGCGCTGGACTGTTCCCTTGCCGGCCCGCGGGAACGGTCGCGCTGGGTCAGACAAAAAGACATAGTCACGCAAGATGCGACCATGCGCGACAGTCTCCTCATTGACCTTCTCGATAACCGGCCAAACATCGTCGAGGAACTGCTGCTTCTCCTGCTCATTTGCAGGATGTTGGGCAGGCTCAATCAACAGCGCAGCATGGAAATGTCCCGAACCAACAACTTGCGCGCCTAGAACCCCGGGGTGTCCGATCACCGCTCCTTCGATAGTCGTTGGGTTGAGTTTCTCGCCGGTGGAGAAGACTATAATGTCGTCAGCGCGACCCACGTAGGTCCAGTGGTCTGGTAATGTCGGATGCGGGCGGTAGAGGTCATTCGTGCTGTACTCGTCCAGCTCAGGGAAGACGTAAAAGCACCCCTGCACACCGGGATGCTCCTTGTTCTGCCGAATGAAGACTTGTTCGTATGTGTCCTCGCCAAAGGGCCGCCACTCGATACCCAACATTTCTGTTGGGACGATAAACCATTCCCAGAGAGACGAGTCTGGCTGTGTCCAGTACGGCATGTAAATGAACTCGGTGGCCCCGATGGCGTTGAGTAGATTGATATTGTTTTTGAGTAGCGAGGCCGCTGCAGCGGGCGCGATTGGGCCTACATAGAGAGCTTAGTTAGATTGGGGACATGTCTGAGGATGTTTCGCTCACGCACCTCCTCCGAATGCCACAACTTGCAACTTCTTCATCTCATCAAGCGCTACTTGTGACCTTGACATCTGCTCCAGGATCGCCGGCGGCAGGACCGTATAGGTTGCGCCGGAGTTCTGCAACCACTCCACCACGTTATCCCCCGTGAGCGGAACCGAGGGATCGCGGAAGATGACCGGAGTGTTATAGTAAAATCCCGACAAAACCGTGGGCGCAATTCCTGCGGTATGGAACAGAGGACAGGTGCAGAGGTATCGCGGATTCTCGAAATTCCCAAATGTTGGCAACCAGGGTAGGCTGCCCTTGTACTTGGGAACATAGCGATGCAGGTCGTTCAGGGCGAACGAGCCCTGGGGGATAATAACTGGCTTGGGTAGACCCGTGCTACCACTGGTATGAAGAACCACAAACGGATCCCATTCGGCCTCAGCGAAAGTCTTTGTATACGGGAATGGGGCGACCGACGTGGTCACCCACTCTTCCCACGGAGGGATTGCGATGCTCTTCATCCCGGACCGTCCAGCGACCCACGGCTTCACCATCGAGGCCAGCGTCTGGTCATGGTATAGTAGATTGCAGTCAGTCTTGTTGAATAGGTTCACTTGTGCGTCGACGGAGTTTCGCGGCGAGATGAACAGAGCCTTGTACCCGGCCTTGATGGCGCCCATGGCAAAGACCACATAGCGTGGGTCTTCGAGCCCAATATACGCAATCGTAGGGAAAGTACCAGGCGTTGGCGTCCCAGCCTGCTCGATCAGCATATGAGCCACATAGTTGACGGCGTTTGCGACCTGCGCCCAGCTCACAGGCTTCCAGCTGTCGCGAGGGTTGCCGTAGGTCCGGGGCACGAAGAAGCATGCGACGTCTGGCGTCGCGATGGCCGTTGCATCGATAATATGGGGCATTAAACGTTTCCCGCATTCGCCTCCTAGGAGCGGGTGGTTATCCGAGTCTGTAATTGTACCATAGACGTTCATCTTGTTCTTGGTCATCGTGGGCGACGCGTCGCTGTTGCGACTCACGAGCTCACCCATTATGTCCGGGGAGCGATTAACTCTCACAATTCTAATAATGTTAGGTCCATCCCGTTCCCCTCCATTATATCTTCTAGACGTCTTTGCCCGCCCTAGCGAGTGTCGGCTCAGCTCCGGCGACTCCGTGTTTTGTCCATGCCAGTTCAAGCTAAAAGTGGCTACCTGAAATGCTAGTTCAGCCCGACTCGAACTGGTGTTCGGGCACGGCGACAGACCGATCAGTATTAGCCTGGCCAAATATATAGGTTGTGGCGCTGCTGAGAACCACTAGCTCAGCCACCGAAGGCGATAATAACCGACCAGCCGTTATGGCTCTATTGGCTAGTGAGACTGACAGCTTTGACAGCACAGCTAGCGCAGACACGTTTATGGGTCCAATCCTCGCTTCGTTGCCGTGGATCCAATTTTTGAGTGCCGTGTGCTGGACGAAGGCCGAATGAGGTTATTTGTCTCGGCACCCGGACACTGCCGGATCAAGCCAGACACATAACGGTGCTTTGGGTGCGGTCCATGACAGAAGAAAAGTTGGGCACTGATTAGCACTGGATAATTAGTTATACTGCAGTATGGATACACATATCTACCGCCCAATGTGTAGTTCGTCCTAGCGATAGTCCTAAGGAAGTAAAGTGGTAAAACTCCATCTGAATACTGTACATATCCAATTGGGTAATGCACTCAAATCTACCAAGAGAATGACCGGATATATGTATGTCTCACTGATTGTGTAATTTATAAATACCCAATCGTACCGGGAACATGGACAGGTCGATTGTCCCGATAGGTGTGCACTCATCTTCGTAGCCAGACTTGACAACACCTCGGGTAAAGAATGATCAAGCTTGCTGAAGCGCAGAGATCCCATCCACAAAAACTGTCTGTCTAGGAGAGCGTAAAATTCTCATGTCGGACGTTAAGCTTGGCTACAAGGAGAACCATAGCTATGCCTGCTCGGAATTCAGTAACATTAAAACTCGATTTTTATCTATGATAACAAAGGCGCTCATAAAGACCATGAACAACTCTTAAAGCCGTGCTTTCGTCTCTTCGAAGTTCCACACCGCATTCCCCGAAAATGTCTCCAATTCCTCAACATACCCGTCCCACAACGCCTGCGAGGTCATAGGCGCAGTGCAATATGGCTGGACTCCAGTTTCCTCGACAAGTCGCTCCAATTCCGGTAGAACAGCATCGGCGGCCTGCGCCTCTATCGCGCGCTGCACTTCGCGGCTAATTCCGCCCTTTTCCGCGAACCAGCCAGCGTCTTCCTTGATGACTCCAGCTTCGTAAAGGGCGCAGAGCTTCGGCTCGATACCGACGTCTGCAGCGGCCTCGATCGCCATACGGTAACCGATGGCAAGAACCAACGGGAGACATAGAGGGAGAATAGTCCGGTTGAAAGCTTCGCTGCGGTGCTTGTTGCCGAAGCGTTTCATTAATCCGCGTGCTTCGGTGAAGAGGCCTGCTTCGTGGCGCGCGAGGGCGCTATGGGGGTCCTTGGGCGGCGGAACCTCATAGCGACCAATGAGGAGTTCGCTGGCCAGACCTATTGAACAGTTAGAATTGCAATTTAGCTTTGATTAGATATCTTCAAGAGTGGGACTAGACATACGGATGGCTAAGACGCGCACATCGCCTTCTGCGGTAGCCACTGCGTTGAATTCCAGCTGAATTGGGAAAGACGATTAGCCATGCACGTTATATCTTTTCGGGGTGAGGAGAAGAAGCCTTACACTAGCCGCAAGGATTTGATTGCGATCATAATACCCCTGCCAGCCGCAGCCCTCATTTATAGATTGCAGACTGGTTTTGAAGTGATGGATCGTAACCGCTTTGAACGTCGTGGCAAAGATATGGCGGACGCGCGAATCAGCCTGAATGCAATATTCCCTGCCCGCATAAATCAAAAATGCCTGCAGGACATGGGCGCGCGCAATAGCGTGCAAGATGGGAAGATGCTGCGTGCGGAAGTTGATCACGGGCATCGGCTGTCCGTCGTTTCCGAGGATGTGGCGCCGGAAACTGAATTTGCTGGCGTTGTACACGGCCATCTTGATAAGGGGGATGCACGCGCCGGCTAGAAAGAGAGTTCCGGCGCCCATGCGGTGGATGGTAGACAGAAAGTTGTCGCGCTCATTGCGTGGCTTTTCCAGGCTGCCGAGTAGGGCAGAAGGCGGGAGCTTTACGTGGTCGAAGTAGGTCAGGGCATGATCGATTGGATTCGCGCCAGGACGGGGTGGAAAGACTCTAGACACCCATTTTTGTCAGTCGTCGACATATCTAAAGAGATCGATTACTGAAACTCACTTTGAAGTGATTCCTGTGCACATCTTAGTACCATCGGACATAGGAACAACGAACGGCCGGACTCCGCGGTCCTCTCCTTCGACTATGAGACGGGCAATCACCACTGCAATGGTCGGAAGGCCGTTGCGTGGAGTATTTGGTGGCATGCACCTAGGATGGCTTCGTTAGTATCAGGGAAGAGAAGCCTGGAGTCTGCGGTCATTTACTTGGCAGCGTTCGGAGACGGTGTGTGTAATTCAAAGCTGCCATTGGGCAGAAGTGTGGCCGTTGTTTCAAGATTGCGAGCATCCAAGCCATGTCCGAGCTCAGTAAGCATGAATTGTGATCTAAAGCAGGTTAACAAAATAGAAATTTCAAGAAACAGGGCGGCAAACGTACGAGATATCAACCCTCAACGCCTTCTCTATGATCGCCGGCAGTTCCGGATGCGTGGCAGCAAAAGGAGCAACTGTGCCGACAAACAGGTTATACTGGACGCTGACGAGGTTGATAGCGCCGCCGTCCATCGCGGTGAGCATATCCATATGAAGTTTCCAGAAGGCTGGTGTCATCTCAACCACATCTTTCAATGTCAAATCTACATTCAAGTCCCAATTAGTCGCTTGCAAGCATGATAATTACGGCAGGGGAAGTTACTGTGAGCTCGTGCTAAGGCCCTTGCCCTTTGGTATGTGAGTCGCGTCCGCTCTTCGAGAGTCAACGATAGTGGTGCAGGCTGCATCAGTGGTGACCGTGCCAATTCCAGAGTCAGTGAAGGCGTATTCCATATCTGCTCGTAGAGTGCACGGCACTCTGATACGGCAGAAGTATGGTCTGAATTTGGTAGCTGCTCGAGAGACATGTTCGTTGAAGTTTTCCGAGATGATGGTGTTGACAATTCCCCGGAATCACATCATGATGAAGGGCGTTTTATGTGTTCGCTTCGGTTCTACCGGCCCGTTTGAATGTCAGGGGCTTAGCTGAATACGTTCTACTTTGAGGCCTCGCTAGAAATGTGCTAAAAGATAATAGGTCGAGGAGATAATAGGTCGCTTGATGCTGGTGCAATAATAGCCGACCACGATCCACCGCCGTTGACAATCGGGTTCGCCGGGCGGGTCCCAAACTCCCAGCGCAGCGTGGGTCCCCACCGGGCTTGCCATGCTCCCAAATATTTTGTTTTCTGGCCACGCTGAGCCCAGATTGGGCCACTCAGCTAGCGGAGAATAATGCACTAGCCACGTAGCAATACGAACCAGAGATTCGCGTAGGGATGATATTTTAGGTAAAGTTTAATTCAAGAGCTGAATTTTGATTTATTGTTGTCTAGGCTAGAGACCCACTTTACCAAGCTATGCAAGCCAATCTGATAAGTAAATAACCCAGGTAAAAAACCAATCATACCGACTAGACGGATTTTTCACTTGATAACACTGAGCGTTTTATTCTTCTACATATAGTTGTGCACGGAGTACTCCGTTATGCATCTTAAAATAAAACCCATCAAGTCGAACAACGTAGTAGAGGAGTCTGTTCGTCATAATCATCGCCATCATCATCCTTCTATCACTCAATAAGTTCAAGTGGAGACTCCTTAGTCGCTGGCGGCGGAATCGCTTCTTCTCGTTTTCCAGAATCTTCCTCCTTGTGGCACAGCGTTTGTAAGTGGAGCATACCGGTTCCTAGACCATGTAATTCCGAACGGTCCTGGTTTGGTCCCTGTCTGTTTAAGAAGAATGGTATTACAAGACGTTCTTCTCGGACCTCGATTCTGCATCACGGTCTTTCGCACTGTTTGCGCGACGTTCGGGACCAATGTTGCATAAAAATCATCAAGGTTATCAAGAACCCAGTGTGATGATTTATTTCGGTAGGAAAATCCTTTTTCCCACATATTAAACATGAATTCGCATGTAACTGAGGAATCGTTCCTCGTATGAACAGAAGTTAAAGTTGTTTGAAAGAATTCTTGTATAGGCAGAGATCCACCAGTAAGTCCTTTAAATAGTATAGCTCTCCTGGTTCCTTCTAAGCAGTATATACAGAGGTTTCTTCTTTGATATGAAGATGGGAATTTTTGCACACATGAGGTAGAATAAAATACGCGACCGTATACATCCAAAAGCGGAAGGGTCTAATGAGGCACAGAACAGAACATGTGGGCTGCGGGTCCCTCAATTTCATCTTTCATCGATGCGGATACAAAGTATTCACGTAGTATTTGAAATCTAGATCATGCTATCCAAATTACACTTGACTATTCACTAGAGAAGGTTGCCACTGCAACAGCCTTAGTACGAACGGCAGTATGAGCGACACTATTTGTTTACGATCCACGACCTTCTACCTGCCAAGATGAGACTGGAAAGGATCCGATTAATGAATACTCTTATCTGAGATTGGTTTCGTTTGATCCTACCTCATTGTCTGATCGTTCCACAGAATTGAGTCTATGCTGTGTCAGCTTGTTCAGACATTACTTATACCTACAGTACCTCCACGGCTTCATTGCCGGAAGCTTAATTTCCGGCGCTAACATAACTTATCTCACCGCTCTATAATGACCTATCACTGTTTCCCCACGGAGAACTCCGTAGGGCCCGTTCGATCGGCTTTCTGCTCCTTCGCAATCTGTTCGTGAGCCTGAGGCACCCGAGGCCATGCGGGCGAGTCTCACCGAATCACCCCTCAGATGCTCCCAGCTTCCCCCGCAGTCGTCAACAATCAACTCTCACACAACTTTTTCCCATTCTCTAGGATTTGCCAACTACGCGCTATCATGACTTCAAACTCAGAGAAAACAACGGAGTCGTCATCGACAGAAACATTCACTATCCACTATTTTGCGACCGCATCCCAATACACCTCCAAGAACACCGAGCGTCTCCCCGCACCCCTACCTTTGTCCGAGCTGTTCCCGCTGCTGGAGGAACGATACCCGGGAATTCACAAGAAGGTACTGGGTAGCTGTAGCGTCAGTCTTGAAAGTGACTATGTCGATGTCGTGGAAGACGCCCAGAAGGTGATACAGGTTGGGGATGAGGTTGCGATCATCCCGCCTGTCAGCTCGGGATAGGAGGACCGTGTCGAAGCCAGTGCACGCTGATTCTACGTCAGCCCTATTCTGTATACGTTCATAAGTGCGAGATGTCCTTCGTACGTGCTCAGATATACCGGAAGAGTGCGCAAGGCTGACACACCGCAGGGACTCTACTTAGCCTTGTCCTTATAACATCTCTCAGACTCCCAGAATTCCAGAATCTCCAACCACATCTCTTCCTTTGGCTACTAGCATTAAAGATATCATACCCACTATGGAACCTCAAAAACCAGTCGTAGTCATTGTGCCGGGCTCTTATCACCGACCCTTCCATTACCGCAAGGTTGCCGACCCCCTACGCGCCCAGGGGTATGAAGTGCTCTCCTTTGACTTGGCTGTTTGTGGAGAATCAGTGGATCCCGAATTGAGCTTCTTCGACGACGCAGCTGTGGTCAGAGAGCATCTACTTCCACTACTCGATCAAGGCAAAAAAGCCGTTGTCGTCTCTCACAGTTATGGCTCTCTGCCCGTGAGCGCACTCGTTGAGGGTCTTACAGTTGCTGAACGCACTGAGAAGGGTCTTGAGGGTGGAATCGCTGCTGTGGTCAATATCGCCGGATTCGTGTTTCCTATTCGCGGCAAGAGCATCTCGGGTAACGAGCAGAACCCTCCTCCGCCACCTTACCAGACCTGGAAGGTAAGCCAAGATCGAAAGAACGAATTCATTCGAAATCATTTGACTGATATCAACTCAGGACGGTATTGCACACCTCCTAGACACGGCTAGACCGCTGTTCTTTTCCGATCTCTCCCCCGAAGAAGCAGAAGACGCATGGGCGCATCTGCACACGAAACAAACCACAAAGAGCTTCCACACATGGCCGCAGTGCGTGGAGAAAGAATACCGATGCCCCAAGACCTATGTGTTGTGTGAAAATGATGCCGCGGTGCCACCTCCATTCCAGGAACAGATGGCTGAGCTTGGTGGGTTTGAGATCGTCAGAGTCAAGTCAGGCCATGCTCCATTTTTGACCATCCCCGACGAGGTTGTGGCGATCATCAACAATGTTGCTCAATCTGTCAACTAGAGGAAAGTGTACATATGCTCAATTATTTAGACTCGCTGAATGATTTAACCCGACGTACCACGTGGTGTCGGCAAATTTAGAGAGTGACATTGATAACACGACAGAAAAGTTCATGGCACGACGAGGCTCGTCCTAGTGAGGAAAAATCCCCCCCCCCCCCCTTTCAATACACAATGCTACAATCGAAATTCACAAAATACTGAGCGAGCCATTATCTATAATTCACATTAATACTTCTCGTTGATATCTTTAGCGACTGTATGCGCGACCTCTATCTATTTACCCTTGTGATAGACTAAGATATTATTCTACTTCCCCTCCTACTATCACCCTTTTTACGGTATTTCTTGTGGTATTTTCTGTGGTATTTTCTGTGGTCTTTTCTAAAGGGAGAGGGGGGGACGCTCCTCATCAGGACTAGACTTGTCATGCCATGAACTTTTCTGTCGTGTCGTTAATGCCATCGAATTTAAATTACAATTTGAGAAGGATATCTCCTAAAGAACTAGCTTGTTCTAGATAATTATAACGACCTTGGCTGTACTAGAACTCACTGGATGCAAAGAGATTATCTTTAGGGGCTTGGTACCTCCGAGGCATCAGGCCCCCAAAGATAATCTCGTGACTTTAGAGTCAATTGGCAAGATCCTCGATTCAGTGGCCAAGTTATCGACGTTTTTGAAATGGGCAGCACCATTAGGCGTCGCAGCATTCTACGGCTGCTTGAAATATTTTGGTCGCCAATCAGCAAGAAGGAGCGCACCCCGGGTACAGAAACCGTGGTTGCACTCACGACCCTCGATGAAGAAGGACACCCACATACAGTCCAATCTCGTGTTGACAGCTGGGAACACGAGCGTCGAAAAATCAGCAACCTACAAAACGAGGTAATAAGACTGAACAACGAGGTTATTGACATCCGAAACCAGATTGCGCCACCAGGTCCAAGCAGGGCTACTGGAGGGGAATCATCGCGCACCGCAAGCGAGGGTAGTGCGCAGGGAGATTGAAGCTGGGAGGGACCCTTGTATATCATTATGAGGAAACCTCCTGAGGGAGATCTCTACCCAAGGAAGCCGGAGAAGGGAGGAAAGACTTGTCAATCTCTATAGATCTGGAAAACTCTCTTGGTATGCAGAGAAACAGGAAAACAGGAGATGGCTATATAGCCATCGACTATCTCAACAAAACAGAAACAGGAAGGAGACTCGGTCAAACAGTCAAACGGTCAACGGCCAACGGCGACCTTGCTCCACTTCTGTATAAGAAAGGCAACGGGAAGGCGCTGGTTCTGCCAGAAACAAGACCGACAGAAAGGGAGGAAATTCAATCACATTATGACATGTATATTTGGTTTTCGAGCCTGTCCAAAATAAAGGGTGCATGATTACGGTGCGGCTAAGTGCGATTCATTCTTGCTGTTGTACACTTTTCCTCCTGCGCTTCACGTCTCATACTGGGTACCATCGCAGACACGTATAACGACAGCATGGGAAATACGATCAATCAGTTGCGATCAACGGGTCAACTGTCTCATTAACTGACTGATGAGATGACTGAACCTAAAATGTAGACGATTACGATCCTATGAATTCATAAGTATCATAACTGACGCCTTAGCGGTAATATCATCGAGCTAGTCCTTAATAATCTGTTAAACACGGTGATTAGTAGGTATAATCTTCTATATAGTTTCCTTTATAATTTTAATAGTTTCCTAGATAGCGTGGAGACATCTTTGATCTCGCTCTACAAACTTAAAACTATACAAAACATTCCAGGCGCCCAGTAGAAAAAAAATGAAAGAACCAAATGACTAGGATGAAACATGATCGACCGTGCATTTATCCTCTCAGAGTGTACCTGACTCACTCTTGTAGCCGCCTGCGTCAGATCTACCGCCATCAGAGGCAGCGAGTGGCTGAGAAGCGCCCGGGGTTCGTAGGGCTCCTCTCCAAGCGCCGAGGCGGGTCTCCACCCCCAGCCCAAATTTATCCTCGGGTCTCTGGTCGGAGCTTTTCGTTGCAAGGGCTGCAAATCGATGCAGGTCCCTTTGTTAAAGTCGAAGCTTTGTCCATTTTGAAGCTGGCATTCGTTGCGCGTGGCGCCTGTCTTCAGCTATTGCCCCAACAATGAGGTCAGAGGAGGCTGTGAGCTCGCATTGAGGGTCTAGACCTGAGTTATGCTTCTAATTTTGTTTGGTCTAGATTGTCGTTCCTTATTTGGTCGCTTGGAATGATTCTTGGAACTCTTTGTGGTTGGGCTTTATATAAGGTCTGGGCTGAAGTCCCTTTGTTTCCTCAATCAACTTTGCAACACTTTCCTTCGAAGCACTTCCTTTCTTTACCCTAAGCATTCTCTATACTCATCTATTCTCACTCCTTCAATTCTGCATTTTCTCTTTGCAATTTACATTAATTACATCGCTCCTTGAACGTTCGAATCTCTATCGCAAGCCAGCACCTTTGACCGACATTTCCGGCCATCGCTTTCTATATACCATTCGAAAACTTCAATCATTTCTAGTAATCAATATGCCGCCCCGCTACGGAGCCCTCGGTGCTACTTTCCAGCTCGCACGCATTTTCCAGACATGCTCGCTTATTGCCATCATTGGCATGACTGCCAAATTCATTTCCTCGATTGTCAACAACGACGATACAGCGCCGAACATTATCATCGGAACCATCAGCGTGGTAAGTCCGACGCCCACATCTTGACAATTAATTTGAATTCTGACCAGAATCGAAGACCTGTATAGCCGCGATATACTGCATTATTACCGGCATCCTGTTCTTCGATGATATTCTTCCGTTCCTTCCCTGCGCGGTTCTAGACCTCCTCCTTCTCATCGCACTCATCGTCGTGGCTGTGATTATGGGAAAGCCACTCTCATATCTTAACTGCTCGTCGCTCTCCTCGCTGAACTTCAAGGATGCGACCACATATTCATTTTCGTCGCGCCTGTCCAACGTCGAGGCAAGCATCAGCGGCAAGATTGATTTTGATGCATGGATCGGAGCATCGAAGACTATCTGCTTGGAGACAAAGGCAATCTGGGGACTGAGCATTGCGTTGTGGTAAGTGATTTCTACATTCGACTGTTTCTGGGGCAGGTTACTGACTTGATCGTAGTATTTTGTTCTTCTTTTCAGTGATTTGCAATATTTGCCTCTGGCGCCAGAAGAAGGCGAAGATTGACGCCGAGAAGTAATTTTTCAAAAAGCCCAGTCACACTCACCAAGGCATGAATGTGATGAGAAATCTGAAGGGTTGATCAGTGGAGGAGGAGAAGGAGATGGGCATAATGGAAGATAGGGGAGGCTAGATTGAGCGACATTGTGATATGTTTTTGTCTTTGGCCACACAGAGCATTAATGAGTTTTTTTTTTTTTTTTTGGCGTCGGGAGTTATGTTCGATATGGAAAATGACGAAAATGAACTGTCAGCCGAATGAAACCACTCTTTTTACACATTTTGATAACCTCAGGGCATGCAACGCACTTAAGTGAGCGAAGCTCAATAGCTCACTGTTTCATTCGAGCCGTAGGGTTTAGCGAGTTTGACGCCGAGTCACCAAGGATAGATTACCCTAATCAGGAAGATACTATCTTGAACGGGCTCTGCCTTGACGACTGAATTAGTGAGGGCTAGCTAGTCCCGACTCTTGGGGCGGTTGAGTGTTGTACAGCCCGCGCTCCCCGCTATGGGCTGTGTTCGGCACAGAAAGGCCGTAGTAACAGGCCTGTGATGTGATGTCTTTTGAATCGAGGTTCAAATCCCAGTCACTCTCCTGTGCTGTTCTCACTAGCAGCCTAGCAGTGCATAACCCTTGTTGAGGAGAAATCACGGGCTTGGTATCGAGCCCTTTGCCTGCTAAAGTGGATCACGAACGAGAGTGATCTGAGTCATTCAGTCTTTAGCTCGAGCGCTTGATAGACTTGTAAAAGCGACTTTTGGACCATACTCATCGCCTCCCTATCGAAATTAGCGGACTCTTGATCCAATTCGTGTAAATTACTTATACTATACAAGCTACTGTGAGTACGTTACCCAAACACTAAGGGTTATGCCGACTCTTGTTTAGCTTTTTTTTTCAATCGCAGATTGCTCAACCTCCCTTTTTCTGACCACTATTTTCCAGACACAGAGAGAACTGAAGGCTTGGTTTCTAGCACAGTGTGCGGCGCAGACGCCTTCACCTGGGACACAACCACAAGAAGGGAGAGACCTACATTAATGCATTCACCGGTAAGTGGTCCAATACCGGTGCCTTTGAGACATCACTCAAGTTGGTAGAAATCGCAAAGAGTATGTGGGATTACCGACTGCCCTACGGAAATTTTGCTCTTGGTGTTGAGGTTACTATCACCGACTGAATGGCGAACACTTTGTCTCGTCCATCAACAACTCCGCGCAGTAGCGGAGCCACTTCTCTACTCGAAAATTCAAGGGTCGTGGAAGGATCAAAAAACCCCTCCACTAATAGCCCCGTTCCTACGAACCACCGTATCTAGGCCCAAATTGGCCACGCATGTCACAAATGTTCAACTCGGGGGCCAAGTCCCCTCGAATTTTGGATCTACGCAATCGATTCCTTCGATTACAGTCTCCAGTACCGAGCTGGACCGATCAGTTGAATTCATCCAGAGAACCGGGGTTCCCTATAGCGAGTTTTGGATACAGCAACTACGCAAAGGCGTGACAGACGCTTTTATTTCTCTTCTCCTAGCTCAACTTCCAAATCTACAGCTACTGGCCCTTGGACCGTTCTTTACACAACGAAGTACGCTCATTGGTATGGTACTTAGTTCAGCGATCTGTGAGCCTGGGGTTTATCGACTTCCCGACTTTTCTCAGCTCAGGGATGTGGCGATCAATTGCCTTGTCATATCGGACTGAGCACGCCAAGCAGAAAATGCCCAAAACACCCCAGATTTTCTGCCTTTGTGCTATCTGCCCAATGTCGAACGTATGTCAGCGTCAGTCAGGAGCTCAGCCGCATTCAAATGGCCTGCAGCGCATCTACCCGACCCGACAAGGCTAAACTCGCTTCACTTGACGTGCATTCGGGAGGCACATCTCACCGACATACTCTCAGCCACCCAAAGCCTGAAGCAGCTTAGCTGGGAGTGGTATTATGACCATGGCTTAGACGATGAATTCAACAAACCTGTCGTCGACCTAGATCAGATTGCTGCTGGACTGTCTCAGATTCCGCCCACCTTAACAGAACTCGATATTTCCGCTGAGATTGGGATTGGAGGCCATGATTGCCATTATCCAGGCATTAGGATAAAGGGATCGTTGAAGCCAATGGCCGACCTCTACTTTGTCAAGATACTTAAGGTCCCATTGGCTTTCTGTGTTGGCTTCGTGCAAGACACCACGAACCTATTGCAGGATGTGTTGCCAAGGAATCTCGAGTTCCTGACACTCACATACGATTTGAGTGTACAGGAAGATCCTCGTCCAGAGATACCCGAGTGGGATTGGGAGGATTGGGCTGTATTAGGCTTGCTGCAATCATGGCTGAGTGACCGAGAATCATATACGCCATGTCTGCGCAGAATCCTTCTGACAGTCGAATCACCAGAAGAACATATAGGCATATGGGACTCGGATATGATGCACCAGCTCAAGAACTTAAGTATTCAGACTGGGATCAAGATTGATGTTAAGCGACATGAGAACTGCTGGCGTGCCTGAAACTCATACTATAAGAAGAAGATATTATATACAGTTGTGAGCTGTAGGGGAGGATGTGAACGGGAAGAATTCCTGAGACTCCAATAAGGATACTTCAGCTCTATATAAATAAGTCTCTTAACAGATAAATTAGTGCTAGACAACATTTAGACAACACCCTCCCTAAACTGTCCTATTTGAAATATCTAGAGTCTGACCAAGTGAGTGATGCTCCTTTTACGTTCCTATCGAGATCCTGCGCAGTCTGCACAATACAATCTTGGCGTGTTGCCAGCCCTTGACTATACAGCTGACTGACTACTGTATCTCTAGTGGCATTAAACCTACCGGCAATTGTTGAGGGGACAAGACTCAAGGCTACTGCGTCTTTATTCAAGGCACCAATTGCAGTATCAGTGGTAACATGTGGAAAGATCATCAGAACATTCGCAGCATTGACGGCTGTAAACGTTGCGGCTCAGTTCAACAGGAGGATGGCTGTCTGGTCACTATCAACTACGTCTATTGATATGAAGACCAAGATTGATGCCAGCAGAGAGAAGGACGGCATGTCTGTGCATCCAGTTGGTCCTATTACAGCCAACATCGTTATAAGTATCTAGAACAAGCTAATTCTCTGGAAAACATCCCTTTCAAATTGTAGAATGGCCACATAATGAGCGCAATTACCGAACTCCGAATTTTCTTGTATATTCTTTCTTCGCAAGCCGCAGTGACTATTTCGGGAATGGATTGAAAGCTAAACCTCCAATGTGCGCGTCATCCTCAGCGCCCATTCTTATAAGTGTGTATAGTCCAGCGAGACATCAATAGAGAACATGATTATTTCCAATATTATGTATAATAAAATTAAAACTTGTACAAGTTGTTCAGCCGCCAGGACGGCGACACTCGTCAATTAATTCAGTCTCCAGCCACCGCTGGTCCGCTTCTGGAAGAAGCCATCGGGATCATAGCGCAGTCTCGTGGCGAGTGCCGACTTCTTCGACGCAGGATCAATGCGACCCCAGTAGTCCTGGCGGAAGTAGAGATCATTCATGAAAAGCGGTCGGTACACGTCAGGAAGAAGGCCTTCGTCGATGTTCTTCTGTACCAAGTTATCCAGGCCTTGGTAGAGGTTCTGGTTGGCCTGATCGATCTTGCCGTCGTCCAAGGCAAGTGAATAGGAAAAGTCAAGCTCAATGAATATATAGTTGGTGTCGGTCGGGACGTTGAGGAGATCCTATCATCATTAGCTTGTGGAAACATGAAGGGTATTGGGTCTCTTACTCCACCACGGGCCTTGGCCTTCTCGGAGAACGTCTTGGGTACAGGCTGGAAAGCGATGGATCCGAGAACACCGGTAACCTCAAGGACCGAGTCGGTCACGTTGAACCAATGGTCATAGTACTCCTGGAGAGGAGCAGTGCCGACGGTGCTGTTTGGAACGGGTGTCGTCTCGGTGGCGATGGTGTAGCGTTGTCCGCTGATGAGATTGTTAGTATCCACCAACTGCATGCTCAATCAACGACAACTTACTGCAAGATGAATTGGTCGTTATTTTTGAGCAGATCGTAGTAGGTATCCCATGTCTTGGTGGTGGATATGTGATCAATTGCCGTGAACTCGTCGAACACGCCCGCTGGAGGCTCAGGGCCATCATAGAAGAGGAACATGATCCAGAAATCAATCACCAACCCGTGCTCAGATGTCAGAATAATCGCCGCCTTATCATCAGGATAGTTGTCGGCAAAGTTACGCAGGGCCGTCAGAACTTGGGGCGTCTTATCCGCCGTGAAGACATAATTGCCGCCCCAGACTTGGCCAATTGGGTGCGTCTGCATGGTGTACGCGGTGACGACGCCAAAGTTGTTACCACCTCCCTTGAGGGAAGCAAAAAGGTCTGCTTCCTATCAGCACGGTCCCGCCTCGGACTTGTAGTCATGTATCTCTTACCGGTGTTCTCCTTCGCATTGGCATTGACCACCGTACCATTGGCGAGGACGACTTCATAGTTGACAACATTGTTGGCTGCCCAGCCATATTGAGTGCTGAGGAAACTCATTCCGCCTGTAAGAAGCTGTTAGTATCCAGCAACTATTTATTCCTCCTAAGACGATCATACCTCCAAGCATATACCCTCCAATACCCACACCTCCAAGTCGACCTCCCACAACAGCTCGCCCCGTCCCCGCGAGTCCTTCCTGCGCCTCCTCCCAAGCTAGACCGGGTCCAATGACAGCCGTCTCGTCATCTGAGTTGTAGTACACTTGATCCAAATTCTTGGTCGAAACAAGGAGACCATCTTGAATACTAGCAAAGCCATTGTTCGGCATATGACCCCCAGACTTCACCGCAAACAACGTCTCTACATTGTGTAGCTGTTTGATTACTTGTGACATCTCAGCCGCACTGGATGGCGCGGCAATGCATGTTGGCTTCAGGTCACCGCAGGCAGTGGACCAATATTTCGTCAGATCGGTCGAGTAGTCCAGCGACAATGGGTATTCAACGTCAATTCCGGCAGCCGCGAGGGTGGCGCAAATGTTGGCGCGCACAAGGGGAGTGAGTGTGGCCAGCGATAGCGCTAAAGCGCGCCATCCGTAGCTGGAAGGCATTTTGTTAAAAGGTGCGGGCTCGATATGTGTATAGAGGGGATTGAGAATGAGCACGCGGGGAATTTTTTGATAATTTGAGATTTGCTAGATTGAAATGGGCAGGCGGGACTTTTATCCTGGATAAGGGGCTAGTCACGGGGCTTTAATTGTATAGCAATTGAATTGTCCCTGGTATAAAGAAGTTCTGGGGGTATCCACTATCCTTGGCCATCTCTCCTTGAGAGTGGAGTCTACATGAGACGGCGTCTGCAAGATCAACAAAATGAACCCGGTGGAGTCTAGATTTCCTGTCAGGCTCGCTTCCAAGCGATGTCAACCCTCCCGACACCATGTCACGCAATTGCCGAATGGAGTAGGGGGCATCAAGTAATCGGTCTTCGCAACCATTTTGCGAATGCCGATAAGCTGACCTGAGGCTCCGCGTTACGGGGTTATCCACCCCGTGAAGCCAGAATGCGGGTAAAGAGGAGTGCACATGGTACGGGAGCCAGCTTTTCATTCAAAAAAACCTCGGAATAGTTGATCAAGCGGTGCCCAACGGCTTTTGAGGTTGTAGATCCTGTCACTCAGTTGTCTAACCGAGATGCCAATCTTGCGGCGATCGCAAGGGCGAAGAAGATGTGTACACGATGCGTTGCTTGTTCGGAGAGTGCCATTTCGGTGCCCGAAGTGCATATCAACGATTCGAGGAAGTTCCGGGATAGGTTGCGAGTCTAGCTGCATTAGCATCTCTTCTTTTTCATTGGTCGACTACTAGCTGGAGACACGGATCGTCTTGAAAGGAGATTTATCATTTGACCGAGATAGGGGGCCGAGAATAGTCCAGCCACAAGCCCAAAAGCAAAGGCAGCGTCTCAAAGCTTTCTCGGCAGAGTGGCTCTACAAGTGGGATGTGCGGGGGATCATCGACGAACCCCCTGAGCGGTTCCTGGATCGGGCAGGCTGGCCGAGTTTGGCTGTCAAAAACTAGACTAAAAGGGTTTAAGGCCAAGCTCGCTTAGACCTTTTTAGCAATGATAGTCGCCGCCTGTCCAGTTTTTGGGCATTCGATCTTGTGCCCGCCGGGTGTGTTCGTCTCGGTCGCATGAAGTCGAATACTCAAAATGGATTAAAGAGTCCGAGACATTGGTAGATCTCAGTGACGATGCAGAAATGCGGACATCACATGAGGCCGGAGCTGCCGAGGAAGATGGCAGTCTGGATAGAAAGGTGGAGTTAGAACGGAGCGAATACGCTGGACACCATATTTTTGATGCTGGTAGATAGTGTGTACGGAGTTGTGAAATATAGATGTGCCAAGTGGATATTTGGCGAACAGATTCTCAAGGAGTGGGGGTTTAGGGTCGGAGAATTCAAGGCATGAAAAGCCCAGAGATCTGCAACTCGGAGGCTTTCCTGCGCGACACTTGAACATGGCATATTCCACGTTTCTGTGTCACGTCAGATAGTGCATCCATGAATTGTATGTACTACCATACAAAGCCCGCAAAACCCTTGTAGACGTTTGAGATGTCAGGCTTGAAGGGGGTACTTATTTGCAGTCTACATGCTATCTTTACAAACAATTCTATGATTCTAGGTCTCTTAGACCCGTGCCCGTGCGCAGTTCAAGTGCTGTGTCAGATTCAAACCCAAAAGTCCGGGAATTGTTTGAGCCGGACGAACTCCTAAATTAAATGCGGCAGATGCCGTCAACTTGCTTCTAAGAGTGGTCTTCTTGCCTGGAGGTTTGCGTGCCATGGAATAATCCCTGCTCGGTCTCAAGGAACTATCGATTTCTTGGCACCCAAAGCGTGGTAGAGCATCTGATACATCCAATATCCCTAGTTTAGATCCGTTGATTTGGTCATGTTGTCGAGTATGGGACCATGGGAATCATCAAATCAAATGTGAGCGGTCTGATGGAAGAGCAATTGATTCTAGAATGAGCATAGTACGATCATTCCCAACAGACTGCTGGAAATGCAGGCTGAACGCTGGAGACGCGATAAGGTTAGACACACCGCCCTATGGCGGTGGGACTTTTCTGCCAGGATAATGGCCGTGCTTCGGGCAAGCAACAAGATCGTTTTTTCGCAGTCGACATTAAACGGCCATGGTGCTACCGAGGATAGAGCTGTTACGCAGTCTAGCCAGTGCGAGGCAGCTATGCGTGCGGCTCTCTGGGCAGCAAAGGCGAGTAGCCTTTGCTTACCCACGGTCGGTGACTCGTACGCCGCTGTCTGGCGGGCGGCGACTGCTATCGACTTCGCGAGCGCTGAGGTCAGTGGCGGGTGAGGACGTCAACCATGAGGTGAGAAGCCATTCAATCTATCCCATGCCTTCGGCGATCTTTTTGAACTCACGCCCATCTCTCATTAGGATCTCTTGACCGGGCAGGACCCAGTGATCGCCCCCGTCGCCGAAGAAGAAGTCCGCTTGGAAGCCGAGCTCGAGACGTATCGCGATATTCGAGAATATCTACGAAAATGGAACGAAACCAATCCGAACGTCCTAGACCCCGTCCGCGAACCTGGCAGTGAATCGTCAACCACAGAGCCCGGTCAATTGATCGGCTCCATGCTCAACGGTCGTGAAGCATCGGATTCCCTCTGGGCTAGCTCACAGCTCTCCAATAAAGATGACTTTGATACTTCTGAAGAGTTCGAAGGAGATCATCTAGAGCCCGGTGATTTAGTGGGCCGCCTTACGTCGGATGGTGTGTTCAACCTCGCTATCTACGTACAGTCCGTCCACAAGCAAAAACAAATCTACACGACTCGGGGGAATTGGCGGATCTGCTCCAATCGTGAAATCGATTACATTGTCAAGGGCTTTGCGCCCACGGTTCTTGTTGATCCAATCAAACCCTACTTCCCGGATCGTCCTGCACAGGCCCTGTCCGAGATTCAATCCGTGCCAGAGGGTGGACTTCCGAGGCCGCTAGGGCGGCCCCTCATTGAAATGATGACCGAGTTCGAGCAGCAGGTATTCGATTTCTACCGACAGCATGCGCAATTACTGGATAATATTCACGATTTGGTCGCGGATGAAACTGAATTTCTACGCATGACTCTTGAAGAGCTCGCCATGAAGCTCCTAGATATCGATGAGCCGCAACTGAACAGAGTGAACCTGTTTGCGGTGCACCAGGCTGTGCGACGCCGTCCATTCGCCATCGACAAGGATTTCAATTCGACTTTCCACCCAATTTATTTGGTACAGCCGAAGAGAATAACCAACGTGGTCAAACAGGTCACGACGTGGGTTCGCGAACATCAGGACTATTTGGTTCGGGCAGCCATGGCCAAAGAGACCCCGGGTTTCAAAGATCATCCCATCCAACAATTCATCCAAAAGGCACAACGCCTCATTCGTCTCAGCCGGAAGGTTCGCTCTCCGACGGTGATGTCTAGCGTGGGGCCTTCTTCCCAAAAGTTCTACCCTGGACAAGACGGCAAGGCGATGGTGTATCGTGAAGTCTTAACTGAAAAGTTCACCAAGACTGATCAGATAATCATCGAGTATATGCAATTATACGCGATTCCGTCGGTGGCTATGCCGTCTGGTACATTACGATCGACTGCCTCTCACGTTATGCGTGCTACCGGCATGTACAATACTCTTGGGCTCAGCGAGTCATCCACCCGCATGTTCTTACAGGAGCTTGGTGTGGTGGCTCCTTGGGAAAATCTCAGTCTTCTCGACCAAAACATCTTGCTCCCCGGTCATGGCATGTCCTTGATGGAGGATATGAAATGGGAAGAAATTGAAGAATCCTCCGCGACCATCTCAGAGTCCTTGACCGATTCAATGGAAGACCTACGCAAGGATTGGGGGGGCTTGCCAGTTTATTGTATAGATGCAGTCACGGCACAGGAAATCGACGATGGCGTCTCGTTGGAGCGAATCCCCGGCTCCGAGGATACATTCTGGGTGCGCATCCACGTCGCCAACCCGACGGCTTTCTTGGAACATGACAATCCCATCATTGAATACGCCAAATCACGACTTGCCACCACTTACGCCCCAGAGCGCACATACCCCATCTTCCCCACGAGTTTCACACAGGATTACTTCAGTCTGACAAATGGCCGGCCCACATTGACATTCAGCGCCAAGATGAATCTTCAAGGAGAAATCCTCGATACCGAGGTCGCAAACGGCACTATCCGGAACGTAATCAGCCTGACCCATAGCACCCTACAAAAGTTCTTGGATCCCGAGTCAATACCTTCCTCCGAATCTCTCACTGTCGGCGGCGAGCCCATCGAGCAAACTCAGCCCGAAGGCAAGGTCCTACGAGAGACACTCACCGCTGAGGACAAAGACAATTTCACCATTCTTCGCAACTTGATGCTCGGCTTCCGCACTCAACGTCAGAAAAACGGCGCCATGGACATTCAGTTTCCTCGGCCGGATACCTCCCTCTCTGTCCAGATGGGCACGGCACTCGCGAAGCCATACGAGTTCCAAGTCACTGAAGGCAGGTACTTTGTTGGGGACCCGATCATCCAGCTGCAAATGCAAGACTTTGACCCGCATGAAGTCCGGGATGAGTCGAAGCGTTATCTCGTCTCGCTCCTAATGAACCTGGCCGGTCACATCGCTGGACAGTTCTGCGCGGCCCGTAACATTCCCGTCGTCTACGATGGGACATGGTACGACCCCGAATACGGACACGTTACGCGGGAAAACATGAATGAGTTCGGCGGCCAGGCATTCTACCACCTTGCCCTACCCAAGGCAGTCTCTGCCTCTACTCCTCTCCACCACCACATGCTCGGTCTGGACGCGTACGTCAAGAGTACCAGTCCGCTACGTCGATTCAGCGACGTCATCGCGCATTATCAGATCGAAGCAGCTCTGCGTTTCGAGCACGAACACGGTCGTCGCTTCGACGCTTTAACCGACATCCCCGAAGAAACCTTCGAAACTGAGTCTCAACTGTCCGAACCAATTACATCATCTCCCCTCCCATACTCCCACCTCGACCTTGACAACCACATTGATTACTCTCAACCTCTCCTCGCCCGACTCCGCGCCATCTCGGCTTACTCTACTCAACACTGGGCCTGCATGCTCCTCTTCCGCGCATTCTACTTTGCAGAATGTGCACTCCCGGAATCCTTCCCCGTCGTCCTGCGCTCGATGCGAATGGGCTCCGAAGTCGAGGGGACCGTGTATTCGGGTATCATCACTAATCTGGGCGTGAACTGTGTAATCACTATCCCGGAGGAATGTTCAGATAAAGAAAAGATGGATATCTTTGGGGTCGTTGATGCGCAGATTACGGCGGTGGATATGGCGAGTTTGGAGGTGAAAATGGAGGCGAAGGGGTTGATTAAGCCGTTTAAGAGGACGGGGGAGTGGGCTTGAGCGTGAGGCTAATCACCGCTGGACAAGCTGCGTGATCTTGTATTATAGTGTACCATACTTGTATATCATGAAACAATAGAGACTCGAATCTCCTTCGATGTTTGTAAGCGTTCTCTTGTATGGTATTTGACGTATAGCCTCGATAAACATTTGAGATGTATCTCAACCTCGCAGGTCTACAGTGATTCGGACTTTGAAAGGTTGAAAATGTTGATACATACACAGAAATCTACCTATTGACACAAATCCCTGGAGATTAGAAGAGAAGAGAAGATCCAAGCCCAACCATGAAAGTTCTATCAAGTAAGTATAAAACATCTCCTCTCTCTCCCGATGCACATCCTAAATATCAAAGACCTGTTTCACCAATGCCTTTTTATTCACTGCACTCTAGAGTTAGCATGACCCCACAACACTTTTTCCAGTAGGATTCCGCTCCCCCGATGAAAACAGTGGGATAGAGGAGGGAAGGGAAGGGAAGGGAAGGGACAGGTATAACTCACCCTTGCCCATCGCATTCCGCGGAATCGCATCCAGAACCTTCATCTCCTGTGGAATCTTATATCCAGCTAATCGATCCTTCAATGCACGACGCATATCCATCGGGCCCCAGGCCTTGCCGTTGCGCCCGGTGGTATGCGCATCGGGATGTAAGACTACGACGGCGGCGACTTTGCTGCCCCATTGTTCGGACGGGAGGCCTACGACAGCTGCCTCGGCGATTTGAGGACTGGCGTGTGTTAGTAAGGCGTATTTTGTAGCGTGGCCTTGCCGGCTGTAAGATGGGAACGGAAAATGGGGAGTTTGCAGGGGTGTTGGGATAACGTACAGAGACAGTAACTCGCGCTCAACTTCCAACGCGCTGACTTTCTCGCCACCCGTCTTGATGATATCGACACTCTTACGGCCCTGGATAAAATACATGGGACCGCGGGCCCATTCGCCGCTCGTCCCCTTGCCGGCGCCCTGTACAACGCGTCTCGTCGCGACATCGCCAGTGCAGAACCAGTGACCGCCGCCATCGCCGCCGTCTACGAAACTCTCCCGCGTGGCTTTTTTGTTACCGAAGTACTCGCGGAAGATAGTTGGCCCACGCAGTTGAATCTCGCCGACGCGCTCGCGGCCGTTGGCGTCGATTTCCTTGCCTAGCGGGATGACTTCGTTCGTCTCCGTATCCACGAGGCGAGCTTCTACCTGTGGTAAAGGCCAGCCAACACTTCCATCGACGCGATCTGCGAAATCGAGACCGCAGCTGAGCGCCATGCCGACTTCGGTCATTCCAAACCGTTCGAGGAGGACGTTGCCGTTGCTAAGGGTTTGCCACGCTGCTTTGGTAGGGGTCGGTAGAGCCGCAGAGCCGGAGATGTTTAAACGGAGATTCTCTGGGGATATACCCTTTCGAGCGGCTTCTTGGAGTTCCGAGGACAGGGAGGAGAAACTTGCTCGGAGGCGGTTGTAGACTGTTGGTACGGCTGTGAGGAAGGTGATTTTGGACTTGTGTGGGCTTTTGGAACTGGTTTGTGGGAGGAATGGTGCTGCGAGCCGGTTCCAGACTTGATCTGTGTTGAAAGGGTACATGAACTCGATTGAGGAGCCGGCGAAGAGGGGTGTGATGATCGCGTTGACGACGCCGTGGATGTGGTGTAGAGGGAGGAGGTGGAGTAGTCGGTCATGTGGAGAGTATTCCCATGCCTGTAAGAGGGAAGTCGCTTGTGCGGTGAGTGCTGACTCGGGGATGAATACTCCTTTCTGTTGTAAATTAGCATAGAGGCTCTATATTTGAGATACAAACGATGTTTTCATGAAGACCGCTACATACCGGACGATTCGTCGTACCAGACGTATATAGCATCATGCCACCGGCAGATAGCTCACTCGAGCCTTTTGACTTTTCCAACGGAACGATTTCACTTCCAGAAGCCCCCACGACAAGCTTCTGTCTGATATCAAACAGGGGATCATGCTGCAAGCCCGCCTGGAGAACTCCTTGTGCCTTGTCAGCATACTTCTCCGTAGCTAGAAAGACCTTGGCCGCCGAATTATCGAGAATATACTGCAATTCCCCCGTGGGAAAAGACGGGGACAGTGGCAGAGCAATGGCATCGCATCCAAAGATGGCCAGCAGCATGACTATCAGTAGTTAGCCTCAATTCTCGCCATGAAGGAAAACGGGACAACAGCATAAAAAGTCAGAACGACGCACCAACATAGTCATAGCTATTCTCTGCCATAAAGGCCACTCGCTCTCCAGCCAACTTCCCCTTGATATTGCCGGCCTTCTGCTCGAGATCTTCTTTTGCGCGGAGGACATCGGCAGTCAGGTTTCCGTATGTGAACGACCGGCCCGACAAGCTATGCAGCACCGCCAAACTGGCTGGATCGTGGTCTCGAATTGCACGGAAGATGTGGGTATCAGGCAGCGAGGTGAGTAGTCTCTTCGCCGTTGAAAATAACCTCGTATGCAACACTTGAGCCGAGGGAATCAGGCGCGCAGAGCTCACGCGCAGACGCGGGCGTGCGAGCCTCAAGACCAAATTGCGGCCGGACATGATGGTAATTCAGTAACAAATCCCTATCCTATCTTTACCCGTTAGAATAATATCAGATCATACTTCCGTGTCAAGTCCGTCCAACACTGTAGAGACAACAATTGGAGTCAAAGACAAAAGGTAGTTGATGTCATGCGGATAAACTTCCGCGGGAAGCCCTCCAAACGGCTCCGACGTTCTCACTTCCGTTACACTCGCCGCACTTCCTCTAGACGGCCTCACCCTCGACCTTACATCTGCTACACGCGCAGTCCTCCAATGCTCCCCCGTACACTCCCAGGCCTGCTATCGCGCCGCCTCTTCTCCGTCTCGACCAGAATGGCTTCTAAAACACCCATGGAGGATGTCATGCGCGACAAGGTACCCATCCCCCGGAGTTGTCGTTCGCCAGTGCCGTTATCAGCACGAGTGTGGTAGAGCTGCGCTACGTTCATCAATACATAGACTAACAGATCTCAATTCTAATTGGTATAGCTTACGCACGCCTTCACCCCGTCCACCCTCACCATCCGCAACGACTCACATCTACACGCCCACCACGTCGCGATGGAAGGATCTACCTCGAAGGAAACACACTTCCAGTGCGCAAGCCCCCTCCACCCCCACCGGGAGCTCTTGATCGGCTACTCGGTATATCATTACGGCTAGCTCCTGAGGGATCATAAGAGTGGCCACAGAGCATTCCAATCTAACACTACCGTTCTCACAGCGTGACGATTGTCTCCGACGCCTTCGAATCGAAAATGCAACCCGCCCGCCACCGGATGGTGTACGCTTTGTTGAAGGAGGAAATGGCGAAGGAAGGGGGTATTCATGCTTTGCAGTTGAAGACGAAGACGCCGGCGGAGGAGCTGCGGGAGAAGGAGAGGAAGGCGTGAGTGGTGGATACGGAGTGCGAGTATCGAGGAATGATGCAGATACAGAGATAAGCTTCGGATATATATACAAAGCGTGTGAGGTGATATAGAGACCCCTGCTTGGCGAATTGGCCTCGCCGCAACACATACAGATACCCCCAGGAAGTGAGCAACGCAGATACCGTTATGCCACGGGCATGTACTTGACCATACCATGCAAGCTACATTTGCACTGTAAGCGTTGAGACAGAAGGGATAGATTATTAGACGGTATTACATAGACTGAAGTGCCAAGCAGAACAGAAAGGGCACCAAAAACAAAGAAAAACAGCAAAACGGTCTAGTATGTACATCCCCGGGTACGGACGCAGCTTGTCGACTGCGACAGCCACGCTCGAGTATCCGGGGAGCAGGATCAAAAGCACAATCATCATCATGGAACAGTCGAGTGGGCAATCACCACGCAGCGGCTGTACACGAGACCTGCAGCAACTGGAAGAACACAAGGAGAAAAAAAAAAAGGCCGATCGAGCATTTGCTTTTACACAATAGAGAGAGACACACAGAGAGAAGAAATGACATGCGAGAAAGTGGTATAGAAACGAAGGGGGACAGGGTGGGGTGGATGGTAACATGGGAAATAGCGGGAATGAGCACGGCGAGTGTGGGATTTAAGAGTCGCGGGGTTGTCGTTCGAGGAGAGCGTGGAGAGACGAGGTCGTACAAGGTAAGGAGAGGGGAAGGAAACTTGGAGGGGGAAAAAGCAAAGCAGGCGCTTAGGATTTCTTGTTGGCTTCGGTAACACCGACTGCGACACCGACGACGATAGCAATGATGATGACTAGAAAAGTGCCCAGTTAGTCGAAGAACTTCGGGGGAAGAAGAAAAGAGTGCAATAACCACTTACTAACGATGATCAACGCATACCACTTCCAGCGGCGGGCGTTGCGGGCGCTGACAATAGCACTGTCCAGCTTAGTGTTGGCCTGCTGGACATTGCGGTGGGTCTCCTCGGCACCCTGCTGGATCTGAGTGACTGCGGGCTCCTGCTGGATCACAAGTTCCTGAACATCAGTGAACAGCTGGGCCAGATCGGCCATATCCTTCTCAATCTTCCGGATAGCAGCGGAACGGGCGAGGGTGGCCTGGCGGGCATCGTTGGCCTGGCGAGAACGAGTTCCGGGGGTCTATAACGAAAATGAAACAGTTAAAATCCTGATCCTTCTTTGGAAATATCGCGCGCGAAAGAGGAAAAACCCACCATGAAAGCCTGCTCCTGGCCCTGCATCACAGCCTGAACACCAGCCTCCAGCTGATCCGGGGTGGCCTCGGGGTTGGCCATCTGGTACCGACGGCGCACCTGCTCCTCCAGGCGCTTGTGGAAGTTGGACTGGTCGCCCTGGTAAGCCGTGATCTCATCCTGCAAGCTCTTCTTGGCAATTGTGTAGTGCTCCGCGGGGCCCGAAGAGCCGCAGCCAGGGGTGTCGGCGATGCGCTTCAATTGATCGCGCAGGTAGCGGAGAGCGGTGTTAATCTCGTCCTCGACGTAGTCGACGTTCTGGCGCGTCACCTGGTCTTCCTTGCTGGTGTTTGACTCCAGGAGAGCAGTCTGGGCAGCGCGGAGCTGGGTAGTACGCTTCCTCTTGACATCCTCAATTCCCTGCTTCAGCTCGTTGATGCGGGTCAGAAGCGCATTCTTATCGGGGACTTGTTGCATGTTGGACATTTCTATTTTTCAGACAAACGGAGAAGAAGTCAGCGCGTCGGTTCCGGGTGCGCCCGAAGGGGGGGGGGGAGGAATTGAAGAAGTCAATTCTCACCATAACCGCCGTTGCCCTGCTCCATGGCACCGGCCTGGCCGTAGCCGCCGCCATAGCCATAGCTCTGCTGGGGTTGTTGCTGCTGGGACTGGGCACCGTAGGGGTTCTGCTGAGCGCCGTAAGGGTTGTACTGGCCGTAGCCTCCTTGGCTGTTGTCTTCCAAGTTCTGGTACTGGCCGTTGTCAGAAATAGGGGGCCCGGATATACAAAGGATTCGCGATTGGAGGGTAGAAAGGATAACTCACACTCATGATGGTTAATTGGAATGTAAACAAAGAAAAGTCAAAAGGAGCAAGGAGAGGGGGTAAGAAGAGGAGGAGACGAAGGAGGGAAGGGTGAGGGTGTTAAGAGGAGCAGAAAGTAAGACGGGAAAGAGGGAGGATGTGGCGCGGCAGAAGCGCCTGGCGGTGTCTCTCTGTATGTCACTCCAAGAGAATGTCACTTTTCTTATTTGTCCGAGTGGCTGAGTTTCTTATGGAAACCCTGTAGCCTTGTGATGATTTCCGATGTCTTAATCTGTACGGAGTACTATGAATAGACAAACCATGCTTCTAATAGTTACTCTACATGGAAATTATCAGCACACGAAGCAGTTCTCCAGTAGCTGTACTCCGTATAGAATTGTTGCAAGGGGACTCGGGCGGCTAAAAAGGCGTTTTGTTTCACCTTTCCCACAAGAATTAAACTAATAAAATCCCACAGTACTTGCTCAATTTAAATAATAGTCAGGGGTCGCCCTCCAGTTTGGCCTTGACAATTTGACTCGGACCCTCTATTGCCTCCAAGAGTACTTCGTATCGAAGATCGCGATCCCCACCTTGTAGCTCTTCCAGGAGATGGTTGCTTTAAAGCTGCAAGTGCGTTCCTGCGCAGCCTCCTTGCGATCGCGGTAGAGCGGGAGCCAATTGGCCATTCATGTATCGTGGCTGATGTGGGTTGTGCTATTTTCGAATCCTGCGATCGGCGATGTCTGTTACCTACAGTGGGAGGTACCTACAGGAGGTACCCTCTCGTACTGTAGGTACCAGCTCAAGTGGATCAGGGTCCAACTACTGCGAGGGAAACCGTTTCCACGGGTGGTGCTCCATTGACAGCTGTCAGTCTGTTTCATAATAACCGACCATGTATGTATATGCCTATAGCAAGCACTTTGTGTATTAATAGAGTAGATAGAAAAGACCATTTTCTATACGGTTGATATAACTAGTCTCGCTTTCATATAGAGATTAGTTCCGCTACAGGTCTCGAGTCAAATAGGCATATTCGGTCCCATGGCAACACTCAGTGTCTGTACGTCATGATTGCGGCACGCAGTGGAATTAAAAGGCGAGAATGTTCTAGGTCGCGGTAAAAATACCAGAAAGCATGCTACGGGGCACACTATCGCGATTAAGCTATAGACTATCGACTAATTAGAACGTTTAATAGCTTATGCATACTTCTGGTTGACCTGTCCAGACTCGAATGTACTCCGCTCCATTCACGGCCACCGGTAGATTACTGACATAACTAGCTATAACCTTAATGTTAATGGTGAATCTGAATCGACACAATAAACAATGGATTGGGCATTATTTCGATATGACACGTCCACTGCTCGTGGGCATTGTCCCTTTTGGCCATAGACGAGCCCGCCAGTCGTAGACATCGACTCCCATCCCGCGACTGTCCAGTTCAATCCTACAACACCGAGTTGGGGCACAATCAAATGAAAAATTCTCGAAATCTAGCGGAATACTCCCAAGTAATGGGATTAATTGGTAACTTTTCCAGAATTCCGGGTTTAGTGACACATGATTGAAAGTCAAAGGGTCCAGCCCTGCAGGTTGCTCGAGTCCACACCCATGGGGTAGACCAGTCTAGAGTCCTGGACTAGACACGAGGTATTCAACACAATACAATCACGACTTGACTTGATACTCGGGAGATATTTCTAATCACAGACATTTGAGATACTATTTATAATATATATACTAAGATTATCACCGCAACAAATCATAGCTCGTCTCACATAGCTGCCCAGCAGCTCAAGACAACAGGAAGACATACCCGCTCCCTCCGCCCTAGCCAAAAAAGCAGACATGCTTACAACGCAACGCAATGCAAGTTCGGATATCATCACAAGACAGAAAACGTACAAAACCGGCAAGGGAAAAGAATCACCCGATTCTCCCTGCAACAAAAAGCAGATCACAGATCTATCTCTATTTAATGCGGGGCCTGGGAAGCACGACGGGCCTCCTCAACGGGGGCTTCGGGCATCGGGTCATCGGCGTCCAGGGCGTTCATGTCATCTTCCTGGGCGTTCAGGTGACGGAAGATAATGTAGAAGATGATACCGCACAAGAACGAAGCAACGGCCAGACCGACGAACATCCACATAATCGCCGGGTCAAAGGCGGCCGGGGTGAGGGCCTCGGCGAGGGCGGAACCGAAGGCGTTGGTGAGGAGGTACATGGACTGGACGAAGGACTTCATGGAGGGGGGCGCCTTGGTGTAGGCGTACTCGAGACCGGAGACGGAGGCGAAAATCTCCGAGATACCGATGAACACGTATGCGGGGGTCTGGATGGCAATGTGCACGTTGTTACCGTAGGCGGTGCCGTCGATCTCGGAGGCGGCGCAGAGAGGCGAGCCGTAGCAGGGACCGGCGGAGTAAATCAGGTGCTGCACGATGGCGGCGTACATCATGGCCAGAGAGGCGACGATGAAACCCAGGGAGATACGGGTGATGGGGAGGAAGGGGATCTTCAGGCGGCGCATGAGAGGGTAGACGACCGTCTCGAGCAGGGGGATGAACACGATGATGGAGATCGGGTCGAAATTCTGCATCAGATCGTTGGGGATACCGTGACCCTGCATCTGGCCGGCCTGGGTGACAAAGTTACCGGAGAACTGGCCGTAGACGACCCAGTAGATGGGGTAGAAGGCGAAGACACGGCAGGCAACGAGGGCACGCTTGAGCTCATCGATGAAGTGGTCGTCCCAGGGGAGGGTGGCCTCGACACCGCGGTGCTCGAGCTGCCAGGTGGGCTTGGGGGCGTCCATGTTGCGGTTCTTGACCATCATCCAGAGAGCCTTGAAGGCGTTGGTGATGATGGAGCCCTGAGGAGGGCGAACAACGTAGTACTTGCGGCCCAGGAGGAGGACAAGGGTACCGGCAGCGAACATGCAAAGACAGAGCAGGTAACCGGACCAGAAGCCAATGTACAACTCCATGTAAGGAGTAGCCAGCAGAGAGAGGGAGCCCAAGTTAATGCAGCCATAAAAGATCATGTAGATGCGCTGGATGGTCAACGCGGGGTCAATAACGACGCGCTCGCCCTTCTTGGTAGTCAAGAGAGCCATCTTCTTCCGCTTGTACTGGTCGGCAATCAGAGGAGCAACGTTACTCTTGATACCACCGGTACCGAGACCGATGATCAAAATGGCCACGATGAAACCACCCATACCGGCTCCGTGCTCCAGAGCGCTAGGGATCGAAGTGCAGACCAGGATGAGGAGACCGACGAGGTAGACACCGCAGAACAGGACAATAGTCTTGTACTTGCCGAGGTATTGATCGGCGACAATGGCACCAATGATGGGAGTAACTGAACGGAAACGGGAGAGTCAGCGTCATGATATTTTTTTTTCGATATACCTCATTATCTGTATGAAAGCTTACCATAGCACCAGAACTGGAAGAAAGTGGTCAGACCGGTAGCACCCTGGTGACCCATACCGAGGGCACCACGGCCCTGGCTACCGTCCAGAGGACGCAGGACATAGTTCTGGAACAAACCAGACATGCCGTAGTAGGTGAACCGCTCACACAGCTCGACAATGGCAACCAACCAAGCCGAGACGGGCAGATTCTCAGCGATGTGACGCAGAGAGCGCTTCTCATCCTCGGTGGGCTCGCCGCCATCGGGAGTCATGGAGAGGTTCTCCTTATCCATATCCATGTTGGCCTTTTCGTTCAGGACGATCTGCTGCTCAACGGGGACGGTGTCATCGTAAGTAGGAGGCCTGGTGGGGACAGTGGTTAGAAATTTGTACTTCTACCGAGGAAACCCTAAGTCGGGGGCCACCCGCGCAATGAGCATTGCAGGATGCGATGCTTTGGGGGTGTTGAAGGTATCTTGTCTTCAGACATACCGAGCAACCTCAACCTCGTGATCCGCAGTCGACATGGCGATACTAGGTCCAGGGAATAACCTTCTCTTCCAAAAGTTGCACAGGGACGAAGAGAAGAAGAGAGAAAGAGGAAAAGGTGACCGTGACCGGTATACATATATAGCCGATTTTGATTACCCAACAACCCGAGGTCGTGGTGGAGAAAATATCGGACAGTTCTTATCGGCGCATGAACCGAACGAAAGAGAAACAAAAAATAATGTAAAATAATCGACTAAGAGGTCTAGTCGAATTCAAGCTCTTTGTCTTGGTACAGTACAAGCCCGGGGTTTGAGTGGACGTTTTGGTATGTTTCCGTTCCCACTTTCGGAAGGCGAGAAAGAAAAAAAAAGAAAAAACCAATTGTTCCCAGCGAGAGACCAACCGTGGATGCGATCGGCAGGACCGGTCGAGTTTGGGGCGAATGGCCGTGCAGCAATGGACGAGCCCCACGAAATGTAACCCCAGAAGGGGGTACACGGAAGCGAACACGCTGCGCTGATAGGACTGTCATGCTCTGATAGGAGTGTAGTATGCTGATATGCGCTGATATGCCGAGAGAGTATTCCTTGGATTTGGCGACGAACAAGCAATGCGACAGGATTCAGTATGTCTCACTCGTTGTATGGAAGTCTTGGCACTCCGTTCGATGGCGGCGCAAGGAGAGGTTCTCGAAGGAAAAAAAAAAAATCGTTTGCCGTTGAGCCGTACCTGGCAGGGACCACAAAGGGTCTAGTCCGGGGTCCACACTCTACTCGCCAACAAATCACATCGCGAGATAGCCCAAACGGAGAATGCCGGTGGAAATTTTGAAAGAGACCCTCAGTTGAGCTCTGTTTTCGGCACACCATCGCATACCGCGAATTCGCAAACGCTCTCCTGGTTCGCCACGAGGCAAATGGAGGAGAAAAAATGGATCGCTTGGGCCCAGAGATATCGTCGGATCAGACACGCTCTCGCCGGAGTCCACTCTCCGGACTCCGCGGTAGACGCGGGCACGGCTCGTCGAGGGGGGCGATTCGGCATCTGAACGGAGGAGACAGGGCGTGAATCATGGGAATGGGCCGTGTGGGCGTTGGTATTTACTCCGTACAGTGCGGACGGACGTGTGGATTGGACGGATTAGAGAGGAATCGCGTGTACCTCCCCTACGGCGGGGATCATTGTCGGCTGTGACGAGCTGGGCGAATGACAGATCAGTCGTGACAGCCGACGCGCTTCCACGGGCCGCGACCGAGGTCGTCAATGATGGGTAGATATCAGTACGGAGTACTGCGCAGTGATTCCTACCTAGGAGTACTCGCAGTATTGATTCTATCGAGTCACTCCGCCATACCCCGTAGTCCTCCCTCCCAGTCCTTTCCATCCGCTTGGGCCTTTTCAAAGAGGGTCCTCCGGGGACACAACCGCATTCGGGTCAAAGCAAGGCAAATGTATGTCGTGCGGCGATTGGCTCATCGTCCCCTCGTCTCATCACGCAAGGTTGGCACCATCAGAGGCAAGAGGCATGGGCGCACCGGCGAGTCGTTACACGAGCGGCTGATTGCGCCGGGGACTTGCCAGGTTCAGCCGGTTTCTCCCCCCGCCACCCGTACACACACACGTCCAGGTACAAGATTCGTACGGTAGTTTCCATAGTGCGTATCTGTGCTGCAACGTTGGGGCCGTCTTCCCCGCGTCCCCCTCAGAGCTTATCAGGTTTGATTCATCAACGAATCAAAGACTTGTCTTTAGACTTTGGTGTCTCAGAAACCTGTACACATGGCACGATACTACCCCGGAGTCCGCTGGGTATTATCGTGTGGGGGGCAATCGAGAGGAGTTGGCCATGATGCAGGGCAACCCGCCAGAGGAATCCGTTTCAGGAACCAACATTGAGACCGGGGGCGATCTCGAGTCCTGCGCAAGCCGCCAATAGCCAACCAATGAATCTCCCAAGGGTGCTGAATTAGACGGAATTGACTGGGTTTCGGGGGAGGTTGCTGTTAGGAAAATCCAGATCAAGGACATCCCTTTGTCGAGGCCAGTTCATCCCCCGTACGCAAGGTATACACCGTACACCCGCGAGTGGTCGGATCGCAGCGCATGATTTCCGGGGTAATTTTTCTCTCGTAACAGCGCGGTCGAGGAGATTTGGCGACGACGGGCAGGTGGAGTCTGGCGCTGCCAAGACACCGTTCAATGATAAGGTGGTTTCTGGTTGTCGAGAGAATTGGTCATCAAGGATGGGAGAGAGAGGTCGGACTGAGTATGTAAATAAGAATGAACAGGAACGAAAAAAAAAAAAAAAAAGCAAGCGCTCTGAAAAAATTGGCACAGCCAAGAGAGAAAAGAGTTTCAAGAAGAGAGTCCCAAAAAAAAAGCTCCGCGATCGAACGGGGGGAACGCACCTGCATAAATAAAATCCACGAGTCCCCAAGACCGACTCGGCGACTCCAAGTCCAAGAAAAAAAGGCCCCAGATTATGCTTATCGCTCCGACTTCGCTGCGGTTCCACCAACGAGAGACGCCGTGATGGCGTCCTTTGCTCGTGTCGACCGTCCCGGGGCAGTCTTGACCGGCCGTGTGCTGCCCGTTTGGCGACTAGTCGCCTACGAAGGGCGTAGCTCCAAGCCCTTGGCTGCACCGCACGGCCGATATCACGCCAAATGAGGGGGAAGAAACTCTCATTTACGCCCATCCAAGAGTATCCAAGAGAATTGGCAAATTGGCAGGTTCAAAAGACAGGGCGTGAGCACGCCACTTGGCAGGAGAGTGTGGAAGTCGAATTGTCCACCAGAGTTGATCTCTTCGTGGCTCGTCGTGGCTCCGGGGTGCCAGCGGAGGACCTCCGGGAGATTGTTCTCAACGTGCACGAGGAATTATAAGCATTCGATTAAAGTTGCATATCGGGTTCTTGGCGAGATGATCCCACGTCGGGTTATGTTTGTTCACTGAATGTTGATCATATGCCCACGAATTGGTCGCACACGACATTTGTACACCTGGCTATGTACTACTACTACTACCACTACTGCCCCAGCTACATCCTGTGCGACACTAAACCTATATCGTTGCGTGGTCCCCCATCGTGTGGCCGCTCGACCGAGTCATCCCCATTTATGCATCGGCCATCGGTCCTTCTTCGGATAAACATACCAGTTTCCGATCCTCTTCTCTCAAGTTGTTGGGAACTCGAGACCTTGCGTGGCCAGCAGAGAGAAAATCATCGGCCGAAATCGCTAAACCAGCTCCTCTTGGTTGTCACGTCCGTCGAAGAAATGATATTGCGACATCGTCGTCCACTCAGGATTCGGGTGGTGGACCGGGGAGTGACGGATCTTCTCCGTGGCCCTCTCGGTTTGTGAACGCGTGCCTGGACCAGTCAGGCACCCGAGCTTTTGAATTCCTATACTACTCGACGGAGTAGATGGGCGAGACTCGGGGGACCATGATGGATGCAGAGCAGTTCTTCAGGCCGACTGACTACACCTTCTGATCCTATACTGATAACAGATTAGAATATGGGCCTATCTCTTCTGGAAAAAGCTGCGAATATTAGGTTTGTGAACCGCTCAACCTAAATGGCATCTTGCCAATGGTCAACGACATCGGCCTTCACTACAGCGTGAGTAATGAAGACCGGAGTGACCCGTCATTACTCATAAATGAGAACAAGCCAAGACCGGCCTCCGTCTTCGGGCTTTCCCCCAATCTACTGACTACTCCGTCACGCGGCGAGCACAGATGCTGTCTCGGCGGTACCGTAGTGACTAACTGCCCAAGTAGAGTGCCGCATTGAGGCCCTACTGTCCGAGCTAGGAGTATTCCATTTGCATCCTGCTCTCCTTCACATATATCTCTGTCGATGAACTGCGTTCGCATGGTCAACTTTGGAACGATCCTTTCTAGCACCATCAAGACCAATGATGTGTGGTCACGGCCATCCTGTCCAATTCACCTGCGACATCGAGCAAGAACCCCCCGTGCAGACTGAGAATGCCATGAGCCTAAGGGTGTCGGTGTCGGCGATGATATGGATGATATCCGACTTCAGATAAGACGATGATTTGGTTATATGTATCCTTTGACTACTTTCCCGTTCTTGCGTTCTACTTCACGAATACCATAAACCATATCCTCAGGTCTCCGCGCCCTTCCACCATCTCCGATAAAATCAGACAAACTACTCATTCAAGCATACTCCCTTCTCCAATGCCCCCTTCTTCCCTCTCCCTCACGATAGCTCGGAGTCCCAACGGAGCCATAATCCCACCCTACAATAGAAAAAAAACACTCAGTCAGTCAAATCGCCCTGACACACAACACCCTCCAAGATTCAATCACTCACCGAAGTCAATTTCAACTCATACCCCGGATCAACAACCCACTCCATCCGCCTCACCATCTCAAACAACAAAATCTTCATCTGCAGCACGGCAAAGCCCTGACCAAGACACTTCCGCGAATGCGCATTGAACGCAATAAAATGACACTGCGTCGTCTTACTACGCATAGCACTCTGGATACTCTTCACGTCCCGTCCCCATCGCTCGGGTAGGAATTCTCTCGCGTCGGCTCCCCATATATCCGGATCCGTGTGCACGCCGAAGGAATTCCATCCTACCCACGTATGATTCGGGATAGTGATTTCGCCGCCGAGCACGGCTTCGGAGGTCGTGACTCGGTTGATCAGTTGGGAGACCGGTGGGTATAAGCGGAGTAGTTCGAGGATGACGGCGAATAAGTAGGGTAGGGAGTTGACTAGATCCGTTGAGGGGTTCTCTTGTCGTGTTGCGAGGATCTCGGCTCGTAGTTTCTGCTGCACGGACGGATTCGTGCCTAGAACCCAGAATGTGGAGTTGAGGAGTTGTTGGGCGTTCTCGTGTGCTGTGAGATAGGTTACTTTGATGTTGGCGCGGTATTGTTCGTCCGTGATACGTCCTTCTTGTAAGGCTCGGTCTAGGTAGTCGACTAGTTGGTCACCGTCGGGGGTTTTGGGTTCCTGGTGGCTCGGGCGTTGGCGGACTGTTTTGCAGAGGAGGTCGCCGAATTCTTGCATGATGGCGAATGCTTCCTTGCGTTGGCGGAAGAGGAATGGGTATCGATCGAGGTCGGGGAAGTTGAAGAAGAGGGGTTTGAAGAGGGTCTTTTTGATGATGGTTTGGAGTTCTTCAAGACGTTGACCTGGTCGTTCTAGAGCCTATACAGAAGCCATGAACATCATAACCAATCAGGAGGAGTAGATGGATATACCTCGAGATCAACGTTCATAAAACAAATCCCCATACAACTCAACGCCCACCGTTGAATAATAGGATTCACAAGCACCCCTTTTTCACACCCAAGCTTACCTTGCTCCTCCAATAGAATATCCACAAACTTCCTCGACTTCTCCAACAAAGGTCCCGAATCCGTAAACCTCCTCTGCAACCCCGGCTTCATAATAGACGTAAACAACCTCCAAGTCTCCCCATGACTATTAATGATATTTTCCCCTACCAACGCCGCAATAACACTCCACGGAATCTTCTTCTGACTCCCCGCTTTGGCGTACACGTCTTCGTGGCGGAACATGTCAACCAGGAACTGCGGCCGCGTGGCGAGGACGTTCCATCGTCCCGCAAACCAGATCTTGACGGCGCCGTATTTTTCGAGAGGTTGCCGGAGCCAGCGGTCATAGATTTTGTCTTGGCCCATGTCGCTCCAGAGACCGAGGAGGGAGATGTAGATGGGTACCGTGGGAATGTTTTTGGGCATAGAGGTCGGGATACGGGTGTACCAGTATAGGACGAGGACGATGGCGAGGAGGGCGGCCAGAGTGAGTCGCACTATGTCGAGCCCTAAGAACCAGTCGATCATATTAAAGGCCGTCGGTTTGCAATCGAAATTGTAAAAAAGATACGATCAAAGCTAGAGATTTTCTCTAGACTATCGCGACTCTCCTAACTCTATTTCAAGTCTGACCTGATCAAGTGGTGAAAAGGGTCAACTTTACAGACCAATATATCCCGGTATCTCCGTGGAATCATCGTTTAAGTATACCCTAGGATCAATCGCCTCCATCGATGGAGCTAGTAAGCCACGGTGACTTTGCTGACTACCACCGCTGCTTATCGATGAATCACAGTCCTGGATGGGCAGGAATGGGAGTACAGACCTCGGGCCTTATCCTAGCTAGAGAAGATGCTGACGGTGCACCGCGTACATCTGGGTGTCTGTTTGTGTAGCTCATTAAACAGGCTTGTTAAGAATATATTTGGGTGATTGGCACATTGAAGTTGGTGGTGTTGGAGGTATGGTTTGAATGATGGGACGACACGCCCAGTAAGTATAGGGTTAGACTCGGGGTTCAATTATGAGAGGCTTTCTCTTGCGAATCATATAAGAGTAACTAAAGCATCCAATCATGAGTATCCTTGAGTAGGCAATGAATAGGTACGTTTGAGTTCTCTACGTAACACCTAGCCTCCTCGCCTTTCTGCTACACACAACCATCTAGTCTCCGCAGCAAATATTCTCTGACCCGAAAGTAACAAAGGCTTAAAATATTTTTGCAAAAAGACCAATTTGACTCTAATGCGACAGATACGACAATAAAAGGATTTCTGTGTCGAAAATCTCGTTTCTTATCCTGTCAGATAAAGACCGTCAACCCTTGGACTCCGGCCTTGCAGAAATATATCGTGGCTCCACGTTGCCAAATCTTAAATAGCCATACCCTCCATCCAGCGAGCTCATGCCCGCAGTTGTGAACACCTTTCTGTATGTCAAGTTATGTTCTGCATTTGTATACACGTCTAGCATAATGAGAGAATCACTAGCTTGGGCTGGGGTGGACTAGGTAGACATATCATATCGTCGGGGCAATCCCAGGGGCGCCCTTTATTGAGCGTTCATCAGTGCTGGTTTAGATAGACCAAACCCCTATGCTACAAGAGGTCATACTCTACAAGAATGGGAAACACCGCAGTCACGACATATGTCTCATAAAATGCGTTTGGTAGAGTAAGATACACGTCGCAAGGAATCAGGTCGTTACTGCAAAGAACAAATGCAGCAGGGCTAAGAGAGACTGGGGAATCATCAACTTTTCTCCGCATCCCCGGCAGAACCCTATCTTTCTCCTGAATGTCCCCATCTGTAAGTCTCTCTCCCTTCATCATAAAGTCTCTATCTTCACCTGCAGTTCCATCTCCATCTCGTTCGCGCCCCTTCCGCTTCCCCCTTTTCCATCCTGGGGTATTGGCAATAAGGGCAAGCGGACCTCCCAAAAAAAAGAACAAGAAAAAGAGTTCCAAAAGGTCAACGCTTTTTTAGACGGTGTACTTGGCCTTGGCGCGGGTGCTGCCGCTGTGTGCACTATCGGTGTGACCGGAGAACTCGACGACATCCGCCTCCTTAAGACGGAGGACGTCCTTGAACCGCCGACCGATGGCCTCCAGTATCTCCTTACCTTGTGCGGGCGTGCGAGTAGTCTTGTCACCGGGGATGCTCTTGCCCACGGTGCGAGTCCACAGACCGACACGGTAGAAGCCCTTGCGCACGTTCACGACCACACCCATGACCTCGTTGTCGCCGTCGCCCTCGAGGGTCTCGCCGATGGCGGAAAGTTGTGCGTGCAGCCACAGGTCGTCGATGGGGACGGACCGCTTATCCTTGAATTGGTATGACCACTTGCCACCGTGCTTGTTCTGGGGGTCCTCCCACTCCGGTCGTACGCCCTTCTTGAAGAGGTGGTAGTCGGCCTTGAGGCCCAGCTCGGAGGTTGGCGTGATGTTGTTCTAAACGATAGACCGATTAGTATGTGTAGAGCAGTCTTTGACGTTCCAGGCGAAGTGTCCGATCGGGGGGGGGGGGGGTGGGTAGCACATACGTAGATGCCCCAGAACTCCTCGACGGAGCTGAATGTGACGACCTCCTTCAGCAGATCATTCCAGTTGTCGCCCTAGATGGGGGGAAAAGTCAGCACTTGATTCTCCTGGACCCCCTACCCCTGAAGCAATTCTCACCTTTCCGGACGGAGGCTTGGTGAACCAGAGGGTCCACTCGTGCATGAGCGGGTGCTTGACGTTGAAGTTCTCGGGGTTGTGGAAAACGGTAATCGCCTCATCGGACGAGGCAGCGACCGCAGGCGCGGCATTCTCATCGGTCACAGCGTGACCATTCTCTGCGACGGCCGCCATGTTGGGTGTTGTGGGTGGAGAGGAGAGCGTGAGAAGGGAAAGATTTGAAGGGAGGCGGGAGGCTCGAGGCTTGACAGCAGTCGGAGGGGAAGATTTTCGAGTCCGGGAAGGCGCAAGAAATCGGCGAGAGTTGACCGAGATGCGACAAGGACGGGAGAGAGGGAGAACCGATCTAAAAGCGAGAGCTTGAGCCGGAAAGGATATATAATCTGCTCCAGGCAGAGGGTGATGGAGCGTGGAGTGGGCGGCGACAAACGAAAAGGCCCGCGGTGGAAGTTTTGAAGTTCGAGATGCGGCAACGCAAAAACTGCTTTGCCTCTTTGGGTCGGGCCGCGGGAGCCCTAACAATAGTGAACGGGGTGAATTCTCTTGAACGATGGTGACTAGTGCTTGTCTGCAAGCATGTATTTGGAAAAATATCTATCTTTTTCAAGTCTATTCAAATTGCCCAGCTTGATTTCTTCTCATGACTCTAGAAAATTACAAATCCCAAATCCCATAAAGCAGAGTATCCCTTGTAGTACATAACCCGAAAGCAGTGTGTATATAGCCCCAATTGATGAAATGAAAACCCCAAACAGCGACCGTGGAATCCCTCTATAGTAAATGCCGATGGTATCGCCAAAATGAAATGATGGACAAATGCAGTAGAAGATTGAGGACACGCCAGATCGTTTTTCTTTGTGTAAATCCCTCCAATACACCGATTATTCCTCGCCGCTGTTCATCAAGCTAAGGAAGCAGTTCCACCCTGCCGAGAGATTAGCACTTGAATCGCCAAATCCTAGGTTCTCGAGTAAACACGTACCCAAGCTGACAATGTTGACCACCAGCACACGAAGCTCAAGGGGCACGAACGCAAAGTTGGCACCCTGGACAAACGGCCAGACCATCAGATTTGCTTTGTACGCGGGTGCAAAGGCAGTCTTCCACTTCTCGATCGGGTCACTGCCCTCCAATATGGCCATCGAGGATAGGAAGCAGGTCAGCTGAATGGGCGCAAAGAGAATCTGATCGGCCGCAACGCGAGCGGCGGTGGTGGTTGCAGTGCCCTTGAAGACGACATGGCGTTGCAGGATACCGAACCAAGTGGTGGCGACGGGACCGAAGACAGCTGGAGGAAGAGGAACGATTAGCGATCGAGATTTCGGGTGTTCCGTAGGGATTGCAGTCATACCTCCACCGTAGAGAGCCATGCGCCCGGTGCGAGCGAAGTCATGCTTCTCCAGTCCTCTCCGGTCAACGGCCTGCTGGGCTAGGACATCACCGCTACCAAACAACACCTGCGAACGTGAATTAGATTGGGGCGCATAGAGTCAAATTGAAAAAAGGAGGCAAAAGGAGTAAGTGTAGGGAACGGAGATTCGTACGGCGCTCGTGATGCTGGCTGTGAGGATAGGCCTCTTGGCCAACTTGCTCTGGTACCTGTAAATCGAATCGGTGAGCTACTGTTTTCCGCGGCGAAGGCGTCAAGGCGCGGAGGAGCAAGATAAGTAGCTTACCAGCGCAACATGGCGTTTGACTGTGAGTAGGGAGGAGGAAGAAGAAGGATACCGAAGAAGGACGGGAAAAGCGAGTCGATTCGGTAGAACAGGGAAAAAGACGTCAGAGGGTCGCGGGCAAGTCAACCTTGTCGGAGGGGGAACGATCTCCATCTTTAAATTGCGGAGACAGGTTTTTGGACGGGGTTCGCTCGGCTTGGAAATTCACCCGCCTGGGGCGGCAACCCCCAAATAGGATTTAGATTTCTTTTCTGGACGTCTCATGTGATACTTTGGGGTAATTGTTATTGATCGTTTTGTTGATGTCGTCGAATAACCTAGGTCATGCTGGAATCGACACCTCTCGTAGCCATCTAGCATTCTGTATTTCATATATGCAATAGTCGAATCTACATACGTACAGAATCTGTACAGTGCAAATATTGACTAATACACTATTGACTACGATCATCATGGAGTTCAGTGATGCAACTATTTTTGCAACACAATTATTGCAAGTATGACCATAGGTATCCCCCTTAATTCATGCCCCTTTTGTACACCGTTGCATAACTACTATTGAACTGGATATGTCGGACTCTGGACTAGAGCCCTGGAAAATCGATCAGCTGACCCTGCCCCTGTAAAGCCTAAAGTGCACGTGCCATCTCCGTCATTCTTGGGTTCCCGCTCTTCTCTTTCAGTCCCCAATCGGGTCATTAGGGCTTAGGGCTGCATCTAGGGCTGCTACACGCAAGTTCCGCCCGCCTCGCTTAGCCCACCCGAATTTTCGGCCAAACAAGTCCGTCCAGATCGAACCACCGACGACCCCATCGACCACCCTTTTCGACACCCTCACCTGTCGCTCATACATACAACATGGCTGACGCTGCTCCCCGTGGACGTGGTGGATTCGGATCGCGCGGCGACCGTGGTGGTGACCGTGGCCGTGGCCGTCGTGGCCGTGGCCGCCGTGGTGGAAAGCAGGAGGAGAAGGAGTGGCAGCCCGTCACCAAGCTCGGTCGTCTCGTCAAGGCCGGCAAGATCACCAGCATGGAGCAGATCTACCTCCACTCTCTGCCCATCAAGGAGTACCAGATTGTGGACTTCTTCCTCCCCAAGCTGAAGGATGAGGTTATGAAGGTACGACACCAAAAGAACACCAGCACCACACCGTACACGAAATTATCACACCCGAGGAGGAATTTGAGAGGAACAATTGCATTCGAATGGGAAAAGGATTTGCGCTATGCGACAAGCACGAGCGCAATTGCATATCCTTTTCCAAGATTTCGCGCAATTGAAGGACAACACATGCAAGAAGATTGATCGAGGCTCCAGTAACTAACATGTTCTTCTTCAACACCTACAGATCAAGCCCGTCCAGAAGCAGACCCGTGCCGGTCAGCGTACCCGCTTCAAGGCCATCGTTCTCATCGGTGACGGTGAGGGTCACATCGGTCTCGGTATCAAGACCTCCAAGGAAGTCGCCACTGCCATCCGTGCCGCTATCACCATTGCCAAGCTCGCCGTCCTCCCCGTCCGTCGCGGTTACTGGGGTACCAACCTCGGTGAGCCTCACTCTCTGCCCGTCAAGCAGTCCGGCAAGTGTGGATCCGTCGCTGTCCGTGTATGTATATCCTTGAGTCCCTTTATCGAATCGCAGAGTCAAGAAGCTTGGAACTGACTTTATCTTTCACTATAGCTCATTCCCGCCCCCCGCGGTACCGGCCTCGTTGCCTCCCCCGCCGTCAAGCGTCTGCTCCAGCTCGCCGGTGTCCAGGACGCCTACACCTCCTCTTCCGGCTCCACCAAGACCCTCGAGAACACCCTCAAGGCCACCTTCGTCGCTGTCGTCAACACCTACGGCTTCCTCACCCCCAACCTCTGGAAGGAGACTAAGCTCATCCGCAGCCCTCTTGAGGAGTTCGGTGATGTCCTGCGCCAGGGCAAGAAGTACTAGATTATTGGGAATAATGCTAGCATGATTTAAAGTTTCTCGAATCTTCTTTTTCCTCCACCATCCACCACAAACTTCTTATTCTCTCTCGGGCTGGCAGGATAAAAACAAAAAAGGGTGGCTTGCGGGTTGATCCCCCCCTCGGGCTCCGGTTGTCCAATTGGATGTATTTATCACGGGAAAAAGGGTTCACAAAAATAGCGAAGTCAGCCTTTCTACCAGTCCATTCGATGGGTTTCTCGTGGTGATTCTGGATGTCTTGTAGACTGTAGTGAGTTTGTAACCTATCAGCGATTCTGCTTTTGGAAATGGCCGGTTGAGGCTTGAGGGAGATCTACGCGATATTGTAGGGTCCCCACATGGCGCAGACTTATGGAGTTTGATGCCAGTGGCAGGTGGAGTATACCTGCAGCCTCTAGACGTAATGAGGCTCCATCTAGACCATTCATATACATATTACTGCATACTACGCAAGTGGTGTGGTGCATGTCCTCGAGGCTACTCCACTTGATCAACGAAAGTACATTGGGAATTGTGTCAAAGCATTTGATTGAACTAGAAATTCCCTCTAAACAAAGACGGAGTTGCCATATTGAAGTGTACGCAGGGCTTAGTGCTTCCCTACGATTTATCTGCATCTCCTCCGCTTCATCTCAGTAGATATGGAGATATTGTTCTCTCCCCCCACGACTATCATCAAAATGAGGTCACTGAGTGTGATCAATGGGATTGGAGAGATAGTCGATCCTCAAAGACTCCCACTTACGGTGATGCAAAGTCAATGCCCTAGGCCGCAGCCAAATGAGGAAAGGCAGGAACTGCATTTAGTGTAAAGAGTCGCCAGCGTACCTTCTTTTTTCTCATCTTCCTTCTCATCCTTCTCTCCATATCTCCAAACCTCAGTTCTCACTTCTCACCTGACATCCAGACTGGTCATCCAATCTACACCCAGCACCGTTCCTCCACCATGGAGGAGCATCCTGAACACTGGAGAAACACCCTGATGGGCTGGGACTTTTGGCAGGATGCGAAGCAGTACGAGGACAAAATCAGCCAAGAGCTGGATATCGGTAAGGTCGTTTTATACTTAAATAATCACTTGTGTCTCGTCTCATCACGTCATTTGAAAAGCATTCCATTAACTCTCGTTCAGCACTGGATCTCGACCTGCCCAAACGCTTCCCATTCAATCTGGTCCCCGAGGAGACTCCCACCAAGAGACAGCGTCGTCTAAGTATGTCTGATGCAAGCAAGACTGGCCTCCAGCGTCACTCGTCCCTGTCCACGGGGGTATCTCGATTCAGGGCCCACGAGCGCCGTACACGATCACCCTCCCCTCGCAAGGTAATGACATCCTCCCTGAACCATTTTACATCTCGCGGCTCGGCTCCCATGACGCTGTCTGCGCTTCGATCTGGACGGTCCTCGCCGTTCAAACAACCAGACCTGCCTCCGGGAGTTATCGTGAAGACGCGAGAAGTGTCCCCTTCATCGGCTCCTCCCATTTCTCGACAACCTACACCCACAGCGGATGACTTTGCAACTGCAGAGAGCCCATTCATCGGCTTCCGTGGTGGATTAACCTGGTCTGATCTCCCTCGGACAAAGAAGACCCTAGGTTTGGACCTATTCGGGCCATCCGGGGAGGAAACAAACGGGCCGAGTCGCCTGAATATTATTGAACTGGAGCCACTGTGTCAGTTTCGTTGCCTGCGATCGCTGAGAATCACCGGCATGCTGCAGTCTTATCAAGCATTCATCTGGCAGGCTGCCTGGTTGAACCTTGACCTCGAAGAGCTGTCCCTGGAAATGGGGTTGGAACCGGAGATTGACAGCACAGTCCACCGAGCACAGTGGAAAGCCATCGAAGACGGATGGGAAATGGACAAGAAACACTATGCCGAGCCGGTGTACCAGTGAGTTATTAATTTGCCGCAGACTGAGAATGATGTAGACCTTTTTAATATGGTATTTTCAAGTGGAAACCTCGGTGACGGGGCGCTACACCCCGATATTGGCTGTGGTGAATACCTTGACAAGCACAGCATCGAAAAGGCCAAGATCCTGGCCATGGCTAGAGGTCGGACATCTCAACGCATGAGTGTGAAGCATCTGACTCTGTCCGGCTTTGTCGTGGACGCAGGCCCGTTTCTACATTGGTTCGATCCACAGAGGCTACAAAGCATCAAGTTTAAAGGCCAGTGTCTTGACGCCGGGTTCTGGCTGCCACAGTCGATGGAGCATGTTATCGTGCGGTACCCGAGGAGGATCGAGTTGGAGCCTGTTGCGGTCAAGATGGTCTCTGGCGATCCGCAGAAAGAGTTGAAGGTAGTAGATATCTAGGGCGGGCTGGATGTGGGTCAGAGCTCATTTCTGGCATCTGATGATAAAACCCAGGCCCTTTTGCAGCTAATCAGCTGAAAGAAGGGTAAAGCGGTGGGTTTGATCGTTCCAAGTTGCTTCGTTCAACTTGATGTACCCTCGCATATTACTACCCGGTGATTATGGATGTTATGATCTAGTGATCTACGATATTGTATCCGACACTTATCAAAATAGTCATCACAGTGGCATTTGATACATGTTATTTTAACGATTGAATGGAGAATTGGAGAACCACGCTGTTACAATGACTCAAGGTCCAATTTCACGATGCCTCAGATTAGAGGCGAAGTACGAGTCCAAGAAGGTTGAAGGGACTTTGAAAGCGGACGATTGGTAAAGAGCCAACTTAATTCGTCCCCGGAATAGCGAGCCTGCCAGTAAGTCGTTGTACTCACAGCCTCAGATCCAATTTACGCGCCATCTTCGTCGGTAATGCGAATAGCGCCTTCGTTTCCAACGCCCGAGGACCAGAAACCGTCCGCATAGAGAGTACTAAAAGTACGTGAGTGAATATATCTCATGAGGGTAATGACACTAGTGACTTACACTCCCTGGGCATTATCATGTGACAGCAACAGCCAGTAACCCAGAATGCCTTGAGTGAAGATATCCTGGATGGCAAAAAGAACAGTCTCGACGTCAACACTGATCTTCAAAGCGAGGGAACCCGCAGCGAGGGCACTAAGAAATATGAACATTAGTACCGTCTCCCATAACTTCGTCAGGAAAGAGAAAAAGAGAGAGAGAAAGGGTAGCGTATCCAACATACATCGGGAACAACGCGAAGGCAACAAACCCAGACCCCGAAAAGGCTCCGAAGAACCTCGAAATCCGCGTATCCTTGTTCCTAGCCGCCCGTTGCGCATGGAACCCTCCGTGGTGTAACATCACCAGGTAGGACAGACAACTAATCGTCAACCAGACCCATCGTTGCTTGGTGTGGCCCGCAAAAGTACCCAACAAGCCCGTGGCCAGCATGACGAAGTTCGCCGCGATAGCAGCGAACAGGTTGCCACCCGGTAGACCGGAGATGAGCGCGAAATTGATGAGGAGTAGTGGAGTGGAGATGGCCCAGTTCACGTAGCGGAGCCAGAGGACTTGGCGGTAGTAGTCGTCGGCCGTGTTGGGGACATGTTTGTGGTGGTTGGTGATGTGGGCGTGTTTGTAGGTGATTCCTTGGCCGGTTGCGAGGGCGAGGTAGGTGATGAAGGAGATGGTGGTTATCAGGGAGGTCAGAGTGTGGAAGACTCGTTTGGACTGTGGAAAGGTGGGGTGTTAGCGGAATATTTTTTCTTTTGGAGGTTGATGGGTTGGGGGCTCAAGATTAAGCTTAAGCGTGAGATAAGATCGGATTTCTGGGGTAGAGGGGGTCTGGGCGTTGATACCAATGGGGCGCGGGCGGCGAGTGTGTAGAAGGCGAGGGAGGATACGCCCATCAAGACGGTGACGACCCTGAAGGTAATGTTATTAGATATGTGATCATAGATAGGGTTTTTATCGTTAGATTAGACTGGTAGCCATACCAAAGAGTACGCTTCCCCGTGTCATGAAGATCCTGGAAGAGCGGGGCGCCGGGGATCACGGTGGGGATGGGAGCCACCGAAGTGGGCGTGGTGATGGGCAGCGTAGCCGTAACCTTGGGGAACGAATCAAACTCGTTAGGGAACATCATCTTGAATGACTTGAGAACCGTTGCAAGATGAATGGACTAGAGTGTCTGGAGAGATTTGGACAGTAGAGCAGCAGAACGAAGCTGTTTTAAGGATCAGGGCGGAGGCGGAAATCAGGATTCGAGCTTCCAAGATGACGGGAAGACGTTGTCGTCATCGCCACTGGAAGCAGGAAAAGTCGTACGTATTGGGTGACACATTGCATGGATTCATATTGCGGGGTATTATTAATAGTATTCATAGGTATTATCATCATTCTCATGGTCAGCATTATTGTTGGCTGGACTGGGGGGTGCAGAATCAAGGAAGGGTACACTACAGGAAATGACAGACAAGACTATAGATCATTTTGCAGATCGGATGTAGATGATCTGCAGGAGCCGAGATTCAAATCGCTGACTCAATAATAATACATTTTTACATGCAAAGAACTTATGCAAAGAGTTAATATGTGTATAAATACAAGAGAAGCAACAAACTTGACAATCTCGCGTCACAGATGATCATCCCAATTCATCATTCAGCCAAATCTCCCGCCTCCGAGCTTCATGGCCTCGAGGTCTAGACAACGGGTGACGGAGCCTCAGCGGCAGCAGCCTCCAGCTCGCTGACTACCGAATCGCACCGATCGCAGATCTCATCGTTCGCCACCGGCTCCGGAATGGCATACCGCCAGCAACGGGCGCACTTGGAGGCTTGTGGCGCGTAGACGTACACTCGCCCCTTTTGTCCATCAGGTAGTTCACAGTCGTCCTCGTACTGCCATTCAGCTTGGGCAATCTCGGTGGGGAGAGCCTCGCTCGGGTCGGCCACGGTGACGGACGACACCACAAATAGGTCGGGTAGCTCGGAAAGGTACTGGTAGAAGACCGTGCTGCTCGTCTTGCCAGTCGGGGGAAGAACCAGGTGCACGAATGATTGCAGGGATGAGCCAAGTTGCTTCTTCCCACGGGCCTGCTCCTGCAGATTCTTGATGACCGAGTGTACGGCGACAACCTCATGGTAGCTGGTATCCAGGACGGGATCCTGCCATTCAGTCGCCGGGGTAGCTGCGATACGTCGCAACGGGTGCTCGCTCTGCGACCGGATCGCCTCCGGGGTATGGTCCCATGTCTCCTCCACGAGAAGCGGCGTGATGGGGCCTAGCACTTCTTGAAGGTGGTGATAGATGTAGTACAACGTCGTTTGGGCAGCACGTCGGCTGGTGCTGTTCTCACCCAGAGTATACAGTCGGTCCTTGATCGCCTCCATGTAAAAGGCTGAGAACTCGAGATTAGCCCAGCGGTTCATCGTAGCCACGGCCTTGTAGAACTCGAAGTTGTCGCAAGCCTTTTGCGTGGAAAGCACAAGGTCGGAAAGGTGTTTCAACGCGATACGGTCCACCTGCTGCAACTGCTCGTACGGGACAATGCACTCGGAACGGAAGTCGCCCAGCGCTCCAAGTAGCAGCTTGAAAGTAACACGAAACTTGTGTAGACTGGTGTGAACCGTCTGAAGCACCTGCTTTCCAATGACCACGTCGCGTGTGTAGTCGCTGCTAGCGGCCCACAAGCGAATAGCATCGGGCCCTAGGGCGTCATACGTTGGCGCTTGGTTCTCCGGCTGCTTCTTTCCTTTGCCCTTTCGTGGCTTGAGAGGAGGTAACAAAGTGCCATCCATGATGGTTTGAGGTGCAATGGTATTACCGATAGACTTGCTCATCTTCCGCCCATGTTCATCGAGGGTAAATCCATGAGTGATGAGATTGCGGAAAGGAGCAAGAGAGGTGTCACTATGGCCGGAGGCGATCCGATGAGCAATGTATGTCAGGAGGCCGGACTGGAACCAACCACGGTGTTGATCGGATCCTTCCAGGTAGACGTCAGCAATATGACTGCGGCCTTCAAGAGGGACGTCGATCTCTGCCCAGCTGGTCCCACTGTCAAACCACACGTCCATCGTATCAGTGCCTCGTCGGTAACCGACTGGGTCATCCCGCAGAGAGGGGAGCACCCAGACGGCGTCGTCAGCATCATCAGTCCACCAAGCATCGATACCCCGCTCTTCGATGGTCTTCATGATATGCGAGACGCTTTCCTTGGTCAAAACAGCTTCGCCAGTGGTTCGATGATAGATAGCAGGGATTGGGACACCCCAGGCACGCTGGCGTGAGATACACCATTCGCTGCGATTCTTGATAAAGCCGTTCAACCGATGTTTGCCAGCTTCCGGGACGAATCGAACATCTTCCAAGGCCTTGAGCGCGCTACTGCGAATATCGGCCACATCGGTGAACCATTGCTCAGTAGCACGAATGATAATCGGCTGCTTGGATCGCCAGTCGTAAGGGTACTTGTGCTCATATTTGTGCTGCGCAAGGAGATAACCATGGGAGTTGACGTATGCCAGTACAAGGTCATTACCTTCTCCCAACACGGGCTTCCCAGCGAGACGAGAGGGATCGTGCGGCATGGCTTTCTCCGTGAACCGACCTTCGTCGTTGACAGGGGCAAAGACCGGAATACCACGGGCGAGACAGGCTTCGTAGTCGTCCATACCATGGCCAGGTGCGCAGTGAACCAGCCCAGAGCCCGAGTCCGCGGTGACAAAGTCCGCAGCGATAACTGGCTGAGGATCGGCGTTGGCGCCCTTGAGGATAGGCCGGTAAGTAGTCTTGTCCGCTAGTTCGGAGCCGAGGATCGACGGCACAATGACAGAGAGCTCCTCCTTGAGCATGCTCTCGAGATACTCGAATCGAGATTGGGCGACTAGCAGGTTACCATGGGTCTCTGACTGCACAATCACGTACTCCAGTTCTTTATTCACGGCAATGGCGGCATTGGCAGGCAGAGTCCAGGGTGTCGTAGTCCAAATCACCGCATTCACACCATCCGACTTGAGTAAGGGGTCCGCGGATAGGTGCGAGGGGATATTCACCAGTGGGAATTTGACTAGAGCCGCGGTGGAAACGTGATCATCCTTGTACTCCAACTCGGCCTCTGCTAGTGCAGTGCCGGTCGAAGGCGACCAGTAGACGGGCTTGAACTTGCGATAGATGAGACCATGGTCAACCATCTCTCGGAAGATCCCCAGTTGACGCATCTCAAACTGCTTGTCCATCGTCTTCCAGTGATTCTCCCAGTCGGCCATGACTCCAAATCCGCGGAAGCCTTTCATCTGCTCCTTGACCGTTTGTCGGGCCAGCTGGCGCGCAGACTTACGGATTACCGCAGGACTAACAGAACCATCCACGACTCCCATTTCACGCAGGCCTTGGAGGGCCTTGAGCTCAATCGGCAAGCCATGGCAGTCCCAGCCAGGTACATACCGCACTTGTTTACCCCGACTCAATTGTACCCGGTTGATGATATCTTTTGTTATTTTGTTGAGCGCATGTCCAACGTGCAATTCGCCGTTCGCGTAGGGCGGTCCATCGTGGAGGACGAATGGTTTATTTGCCGGTCGTTGGCGGCGCTGCCAGGCGTAGAGCTCATCGGTGGATCGCTTGAGGTATTTCGTCTGGTCGACCGGCGACACTCGAGGGGGAAACGTTGACTTGGGGAGTTTTAGAGTCGACGTCCAGGACTTCGGGAGTAGCCGCGCCTGTTTGTGCATCCTCCCAGCATCTCCCCTTGGAAGTTTTGAAGACGTTGCGGGAGTTGCAAAGAATCGCGCAGAGGTTCGGTCGAGATGGGGATTCGGGCATTTACGGGTAATAACGGATGTTACAACGAACAGTCATACAAGTTTCATGAAAGATTGGTATTCTAGAAACAAAACGTTACATGCGATCTCAGATGTTTACAAACTTCCCAAAGAAAAATCCCGGAAATCATAGCTCGTGGTCGCATCGCCAATTGTATCTTAATGTTAAAAAAAGTGGCATATCCTACCCCAACGCCAACGACGATTGCATACCGAAGGACTCGACTAATACACCGTAAGGCAGCTCACCGCGCCGTTCTTCAGTACTTCGAACAACAACCCTGGAAACCCAAATAGCTCAGTATTGCCCAGCCCACCATCATGCCCGTCCGGATCATTTCGTTGTCCTCGGGCTGTGGTCTCCTCCCAGCCACCGAGGAACTCGACGCTGCTCTCCGGGCTGTCGCCCCAGCCGCGGTTTAGGACCATTGGTCGTTGCATGACTCGCTGCTCTTCAGGGCTGGCATTGGAGCCCTTCCAAACATCGTGCAGTCGCTTGGAGATGTCATCGTAGGATGATTCGGAGGTTAGACCGTTATCGGACTGGTCAAGGTGGATGGTCCACCGACTGCGACGGTGACGATTAAATGGGTATGATCCTGGTACGTTTCCATGCAAAATGATCTTCGTTACGGTCAGTTGTGGTAGAGAAGGTTGAGAAGAGGGCTCTGGAATTCCCGATTCAGGGAATGCAGGCCCTGGGGTTGTTGGATAAGAAATGAATGCATCGAACCCGTGATGGAAGTAGTTGAAGAAACATTCAGCAGGCAGTGAGTTTGGGTCACTGATGCTATTTGGAGATATTTCCTCATCCGAGTCATCCGTCACGCTGTTATTGGAGGAGTGGTCAGTATCTGGAATCTCGATTCCTGTCACAGGCGATGGACTCATGTGGAGAGGGTCCCCCGTGCCGCCATTGCCCGTTGCACGGTGGATCGATATCCGCCGGTCATGTTTTCGGTAGATGGCATCCGGAGGACCAAACTCGGCAATCATATCCTGAGGGGTGGTCTCCCCCAAGATGATCTGTGCTGGTGGATTATTTCGTCGCTCTACTTCTAACCTCCCGGCACCCAGAATATGAAACTCTTCGACTTCATCAGCAAATGCGTCGCGAGTCTTGCTGACCACGGCAGACGAGCGTGGATACTGAGGCTGCTGAGTGAATAGCTTGGCGCGAACCTCGGGCCATGAGGACCCTTGGAAAATGGCCATGGACGTTGCTGGCAGTGCAGCAGAGGATGAAAGCAACGCTACAAAGTCGCACGAGTCGGACCATGCGGAATGTTGAAGAGGAAATGAAAACGATACACCCGGGTATGATAGCACGTATGTGCCGTATTGCGACTGGTTCTCGTCCGGCAGAATGTATTCGCCTGGATAAGAAGGGCCAAAGAGACGGTTGTAGACATGCCGGAAGCCGGGACCTTGAGAGGTGGTGGAGGGTTCGGTTGACTTCGCCCCCTTGAGCACCTCCTGGTTCTTATATACCAAATTGCTCCGAGAGAAGTCTAGCACCTCGATCAAACGTAGTCTCTGGTCAGGTCCGTCGAACCGTAGTCGCAAGCCGTTAGCAGGCAACTTCAAGATGACGGGGTTGCGAAGAGGATCCGTTGAGGAATATGCCAGGTCAATCTCGGGGTATGTTTGGGGGTGAGACTTGACGCGAGTCAGGACATTGTGTAAAGAGGCACCGAGTGCTGCGCAACGATTAGCTATCTTGTCCAGAGCCTTTTAGATCTGGGACCTGAGGGGGAAACATGCTGATGAAGCCTAGGCCTTTGCCTGGGAAGATCTGAACCGGTGCCGATCGGGCGGTCATCGTGGCTGCAGTGCGCTTGTTCTCCAAATCATCGAGGGGCCAGATGAGAGGGGGAGACGAAGCAAGGGAATTACCGATAAGAAGCTCGCGGGGGCTTACAATGACGCCAATCATGTGAGAGGGGAGCATGACAGAGGGCCGGTCACGTGTGATCATCTACTTATCAGCTTATCGTAACTGACCATACCAATCTTTAGCCCTGTCGCAGGTAAAATCGTCATCAAATAGAGAGTACCAAGAGCGTGTCACAGATGCAAATGCCATTATAGTTCAAACCTGTAGCTTTAAAAGACAGCTCTCTCTCTATATAATTTTAAATCAAAGATAGCTCTTCTCCTGGTCAGTGTGAAAACCTACTATGGGGCGGCGTCCGAGATGGGACGGTCACGTGGGGTTTGTTTATGTTTTGCCCAAAGGGATCCATCTGCCCGCATCCTCGTTTCTGCACTTGCACTTGCGACCCATCGGCAACCCGATTTCCATGCATTGATCTTCGTTACTTCGGTTTAAAGATTGACGGAGATCTATTTCACTGAACACATTATTGCAAGCTTCTCCCAACATGCCCGCCCCAGGACGGGCAACCTCTGCGATTCCGGCCGCCGCCAGGCGGACGGGTTTGCGCCAACCCACTCGACGAGCCGGCTCCGCAGCTCCCGATCGACAGGCATCGCCGGCAACTTTTGCGAAACCAGCTGCCTCTTCGATTGCACGTGTACAGAAGCCGAGTGTCGACCAAGCTAGCACGATCAACAAGCGAAAGGATAGGGAATTCGAAAGAGAGATCAACGAGGACACAAGCATCCACGTGGTGGTGCGCTGCCGAGGACGGAATGAGCGTGAAGTCAAGGAAAACAGTGGCGTTGTCCTCTCCACCGAAGGTGTGAGTGGAAAGAACCTAGATCTATCCATGGGACCAAATGCGGTCTCAAACAAGACATATGCCTTCGACAAAGTATTCTCGCCAGCAGCGGACCAGACCATTGTGTACGAGGAGGTGGTACTTCCTATCTTAAATGAGGTGAGTTGAGCAGATTCGGTTTTTGAAATTGTTCAGGCTGACTCGGACCACAGATGCTCGCCGGATACAACTGCACGATTTTTGCATATGGTCAGACAGGAACCGGAAAAACGTACACCATGTCTGGAGACATGACCGATACTCTGGGGATTCTATCAGACGATGCAGGCATTATACCGCGCACCCTTTATTCGCTCTTCCACAAACTTGAAGATACGGAAAGCACAGTCAAGTGCTCTTTCATCGAGCTGTACAATGAGGAGCTTCGGGATCTCCTTGCGGCTGATGACAACACGAAGCTCAAAATATATGAGAATGAGAAGAAGGGCCATCTTGGCACTCTAGTTCAAGGAATGGAGGAAACATACATCGACTCGGCATCAACCGGTATCAAGCTGCTACAGATGGGCAGTCACAAGCGCCAGGTGGCCGCAACAAAGTGCAATGATCTTAGCTCGCGCAGTCATACAGTCTTCACGATTACGGTTCTCACCAAGCGCACAACCGAGTCTGGCGAGGATTATGTGAGCTCTGGCAAACTCAACTTGGTGGACTTGGCTGGTAGCGAGAACATCGGACGAAGTGGTGCCGAGAATAAGCGAGCAACCGAAGCTGGCTTGATCAACAAGAGTTTGCTGACTCTTGGTCGAGTTATCAATGCTCTGGTGGACAAGAGCTCGCACATTCCGTACCGGGAGTCGAAGCTGACCAGGCTCCTGCAAGACTCTCTAGGTGGTCGCACGAAGACATGCATCATCGCGACAGTATCTCCCGCAAAGACCAACCTGGAGGAGACAATCTCAACTCTCGACTATGCTTTCCGAGCCAAGAACATTCGCAACAAACCTCAGATTAACTCCATGGTGTCTAAAAACAAGCTGCTCCGTGAGATTGGCATGGAAATTGAGAAGCTGAAGAGTGAGCTCATTGCCACGCGCCATCGCAATGGTGTCTATATGACCCCAGATGCGTATGAGGAGATTACCACGGAAAGTGAATCCCGGCGAATTGTCAACGAGGAACAACGAGCTAAGATTGAGTCCATGGAATCGAGTCTGCGACACAAGGTCCAGGAGCTGTTTTCTCTGACGGCCAACTTCAACACGCTGAAGCAGGACAACGAGAACACTCAGGCCAAGCTCAAGAGTACGCGAGGTATCCTCGAGCAAACGGAATCCAGTCTCAAGAACACTTCGGAGAGGCTGGATGAAGAGACCGTTCTGAGGAAAGCTCACCAAGCTACGGAAATTATCCTTCGTGACATTGGTGCGGGTCTGCTGTCTAGCTTAGATCATACTGTTGAAGATATCGACGGTCTGCACGCCAAAATTGATCGAAAGAATGACCTGGAGCTTGAAAACCGGCAGACGTGGGAGGCATCCACCGGCGAGGTGTCTGATGTCACTCAACAGATTGATGCGCGCATGGAAAGCTTCCAGGCTCAGCATGCGGAGCTTCTAGAGATCATGTCCACCAGAATTCACCAATTTATGGGCGACGAGCTCAATGCTGTTCAATCAACTCGGTCACAGCTTCAGCAGTTTGCAGCATCTTTTGACAAGGTCGAAGCCGATGCGAAGAAGCAAACTTCAAGTGCGCACGACGAAATGAACGAGGTTCTCGAGGAGATCAAGATTCTTCGTGAGGATGTGAAGACGAAGGTTGGTGAAGGCCTGAACGGCCTTTCGGCCGCAGCTGCGCGAATTTCAAAAGAAGTCATTGGCGAGTTCTCGGAGTTCCACTCCCAGCTTCATTCGTCATACAGTACCCTGGGCAAAGACTTCAAGTCCATGTTCGAGGACATGGCATCGCATCTGGACCAGCAAAAGTGTGAGATCAACAAGCTGCGACTCGAGCTTCAAGAAGCAAATCGTCAGTCGGTAGAGGCCAACCGCAAGGCCTCTTCCAACCTTGCTCAAATCATGGAAGAAGAGCAGGCCAATGCCCAGGCGGAACGGGAAACCTTGATGTCGCAGATTCGGCACCTGCTCGAGGACTCCAATCAACGACAGTCTGCTCGCCTCAAGAGCAAGTACGAAGTTGTTCGTAATGATATTTCGGCATCCGGTGATTCCCTGGAGCAAGCCACTGCGCAATATGACCGCCATGTCGATGAATGGATCTTTAAGGAAGAGCAATTCGCAAAGGACGTGACGGCATCCCGGGATGACATTCGAACCAAGATGCAGAACGACTGGGAGGTAAGTTTTACGTTGCATCATTCTGTTTGAGAAGCTGAACTAATCATCTTAGAACTTTGATCAACGCAATGCTTCCATTCAGCGAGCCACCGAGTCGGTACACCAGGAGACTGTGCGAATTGTGGATGCTCAGATGAGCGACATGAGCAAGCAAATGGAAGCTCTGGATGACTTTGTCGCCAAGGCTCGCTCTCACAATGGTCGCTTCCATGAGGCACATCTTGGTAGTCTGGACGCCATGGCCACTAATGGTCGCAACTCGCGCACAGCCATTCAGGAGCAGCTTGATGGCCTCTATGGACGTGTAAGCGAGCTTCAGGAGGATGTGGACATGCATACGCAACATCTCGAGGAAGCGGCTGCCCCCCTACTTGAGGAGGTCCGCCAGCCACTCTCTGAGCTACGCGACAACATCCAGAGCCACCCCATGAAGGAGTATCTTCCTACAGGGGCGACTCCCAAGAAGCGAAAGTATGAGTACAGCACGGATTTGCCTCGTACTGAGTCACATGAGGGAATTCGTTCCCGCCACCGGACTTCCAAGCAATTCACAGCCCTTCCCTTCAGTGAAGAGCCTCAACCTGCCACCATTGCCAGCTCCCCGGTCTCTTCGCCATCCAAAGGTTTCGTTTACAGCGACGCCGCGGAAGAGGTAGGGACTCATCCTCCATCATCCGGAATCAATTCGTCCAACACTGGCCTTAGGGAAGTCGATTTAAACGTCGCCAAACAACACGCGCACGATACTGACGACGACACTGCGCCCGTCAACAACCCTGAAATTCCTGCATCCGCGCCTCCCATGGCCCTGGAAGAAACCCCCGATATGGAAGAAATGGAGCAGCCACCCTTGAAACGCCGCCGCTCTGCCTCCAGTTATACTCCCGTTGAGACCAAGCTGCCCCAGAAGATGCTGTCCAAGAAGATGGCCGGCATGATGGAAGGCAGGGAGAATGTGCCCCCGTCCGCTATTGGCGGCGGGCGCAGATATAGGAGTCGCAACGCGGAATAAATTGTTGCTCACCTTGCATTACATACGTCTTTCTTTCACCTCTCTTCGTGTTCTCTTTTTTTTATTCCTTTTTCACTGTCGAGTTTACATCTTGATACCCAATGTCGCTGGTCTTTTCCCCTTCTGGACTGGAGTTTCTGGCTGAGAAAACCATGTGGGAGTGTCTTTCACTTTTGGCTTCTTTTGTTTGCATAGATTGGAGGTTCCATAAACTGAAGCATCAGTGTTTTCCATCTGGCGTTTTTGCGTTCATTACTTCTCTCATATGGTATTCATGTACTAAAGCCACACTTGGTCTTAATGGAGTACCTGCATTTCGACCTCTGTCCCAAAGAATCTTCAATTCATATAGCCAAAGATTAAAAGAGAAACGATGGTATACCCAGCAGGCAAACGGGGCCTGTCAGTAGATCAACTCGGTAACGCCAATGTACCTGTCAAAATTTGCGCCAAAATTCAATCCTTGTAGATGAAATTAATATCAAGCAAGTAGGACCAAACCCACATCGCCTTATCAAGCGCGTCATTCACTCTGTACTCCTTCCTGCTTGGCAGCCTCATTGCTCGCCATATGTTCATCTGTCGCAGTCTTCTGCCCAAGCAGTCCTTGACTTTCTTCATCCTGAACCCCCTCTCCTTCCTCGGGAGGTGCCACATCCGCCGCATCAATAACCATTTGCAACTCGCGCATCCTCTTCGCAAACTGATCCATCATATCCTCCAACCGAGGCGCCTTATCCTTCCCTACTTCACCGGGAATCCCCGCCGTCCCATAAATCTTCAACATCAACCCGTGCCCCGGCGCGTCACTGGTATCGTGGTTATCGAATGTTGGCGCCGGTACCATCTCGCTACTGAGTACCTGCCACGTCGGCGAAAAACTCTTCGCTGATGTTACGCGGTACTGGGGCTGTGGTACGCTCGAGCCTGGGGATGGATGTTGGGCTGCGAGGGTGGACGGGTTCGCCGGTGAAGTGGACATGGACTTTGTACCACCTGCGCCGGCTGTGACGGGCGCGGTTGTGCATGGGTCGGTTGGTGTAGTCCCCGCCGCGGGTACGGTCACCGGTTCAACGTCTAGCACGATGTAGTTGTCGCGGACCCCCGGTATCGGCGGCGGGAGGAGCGCGGACTTGTCATTGTCGTGGTGTTCTGCGGGGTTGTGCGATGGGTTTGTTGAACGTCCATCGGCTTTTCTGGATCCCGGGGCGGCCTCGTGCTGAGCTTCCAAGCTGCGTAGAGCGGCTTCCGTTACAATGTCCGTGTCGTCATCGGAGAAGATATAGTGCACTGTTGGGTGGTGGTGGTCTGATGTATGGGCATCTTGGATCAGAGTGAAGAATGGCTGGAAGGGCTGGTGGAAGCCTCCTGTGAGATTTTCTTCTCCATCGTCGTGCCCCAGGTCGTCTGTCGCGCCGTCGTGGGTTGGAGAGGTGATCGGCGAGGCGTGTTGGGGTGGAGCCTCATCTATAGGGTGGTCATCGGATATGCGGAGGGACTGGTCGCTCGGTCGGGCCGAGGTGGTTGGGCGAAGTGGACGGTCGGTGAAAGAGGACTGTGAGGAAGGGGAGAGAGGATGAGTCGGGTTATTCACAGACATGTCCGTCGCTACATGGCCGAATTGGAGGAGGTGACTGGGATGATGTCGCTTCCCCAGAGCTTCTTATCGATAGCTGCACGTGATGCCATTGCCAAGTGGGGTTTACTTAATCTACTCCTTTGATGTTGACAGCATCGAGGTAATGCAGGTAACGATTCTCAAGTTGAATGAGAATTTGGGCATATGGATATTTCTAAATATGCCATGGACATTATCGGATGGGGATGTACAAAGTCCTAGTAGTTTCAGGTGGCGTGATTTCGAACTGAGATGAGCACATGGTGGACATATATTCGCCATTCCCTTGTCCGTTCGAATTAACTGATCCCTGGATCCCGACGTCGGTGTCCATTGAGATCCGAATCCACATAGATCAATCATACAATATCTACCTCCTATGGTGTTGATAGATATGATTCAGTTTACGAATTGAGTAATAGTTTGTGAAGTCCCGGAAAAGCTCCGCTCAACAACCAAAATCTCAATGATCAGATAGATGTATGATGTAGCTGGCCACTAAGTTAACGTGACTGATACCAAGCGCGATGATCATCTATGAACAGAGGAGAAGACCGAGGAAAGCACTGGAGTAGAGGATATAAAAAGTTGACAAAGAAAGGGTATCACTGAATCAACCCGCCGAACGCCTGCCGCGAGGGGAAATGCAAGTACGCAGTCACCGAGACCACTATTTTCCTTCTTGGACCCACTCGAACTCTGGTCATTGTTAGTGCATCGGAATACACTAGAGAAAAATCTCGGGTAGAAAGATAGACACTCACTTTGACGACACATTGGGCACAATCCCTTCGAAGAGTCTTGTTGGATCCAAGTCATGAGGCAATGCTGTTTACCACGGTATCAGTCGTTTTCCCCCTCCGCACATCAGAACGCGTCGATAGTCTCACCATATGAAACGAGTGGCCGCATTTACCAATCACTGATATTATAGAGAGTGGAGATTAGTATGGATCCAAGGTAACCCGAATTAGCGGTAATGGGCGCATCGTAGCAACTCACAAAGGGCGCAGTCATCGCCTGGGAATTTGCAGGTCGGACATGTGCCGTCGAACTGGACGCGGCAGATACCGCACACCTCGTCCTCGGGCATGTCCCAATGCCAGGTGGCAACGGCATTCCATTCCTTCAATGTGACCTTCATAGTGTGACTGCAAGATCAAGATGTTTGGATGAGAAGCCCGTGGAATAGAAACAAAATGGTAGTGGGATGGAGAGAAGCAAGTCGGGTCCGCTTATCGGCTTATCAAAGTTTCTCGTTGTTATCGTGTTTATCACATGAGACGCTTCTCCGCACCTCCTCCACACCTTCCGCTCCGATGTAAATCGAACTTGACATTGACATAAGGAGGCTTTTCCCACCCTTTCGATCATGGCTACTATGGCCGCTCGCTTCGGTGCTTCTCCCGCTCGTCTTTTTCGCATAAATATGAGCTCTACTACCCGTCCTGGACAACAGGCTCGCCATGTATCCTTCTCCTCCTACTTGGTCACCCCTACTCAGCTCAATGAAGCTCTCAAGAAGAACCCGCCGACTAAGATTTCGACTGCTCCGCGAGTGATTCCCCTCTGTGCAGCATGGTTCATGCCGAATGACCCCGAAGGCCGCAAGGGCATTGACTCATTCCGTCAGTCCCGCATCCCGCAGTCCCGCTTCTTCGACCTCGATGCGGTCAAAGATCATGACTCGCCTTATCCCCACATGCTCCCGACCTGCGAGACATTTGCTGAGGCAATGAGCGAGCTTGGCATCCGCCGTGACGATGAGGTGGTGGTCTATGATACGGCTGAGCTGGGCATCTTCAGCGCTCCCCGTGTGGGCTGGACCCTACGTGTATTTGGCCACCCCAATGTTCACATTCTCAACAATTACCGCCTCTGGACCCGCGAGGGTCTTCCTACCGAGAGCGGCGAGCCTGCTCCCGTCGAGAAGACCAAGTATCCCGTGCCGACTTATGATTCCAAGTTGGTGATTGCCTTCCGCGAGATGAAGGAGCTGGCATTGGACTATGGCAAGGAGGGCGCCGAGGAGGTCGAGATCCTGGATGCTCGCTCGTATGGCCGCTGGGCTGGTACTGACCCCGAGCCGCGTCCCGGTCTTTCCTCGGGCCATGTCCCAGGCTCTAAGAGCTTGCCGTTCCAGGAATTGCTGGACCCTGAGACCAAGACTTATCTTCCCGCCGAACAGTTGAAGAAGGTTTTTGAGGATCACAAGGTTGATCCTTCTCGATCAATTATCAGTTCATGTGGCACTGGCGTAACAGCGACGGTCATTGACACTGCTTTGGGAGTGGCAGACTATGGCAATCCTAATATCCGTCGGGTATATGACGGTAGCTGGACGTGAGTTACAGACTATCACAGGCATTGTGTTTATTGATAAGATTACTAACATGGTTCTAGTGAATGGGCTCAACGAGTCAAGGAGTCTGATGGCCTGATCAAGAAGGTCAAGTCGTAGAAAATCCACGAGGGTGCAATCCTCATGAACCTAAGGACGATGGACTGGACCTTTGCTTTTAGTGACTTTCTATCGCGTTTAGCTCTTCTTGATTCCCCGTTTTAGACGATACTCCACTCCTTATTGTTGAGATGCTCTCTTCAAGCATCTACATCACCTCTAAATGCATCCCTCCTACATCTTTCCTGCACATATCTCTGACATCTTCCATCAATTCCACGTCACTTGATCTATTTAAGTTGTTAGGTTCACGGAGTACTCCGTACTTGGTCAGGAACCGCAAAAGTCGTAGCTTAGTCAGCCCCATCTAGGTCGTCGTCGCAACAGCAACCTTGAATCTTTGAAAGCTTCTCGAATCCAGAGTGAACAACCAGCCCTGCTGCTCTCCTGATAAATTTCCCCCCAAGGTTAAAGATGCTGCAGATGATCTCTTATCCCAACGCTTCTCATTGTGAGTGTAACTTCCGCCATTTCACCATCCGCGTCATACCGACCACCCGCCCTCAGCGCCCCCACATTCTCATGTCCCTCCATCGCCCCAAACCTCCTTCATCGGCTCTCTTTGCTGACCACCCCCCGGCCTTCTAGTCGCGGCTGTCAACACATCCAGTTCCCCGGTCTAGGGCACATTTGCCCTTTGCCCTTCCCCGATTCTCATTCATACTCGCCGAAAAAAGACACTCTTTTTAGTGCCGCCATGTCGACCGGACGCAAGGTCTTTCATTGCGCTGTGGACGAGACGGCCTTGACCACCAACATCAGCGAGATCAAGAAATGGACCACCAACGGCGCCATCGATCTCATTGTCCCTCTTTACAGTAGGTATTTCGATACTTTTGAGGAGCAGTCCCTTCCGACGTTCCTCCTCGCTGGTGACTGGCTGATCTAACTTTCTTTTTCTCCCTTCCTCTTTCCAGCCCTCGAACGGCTCCACGCTCTTAAGCGCGCAGGATCGCAAACCGCCATCAATGCCCGCGAAGCTGTTCGTTTCCTCGACCGAGTTACCTCTGGCAAAGACCAGATTACCTCCGACCGTGTTACCCTGCAGGGCCCGATGGAACAGTATGAGCGCTGGGAGGATGCGGAGAAATTCTTCTTGCCCGAATTCGAGGAGGAGCCCGAGGCGATGGACGAAGGGGTACTTACCGAGTCTGTGCCCGAAGAGGCTGCAAAGAACAATGGAACAGCTGCCCCGGACGACTTGTCGCAGATGCTGCTGAGCAAGTTGAATTTCAAGAAAGACGCCGATGCCGCATCCATCACCTCTGCCGGTTCTCCCAGTGTGCCAGGATCGCGCACTTCCTCCCGCAGCTCGCGCACCAGCCCCGAATGTGCTCAGCACGAGAATGGTACTACCCTTAAAGGAAAGCCCAAACCCGGACACCAGCGCACCGCATCTGGTTCTACCATCCCAGTCGTTCCGCCCGTGCTGCGCCCTTTGCTGAGCGCGCTGCTGTGGCGTATCCACAGCGGCCCGGACGCCGACAACTCTGCCAAGACTTGTATTCTGGTGACGAACGACCGCGCGACCCAGGTGTGGGCGCAAAAGTTTGGTATCGGAGTCAAGAACATTCTCCAGCTACGCACTGCCATTCAATACGAGGAGCGCGAGTACAAGAACCGTTGCAAATACGTCGAGAAAATCCAGACTCAACCTACGGAACAACCCAAGACCCTGCTGTCGTATGAGGAGGACTCTGACGAGGATGAGCTGGTGTTCGTCCCCCGTGGTGGCCGTGGCGGCAAGGGATCTTCTTCGCGCGGTGGCCGGGGTGGGTCCACACGTAAGGCTGCCCCGAAAGCCGCGCCGGTTACCGTCGAGACTACTCCCATCGAGGTCCCTACCCAGCCTATTGATCCAGACTCGTTCAGCCGCTCCCTGGGTGGTGCAGCGAGCAAAGTGCCGGCTACCGTGGACCTGAGCAACCAGCAGGGTGCTGCTCGTGGCACCGTTGGGGCTTCTCGCCGCTCGGGCGGACGCCGTGGAGGGTCCTCTCGCGGCCCTGGACGAGGCAGCGGTCGTGGACGCGGTAAGCTATGGGTTCCTTGAAGGTAAGGCCGGGTCTGCGGCAAAGCTCGACGTGATCGAGCATTGCTACAGATCGAGCATCTCTTTTTTTCGTGAACCAAGTGCACTCCAGAACCGGAACGGGCTTGTCTTTCTTTCCTTTGCAGGACGGATATGATCGCGCGAGGGAGACTCTCCGACTGGGAGTCCCCACAGGACGTGTTTACTATCTTCCCAATCTCCCCATCTCCTGTCTTCCACTCGGCAATGGCTTCCAAACCACGTGGGCATTGATCGGATACTCCAGACAATCGCGATGCGGTGGACGAACCCCTGGAGAAAATCGATTCGCGGCTTCAGTGCTGCATAGATTGACAACCCTTGGAAAAGAAACACCCCTCGTGCTGATTTGTACTCTGGAATTTCCTTGAGAGAATATGAACTACCCCCTCCCATAGCTTTCCACTTTGACATCCGAGAGGTTGCTTTTGGGCCTCGTGCGGTCATGCATGAGGGTGGATTTGCATTTTACTCAATTCTAGTACGAGAGGGTCGAATACAAGCTTTGACTATTTATTTTCCCCCTTATTTCAGTCTATCTAAACGTGCACTCTGGTTGAGGTCGTAGTAGTATAGTAGTACAGCATACGTTCAGTACTTTCGGGCGATCGCATGAAGCTTCCAATGGGACGGGACTTCCCCCGCGTGACCGACCCGTGGGACTTGCATTTCATCACTTGACAAACTCACCTCCTCCTCTCTTTCCTCCTCTTTTCTTACAAACTCAGGCAATTCTCAGTCTCTCCACCCCCATTTCTAATATAACCCACTAGCATCATCTCACACACTCTCAAAATCATTTCCACAATGTCCAGCGCCATCGACGAAACTCCTCTCAGCGCCTTCCCGCACGAGCGCCGCAACTCGCTGGAGAAACACCTCCAAACGCGCCCGGACATGCAGGACCTCAAGAACCGCCACATCCTGCTGAATACCAATGTGGCACCGTACAGGACCTTGTCATTCTAGACAGACGTCTCTCTTTGACTAACACGTTCCACAGATCGCTCCAGTCTGCCCAGCAGGAACTGGACCGCCAGCGCGCGACGGACAACCTGAAGAAGAACCTCGAGAAGCGACCTGAGCGGGATGAGTTGGTGGAGCGTATATCTCCCCCATCCTTCTCTTTTTCTCCCCTTTTTTTTGATTCTACAGTTTCCACACACACTCTTCTTCTTTTACGCGTTACTACTCCCCCGGACTTTATCACTATCGTCACGGCGTTGTACTAACCAGCAAAGGTAATATCCTCCCCGCTTCCACCGCCGCGCCGGCCCTGCAGGCTCAAGCCCGTGAGCTCGAGCGCCACATGTTGGCCGATAACCTGGAGCACAAGATTCAGAATCGCCCCGAGCCAGAGGCACTTATTACCCAGGGGATTTTGACGGAGGATGAGGATCCTCGCTCGGCCTGATTGCGCTGCGGGTGGCTGCTTTGTGCTGTTGTTCTGCGGGGGTTTACGTTTCAGATTGCGTTTCATGGATTTGGGAACGTCCCATCGAAACGCAAGCCTAGCCTTCTCTGGACTTGCACTTTGAGACTTGAGGCTTCCCGCGGACACGGTCGAGGCTATGGATGATACGATGGTTTCTCATGGCGTTCCTTTTTATTTATTTCTTTTTTCCCCGTGGTTATCTTTTCCGTTGTGCTTTGTGTTCACCGTTCTACGCTGCTTCGGCTTGCGGGTGGTGATGTCACCGTGACGCTTTCGTCGATAGCCCCCACATAATTAATTCTGGTTATCGTTCCCCAGATTTTGTAGTCGCAGAGTTCCAGTGGCCGGTCTTGATCTTATCATAGAGAGAGTAGCGTGGCTGGGCGTGATTGTTTAATGCTTGGGTGGGTTCGACTTGGAAGTTGGATACTTGTCTCAACTGCGGAAATGAATTCCGATGTTAATAGCAGATCCTGGATGCTTCTAACTTGTACACAATTTCCTTGTTCAGTAGTCCTGATTAGCCCAGATAGCCAATTAAGCAATTTTCCAGTGCTTCATAGATACATACCTCGGGAGTATGCATGAACTTCCGTTGCTCTGGACTGGTGAGTAGTGCACCAATACTGAAGAGAACCAAAGTGTTATATTCGGATGCCGATATTTGATTGACCGTATTACTGACGAGGCTTGTGATTATATAAATGACAGCGTGACCTTTTCCTCATATTGTTGTCAACAAATGGCTGGACCAGAAAGATAAGCACTGGTGCATTCGTTTGCAATTGATGTCGCTTTACCCCTTCTATCAAGTGTTCCAATGGTACCGCGATGTATGAAATCGAGTTTCAACGAAAGTTTGGCGAATATAAGACCCTACTCAACGTATCCTCGAAGATCAGTGCTGACTCCAGGCAGGTCTTTTGGACCTTAGGCAATAATATTATAGGTAAGAACTCTTCGGAAGCCGCTCGTCCAATGACTATCTTGTGCATTCAGACGGGGCTCGAAGATCGGCGTTGATTGCAAATTCCTTTTGCTGGATTCATCGAAGCCTGCAGGATAAAGAAGATACAGGAAGTGATGGACAGTCTAATATTGTTTTTATCAATCAACAATTGCTGTGAAAGCACTGCAACGAGTAGGATAAGCATATACGGGCTATAGGACCCACTACCTTGCTGATGCAGTCTCATAACACAGAGAGCCCGTTTTTCAAAGCTCATGATTACAGATTATACGAGTTCGTATAGATTTTCAGTTTTAGCTTCTGACTGTATCAATGGGTGTCAACTTCCACTGGCACCGACAGATCCGGAGTCCATCCACTCGGCCGCTCACTCCCTCGCACCAGGATCCCGTACGCCGCTCGCTCCACCTTCTCCACACTGTTCTGCATAACCTCCTTCTTCTTCGAAAGATCCTTATACATGGATGCCCGGTGTCGTCCCGAAACGCTCAGCGCCTCACATCGAGCTCGAATAGCGCGCAGATCAACCAGGATACCCGCTTTCGCAGCGTCCGTAGGCGTCACCTTCCCGGAGCTCAAGGCCGTCACGGCAAATCGCATCATTTCACCGGTGAGATCGAAAATGCCCATCAAATAGTCTTCTTCCGTCACCAAGATTCCGGGTGACCGGGCTGCGACTTCTGCGTGGGTGATCAATGTTTCAGTGCGGAGGTAGTGGTCGAATGAGATCGCTTCGATGAACTCTTGGACACCGCCGCTGACTTGACGCTGGTAGCGCCAGGATTTGATACCGACGGTATCAGAGACGATTGTGGCAAAGTGCTTGTGGATCTGTTCGAGGCGAGCGTCGTTCTCTTGTGTGATATTTGGTGGGATGGGTTGGTTTGTGGTCCGTACACGCTGTAGGGCAAAAATTCTATAATTTTTCAGATTAAAAGATTAGTCAATTTTCGTCTTGGCTTCACCTTTGGGGAAACCTTACATTTTCTTGCTGAGCGCGGTGATGTCGCGACTGGCCTTGATGATGCGCTCACGGCGGTCATGGTGCTCATCGAGCTCGTTACGGAAGTTCTCAAAGATTGAAATCGTCGGACTCACGGACTCCGTCGAGTCCATTTTGACGACAGTTTGCCCTTCCCAGGAGCGCTTTGTACCCATTGAGGAGGTTGAAGGTTGGAAGTTGGAGAAAGTGGAGTTGAGATGGCACGAGGAATTACAACACCACCTGATAAGCGATAAGTGATAAGATATGAGAGAGAAGCGATAAGGCGGGATCGAAATCACGCCTGACAACGAGCTCTTGACAGATCTACATCGCGAGTACAGAGTTACTAAGTGCCAGCTGAGTATTGAAAATACAGTCTCCATCTAGAGATGGCTGAAACAGGAGGTCATAGTTCAATCTGAGATGCTTTGCTATAGGCATTGTCCTGTGTGCTTTCTATTCCATGCGGACAGGGCTCCACTAAGTCGAGTGTAGGCTATGTTTTGCATCGGAAAGGACAAAAATAATTCATATTTCCCTCTTTTTAGTTCGATTGCATAAAACTGCCTACGGAATTTTCACGACGGCTCTCCCTAGGATTTCGTCTTTTGTAATCCGTCGAATGAGATTTGGTGCTTCAGAAAAGTCAAACACCTCGATCGCAGGTGTGATAACGCCATCGAGGGCGAGCTGTAGCAGCTCAGTCATTTGCTCCTCGGATCCTACCGAAGAACCCTTGATGGTAAGCCCTATTTTAAATTAGCAACTGTAATACTGATAACCCAGGAAATCAGGGGAGCATACCTCGTGCAGCGCAGAGAGTGGCCGAAACGGGGAGCTCGATATCATTCCGTGGAAGACCGACACAAATAATATGGCCCATATTTCTGACCAAATTTGGCGCCACTTGGAAGGCCTCCTTCGTGCCGGGAACAACTACCGTCGCATGGGCACCCTCTTCCGTGAGCTCGAGAACTCGCTTTGCGACATCTTCGGTCTTGAAATCGATGAAGACCTCTGCACCAGAGCTGAAACTGAGGTCTCTCTTTTCATCACCACTGTCCACTGCAATGACGCGGAGCTTTTTGACACGTGCAGCGAGTTGAACGCCAATATGGCCAAGACCTCCACCAGAACCTGAGATAACCACCCAGTCACCGGGCTGTAACTCGTTGTCCAGGTGGGCCAAGGCACCGGCCATGGTGAGGCCGGCACATAACAGTGGAGCAGCAATCTCGTCAGGGACTCCATTCGGAATCTTGGTGAGAAACCGAGCATCGGCGATGGCATATTGCTGCAAGGTACCAGGAACGTGTCGGCTGGTGTTTAGTTGCTTGGGACAATTCTGGAAGAAGCCTCGTCGACAGACGGAACATTCGGTACAAGCGTTGTACAGCCACTTGAATCCCACGCGCTGTTCCATTAAAGATGACGAGACATTGGGACCTGCCTTAACAACAGTTCCTACGCCTTCATGGCCAATGATGGAGTTATAGATACCCCAGCCAAGTACAGCGCGGACTTCCGAGTGGCTTGATACATGTAACTCTTATTAGCAATCCCGCGCACGGAAAGGGACGAGAGCGTGTCTCACCAAATGCCTGTGCAGTTCAACTTGATAAGAACCTCATTTTTACCTGGGTTTCCGACCGGTACATCGTCACGCAAGACAACTGTAAAGCTCTCTCCAGGGTTCTCAACCACGGCGGCTTGTTGCAGATGTGGGATGGACATTGGCACTGTCGAGGCACTCGAAGGGCCGAGGACGTAGAATGAAATGTTTGGAAGAAAATGTCCACCCGAAAGTGATCTATAGTAGACGATTAGTTTTGAGGTTAAGTGAATGTATGGCTTGAGAATGAACTAAGCTGTGGATTCAGCCATAATTGATGGTTGGAGGGGCGTTCCCCACTGCCGAACGAGCTGCCGACCCTCGGGAGAGCCTGACTCTATATTTCTGCTGTGCTTTTCTTTTGCGACGAAATCTTCAACCAATAGGGCCAGTTGGGAACATTAATCTGCACTTGATTCATGGATATACCAATCATTTGGAAGTAAGAAACGTGTAATTACCTAACTTTTCAAACATGTGGATGTCCAAAAGTGCCATCCCAGAAGAGAAAGGGCGACGTAACTTCTTGACCGGTAGGTATTAAATCGAACGATATGATGTGGATGCTTCCTATCTATTATTCTCTCTACGGTACTCATCTTGAAGATAAGCTTCGGAATACTAATACGAAACTGTGGCACAAGCACACGTTTATTTACACTTTTCCAATATTAGGCGATTGTCGTGCTGATGCTGTGTGTCATTTCTGGGTCTAGCTTGGAAGAGCATCCAGTAGAGCTCCACACTTTCTCCTTTTAAGGCGCACACACAAACCGAAAACAGTCAGCTGCAGCCACATCTGCACCTTCAGACAGGGGGATTCCAGCGGCATTCAAATATTCATTATCAACAGTCAAAACAAGAGGTGGAGCCGAAGACTCAGATCACAAGTTGACCTGCGCGCCGGCATCCAGAAGTGCCCGCACCATTGTCATATCCCCCATGAAACAGCCTAAACGTAAGGGCGTTTTTCTTGATTATCGTATCGGAGCCAGTAACTTTGATCCGATGACTCTGCTGTGCTCAAATGTGCCCCTCTCGATAGTAACTGGTTTAGAAGCTCTATGTCATCCCATTCAACAGACACGCCAGCGAGAGTCAGCCCGTTATCTGAAGCATACCAGGCAGAATGCTCTGTGTTTACCCCACTCTTAGCAAGAAGCTCTATCAATGTCCTTGTCAAGGGTACTTCGAGAATATGACCGCCGCGGAATATCTCGTGTGAGAACCGACGAATCTCAGGAGCTCATAGTTGCGATCTTTGATAGCTTTGGAAACGGCAGACTGAGTACTGGCCTTGAATATAAGTTCAGCATCGTATCGTACAAAACAAGAATTCAGCCGTTCAGAGAGGTGAAACGACTCGATAGTCGACTCAAAACAATAAATAGAAATAGGACTTGGAAAGCATAGAATGGAATGTTAGGAGAATGCTTTATCCAAAAAAAGCTTTACGGTCAGAGTGGAAACTACAGGCGTATAAAACTGCTTAAGGTCTTCTAAGAATGGAAGCTGAGGGTCGCATTTATACACGAAGGATTCAAATCGATTTTCAGCTTCACTTACTTAGCTAAGAGCCTTAGAAATGCGTGGCATCTTTGATCCATTGTCACTAGTCTATAGACATGCCCAAAGAAACATCACAGTTTGGTATGCGACGTCATGCGATCATTAATGAAAAGCGAACACACGCTCTTACTGGAGCAATGCGCACGAGTCCTGGCCCAGGAACCGATACTTTAGTGGCCGGTCGCCCAACCCAGTAACATCCACGGTCTGTTCGTCACCTGGTACGATGTCGATAGCGTTATCGCTCAGTCTAACGCCCTCTTGCTCCTCGATGACGAGACACTTGACGGGCTTGCGACTGTTGAGCACTAGGGTAGCTTGTCCGGAAGATCCGCGCTTCAATTGCACGTCGAGACCCCGGTCTGATAAATCGAGATACTTGAATGGTTGGGGCCAGTCTACATCTCGTGCAACAACCTTGTGGTCAACCCACAGGCGGGCGGCCAGGACATGTGGCTCCGGCTCGGCGACGTGATCGATCAGACCGTCGGTGATGATGTTGGTGGTGCCATTGGCGGTAATGGTGATATCCTCACGCACGATCGGCGTGCGGATGTCGCGGCCTGTGTTGACGGATAGGAATCGCAGCTCAACACTACCGCGAACCGTGTCTGGCTTGTTGCTGGAGATCCACAGCTCGTACTTGCTGGTTCGTGGTGGCTGTGCATGAGCCACGCTCCAATCGTGATGTTCTCGGCGCACCCCCACGGCGATGGGGTTGAGGACTCGCTTGACGGCGTAGTAGGCGGGCTTGGGGTTCAGGAAATAATCGACGATGGCCCAGGAGATGGTCGGCCAGCAGTCATTCAGCTGCCACAGAAGGGCTCCACCACAGTGTCTCTCATCGCCCCACTGGCGGCGCCAGCCTCTGTACCCGAACATCATGGTCTCGGCTTGAACTACTTGAGTCAAGTAGATGTAAGTCTGCACATGTTAGTTTTGAAAATCAGTCTACTGCATGGAGATCATTCATACCTCGAGGTCAGTGGCTGTCCGCAGGTTCTCCACTAGGTAAGTAGCCAGTCGCCTCTCGTGCCCGTCGGCCTTGTTGTGAAAGTCAATCACATGAGACTGTGGGAAAAGATCCTTTGGATCCTCGACAAAGTGTTCAATGGTAGATAGATGTGGGAAAGCCTCCATGCCAAATTCGCTATTGAACCGGCCGCCGAGAGTGTCGAAGATTTGATATTTCTCTTGAGTGCCATGCCATACTATAGCTTGTTAGCATGGGAGTATCCGTTTATCATGGGTTGCGAGACTCACCGTTCCACTGGTGCATATCACCAACCGTAGGATCAAACGACTTCTTGCCATCACCCCATGGGCTTCCAGGGTGGTAGAACGTGCTGGGTGAATGCTCAGCAACAACTTCTGGGAGTAGCTTCTCGTAGATGTAACGAGCGGGGAAGTCTGTCTTCAGCCAGCTTTCCGGGTCCTTATCCTCATAGTTGTAAGTCAAGCCCTCTGACTCTTGCACCTGATAGTCCTCGTTGTTGCCGACCCAGATGACAATTGATGGATGGTGCCGCAAGCGCTGGACGTTGTAGACCGTCTCTTGACGGATCGACTCGAGTATCGTGGGCCAAGTCGGGTAGTTCCCACAGCCAAACATGAAATCCTGCCAGACCAACACACCAAGCTCGTCGCATGCCTCGTAGAATGCATCGTCCTCGTAGATCCCGCCACCCCAGACCCTAGAAACGTTAGCCGGTTTGATTATCCGATGGATGGTATGCGGCGTACCTAATCATTATCTGTCGGCCCTCAACCATCAACTCAATCCACTTGCGGTAGCGCTCTGCGGTGACGTTGGTCAAGAGACTGTCGGCTGGAATCCAGCACGAACCACCACAAAAGACATCCATCCCGTTGACCCGGAAGTAGAAGGATTTGCCATGTTTGTCTGGCTGTTGAATGACCTCGGCCGTTCTGATACCGAATTTCTTGGATTTCTGAACAACTGATGCGTCGCCGCGGTGCAGTGACACGGAGATATCGTACAATGTCTGACTTCCATATCCATGCGGCCACCAGAGCTCTGGACGGTTCACGCGGAAGGCTACCTCTGCTTGGTTTTTCGCGGAGACGGGAACATCTTGAGTAGCGATCTCATTTCCGTTTAAGCTGAGACCGAAGCGAGCTGTGTAATCACCCCCGGATACCGTGTCGAACTTGGCGATAGCAGTCACTTCGGCCGATTGATGGTCAGCAGCCAGCTGCGTTCGAGGCCAAAGATCGACTATCCGAGCTGTATACACTTCGAGTTGCACTGGACGCCAAATACCCGCAGTCATCAGCACCGGACCCCAATCCCAACCCCAGTGATACTGTGCCTTGCGAACTGCCAGACGTGACTGATCTCCATTGAATCCAACCCATTTGTGATTTGGGTCCTGAGCTCGCAATTCACGTGCCTTGAGCATGGCACAGTCGAATTCAATCTCAAGCGTATGATCACCCTCTGCCTCCAATGCCTTGGTCACATTGACGCGGTGACCCAAGAACATGTTATCACTCTGTAGGATAACCTGACCGTCGAGCTTGACCGTGGCAAAGGTGTCCAGACCATCGAAGACCAAGTCCACTGCGGCACCCTCGGGCACGTGTGGACGTTGGAAAGTATTGCGGTATACCCAAGCCTTCTCATTGACCCAACGAGCTTTGAGCTCATTGAATCCAATGAATGGATCATCTAACCTATATCGAAAACCATTGCAATGGTCAAATTGAGTTATTTCAAGACGAAAATGCAACGACTGGAAGTACCTACTTGTTGTTGGCAATGAGATCCTGCTGGACCACGGACGGTACCGCAGAGACGGGTATCCACTCGTCGGCATCGCGATCGCGGAAACTCCAACCAGTGGAGAGTGACTGACGACTGAATTCCATCCTGATGGGATGTTTTTTGGTATTTGTTAATATTTGAATACTGACTATTTAACGACTGGGGAGAAGGAGCTATTTAGAAGCAGCTGCGATGGGCTTATCGATAAGAAACCCCCCACGAGCCTTCCTTTTTGGGAACGGAGGTCCCGGGCACATGACTTTCCTGCCTTGGAGTTCGGGTGTCAATATTCCCTGATCAGGTGGCCGGGTTGTCCATAGACTTGCCAAATCTCCTCTTTTGTCTTCTGTGTGTCGAGGTGGAATTACCAATTTCCGGTTCCAGTGCCCCTCCAGGAGCAGAGACGGAGCATGTTGGCTGACTTTCGCTCAAAGGGGACGACTGCCAGTCATCTTTCTTGGTCACGGAGGTCTCTCCGTCGAGCTGCTGCCTCACCCAAACTCTCAGGGTCAGTCCCACACCCCTCCATCCACCCTCCAGTCTTGCCGGCCCGCATTCCCTTGACCTCAAACTTTATCTCTCAGATGATATTCTCAGACTTCTATGATTGAGTCCATGGAACTCGCTTCGACAAATTGACAAAGTCAAGCCATTCTGGCTCTCAACTGCTGAAACCCACTAGCTTGGGAGCCAACTACACGCTAGTCCACTTGCGTGTAATGGACCCCCTCAAGCCGAACCAATGATCAGACTGCTCCCCCAGGATTCGGGAGAGTCAACGGCCCCTCCATTCTTCGGCTCCCAAGGACACATGTTAGCCAGGCTTGGCAATTTCATGCATTCCCCCCCTGCTTCTCTCCAGGGGTTCAATCGAAAAGGAGTCGCAGTCCATGTGCTGCGGGGTATTCAGATGGTCTCCTCCTCCACCTTGTCAACGTCACTTTTGCCGCGGATGAAATGTCCAGATATGCCGTGCAGGCCGGCATTTCGATGTTTGGGGTGATGGGAATGCCTCTAAATCATCTCCTCATCTCCTCGGGCACTTGACTCGAAGAGGATATCGCGCCCGGAAGAACAGGGTCTCGGCATCGGTGTGGTGCGCTCCCCGTGGCAATTGGACAGTTGCTACTGAACACGCTTCCCAAAGTCCCCGCTTGATCAAAAACGGACCTGAAAGAAACGTTGAGAAGGGTCCCGTCGCTTTTCAGTCCCGATTCCGCCTCGTTTGCCTGACTCCATACCGTGGGTCAAAAAGAGGGCCCCCCGATGAGTGGTGAGGAACTGAGAATCATTGGGCGAGCTTGCAGCCTGGCTCTCTCGGTACCTCTGCTGATTCATGCAAAGGGCTATAACTACCTGGCAACTGCATCGCCTGCTAACCTCCGGACTAAAGGAATCATGGCCGGCGCTACGAAGTTGTTTTAGTGTCAAATCCAAGAGGAGGTGACCCTGGATCGGCAAGTCCTGCGACGCTCTTTCCCCAGACGATCATCTGGTCGACTACTGCAGGGTTCCTTTTCTCCATCCACACTCATATGGTCCTCTCTCCTGCTACGAGCGGGGATTATTTGCCCCCCTCTGAAACCCTGAAAGGGCATGCCAAAAAAGACTCTGGCGCATGAAGAACAGACATGTGGCGTATAGAAAACATGCAGCCTCCGTAATCATGTTGCCTCTTTAATCTCGCTCTCGCATCCTGGTCAGCCTGGCGCGTGGCACCGTCCCGGTCAGACCTGTAGAACTGCCGCCTCCCCCCCCCATGCACGTTCCATCGGACTCCGCCCCCAGATACTTTGTGTGGAAACCCTGGTCTCCTATATGTCGGTACTCAAATTATGATGACGAGGGCAATGGAAATTCTGTCCGAACTGAGCAGGGGCAAGGATATGGCCCTCTGACCCAGTTAACCCGGCGGTTTCCATACATTCTGCCTCCGCAGTAGATCCACGCTAGCGTGGTTAATCCCGCACATCACCACTCACCGAGTCTGTCCCTGACGCATAACCCAATAAGCGAGGCCGTATCCGGGGACCCCGGAGTCGCTGGAAGACGAATGGTCAGCGACTCGGAGACTCGGCGGCCTAGAAATGTGATGAAAAGATGAACGAAGGTCTTGTTCCCTGAAAATGCGGGGAGATTTAGGCGGATCAGGCTATTCTGGTCGACTATCTCGCTTCCGTCTTAGCTGCCCGTCGCCCGCGCTCTTAGTCGGCCGTGGGCCCTCTTTTCTAGCCTTTTTTTTCCTTTTTTGAATCGACTTCATTCTTCTTGCTACTATTCCCCATCGACCGGACGACTTTGCTCTTTGTTCGCAAAGTGACTGATATTCACTTTCAACTCTAACCGGGATATACTGCAACGGACACTCAGCCGCTCTGTTGTCCTGGCTTACTCTGCCCGATTATCTGCCTCCCTATAATTATCCCCGAGATCATACGACAATCTCCGTCTATCGATTCTGTTTCATTATCGAAATCGCAAAGAAAGTGCCGCCTCCCCCAAATTATGTGACTCTTGACCACAACATCTGCGTGATACCGTGCAGTCCATCATGTTCCACACCTTTGAAGGGTTCGAGAACCCGACTGTGGCCACTCCTGCCCGCACTACTCGTCCCCCCAATCCCGAGCGCCGCGACTCGGTAAGCCGCAGAGTGACGACTCTCCGTGCTTGTACGTCTTGTAGACATCGCAAGATTAAATGTGATGGTGAGAAACCATGCGAGGCTTGTCGTTGGTACAAGAAAGCCGATCAATGTCATTATTCAGATCCTCGTCCATCTAGACGGTATGTCCTTTGCTAGGAGTTCTTTATCCCGGGATCAGAGCCTAATATGACGATATAGACATGTTGAAAAGTTGTCTACTACCCTTGATGAATACCGAGGCATCCTAGGAAAGTTATTCCCCAATCTTGCGCCAGAGTCTCTGGTCAATTTGCCGCGGGAGAGGCTGCTTGAGCTGGCGGTTGGATCTGCATCTGCAGCGTCGCTCGCACAGGCTCCTGGGGCACACCAAGCGCCGCACCCTGCTTCCCCTGCTACTTCAGCTTCGGTAGAAGCTCATGTGTCGCCTCTGTCGAATGAAGATGACAATCTCGAGTCTCTCCAAAGCATGCCCGAGGAGCTCGATGATAGTCGCCCGAGTTCCACCGACTTGGTCGAGGGTGTCTCGGACGACGTCAATGCGCTGTCTCTGTCCGCCCGACAGCCATCATCTTACCTTGGCGTTTCATCTATTCAAGCCGTACTGAAGGTCATCGTCTGGCTGGATCCAGGGTGTGCCACATACTTCTCTCGAACTCCCCCCACGCATCCACGCGACCAGGCTGGTCTCGAATACGATATGCCTTCTGAGTGGAGCCATGGCGAGGGATCCTTACAGACACAGCACTGTATCCCACCAACCGAAATGCAGATGCTGGACGCATATTTCCTGCATTTCCAAGCCTTTGCTCCCTTGATCGATGAGAAAATGTTCCGCGAGACCTACATGATGGGTCACCGAAAGGATGACCACTGGCTCGCGCTGCTCAACATTGTCCTCGCCCTGGGCAGTGTCGCTGCATCAAAGCCGGACGACCAGACGCATCAGACATATTTCTTGCGCTGCAAGAGCCATCTCAGTCTAAGCTCGCTTGGAAGTGCCCATCTGGAGACCATCCAAGCACTTGGCTTAATGGGTGGCTGGTATTGCCACTATATCAGTCAGCCTAATCTGGCATATTCTCTTATGGGTGCTGCACTTCGGATGGCAGCGGGGCTGGGCTTGCACAAAGAGTTTGCTGAAAGCCGACAAGTACCGAGTCCGAGTAAGCTGGCCTCGATGGATCTCAAGCGCCGGGTCTGGTGGTCCCTCTTCTGTATGGATACTTGGGGAGGCATGACCCTGGGACGGCCGAGCATGGGCCGTTTCGGACCTAATATCACAGTGCGGCCACCCAATTGTCGCGACAAGGTACGTCCTGACCCCACTCTCATGATCAAAGCCTCTGCTAACAAATGTGTCACAGGGCAACGTCCTCGAAATCCTTCCATTGGTGGAAAATATCCGATTCGCTAAAATCGCCACCCAAGTACAAGAGTCGCTCGCAGCTGCCCCCCTCGTCAAACACCAGGAGATGGCTCATGCTGATGCGCAGCTCCTTGATTGGTGGGAAAATCTCCCAACCGTTCTCAAAGACCACGAGTCTTGTTCGGAGTCTATCAGAACCGTGCGAACTGTAATGAGATGGCGGTATTACAACCAGCGCATGCTACTCTTCCGCCCCACGCTGCTGAGCTATGCGATGCGACGCGTCCCATACATTGCTTTGAGAGCGGAGGAACGAACTGCGATAGAAAAGTGTCGTGAGGTTGCTGAACAATCTATTCAAAACATCGCCGCCACAGCACAGCTCAACCAGCTCTGTGGCTGGAACGCCGTCTGGTGGACCTTCCAAGCATCTCTCGTCCCCCTAGTTGGCCTATTCCTCAACGACCCCACAGCCGACGACCCCCGCGCCTCCATTGAGTCCTGCCAAGCACAGGTGGAAATGGCACTGGCAACTCTCGCGCGTATGCAAACATACGGACATACCGCGAAGCGCTCGCTGGACGCCATCGCGCGTATCTATGAAGCTAGCAAGCGCGGACAAGATATGGCCACTTCTAGCAGTGCTGGATCTGTCCAGTCTAACATTTTTTCCGCTGGTCGGGACTCGAGTATGATGTTCTCGCCGCCTGAACCAGCCCGTATGGGCATGACGCTCGGCGAGAATGGGTTTGCAGATCCGTTGACTACGCCGTTTGTCGATGACTCGGGCCAGTATCTCTGGGAGTATCTCAGTTGGAGTGACCAGAGCATGTGGCCGGGCCTTTCGGATGTTGATACCCGGAGCGAGGCTATGGCGTTGCTGACGCCCGATCATGAGAAGGGTCCGAAGTTCGGGTCGCATCCCTACTTTGAGCCTATTCCTGACTCTTATTTTGTCAATCCACCGGTCTTTTATTGAATGGAAAATGTGTGAGGTGATGTGATGCGATGCATTCTTTGGAATTTTCTGATGAAGCATTTTGTACTGCTGATTGTTCGTGTATGTTTATCTTTAGCGGATATGAGGCCACGTGGGAAATCATATGCTTTTTTTATTCTAGTCTTTAGCTTATTGAATGTAAATATATTCCTTTCAATACGAATACTTTTCGAAATGGCATCACCTAATTTACAAGACTTGCTCGAATATTTAGTTTAAAGAAACATATGCCTATGATGGAGCTTCCCCTACGGATTGATGGGCTTGGTTTGCCGGCTATATTCTTGTATTAATTTTATTTTCAGATTTGAAAATCGGTTTCAATGTTTTCTCTCTTGTTGAACTGAAATATACTCGAGCATACCAACACTTGAAATGCCGCTGTCCTTCGTTCTGACTCGCGATTTCAAAGAGACGATCTTTTCCCAATGTGGTTGGACTCGAGCTGTTGTGCTGACTCAGCCGATCTGTCGTGGCGTTTTGGCTCGGATCGAAATCTGTAAACATCTCAGGAATAGCGACGACCAGCATGGCAAGTTGAGCCAATCAGGTCCTACAAACTTCATTTCATAGATTGGCTAAGCGGTCGATCTCAAGTGCCTAGCGTCAAGGAGTGTCGTTGGCGAAGAAGGAGGTCCTCAAATCGCCGAACGGACCAAGACCCAATAGGGAGCTTTCGGACTCCCTTCCGTCGACTCTGAATATTTCTGATCACTGGAATTTGGCGATTCTCTCGTCAAGATGGCGTTGTTTGATTCCGCTCCCCGCGTGTTGCTGGCTGCCACCGCGCTACGCCTGATTCTGTTGGTTTACGGTGGCTGGCAAGATGCCAACTCTGCGATGAAATACACCGATATCGATTATATGGTGTTCACGGATGCTTCGCGCTATGTCGCCAAAGGTCAATCACCTTATGCGAGAGATACTTATCGCTACACGCCGCTCCTGGCGTGGATGCTTCTTCCTACTGCGTGGGAGGGCGGCGGTGCTCTCGGTTCGGTGACTTTTGCGTTTGGCAAGATCCTGTTTGCTTTGGCCGATGTCGTTGCCGGATGGCTCGTTGTTCAGCTGCTGCGTCGGTGCTACCATTTCCCCACTGAGCGGGCGCTGCGTTATGTTGCTGCTGTGTGGCTCTGGAATCCTATGGTTGCGAACATTAGTACCCGCGGTAGCTCGGAGGGTCTGCTGGGGGTCCTTGTTGCGGCTTTACTCTGGGCTACTTTGACCAAGAGGGCCGTTCTAGCCGGTGCGATTCTCGGACTGGCGGTTCACTTCAAGATTTATCCCTTCATCTATGGGGTTTCTATCCTTTGGTGGTGGGATGCTCAGCGTGATGGTGCTGCCCCTGCTAAAAGCTCTACCCTGCTTTCAAGGATACTCGGATTCATCACTCCCTCTCGTGTGATTTTCACCGTCTCTGCACTCTTCACATTTATTATCTTGAATGCTGTCATGTACCTCCAGTATGGCATGCCATTCTTGCACCATACGTTCTTCCATCACCTCACTCGCATTGATCACCGGCATAATTTCTCTCCTTACAGCACTCTGCTGTATCTTGCGTCTGCCGGTGGAGCTAGCTATCGCTTTGAGACGCTTGCTTTCCTTCCTCAACTACTTCTCGCGGTCGTTGCTATTCCGTTGGTCCTGGCAAAGAAGAGTCTGGCAACGGCTATGCTTGCGCAGACATTCGCTTTTGTTACGTTCAACAAAGTCTGCACTAGCCAGGTACGTCCCGGGATGTCTTGTTAATTTGACCAAGCTAATTGTTCAATAGTACTTTATCTGGTATCTGATTCTCCTTCCTTTCTACCTGCCTTCATCTTCGTTGATGCGGAAGCCCACTCTGGGCATTGCGGCCGCTGTTTTCTGGGTCCTAGGCCAGGTATGTTCTAACGTACTCTTTACTCTATCAGAAGATTCTGCTAATTCCAGTCTGTAGGCACTTTGGCTATCCCAAGGGTACAACCTGGAGTTCCTTGGCCTGTCCGCATTCGTTCCAGGCCTCTTTTTATCTTCACTTTTCTTCTTTGGCGTCAATGTGTGGATTCTTGGCATCATCGTCCGGGATGGGGGCAATGACGAAAATGTGGCGGCTGAGCTTCAGTCGATGCAATGAAAGAGCTCGTTTTCTTGTCCGTAACTCCATGATATTAGAATTTTAATCCTTTGCTTTAGAGCATTGATATTGACCCTGACCGACCGCGATAATTTCGTCATTTCTAACGAGATGAGGGCTCTACACGTGCACAAGCGGCCACAATGGAAGCCGTTGGATCCACGAAATATTTCGAGTGCATTGGAAATGATACAAACCCGATAATGGGTAAATCAAAGTCGACCCATCGCAGCAATGGGGCTGTGTAGAGCCATACATCCTAGGCTACAAGGCAGGAACCTGCAGAGCACACTACCGCCGCGGTGATTAGGAGAAAGAGCTTGCCATGACTGCTGAAGCGTTCATGATTCTTTAAGCTTGTTCAAAGCATTCGATTGCCAGATTACCCAGGTCGATGCTATACCTTGGTTCGCGCGCCGAAATTCAACAAACTGAGCTAGTCTCTGTTTTCGTCCCACCAAGCATCATCCAATGCTAGAAACTCAACCGATCATAGCCAATGGGAAGTATTACTAAAGTGGTGAGTCTCAATTTGACACCTAGATCATTGCACTGCCGCAGCTGGCAAGGCACACTGGTTTTGGCCCCCGCGCGCTCAGCCGCACTTGGCGCATCGGGCCGCCTTGCCCAGGATCCTTAGCTCGATCGCCCTTTTAAGAAACCGAGTTCCCCCACTTGGGGGTCATGTCGGGTCAAGGTTCATTGGAATAATGGTTGACCCAATCTCCATTATCACGCTGGTGGAACTTTGTCTGAAGTAAGCTGTGCCGGCATATCGACTAGACTAGTCCACATCACACACCGACACTAACCACAAGGCGAACACAGGACGGGGAAGAAGTTATGGGACCTTTGCTCCTCATTCAAGAATGCCAGGGTCGATATCGCCAAGCAGATTCTGCGAGTGCAGAATTACTGGATGCGCGCAAACTTGCAACTCGAAACGGTTAAAAACATCGCCCATGAGTTGCACGAGGACCACCGGAAGATCATATACGAGACTATCGATATGCTTAATGGCAGGCTGAGGGCTGTTGAGATGAAGATCGAATCTGCCATGAAGAAGGAGCGCAACGGGGGAGAGGCGCAGGTTAGTCGCGTCAGGTACATGGTGTCTCGACGAAGTATCGACATATCGGTCGACGAGCTCGAGCGATGGCAGAATATGTTTGATCCATCTTGGTACCTGGCGATCAGTCGGGTGGGTTCTCAAGTGGAAAATGAATTATCCGAATGGAAACAATCTCCATTCGAGGATTGTAGAGTCGCTATATCCTCGGCTGAATCGCTCAGGTCGGCGTTGAGAATTAGTTCAAACGCCGAGGTGCATAGAGAGAAAGTTCTTCTTCCAGAAGCATTCCTCGAGACCCTTGGTACATTGGATATTCCTCTTTCTTCGGCCCAGCTAGGCACGCGTGAAGACAAGGGTCAGATGCTCATTATTGAGAAGGTTCAGCCACTTCCTGGACTCAATGCAAATGACCTGGACAAAAACTGCCGGGATCTCGCACGGCGACTCATCCGGTCGAATCCTCTCGAATTTGGATTGCTAAGTTGCAAAGGTTACATGAAACACCGACCTCAACATTTGAATCGTGCCTATGGTGAATCATTCACACTCTTATTCCGAGTCCCCGATGGATTCTCCCAGCCTCGGACTCTTCGTAGTCGTCTCATGGAGTTGAAGCCAACAGAGTCTCTCACCGATCGGTTCAGATTGGCGAATGAATTGGCCAGAGCTGTCAGTTGTGTGCATTCATTCGGATTCGTGCATAAGAATATAAGACCGGAGACCATATTGTTATTAACAAACACTGAGTCCTTGTCCGAATCCGCCTTCCTCATCGGATTCGACAGTTTCCGAATGATATCAGGCAAAACTCTACGCAAGGGCGAGCTCGCCTGGGAGCGATGTCTTTACCAACACCCGGACCGAATTGGGTCGTCCGTCTCGGAGGATTATATCATGCACCACGACATCTATAGTCTGGGTGTATGTCTGCTGGAAATTGGTCTATGGGAGCCTCTTGTTACCTACGAGGATACGGGTATGCCGCTCCCCAGAAATGGCACCCATTCTCCGGCCGTCAGAGCTTCATTCTTGCAGGGAGGCGGGGACTCGTACTATTTCAAGAATCAGCTCCTCTCCTTAGCTCGAACCGAGCTACAACAAAGAATGGGTACGCGGTACTCTGAAGTGGTCGTCACCTGCTTGACCTGCCTGGATCCGGAAAATGACGATTTCGGTGATGAGACTGAATTCCAAGATGAGGATGGTATCGAGGTTGGTGTGAGGTATATCGAAAAGGTAAGACCTGAAATCACCGAGTCTTCCCCATCTTAAAAACTAAACTGGCGACAGGTCACAATGCGGCTGAACAGTCTTTGCGTTTAATATGCCGGGATTATAATCGTGTTTGGACGATTTCCTTCCTTGGTGTACCATGGCTAGAAAATTGTCTTTCCTTGAGGAATAAGTATCGTAGAAGATCAGAATCTGGAGTCACATTATTGTTTCCAAGCGGATTTGTATTCTTGAATTCTTGAGTCTTTGTTTAGAACGGAGAAAGAGACCCCATGCTTTCGCATCTTCTATTAACGAAGTATCCCATCTCCTCTCTTCGAAAATGACATCTTCCTAGCCGCGGCTGGGGATTAACGCCAACGGAACCAACCTGGCTGGCCATTAAGATAAAAAAAGCTAGGTCCGAAAGATTTATGAGAGTGCCTGAGATTTAGATCGATAAGAGGAACGCAGTGCAACCATTCAGGGTCCCCATTGGCAAGGAAAGGGAAAGTGGGGGGGAGGGGGGGGGGGAAGATCGGGATGTCTTCATGTGTAATCAACTTGGGTGTAGTAATTCAAAAAGATCAGAAAAGGACTGGGAGCAGAAATATTGTGTTCTAGATCTGTCTGGGTTGTTGTCCTGTCGAGAGGTGAGGGAAGAAAAAAAGGGACCAGGAATGATACCTGGGGCATGAAGACGGATGGTCCGAGACACACTACTCTTTGATAGGAATAATTATATCTGATTGAATGATTTCCTAGTTTCTAGATCCGAGACGTTAGATTACGACTAGATTCGGCAGAGAGGAATTCCACAAAAAAGTTCAATAGTGATGGATATTGATATTGACGAGGGTATAGATGCGACATAATACAAAAGCCACGTAGCAGCATTGAGTGCGGTGCGAAAGCTTTCAATCTTGTATGCTAGCGTTTGCGTCTGAATCTGAACCGGGGCTCTTCATCACTGTCCGAATCCCGAGTCTCTCGTGGCCGCTTCTGACTGCGACTACGAGATGGTGCTGATTGCGATTCGGGGGTCGGATCTGGAGTCTCGGAAGGCCGAACCGACACCTCGGAACGAGATGGGGCGCGATCCTCGCGCATTGAGGATTGTCGGAGTTGTCGGTCGTCAAGATCGGTACTCTGGCTCACCTCGGGAGTCTTGTTCGTGCTAACCCAATAGTGTTCTCCGATGCCAAAATCCTTGCGAGTTACCTCTTCAAGTGGAACGATCACACTCTGAAGGCGTTGGCGAGTATGTTGTGATTCACCCTTGCGTCGGAATCGTTTGAAATTCTTGCGGCCATTCCACCGATCGTCCCATCGATCGGAGCTTTCGTGCTCTCGTACAACGGGCTCCCGCACGGGGATTTCCATCTCTTCCACGATGGCAAGATTCCTTAATTGTTCAACATCCACATCCTGAGAAAGATGGCGATCTACCTCAGCCTGTCGCTGTTGCTCCTCCTCCTCTTCTTGGCGGTGTTTTCGTGCAGCTTCTCTGACATCCAGCTTCGCGCGTTTCGGCTTTGGAGCGGCTTCCGTTTTCACGCGCGCGCCAACGCTTCCTTGCCGGTCTTCGCCCATTTCCGCACGGCGGCGCTTCATTGCTCTCGCGCCAGGTAGTAAGTCTGCGACAGCATCATTCTCTTCCTGCTCTTCCACCGTGGTCACGGCTTGACTGGGTTCATCGGGTTGTATAGGCTCCAAGTCCATGGCTTGACTAGCGGGTATGTCTTGGCCATCGTCTTCAGGTGTATAAACAGGGACGGATTCCATATTAAACCCGTCGTCAAAAGTCTTCATCTTGCTTACATACTTGCGTGCCCGTGGAGCAGGCTTCTGGGTCATGACTGGGGCTGTTTCTTCAGAAGGCGGAGATAGCGAGAGAGGCTGATTGGTAGAGGGCTTCCTCCGCGGCTCTTCTGGTGCTGCTGGAGAAGAGGTCTGGCTTCCTCCTTCCTCGCGAGGAAGCGGACGACAAAGCGGGGAGGCGTCATTGCCCAGAATGGCACCCAAGAACTCACGTTGCTCGATGACCCGCTGGTCTGTCATTAAGGCAACCTCATTACCCAGCTCGATAGACCACGGCTCAAATTGTCCTTTGGAACGGAACCGGACAAGCACAACACCGCCCGCTTCCTCCCTCTCGGCACCGACGCCCTTGTGACCAGCAGCCGACCTCATGAATTGTACAATTTCTTCCGCCGTAGTTTCCCCATCTTTAATTTGGTAGAGAAGAGCCTTGCCCTGCCCATTGTTGATTGCCGCTTGCAAGTTCTCGAACTGGGAAGGGTCTCCGAACACAAACGTATACCCTTCAAAGACATTCAGACGCGACGGATTAGGTGCAAATGCTGCTGCAGGACGGCTGATCGGCTCATTACCCGCGGGTGGGAGGTATTCCGTTTCGTCGGGCCAGGCTGAGTCGAAATCAAGCTCCAGCGGAGACGCGGAAGCATCGTTCTCAAAGTCGCTGGGAGTAGTCGCATAGACAAGCGCGTCAATATAGGAGTTCTGAACGATGTATTTGCCGTTGATTAGAGCCTGGAGGCCCTTCGCCGTATTTCGTTTGCTCTGCACGACGTGTGTGGTTTGACCGACTAGGTAGGGGATAATGGTTTTAATGTCGAGGCTCTCGAGACGAGCGCGGACTTTGGCCAAAGGGTCTTCCACTCTCATCTCCTTGGATGAAAACGAGAAGCTGAGAACTACTGGCTGCCATTTGATTCTGGAACAGATTCGTCAGCAACGAGCGCAGCACGGGCAAGGCGAAGGCACGTACCGTAAGGCATGTGGATAGTGCCCAAGCATGATACTGTGGTCGTCTCCTGAAAGTACATGCTTTCCTTTTATCCTTTCGCCATTCACCACAGTACCTCGACTGGAATCAAGGTCTGTAATTGAGATTTTTGTCCTCGCGTGTGTCCGGGTCTACTATCCCAGTCAGCATCTCGTCTGAACATTATCATTGCAGCAGCCATACTCCATCGCGGGGTTCAACGTTGGACACTTCGATAAGCATATGCTTCCGAGAGATCGATTTGTTAGGAATGACATGACGAACTAGAAAATCCCACTCTATTAGTCGATGATCACCTCTTTTTCTTCTTTCCGAGAAAGTGTTCAACGTACCGTCATCCATCAGGATGCGCCCAAAGAGATACTGCTTCCCGGGACGCAGCCATAACCGCTTCCCTGGATATCAAAGTCAGCAACCTTTTTATACTTCAAATTCCATTTGAGTCAATCCAAGATCACTTACCGCTCAGAAAATCTCCAGCCGAGTCCAAGATCCACATGGAGAGTCGTTGCTGAGGGACATGCGGAGGCTCCCGCACACGTGAAGCGGTAACGCGTGGGCACGTGACTAGGCGTCACTCTCTTTGACCGGGTGCTGCCTGGGTCAAATCACTTTGCTGGAACACGAGTGAATTGATTATTTCGGTTCTCTCACTTTGCTATCTGATGGCACGCCGAGGATAATGGCGTCTCAGGATGGGACTGCAGATGAGAAGTCGGATGCGCCGAAAGGCGAAGAGGACTTTGAAACGCTGAAATATCAGTTGCTGGGGCCCTCTTTAACCAAAGCGGGCCAGGACACAGTTGATCAGCAAAAGGTGCGTTTAACGAGACCAATAGCCAGAAGGAGTAGAACACGGGGGCTTATATGCGCTTTCAGGTATCAGAAATTATCTATAATGCTTCAAAAGGATCAAAATTCTTTGATCATGAACAAGAACGTGACCGCAATCTTACAGTCAAGATCCAGCGTATCCTCAAAGAAAAAGCTCGGCTGGAAAAGCTGGACTTGAGTCATGACCTTCGCAAAGCAGACGAGTATCTTGCCGAACTCGAGCTGAGCCGTGATCTATCCCAATACATCATCCATGTGGATTGCGATGCCTTTTTCGCGGCCGTCGAGGAACTTGATCATCCAGAGCTCAAGACGGTCCCCATGGCGGTCGGGAAAGGTGTGCTCACTACGTGTAACTACGAAGCGAGGAAATTTGGAGTGCGCAGTGGTATGGCTTCCTTCGTTGCGAAGAAGCTTTGTCCAGAGCTGGTTCTCCTACCGCAAAACTACGAGAAATATACAGCCAAGGCGAAGGAGATCCGCGAAATTATGGCACAGTACGACCCTCTATTTGAGAGTGCCAGCATCGACGAGGCATACTTAAATATCACAGCATTCTGCTCGGAAAACGAGCTCGACCCGGAGGAAGCTGTACAGCGTATGCGCGCCGAGATTCTGGAAAATACAAAGGTTTCGGTATCCGCGGGAATCGCTGCCAACGCCAAAATAGCAAAGATCTGCTCGAACAAAAATAAGCCGAACGGACAATTCCGAGTGCCCAATGACCGGGCCGCGATCATGGAGTTTATGCGAGAGCTACCAGTTCGCAAGGTGAATGGAGTCGGTCGAGTATTCGAACGAGAGCTGGACTCGATTGGCATCAAGACGTGTGGAGACATCTACCCGCAACGTGCTCTATTGACCAAACTCTTTGGCGAGAAAGCATTCCAGTTTCTAGCGCAGTGTTACCTTGGTCTCGGACGAACGAAGATTGAGCCTGTTGAGACCCATGAACGAAAGAGTGTAAGTACAGAGACTACATTTCATGCCATTGAAGACAAGGAGGAGCTTCGTAAGAAGCTACGGTGGGCAGCAGACGAGCTGGCCCAGGATCTAGCTCGAACGCAGTTCAAGGGTCGTACACTTTGCTTGAAAGTGAAACTTCATACATTTGAAGTTCTCACCCGACAAACCGCGCCACCGCGGGCTGTTTCCCGAGCAAATGACCTTTATGCATTCGCCTTGCCCATGCTGGTGAAACTAGAGAAGGAAATTCCGAGCATGAAGCTACGACTCTTGGGGTTGCGAGTATCAAACCTAGTCAGCACCAAGAAAGCCGGGATCAACTTCTTTGGAGTGCCGACGCAGCCAAAGTCTATCCCTGCTGAGAATCCCGAGCCAAATGCACCATTGTCCGATGCCAATGCGGAGCACGATATTGGAGCCGAAGAGGCCTTCGAGGACGCTGCTCGCCAGGAAAAGCAAGATGAGATGAACGACCTAGAGCAACTAAGTCAAGAGGCAGCTGATTTTTCAGTGACTCCAGACCCTTCAGGTTCTGGTCGTACCGAGACCATTGAGAAGTTTCCGGTGGAATCGGCCGGCCCCCAGCCTGAGCAGTGGGAGTGTCCCATCTGTGGACGACCGCAAGTCGCGGAAGATCGAGTCTTCAACGATCATGTGGACTTTTGTCTCTCTAAGCAAACCATTCGTGAGGTCGCGCAGGATACCTCCCACGAAGTGGCCTCGGTACCTTTCAACAAGAAGCGCAAAATACCAGCTCAGCAGTCGCCTGCAGACTTTGACCCACGACAGAAACGTCTTTTCTTCAGTTGAAACTCCCTTCTATCCCTCGGGTTTAGAGGCACCATTCCCTCGGCCTCGAGAGATACAGATCTTCCTGTGCTTGGCGGACTGTCATGAAGCCCATCGTCCGCCACTGGCTCCGAACGCATCCCTTTGCCCCTTAGCAATCCTGTATATAGAATATTAAAGCAACAAGCAACAATAGAGCCACATTGACCATGTCTCCCGTCCTTTCCAGCCGTGATCGGCCAGCCAATTGGATTCTTATCGAGTGGAGCATCGGCAACACCCCCCTTGTCGCATGGCTTCGGCTCATGCCAGGGTCCTGCATCAGCCTCGCGTCATATTCTCATAGAACGATTCAAGTCACCAATATCATAAACACATGATCAATAATAGTAGACTCCTAGTCACCAAGCTGCAACTCTCCAATAGCCGCTAACCCCACTGGAATCAATATACTTCGCCCGCAAAAACATAACCCCGGGAATGCCTCTGTTGCGGTGAACATCACCCTAAACCTAATCGAGCCTGAATGTTTTCGAGTCCCCTCGCCATCCTCCCACCTTCACCTTTTTTTTCCCCGTTCATCAGGCCACGCAGGTGTTCTTCTCAGTGTGAATAAATTGAGAGTCAGCTGTTGAGTGTGGCCAGTGCCACCATGCCCTGCAGCCTGTGCTGTATCGCGATGCCAGCTTCGATTCCTTCTCCGCAACTATGACCTCCGATAAACAAAACAATGGCCATCTCGCCAAACCATTCACGCCCACCCTCTCGGCGGCCTTTCACCGTACCAGCAAGGCTCCTCTGACGCCAAAACTAGCCAGTCCAAGCCCCGGTCATCCCGTCGCTCGCCGTCTCGCACCTCCCGACCACCCCTATTCCACCCCCACCAAGGACGATATCTCCTCGGTCCCTCCGTCCTTTCTAAGCGCAAATATCACCCCTCGGTCGGGTTCACGCACCACCCGCCGTGATGCTGCTTTCTCCTCCCCAACGAATACCACTTCAGCCCACTCGCCGCCAGCTCCTTACTCTCAAGCTACGGTCGGCTTGGGAGTCAATGGCGTGCGAAGGACAGAGCGGAGTCCAGCCCGCGGGGTGAAGCCAGAGCAATCGAGGAGTCTGAGAGCAAAGACATTGACGGCGGAAGGCCAACAAGCTTCGCGCCCTAATTCGTTTACTGATTTTGCGTCCAACTCCCCGATGTTCTTCCACGCTTCCGATGCCCGGTCAACCACCTCCTCGGAGGTAGAAGCACCGCCTCGTCAGAAGCAGGCCAAGATGTCCCCTGCTTCAAGCTTCGTCTATGCCAACGGGGATCAAGAACGGCAAGCCGCGGTAGAAGACTTCCACTCGACAATATCCAGTGTCAAGCGCCGCTCCGGAGGTCTCCCTCGTCCTATTCCTGCACCGAGGCCCGCCGCCTCGCCTTCCCCTCGTCTTAAATCCCCTCGAATTTCCGATGCCACTTCTACTCCCTCCGACGACACACTGTCCCAATACAATGCCAATCCTGACCTGGCATTGGTGGAGAGCATTATGCAACGTTACAGCTCGTCCCCGAGCGTAATATCCGAAAGGCCGCAGCCTCCGTCACTCCGACAACATAGGAAATCATCGAGCGTGGACTCGAACAGTCAGATTCTTACTCCCCCTGAAGGACTTCGAGCGAGCCCAGTCATTATTTCCAATACATTGGGTGCGGACGGAACGACACCGGTCATGTCCGATCAAATTCCAACGCTGCGTCCACGAGTCTTCAGCAATGGCTCTTCGGTGTCGACTGGCCCCCATGTATCCAGGCCTTTGAGCCCGGGAAAGTCTGACGGTCCTAGCGATATGGCACTGAATGCGCGAACAGAGCGGAAAATCATGGATTTGGAGATTAGCAATTCTTCTCTTCTGGCCATCAATCGGACACTGGAACGGGAGATGCGAAAACAAAACGCAGAGTTACGGAGATATCGACGACTTAGCCGCTCTGGGCGTCTCTCCATGGCTCCTTCGACGCGTTCGTTTTCTGGTGCCGCACTGTCTACGACTAGTGAATTAGATGAAGAGAACAGCGAATTTTCGTCAGTTCGATCCCAAGACGAACTTTACGATTCCAGCGATGAGGACTCCGTCATGGATGAAGGCGTCCTAAGCCCTGGTTCTCTCGCAGAACATGATGCAAAGCACCGTGCTCATGATGAAAAAAAATTCATGCTTGATCTCGCCCGACACCAGGAGCTCCTGGTTGATAGTCAGAAACTCAACCAGAGCTTGAAACGATGCCTCGATTGGACAGAAGAGCTGATCAAAGAAGGTCGAAAAGCTCTTGAATATAATGTCCGCGTCCAGGATGTCGAGCTGGGTGGGCGAGTTTTGTCCCCAGAAGAGCTAGGCGAGATTGGCGAGAGCGGGCGAGGTTTGCTCAGTCCTTCCACCGAATATGCGTCCATTTTCCACCCTGATACCTCATCATTTGACGACTCATTCTTCGACCCAGCAGCACTTCCCTTACCCTCGTCCCCCGGTGGGACTGATTAGTATTCTAATATGTTCCCTTCGTTTGTATCTCTTTGCAAAATACCCCTTGCTATCTCTCTTTTTGTTAGACCCGGTTTTTTCAGTCTCATACAACAGCCTTGTTCTCGTGCATTTGTCCAAATTTTCTCCTGTCACCCTATCTCCCTGTCTTTGTCAGATATCTCTTTTTGGTGGTTCATTTGCTTGGGCGCTTGCGGCTATGTTTCCGGGAATGGGTGATAGATGTCTGCTTTTTACTGAGCAATCTCAATGCGCCGAGCTACAAAGCTCCTTTTACAATCCTTGATATATACCCAGATCTGCCAGCCTTTTCTGTTCATGTATTCCACCCACTTATGATGCTATCAATTCAAATTCTATGGCACCTGATTGACGTTCATGGTTCTGATGAGTTATCTCTCAGAGATTTCTCATGTTGCTCCCTTCAGGCCACTCGAGTGGTGGGAAATTTAGAATCTCTCAATATGAATTCTCAACATGTCACTAAGTCATTAAATCATCCTAGCATTCCATCGCCATATCAAATAACTACCGTGAGAGCTCAAGCATTCAAATCAAGGGAACGGGCACCGGCTCATCCGCTGCTGCTTGATGCCTTTCTTGATAACCTCGAGCTCTTTCCGGCCCTTGCCCTCGAAGTACTTCGGTCCTAGATCAGGAGTGTGGTATCCATGGGGGTAGTACTTATCACCGTCATCGCCAGGTAGCGGCTGGCCCAGTGCCCATTTGAACCAAGCCACCGGTCCCCATCGATTCGAAATAGTAGGCTGCACATAGAACGGTGCACCTTCGTAGAAAAGGACGTAGTTGCGTCCGTACTTGTTGGGCTTCTCCGTGAATACATCCAGCCGCATGAAACCTGGGCGGGGAAGGGCCAAGTATCGTAAATAGAACTTGCGCAGCCGGAAGACGGCAGAGAAAACGGCGCTGAAAAATGCCGGTGGGGGATCGATCCTGGCAAGGTATATATTGTTAGCAGACGCTCTCTCAATGGATTGGACGTGACGTACATCATTGCACTGCGGAGCCTCTGGTCCATCAAAAAAGACACAAAGTACAGGCCCAACGGCTTCATGAACCTTGGCAGATTGTATACCAACACATCGATAGTTCGATCCGCAATCTCCTTGTTCCGAGGATGGGGCTTCATATGCTTCACTTCATACTCCAGACTCCAATCTCTAACCTCCTCCAACCAATGGATTCCATCCCGGAATCCCATCTTACCCGATGGCAGTGTCTCATAGCTTATACCTAGTGCATCTCCGAGACTCTTCCAGTATGTTCCGACGGCACAGCGCTCCATCTCGGTCATTTCGCGCCACTCGTACATCTTGACGAATCGGATTGGCTCGAGTGCGAAGAGGCTGAGGGTATAGAGCATGTCCTCTTCGAGGATGTTGCCGCTGGCTCGATAGCCTTGATGGAGGAATTTAGTTCGGGCGATGGCCGTTTGGGCTCGTTCCGAGCTTGGATCAAAGGCCATGAATTCGCCGATGAGGGCCCCTGTATCTGCATATCGCTTGAAGGATGTTGCGGGATCGGAGAATTGGGATGTCTTCAAGAGCAGGGTTGATATAGTGGGAATGCCGTATGTCTAGGGTGCGATAAGCCTATGTGAGTACGTGTAAATTAGTCCCGACTTGATCGAGCACGTACCCGGAATAGAGCAAACTGGAGGGATTTGAGAACGATAAAGGGGAACTCCATCTGCAAAATTGTCTTTTGAATTGTGAATGCATCCTGGTCGGTCATCTTTCCCATTGATTCACGTGTATTATAGGCATATTTTCGGTGAAGAGCGCGACGTCTTTGAAATCGCAGAGTCGAAGCCAGGGCCAGATAACCACCGAGTCCAATCAGTGAATAAACCATAAATTGTTCTGATGAGATTTGCAATGCCGCATGTGATGCCGCATGCGATGCCGTGTGGATAATATTTCCATCGAGAATGGCGGTCATGGTGTGCCAGCCCATGATATTACTTGGAGCGTGATGTAAATCTGAATAAGGTATGTGCGATCAAAATCAGTCCTGGGTAGTAATGGCACTATATTTGTTTTTTATTACGATGGTTCCCGGGATATTTATACATCTACGATGTTCATCACTGTTGAAGAGGATCTGATTCCATGATCATACAAGTGAATGGTCGATATGGCCTTTTGCGATCCGAACCGTCGCCGCGAAGATCGTGCATGAGCCAGACCCCCAACTATAACGGCAGAGCGGACCGAGGAAGGTCAGCGATGGCGGCGCGGGGCGGCCCTACCGTGTACCACCACCTACTCTATACACCAAGTTATGACAATGTCTCAGTAATTGATTGGCTCATAAACCCTGATGAAAAAGCAAACCGGGTGCATTTTACACAACCTCTATATTCACAACGGAACTGCTTGATCCAGAACAGTGGCGTGAGCATCGAAATAGATCATTACCGAGGCTTGACCATATTCTATAGGCCGACGTTTCTTCAAGAGTCTGATTATGCGTGAACAGCAGTAGGCTTACCCCAGATATGGGTCGGCATAAAGCATCGCATAAGATCTACATAGTCGGCATTTCGGTCGGAATCCCACCCGCCGATATCGTACGACTGACTTGAGCGATTCAAGCCCGGGAGAAAGATCAGACTACGCGGGGTGATCGACGTGAGTCTTCGGTTTATGGTCAAGCCGGTGATCGTCGCTGACGCTGGCAACATTTCTGACGACCGTGGTTGGTCCGTTGGGACTTGTGGGACCCGCTTCACATGTGAATAACTATGTATACGCGAGAGACTGGCATAGCAGTTTGGTGAGCTGTACTGGAGAATGTGGGGCCCTCGTGAAGATTCAAGGACATACCTTACTCATTTTTAGGGTCTAACTTCCAGGATTTGAGAAATGCGCCGGGAAACCTGACGGAATAGGCCTCTGTCTATGTCGGTTCTAGACTGTCTACGAAAGGTATATTCGTGGCACCGGTCAACCCCAGTAAGCCAACTCACCACTGCTGCACGCAGTAGGGCATGGCAATCAGTTCCCAATACTGTTTGTACACGAGTCATGCACCCAAACCTGCGCTCTCAGTCGGATTTGAAGGAAAAGAAATGATTTGGCAGACCGAGTCATTGCTATACAGCCCACGAGGATGAAGCGTGTACATATAACCCTCATCTTCTGGCCCTCATCTTTTGGACCGCAAAGATATTTCTTTATAATTTGCTCATATAACACCCATATCCTACCATTCGGTGTAAAAGTACTGAAAATGGCCTCCGCTGAAGCAGATGGCGTTGCGACAGCGGACATTTGTTTCGTCTGTGAACAAATGGCCAGAAGAAGACCTAAAATCCATCAAAACCTGCTCAGTCAACCGAAATCCAAAGTGACAGATACTTGCATTCTCTGTGCCAGGCCTTTCTGCCAGGCGCACAAATCAAAGAAGCCCGAAGAGGAGTCTGTTTGTGAGATCAATCACTGGACTTATCATCTCAAACATCCGGTAATACCTGGTATTTTCCCTACAAAAGAATCATGGGAGGAAGCACAGCATTAGGGCTGCAATCTGAGCCACAAGGTATTTAATTCCAAGCCTCGGGGCAAGGAACAGAGTATTGATGTTTCTATAGGGACTGCACCGTAAGCCCAAATCCCCTAGGAAGATTGCCACGGCATATACCAAGAAGCCGCATAGCACAGAAAAGATGCTGGATGGCAGAGGATCAACAGAGCATACTTCAAAGTTGAAAGACATCTCTCTACAGTAGTTTTCGAAATCAGTTTGACCCCAAACTCTTTCGACTTGATCCTCGGAAAATAATTCCGTCATACGCTAATCCTGTTTAGTAGCAAGTTTGGCAGAAAAGTGGTGGTAATTACTATACCAGATTGTCAATGTATGGTAATACGTTTGTAATTATACATCGAATCCCTGCGGAATTGCTTGTTGTATGTAGTCAGGCAGAACTAAGCTGGTACAGTAACATCTATAATCTTGTCAAGAACGTATTGTAATCAGCCTGTAACATACATCGAATCCCCTCGAACTATTTGGTAGATCTGGAAATCTGGCAAGATCGTCCGCCCGCTTTCCGCCTCCCCCTAGTCCTTAATTGCTACTTTCCCTCATTCTTCCCACATGTAGCGCATCTTATAGTGTATTGGTGTACGCCCGCTGTAGTAGTCATCACACAGAAGGCTGTGCTTACGCTCTAGAGAGCTAATTCTGAGGGAAGAATATTCACTTTTTTCCGTGGATTCTACCGCGTACGGCGCGTCTCATCCGTACATTCGCGCATTCGTTGCCACTTTAGGACCTACTAGGCAATCACTAGTTTCAAGCACGTAGGTACTAGTGGCAGATCATCATGCACACATTTGTTGCTGATCTTGGGGCTCGGCTGGATTATTCTTTCAAGATGGGTAGTTTTTAAAGCGACCTCAAAGATGTTATTCTCTGACGCTACGGAGTACTCCGTAGACAAAGTAGTAAATCCCATTTTAATCAAAGTATGTTGATCCTCATACTCATCACCTTACATCCGCGATTAAAATAACTTTTCGACGATGTGCAATCGAGTGTTTTCTTGTACAAAGAGCGTCGATTTACCCAGTCAGGGGTTCGGTTCAGCTCGGAGGGTCGACCTACAGATGTAGAGTGTCGATCTGACATGAAAGTTTTCAGATCGGCAATACACACTCCACAGGGCACCAATAGCACCAAAATTGGTGGATTGTGTCTTCATCGTAAATTTTAGAAATGTTGATTGTGGATCTCATCCGCGATCTAAGACACTGTATGTAGGCTTCTTCAGCTTGATGAGCGGTGTGAGGTATGCATTGCCCCTAGCTATTGCTGGGGCGGTACTCCGTACAAAAGGTATTTAATCACAACATTTTTCCCACCACATTCTCTGAGTTGACATCGATCAAACCCTACTCTTCAGCTGTCGTCTTCTAGGAAGGTTCGTATGTCTAATCTGGCTATTTACAAAAACTTTCTAACAGTCCCATCACAGTAATAGCAAGAATAGCTAAACACACGGACATACGAGCAAAGCTGAACTATACATCAACTCTATCACCAACCAGCACGTAAGGCAGAAAGGACCTCACGCTTCTCAACCATGCATTTCTCTCGATTCCTCTGCGTTGTATTCACAACTGCCGTGGCCGCTCAGTCTACTATTGTACGTCACTCCGCATCAGTGAGAAAGGAAACGGGGGATATCTAACCTAATTATATAGGCCACTGTCTATTCTGATCCCCAATTTTCAGGGCCATCTCAGCAAATTTCTTCTACTGATCAATGTGTTCCTCTCGATCTCAATACTATGCCCCGCAGAGTACGGTCAATTCAGTTAGCGCCAGGTATCCGGTGTACAACCTACGCTGACCCTGATTGCGAGGAACCAACCCGGTACCTCCCTCGTACCCAATCCAACATCGTCATTGGCTCAGACTATACAGAGGCTGTAAGTTGCCTGCAGTTTCCCTGAGTGTAGGGGCCTAAGTGATAAGTGAAACGGACAGAGTGTGGCCTGTTATATCGAGATATGCAGTAGTAACTTACCACGCGCAAGTATTTGGTCATGCCTCTATCCCGTTTTTCGTACGTGCCCTGGAGCAAATTTTGTCATAGCTAGAGAAGTAAATAGCGTGCATGTACTGATCTGTAGCCAATTGGCTTCTCTATACTATACCATCTCTTGGTGCATTCACGCAACAATTGGCCATTGCCGGTCAAGGCCATAGTCAAGAAAACTAAGACAGGCGTAAACGGAGACCTTACAGGGTCTTTTGGCCGGAAACTATATCGTTGCTGTACGGCGCTGCTATTGTAGGTTGCCTTGCATACCGCCACACAAATGTGCTAGGTGGTTTCTGATTTTGTGTAAATTACTACCAGAAAAACTAAGATATGTTATTTTATATGCTAACAAAAGCCTGTATTAGTATACTCAAGTAAAAATAAGCCATGGCTGTTGAGATATGAAGTGGTAATTTATTGCATTTAGTTACTATGTGTTTTGGAGTGCGCAGCTCGACCGGGTGCGCGGGTCGACCGGGAATTACGGTAGACAGCATTGGTGACTCAGCTGCCTTGTTCAGGGCAACTTTCAGCTGCCAAGCCTCCATTGTTCCGTCTAGCTTTTTTGATCTTCATTCATAACCCTGTGCCCCCACATAGTAGCTAGTAGTTGCACAGGTTGTAACTTTTGGAGACGCACAACATGCGGAATTGAAATAAGGCAGCCGAACTACCTTGATACCAAACGAACCACATCTCGATTGTGCCAAAAGGCCGATACAGCCATTTTCTGAGCTAAGAATTTGCGCGCTACGATTTCTTCCAGAATAGATCAATAATAGTTCACATATCTGTTCTATCATGTATGCGATTCTCTTCCGCGTTTTTTTTGCCTTGTTCACTCGCAGCCTATCAACAGCTAGCGAATTATTCTGGACCCTCGCTCGAAGACACACTGCTTCTGATTATCCGTCACGGGTTGTTTAAAGGAGGTATCAAAACGCACTCAACCCCATTTCCCACCAACCCCACTAGGCGTTGATTTGGTAGCACGTTCGGTAGATTAAGATCGGCGACCTCTGATTGTGAAACCAATGGTGGCCTCTGAAATCACTCTACCTCCCGTCAAAATACATACCCATATCGCTGATCCGCCCACAATGACTTTGTCGTTTGCGGGCTGATACTGATAAGCTAAAGCGTGGGGCAATCCCTAAGAACTATAATAGGCCTAAGACAATGCTATCACCACCAGGCCTCCATATTACACGGCTCACAAGATCGTTCATAAACACACCAGTGACTTGTACAGAGTACTCGAGGTGGGAAAAAGATTTTTTCCTGCTGCATTAGGGCAGACGATAATAATACTCTTGCCACTGGCCTTAGTAAGCACTTTTTATGAGTGAAAGTGGTTGGCACCGGTTTCGGGACACACTGTGATTTAGGATAGAGCCAGAAGGAGTTCGAGCATCAAAACTTCTATGTTCAAGTCCGAATGTCAGAAATGACCCCTGGTGCTCTCTTCTTTCGCACCGACCAAATTAATACACCATTCAAGAAATGTATCAAATTCTCTCTCCGGATCTTTCTCATAGTAATCCCAATTAACGCATAAGCGGATATTATTTAGTATCTCTAATCTCGATAGAATTACGTTATTTGCAAAGGAGACGTGCTACATTATGCCTAGTCTGTCCGTCTAAATCTAACACATTTATTATACCCAGATTCATTAATATAGACTAGGCAGTATAATTTAAAATCTGCTAGATTATATAGATAATAATCCCGTAATTCGACATTTTGTTCTTTAGCACATCTCCGTGCCGTTTTATTAGACTAACCTTTTTCAATAAGGGCTCTTCTAATACTAGAGGTTATAAATATGGCCTGAAACTCATCCCATAGGAATACAACTATTCCTCAAGATAGAGGCCAGGTTTCTTATATAGATTATTACAGAGGGCTTCGATCATTAGTAGTGATACCTTCGTTTTCGACCTACTCGGGTTTGTGGTATGTATAAGCTTCCAAATTGTCGCAAGTTATTGCGGATACTAATGATGGTCTACTTGCTACATTCAGCTTGCTCAGCCATTTCAGATGTGCGAAAAGTTTTGCTCTCGATCGTATGACGAATGAGCGCAAGCTTTGAAGGTGAGAGTCTTGGAGCCATGTCGTCTGCACTAACAACGGTAAGTAGAAAGTCGATGTACGTGAACTTCTTGATTGTCAGGCAGAGAAGTGACCGTATTCAGCTAATTTCATGTAAATTACAGCATAAACGGTACTGAAGATATATTGTAAGATTCATTGATTATAGTGGAAAGCGGTCTGGTCCCAGAAGCCTAAAATAACATCCAATCAGAGCTCGCAGACCGAGGAATTATTTTTCCGGCAATCAAGTCGAAAGAGTTTTGGGTCAAAACTGATTTCGAAAACCACTGTACTTTTCATCATCCTATACTGTTACGTAGAAGAACTTAGGCTTTGATACCCAAAGATGGCTCCGTTAATTCGAATAACCTTTAAAATAAACAAGATAATTTCATTTATACATTCTGATACTAGCGTTTGCTCAAGTCGAGCTTACGTTCCTGCTCAGTTCATATCCATAACCTCCAACAATAGTCTGCTGGAATTCTCAAGCCTTGGCCTTGATATAAGGGATACCAGTCAACTTGAAAGCCCGCTCGCTCAGCTTCGGGTCATTCACCGGCCTGTCACGGTTGTGAGGGTCCTCCTGGCCATCCCGCTTGGCAACATTGGAGCCAGTGTGCCTCGCGTTGGGCCAGTGAGTGGTACCCACACGGCGCTCGAAGGCATCCTTCTTCCGCACCAGGTCCTCTTGCGACGCATCAGCGACGGGCATGAAACAGGTGTAGATGGCGAAGCGGGGCTGGTTATTCTTCGGGCTGAGGTTGTAGTGGGGAGTACGCGAGTCCCAGAGCAGGAGATCGCCAGGCTCGGCGCAGACCTTCTCCCACTTGCAGCCGCGGTCTTCCAACCACTTCATGCCACGGTCAGTGAAGCCATACCACTCCGGGGTCCAGGCGGGAATGCGCTCTTCATCGGCCAAAGCATGGTGGAATTCTTCGGAGACAAGGTGTCCGCCCTTGCAGACGATGAGGCCACCGTCCTCGGGGCCGTTGGGGAGCAGGTTCACGAGACCCTGCATGCAGCGGAAGCCGTGCTTCTCGGGGTCCTGGTCTTGGTGCGGCCAGGGCTTGTTGGGGGGAAGGTCGGTACGGCTGTTTTTTTTTTCCCTTGAATTAGTATCGATTGTCGTTTAAATGACTTTATAGGTTGACCTACTTGGGGAACTGGAAGTTGACGGCGTCGAAGGAGACGATCAGATCCTCGTCATCATAGACCTTCTCGAAGGCGCCCACAACACCGGGCTCACTGCGAACACCCCAGACAAAGCTCTCGTGGGAGAGACCATAGTTCAGACACATGCCCTTCTCGTTGATCACGGGCAGCTTATCCTTGTGCACGGTAGAAGGGTCGTTGCGATCGAATCCGAGCTTGCTGGTAAGATGTGAGTCACTGCCCCCTATCAAGGACTTAAATTTACTCCAAACTTACAAATTCTCGAGCCAGCTGTACATCTCATCGGCGTACTGCAGAGCCTTCTCGCGAGGAATGGCGCCCTTGACAACGGCGAAGCCGTCGCGAGCCAACTGATCGCGAAAATCGCCAAAGTGCTGGTCGGTACCATCCAGGCGCATGGGGCCAGAGCCGTGCAAGTTGGGGTTGGCCTGGACGGTCTCGGTGACGGTGGTAGTAGCCGACATTTTGGGTATAATAATTCTGTGATACCTGTTCTCGTATTATCGTGTCTCTGACGGTGATTTCTCTCGAAGTTTATAATAGTCGTCGCGGCTCTCTCGGATGAAAAACAAGTTCGACAAACTCCGAGGCGGATGCCCACACTTTTCACAAACTAGCTCATCATAAGACCAGTCGTGATAATCTTCATTGGCCGCGCTGTCTCGTTGAGGAATTTCCTGGCTCCAGTCTTCGGAAAATGGGGAAGTGGGGGTGGGGGAAGTGGAGGTGGGGGAGCAACGACCTCGGAGGGTGGACGAGTGGCCAACAGGAACATTTGTGGAAGTCTGTGCTTTCTCAAAAGGCATGGATAGTGTCAGTTAGAAAGACTCTGGCTAGGTTCGTCAAGACAGAGAGATATCGTCAAACTGGGTGAATCAACATGCCTCCGTTTCGCATTGTCATTGTGGGAGGCGGAATTGCTGGCTTTACCGCCGCAATCGCTCTGCGCGGGCCAAACCGACAAATCACCGTGCTTGAGCAATCTAGACTGAACAAGGAAATCGGTGCTTTGATCTCACTGCAACCGAATGCATCCCGAATTGTCGAGTCTACCTGGGGCCTCAAGAAGGAAGTGGCTGCCGCTAGCAGAATGGTTGATGAAGGTTTCCGTGTTTACAACACTGACGGAGTTCTGGTCAACACCGTGCCACTATCAACCGCGGAGTTCGGTGCAGATCGTTTGTGTTTCCATCGGAGAGATCTTCATGATCAACTCAAGGAAGCTGCAGTTTCTCTCGATCGCGCAGGCGATCCGGTGACACTCAGAGTCGCTTCGCGCGTAGTAGACTGCAGTCCGCTGGATGGCACGGTCACTCTCGAAGGAGGGGAGATAGTGACGGCAGATCTGATCGTTGCTGCCGATGGAATGTGAGCTAAATTGGCAAATGTACCTTATCCTTATGAGATCCCTTCCATGCTAAGCATCTCGAAATATAGTCATAGCGTGATTCGCAAACATGTGTTGGAGGACGAGCCGTCTCCATTGCCCACGGGGCATTCTGGTGAGTTCGCGATGTATTCAATTTTCCCACAAGGTTAGAAACTGATATACTCACCGCAATATATCTAGCCTATCGTCTTATGGTATGTTTGAAACGGCAAGGACTCATACGTGGCTATACTAACCAGTGGTCAGATCCCCTCGGAGACCTTGGAAAAAGAAGAGCCCGAGTTTTGTTCCAAGATCAACCCTCGAGAGCCCTTCACCTCCATGATGGTTGCCCACAACTGCCGCCTAGTTATGGGCCCTGGCAGGCAAGGTGAGGTCTACGGTATCGTGGCATTGGTGCCCGATGGTAAGTCAGAGATCCGATCGTCTCGGAAGTCCTGCCATTAATCAGAGCCATAGAACAATTGAATGAGGATCCCGGTGCAAAGCAATCCTGGGTTGCCGAGGGAAATCTGGATAAGATGCTTGAGACCTTCTCAGAGTTCCCAACGTGGGTCACGAGTGTATTCAAGTATGAGAGGGTTCTATTCATTGTTTTCCCCTTCAGTCACTGACAACTAGCAGGCATTCCGCCGATCTCGGATTGTGGCAATTGCGTGATTTGGTAAGTAGTTCATTCTAGCAGTCCCCAGGACGTGATTTACTGACAATCTCCAAGGACCCGCTCAAGGCCTGGCATCGTGGCCGAGTGATTCTCATTGGCGATGCCGCCCATGCCATGCTTCCCACCCAGGGCCAGGGCGCTAGTCAAGCAATCGAAGATTCAGAGGCCCTGGGAGCATTTTTTGAGGGTATCAGCGAGGCCCCTTCGGCAGACGCTCTTTCCGAGATCCTAGAGGTGATTATTTAACCTCCATTCCTGTTTTTTCTGGCCCCAGAAACTCTACTAACCCATTTTTTATAGAATATTTTCCAGGCTCGCTTCGCTCGAGTGAGCCTCATCCAAGCATACAGCAGAGAGGCGGCGAAGCCAGCTGCTTCTAAGAACACCGTTACTTTGTGAGAAAAATTGTCCGAACGAGAGAAAAAGAAGTTGATTACTGACTTCTGAACAGGAGACCGGATGAATTCATGAAATTTAATTGTATGTATCGGGGGGCCAAGGCTTGGAGCAACGAGCAGATCCCTGCGCCGGCTTGAGCTTGGATAGCTACTACCAACTAGCAAATTTGGCAAGCTCTGTAATGACTGTGATCTTTTACCGTATGTCATAAAAAGAAAGCAAGCGTAAAACGAATGGATAGGCTATGGCCGTCGTGTCTAATGTATAGTGTTCCGTCCACGTCAAGGTTGTTGACTGCTTGATGATATTCTCTCGAGAGTGCACTATATATACATATACTGGCGGCTTAAACTCCGGTCTCGTAGAGTCATTTGATTGGACAGCAGTGGTCAGAACAGAAAGCGACAATGAGCAAAAATAGGCGATTTGTCGAGCGTAAAGACGCAAAAGTAAAGACTCCCTTTTGGATATGACAATGGCGAGCCCCGCAAACTGGAGAAAAACGCACGTTGACAGTTGACCCCACAATTCCCCCAAACCCTCAATTCGCCTCGCCTCGGAGTGTATGAGTGGTTCCGACAACACTTTGACCCACCTCCCCCACGCGTCGTTCGAAAGTCTGTTTAATGGCCAGACGCTGACTGGCCGTCGCCGATGGTTGTCACTGGCCAGTCCTTTCTCTGAAGCTCTGCGCAACCACTTCCACCAGCTCCAGCCATCGGCAAGTTGTGGCCCGCAGATTCTTTCGCCTTCCCGATCGCCCTTGCCCTGCCCCTCGGCCCTCCGCACATAAATCGATGCCTCGTCCACTTTTGTCTACCCCACTTCCTCCGAAGTCCCCAGCATGCCCGAAAGTCCGGAGAACCCTAGACGTTCCCCGCGTAGGGCCGTCAGTCACCACTGTCCGCATTGCGACAAGGCGTACGAACGTCCGGACCATTTGACGCGTCATCTAGACTCCCGTGAGAAATCATCACTCCGATCCGATACGACGGGATCTTCCCGGAGGCTGAAAGTGCAGAATTGATCAGATCGCAACGAGCGCGTGTACCAATGTCCAACGTGTCAACGCGGCTTCAATCGCCGGTATGTCACAATGACCAGCCACCTATATCCCATCGCGGCCCCGCTAACGGCGCCCAGAGATGTTTTGCAGCGACACCAGGCTGTCCATGACAAAGATGAGGCAGAAGGCAAATCCTCGACGAGACGAACTAAGGAGCGCGCACTTGAAGCCTGCGAAGCTTGCGCGACCGCAAAATTAAGTTGCGATAACGAAAGACCCTGCAAAGTACGTCGTTCGGCTGGGTTCAAAGGGACCTCGTACACTGACAAGCTCGTAGCGATGTTCTTCAAAGCAGATCCAATGTGTCCCCCGATCCAAAGGTGGGCGTCGCTCAAGCGAGCGTCGTCTTTCCTACCCAGTCTCTCTCCCGCCCTACTCACCGCATGTCGGAGGCCCGCCGCCGGACCTGTCGACTCTGACAGCAACTCCCGAATCTGGGCCATCAGAATTCAGCGTGCCGCCACCATCCGACTCACTCCCAGGGAATGCGCATGAAATCTACGACTCGAACGTCGCGTCAGCGGACGAGATGGCTTTAGCCACATTCATCCCGCATAGAAACGTGCAGGTTTATTCACCCCTCAACGGGTTTCCCGCATTTTTCGAACAAGTGATGCTGCCGGGTCTCGGGGCCGGCGATGCAGTCCACGGCACACAACAGCCGCGAGTGTTCGATTTCAATCAGGACATCGATTTCACGTTTACAGATACAGACATCTTCGGCACAGACTTTTTACCGGATCTCGATAAGGTACTCGATGTGCCAATGACTTTCACTGGATTCGAGGACCCCCAACAATCCCCGCCAGACGAACAGGAATCTGCGAGTCGGCGTGCCGCAGCCTTTGGACGTTCTTTGTGGTGAGTACAATTGAAGATTTGCTATTCAAACCCATTTTGTTCTGACGCCCCGGGTAGGCTTTGGGTGCCTGAGAAAAATCAACATGGCTTCAGCGAAGAGAGACGCATTCCTTTGCGCGATAGTGACAGCATTCCATCCTCGCACCAAAATCGCTTGGACGCAATAAAAATTCCTGGGAAACTCTCAGCTCAAGATCGGGACGATATCCTGAAGCTGGTCCTACGAACCGGAGGCTCTCGCCTTTCAGTTACGACGTTTCCATCTGCAGACTACCTTGACACGCTGATTAAAATCGGCATTGGGAAACGAACCGAGACGGACGCCTGGATTCACCCTTACACTTTCTACGATTCAGTATATCAACAATTGCGCCCGGAATTGCTCACGGCGTTGGTTGCGGGCGGGTGTGTGTGCTGTGGAATGCCCTCTATCAACAAGACTGGCATCATTTTGCAGGAAATTACTCGAGAGGGTCTCGCACGATTAGTAGGTCCTTCCAAATCGAATCTTAGAAGCTATCGTTGCGCTGCACAGTTACGCTAACCACCTTTCTAACTAGGTGGAAGATGACAACAGCGTACTCCGCGACCTCCAATACTTGCAGGCTTCAATGTTATGGCTCGATATTGGAATATTTTGTGGCTATACTCGGAAAATGCAAATTGCTGAAAGCTACTTACAGCCGCTCTGCACAGTGAGTTGAACCCCTGAACATCTCATAAGCTGCATACTCACAATACCAGGCGGTGCGTCGTGGTGCAGCCTTTGACAGATCAACCTACACAACTATTACCCCTTATTCATTCGGCAACGACGATGAATCATTACAACGAGCATGGCATGCCTGGGTACGGCAAGAATCACTCAAGCGGTACGAAATGAAAGTCCCCTTTGCCCGTATTGCGCCCAGTACTGATCGAATCAGACTCGTCTATCATCTGTTCGGCCATGACGTGGAGGTGGCCACGTCTATGAACCGACCCGCTATCATTTCATATACAGAGTTGACGCTACCATTCCCCTCGGCGAGAGATTTATGGCTTGCTCCCACTGCTGAAGCCTGGCGGGATATTTGGACAGCCAAGTACCGGTTGAAAGATTGCTCTGAGTTGCATTTACGCGATCTATTGTCCGATCCATCATTGATGAATCAAATACCCCCCGAATTAGATCTGGAAATTGCCAGATCTGCCCTTCTGCAAGGTCTTGCTCTGCAGGTGTGGGAGTTCCGTCAGCAAATGCTTCTCTCTCAAAATTCTCGATCTGGACCGCGCGCGACCACTCGGTTATGGCTACAAAGTCGACAAGAAGACTTGTATGTTTGGTGCCTTTGTGATATCTACGAATTCAATAATCTGACTTCTGCTTCCCCAGATATACAACCCTTCAGGCCGTGCAAGAAGACTCCCCAAGCGCACCCCCGGTCACGACGTTGTTGAACGAGTTCGTGATGATGTACCTCCACATTGACATTGACACAATCCAGCGCTTCGTCGGAAAGATGGGGGAGCTAGATGCGCGTCGCGCCTATCCCGGACTTCGGGACTGGAGCCGGACGAAAGAAGCGCGATCCGCCATTTGGCACGCTGGCCAAATGCTTCGAGCGGCTCGGAAGGTGGCCGTCTTTCAGTTCCGCGGCTTTGACTGCTTGGCTATCTATCATGCCGCGCTGGTTCTATGGGTTTACGGTCTGATTCAATGTGGTGAAAATAAGCGTCTCGAGGTGACCACCCCCATGAGTGACGCGGAACTGACTCCGCAAGTCCCCTTGGATGGACCCGAAAACCATGTAACCAAGTCCTTTATAAACCACGGCGTGGGTCGGCCTGGATTGATGATGCTTCAGTCCCGTGGGGGCAACGAAGGAGAAGTCAAGGCTTTCTGTGAATTGAGCAAGCCTCGCACAGTAATGGCGGTGGCGCGGCAGGTGTTTGAAGGTAATTGCCCACTCACCTTGCCGGATGATGTACTTCCCCCGATGGTTCAGAACCTGTGTTCTCTGATTGAGGATCTGGGCGACCTACGATGATGACACTAGGATATTAAACGCCGAATGAATAAACCGTGTACCATAGAAATCAAGCTGCTGCGCATTACTCCGTATATTCATGAAATCGGAGCTTCGTATCCGCCAAAACCCAGATTGTTAGACGATTGCCGAGTGGAGAGCCAATCAACCACCATGCATTTGTCGGCATGTGGGCGATTCACCCCCACGGGGAAGGTGGCGCTTACCCCGACTCTGAACTTCGGCCGCGACAGCTCGGCAGGGATGGGGGAGATCCACCCACTGTCGCCTGTCCAAAATTTCCCAGTCGCAGTCCCCGAAGTCACAGCACATTCACTGAACTATGCCCATGCACCGACCGCAGTATGCCAGCGGCGGGGCCGATGATTTGAACTAGCTGCCTCGCAGCTCGCCGCCTCCCAACTGAAAAAGGAACAGCTTCGCCATCATCCCTCGTCTTTTTCTCTTCCTTTTTCTTCGGAGCCGCTGCGTGTCCAGACATTCACTCTAGCTCTGGCTCATAAAGTGGAACATCATGGCTACTCCTGTTGACCAGAAAGTCAAGATTGAATTCCTGGAGGATGTGGAGCCGCAGACTGTCAATGCTGGCGAGGTACTCGTCGATGCGGCTGGCGATATTCAGCGGTTGCCCGTTCCTAGTGCCGATCCCAATGATCCTCTCAACTTCACCCTCTGGGAGAAGAGTGGTGTGATTGTCAGCTGTTGCTGGTTCTCCATCATGTCTCTTTCCGTGGTCGGAGGTTTGGGGGCTATTTTGAGCGTTTTCTTTGGGCTGTATGCGCCTCAGGGCCATAGCTCGACTGAAATCGTTTGGTTGGCAACGTTCCCTTCGTTATTTGTTGGTGTTGGTGAGCATACACTGTATCGTTTCTGAAAAGTGACATGGTATGGCTAATACGGCCAGGAAACTATCTTATTCTTCCCTTGGGCCTGGTGTACGGTCGCCGACCCGTGGCCATTGGATCGATCATCGTCCTTTTCGTTGCGACGATTGGCTGCGCTGTATCGCAGACACTCGAGCAGCATCTTGGTCTTCGATGTCTTCAAGGTTTGGCAACGGGTGCTACCGAATCGGTTAGTCGATCTCACATATCATCCGCGGCATGCATAAAAACTAATATTTTTATGTTTAGCTTCTCCCTTTGATGCTTTCCGAAGTCACCTTTGTCCACCAGCGTGGCCTTGTGTATGGTGTCTACTGGGCAACACAGAATGTGGTGACCAGTTGCCTGAACATTGCGTCTTCTTATGAAGCTGCAGCTCTGGGCTGGCGCTGGTTCTACTGGGTCTACGTCATCGCCGTCGGTGTCGGACTTGTCATTGTGGTCTTCGGTTGCTTCGAGACACGCTACGAGCGTCGCGCACAACTCATCAATGGAAGAGTTGTTGTAACAGACCAGTTTGGTGTCACCCAAGTTCTGGAAGGTGAGCAGGCTCGGGAGTATATGCTCGCGCTGGAGGCCGAGGAGCAGGACATCCCCGACGAGACACGACCCAAGAAGTCATACATGGAGATGCTTGCCCCTTGGCAGAAGCCGTCGAAGCACCCAATCAAGACCATTCTGATGGCATGGTACCATATGTTCGAAGCCTTCAGCTCCCCCGGAATTCTGTACGCGACCTTGTTGTCGGCAGTGGTTCTGGGATGCAGTGTCGGCATGTCTTTGACTTATGACACCGTGCTGCAGGAGAAGTATGGCTGGGCTGCCAAGAATGTTGGCCTGATCAATCTGGGAGGTGTGTTCGGTGGCTTTGGAGGTATGCTCTACGCCGGTGTGTTTGGTGATTGGTACATTCTGCGCCTGGCCAAGCGCGCCGGTGGCGTCCATACTCCCGAGCATCGCCTGATCCTGCTGATCGTGCCTGGCATTCTGATGGTCATTTCGCTTCTTCTGTACGGTTTCACCGCTAATGGTAATGCCACGTGGGGTGGCCCGTACATGGGATGGACACTGCTGCAAGTGGCCTTCGTCTCAGTGCTCATTTTGTCAACTTCTTTCGCTGCCGAGGCGTGGGAGAAAAACCCCGGTCCTGCCCTTGTGGCAGTTGTCGGCACAAAGAACATTATCGCGTTTGGTGTTAGTTATGGCTTGACTCCAATGGTTACCAAGTACAGCTATGCTGCCGCGATGGGAATTCTGACTGCCGTTACTGGGGCAATCTTCCTTTTGGGAATTCCCGTCTATTTCTTCAATCCGGCTGTAAGTTTTCACGAAAATCAATGTGTCTTTTTCCCCCTTCAAATGCTGACTTGATTGACTAGTGGCGCCGCTATATGCAACGACGTGAAGCCAAGAAGGAAGCAAGCAGCTAATGATTGCCAGAATCTGCATGTCGTTCTTATCGCATCTCCTTGGCTACCGTGTGGCGTTACTCAGCTGGCGAAACCGGACCTTCTATCAAACTCTGACGAGAACATTCGGAGGAGATAATGTAGGAGTATAGATTGTCTGTAGAAGTAGATAGAAATTTCGAATGCCAATGCCTCGGGCTATTATTGGCTGACATCCTCTGTACAGTGTAACTGCTCTCTCTAGCTTGGCGCATAGCCTGATAGTAGCTTTTCGTGACTTGATATCATAAAAGAATGTAATAGTGGATTAATCTTAGGACCTACTTTGAACTATGCTTGATAGATTTGGCAGTGAAATAGAGTGAAGGAAACCAATGACTTGATATTATGCGTGGACTAATCGCCAAGGTTCTAATCTTATACGCGGTGTGTCCAGCTAGCTATAGTTGACTAATTTGAACCCCTACGCTTTGCTGGTAAGCCAAACCATAGGGGTCATATATGCAGCCCCGTTCGAGGACTAGTCCATGAGGGTCGTAACACTGTCTTCCTAGCTGTACAGCAATTAAAAGAGGGCTACTCACCTTTAGGCTCCCGTTAGGGCTCTTCCCTATGTACTAATGTAGTAGCAAATGATACTTGATTTAGGGCTCTATAAAATTTTTTATTGATCCTCTCATTTTGCTGTCTTATGCCCACAAACCCGTCCATTCCCAAGTAATACCACCTCAAACATGTACTTCCTTCATTTCAGCAACATTCCACCCCCAAATCACCCCCTATTGGCCCAAGACGGAACCTTTGGCTCCCACGGGTTAAACTTTTCATTATTCCTTGCATCCCAGGGCATCCACTTATCCAATTTCTCCCCCAACTTCTTCAAATCACTATGCGCACTGCCCCACTCATTATTCAACAACTTCCGGTTAAAATCGCAGGGCATCTTCTCCAGCGAAACAAGCGGCGCCCGCCACCACCTCCCCATATCATTCTCAATCTCATCGTCCTTGGCCTCGGCTTTCCGCAGCGAGTGCGTACCGCCCGATCCCAGGTGATACACGATCTTGGCGCGCGTGCCCTCGAACCGGACCGTGGACGAGTGGTGCGTCGTATAGTCGCCGTGGGCGGACCAACTGACGAAAAACACCTGGTCGTTGAGCGTCCAGACAATCACATGCTCCCAGTCGTGCCTATGCGCGTTTCCGGGGCCCTGGTCGACCTCGAAATAGTATCCATACAGGTACGCGCACCACCCGTGGTTGCACCGCTCGCGGACGTACGTCTGGCTGTGCTCGAGGCGGTCCTTGTCGCGGCAGCCAAAGGGGATGTAGGGACCGTGCGTGGAGCGAACTTCAAACTCGCGGTCGGCGTCGGTCACATTCGCAGCGAAGACGACTTGCTCGTCGGCGGCGCCAGCAGCTCGCGGAATCCCTGGTCCCGTACCCGGCGGACGCGGTGGAGCGAGGTTTGGGCCGATGCCGGCGTTGACTCTGTAGTCCGTGCCGATGGCTGCGGTTTGGTAGCAGCTGTCCTTGTCGAAGTCGAGGACGGGCTGGAATTTGATGGCGCCGTCGCTGGCCGTGTCGCCGAAGGGAGTGAGGATTTCTGCTAGGCTGGTTCCTAGCAGGAGTGGGAGGAGGAGGTGTAGATTTGCAAGTTTAAAAGCGAGCATTATGGTAATTGCCCTTTCGATGAATGGGGGGTCAGGATTGTCTCTGCTCAAGGATAGAATGCTCGATTCCGGAGCCGTGCTGGGTCCTTTTCATATATCCTTTGCATGGTGACATGTCAAGCAAAAACAAAAAAAAAAAAGAGTACGCTATCGTACTTCGCAGCTGAACCACATTTTTTTCCTGCCAAGCTTGAAACGAGGAATAGCATAGCCTCGCCTGAATCTCCGGGCGCATCTCAATGCATAAGATGAGGATCCGAGCTCGTATCGCGCGATGCCACAAACACTTGGCTAATATAAGCAGGGTGATACTGTAACATCCCTGCCCGCGGATGCATCCATGGCAAAACGTCACTCTGCATGTTCAATCGTTCTAATCCTCTTCTCGAACTCCTCGATCCCCACTAAGGTCGCCGACTCGCCGTTTACTCGACAGGGATCTTTCAGCCTAGCGACGTGGCCGGCCTAAATCCCGCCCAAATCCCGTCGGCTCTTTTGCCCGTTCTGCACAACGGTCTTAGATCGGCAGGAGATAATCGCAGATTGGCTTTTCTTTGCCCGGCCAAGGGTCCAACCAGAAGTGGTCGAGACCGAGCGATCAGTTTCAGCTGCCAATTCCCCCGGACATGCTTGTTGGATCCCCACGTCCCCGCCGCGTCGGTGATCCCGCTGTGCACTTGGCACTTGGCACTTCACACTCGGGCTACCAGTGTCCAAGCAGAAGTGGCATGATCTTGCAGCAATCGAGCATCATGCTGACAAGGTCGGTGTATACTCCGATACAACGACCCACAATGGCTTGCAGAGACGGCTGAAGAAAAACGAGAGCTGAACAATCCCGGGCGCATGCAACGTCTTTTCTCGATCCTCTGGTCAAAATATGCGCTTCAAGTCGCTTGGCATTCACCGTTCCACCGGTATCCCGTCTCTCATCTCTGCACCGCCGCTGGTCGATGAATGTTAAAGAGAAGCCGAGCCCTCTTCGAACGGCAAATCAACCGCTCAATCTTTGGACTCTCTCAAACCGCAAAATGGCTGCCTTCAAGCCAAGCGACATCCTCCTCCTCCTCCTCACAACGATCTTCTCCCTCCTCCAACTATCCTCCGCCCAACGAACCCCAAATGAAAACCTCGTCCTAGCCGACTGTGGCATCGGCCTCGGCGTCAACGGCGGCTCCACCTCCCGCGAAATGATCTACTACCCGGGCGACGTCTGGACGGGACAAGGCCTCCAAACCAACAGACCAACAATGATGGTCAACGTCCCCTGGACGGGTGCCTACCCCTGGGGGCAGCAGGGCGGCGTGTCGGCGCGCATGCCCAATGGCGACGTGTTTACCGTGCACATCAACCCGAACATTAAGGACCCCAACGCGGCGGGCGACGCGTGGCATTTGTTTGAGATGAATATCCCGCTCAAGTGTTATTCGTATCATTATATGTGGGTGTATAAGCTTGATGATGGGAAGTGGTGCGAGAGTGCGTACGTGTGTAATCATCGGGGGACGCCCACGCCGCATCTGAAGCCTGCTCCGGCTCCGGGGCCAGCGCCAGCGCCTGCGCCTGCGCCGAATCCTGTTACGCCTCCGATTTGTGATGTGTTGAATAACTGAAATGTTGTGGGTGCTGAGATGGAAATGCAGAGCTGGCTTGGGGTTGGTGGCTGTTGTTATTTATGAAATGCGGCGTGAGGGGATGCTGTTGGGCAATCTCATCTGTCTTCTCAGAATTTTGTACCAGAAAATCATGTCACAGCGAGGACTCATGGCCGAGACATTGGTCGCTTCTTTAATCCTGCAGAAAGCTCTTTGTTGTTTCCTTTTTAGAAAAGTATGGTTTGACTGGCTGAATCAACGGTTAGGAGCGTGCATACTTCAGATGATATATTTAGGTCACTGGTCTGGCGCATCAAGAAAATGGCAATGCCTACAACACGTGAACTTGGATATTAGGTAGCCTATTATACCCTAGTAGCGGCTGGTATCGACCCGGATAGCACAGCACGGGCCGATCCGAATCAATAGGCTTCTCCCTACAGCCAATCACGCTTGAGAGGTAGAAATGCAACCTAACCTTAAATTCGTTTCGGGCTATAAGGGTTCCAGGTCATAACGTCATTGCTCCCTTCACCTCGAACTAAACCTTAGCCGGAAGAAAATACCATAAGCACAATTTGCCATGTAATGTCGAACAATGACGACTAAATAGGGTGGTATTGATAACACGACAGAAAAGTTCGTAGCACGAGAAGGCCAGTCCTAATAAGGGATTTCCCCCTCATTCTACATCCCTACCTACCATCACCCTTTTCTAAGGTCTTTTCTGAAGTCTTTCCTGAGGTCTTTAATATCTATCTACTTCACCCAAATATGTATAGATCTTAAAAAGATAGATGAATAAAGTTTACATAATACTAGCGTAAATAGTCGCTAATTACACTAGCGAGAAGTGTTATGTTCCAGGATTATGTATATACAAGGACTCGGTAGGTACTATGTAAATCTCGAATGTAGCAGTCTAGGTTAAAGGGCCGCTGGGGGAGGCGTTACTTATTGGGACTACCCTTGTCGTGCCATAAACTTTTCTGTGGTGCCATTAATATCATCCACTAAATATGTGGATGCCGCCATTCAGACTATATGTGAGCTCTTTAGGGCTTCTACGGCGGATGCGGAGGTGTGTTAGAATCCCCTTTGCTCGGAGGCGGGCGTCGAGACTGATTTTGTTGACTCCGTTAAAGGCAACCTTCTGATCAAACGCTATAAGTGTCACAACTCTAAGTTTATACCAAGCTTGATCAATCGCATTGGAAAGGACTAGTAGGGCTTGTTCAGTCCGGGCGTCCTCCGAATTGAGTATCGGGCAACAAGCCGTGCTTCTCGGCGAGGTACGACAGTCGTCGGGCTACGACTGCCTCGAGGAGTTTCCGGAGTGTGTTGAGGAGCGAGATCGGGCGATACGCTCCAGGGATCGAGTACTCCGGCTTCCCTGATTTCTGCAACACTACGGCCCTTGCTCACTGCCATCGTTTCAGGTGATGTCCTAGATGCAAATGCGCTTTGGCGAAATTCCCTAGAATGCCTAGTCTGGTTGCGGTAATGACCCATAATTTCCGATCTGCGACCTCGGCAGAGCTCAGCGAGGCAGCGTCAGCGCCACAATTAAAGCAAGTAATCAATGACACCATTCAGCGATTTTAATGTATAGATGTAAGATTGGATTACATAGCTAAGACTCTAAAGTACCTATCGGATTTACGCGGTCGGCATAAAGCCTGGTTAGTGGTGTGCTTGAAGGCGCATATCGGTCGATCGAATACCACGATTATGGATGAGAGACGAAAGTGCAATAGAGGTCGGGGTCGGCAACGAACGGGTTGAACAGTGGAAGGTCAACACAGTTTGATTATATTTGCCTTGAGCTCTATTCCTGAGTGAAAATGGGGTCAAACTTGTTTTATTTAACTAGGGAAACAGGCAGTATGTATAACTTTTGGTACATGGCAGAATGTCGAAGGAAAAGAGTCATAAAGATCCGAGTTAACCTGGGGGCATATGAGAGTATTAGGAAGCTCGTTTCTTTTTCCACCTGATGCGATAGTTGATGATCAACATCATATATCATGAAGCGGTGTATAGGGGATGTAGAGTTCATGCATCCGATTGCATTAGCGAGCGTACACATGCACTTGCTCGCTTATTGCAAGGATATGCACACATATATGTTGACAATACCTGAGCGTGTATTAACTTTGACGGGGAACCCCGGGGGAAAAGCTCCCACTTCGGACGCAGAGAGTTCTAAATTTGGTGTTATACTGGAGTTTAGGTGGAAAATGGTGGCTGGTTGAACTGTATTAAATTCTCGATGTTATACGGTAAACGGAAGCGTGCATTGCTGAGTAAGAGTGATATAACTAAAGAACTAATATATATAAAGACATGCTGGTATTCCATACCTCGCCTCCAGTTACCCTCATTCTTAATTCTTCCTTCACTCCCTGTCTCAACTTCCATTCCTCTATCATGGCTCTCGAACGTATCAACAAGGAATAGGAGTATATCCAGGAGTAAGAAATGCTCGGTCTATTACTAGACCATCTACTGCGAGTGAGACTAAATTTGACTTTTTTCCTCTAAAAGAGATCCCCCGTCTTCCTGCACATCCCAATGGAAGTGATATGGTGTGTATCATCAGGACCGAATACCAAACCCTCTTGTTTCTACCTCTACTCGGGTTTGATTCTTATCGCTCGGAAACGGCATTATCGTATATCGCACTGAAGCGAAGCTGATTGACGACTGATGTTTTTTTTTCTTCTAGTTCCTCTGGGAAGCAGCCATTATCGGTCCTGTAGGTCGTTCTCTGGTTCCCGTGCTATGTAACAAATGGTCTTAGAGAAGGGAGGGCTATACACTGTTCCACGCCGGCGGCCGGTATTAGATTTAATTTAATATGAAGCTAACACTGGCTCTAGCCGGATTCGCCATATAAGAACGGCGTATTTTTCGTGGAAGTGAAATTCCCTGAAAACTACCCATCTAAGCCGCCCATGGTCAGATTTACCACGAAAATCTACCATCCTAACACCAATGGGTTCGGCAAGTCGTTAATCATCCTTCTACTTAGCCGCCTGCTTCTTTATAAATGATGACACAAGCAAGTCACCTTCAGCGCGATACTATCGGGCAATCTATTTGAGGGAGCGAACCGTCTGGGAGCTCACTCAAAGGATTTGTGAAAAACTTGGTGTCGAGACATCAAGAGTCTCTCGCATTTTGCAAACGAACGGTCATCGACCTGGCATTGAAGTTCTGCTTGACAATGATTTCGTACAATAGATGACAGATTGCCATGCTATGATCGTTAGGATTGATAATCGTTCATCAAAAGGCGAGAACACAGACTCGACTGCTTGTGCGTCTTCGGAAATCCAGGTGGAGTATAGCTCATAATTTGCATGTAAAGGCCTCTAACCTTATACGCTAACATGGTGAAGAGTGGACGAATTTTCATGAGTCAATTGCCTAATGTAGGCCGCATGAAAAGCGAACGCATCTGCTCCATATCATGTTTCATGATTGATTGACAGCGGCAATTCTCAGACATGAATTCTTTGACCGATAAAAGTATCTCGGACATCTATCAGAAGTACCTCATTCCGCCGTGGCCTCTAGCGATGACGTCGTGGTCTATAAGGCTAAAATTCGGCCCGCGCAAAGTTGCAGGACCGAAGCGCATCGCGTCGGATCGCGTCATCCGCGTGTCCTCAAAAGGCGGTGGCGGTGCCGGGAATCTCCTCTACCACGGCTGATGTCCCGCGAGACGACCGGGGTCCCGCTTATGGATTGCGATGGGATATCGATTACTATCCACAGTGAGAGCCTACAGGCCGGCTCACGCCCCTTATGCTTGCTCAGGTTATACATAGATTTTCCGAGTATCACCTGACAGAAGGGCTAAGCTCATACTCTCCCCACCTCCATTTCCAAACTTACATTTTTATATAGAATCACCATCATCACGGTTTCGATCTTCTCCCATAGTGCTTAATAAGATTTTCATATATTAACTAACTAACAAACGGGTCACTACCTTGATACCGCCTACCGCCTACTAGTATTATCTGAGGTAAGTTTTGTTCATTAATAGTTTGTTGAAATATTTCTAAAGCTAAGTAAATATAAAAAGCTTACAACTCTAAACAATGACAATTTCAGTCAAATGTCAGGGCTATTTCAGAATCAATCTTCAAACAGTCATATTAAGAAATTTATATCTCGTAAGTATAATTTTCATTTAAAAAATAGTAGCTCAACCGTAGTTCTTGACTAGTGCATTATTCGTTAGGTATATCATTTAATCAAGAGACCTTAATTATAGTTGTCTTTAGTTGAATAAATCGCTTAATACGATTGAAGAGACCTAGGTATGGAGGCGAGTTATATAGAACTTCTCAAGAGATATAAGCTGTGGTGTCCAAAATTTGTCAAACGTGGACGGAACAACATAAAGAGCGCTAAACTACTTTAGGGCATACAGAATCATATGCAAGCTAAAAGTGTATTTCAAGTCACGTGTGGGTGAGCCGGCGTGTAACCTGCTCTCGGGAGCGGGCGTACCGGGGTTCGACCCTTTGTTCAAGTTGGTCGAGCTGACTGTGTATTACAGCATGCATTCATACTCTACATAATGGAAAACGATGAATCGAGCGGTTCCAAGAATCGCATCCTTGGATAATTGTCAAATCCCGATGAACTGCTTTGGTCTACGCACAATATACACTGGTTCCTTGGCTGCTCAATGGAAAGAGCCCCAGCGGTCCCAATAAAAATTAGGATTTCAACTGTTCATTATCTTATGATTGTCGATTCGGCACATTATATCATGATGCAAACCCTGGAAAGACGTTCCAAATCTCGCGATCCCCCCCATCACAGGCGGGTAGTCCCTTGAGGCGTTCAAATCCCGACACGCCGCTGACGATCGCCGCAGTGACGCGGGCTGCCTGAAGGTGCGAGCCTGAGGACCCCACGAACAACTCTTGAGGTTCTTAAGAGTTGTTCATCGATCTGGGCCTATTTTGTCGAGACGGAACTAAGTTTCCATAATAGGGAACTGTGACAGGGAGTTCGGTATCACTGTAGATCAACGTGCGACCACATTACTTGTACTTGCAAGGTGAGTGCGGGGAGTGTAGAGGGGCACTCCGGATTAGCTCATTCTCGAGGAATCCATCGTGCTGCATGGCGGACCGTGACGGTGGCCTCAAATAGAAAGGATGTGTAACTTTTGAATAAGAGTCCCGGGACGATCAGTCGATCGGAGCGCAGCGTGCAGAGTATGTCAGTGGCGCGCTAGCCCTTGGGGAACCGCAGGGCGGAAGAAAAAGTTGGTCGATCGTGGGCGCCGGTGGAGCGCCAGGAACGGCCGATGACGTCGGGGGAACAAAATGATATCACCAGCCCACGACCCAACTTTGCGAATCTTAAGACTTGCACGCAGCTCAATCGGCACTTTGCCTGTGACGCTTAACGTTGAGGATGAGAGAATACGCGACAACATGACTTTACACAATCAACTCGAGGACATCTCGTTCGACTTGACCACGGAACGAGAATTTTACAGGTCGGCAGAAAGCGCACGGCAGCGTTTGAGCGAACCTGCTGACTAAGTTAGATATCTCCCACACGGCCAAGCTTCGTTTCCCTTCGCGCCCTTTGACGAGTCTAGTCGAAAGAATTTCGTTCCGACACCATCGCGCGATCATGTTTTGACATCACTCGCCCAATTGGGCGCCATGCGGCTCGGCGCGGAGCGCGCAATCATCTCGCTATTCGGACCCACGCATCAGTACATCCTGACCGAAGCCACGGGATCGCCAACGGGCGACGACATGCGACTAGGATGTTCCGTTCTGCCAATAGGGAGTGGCGTGTGCATCGAGGTTGCCAAATTGCCCCTCAGAGAGCCATCGGATGACCCGTCAATAAGGGAGGGAGCACTGGTCATACCGGACGCGCAGACGAGCCCGTACGTCAAGGAGCACAGTTTGGTCAACAGTCTTCTCAAGGCACGGTCTTGCGTCGTGGTGCCCATAGTGACTCCCCGGGGGAGCACGATAGGATCATTTGGCATATTTGAGACGCAGCCGCGTCAAACCGAAATGGATCAATCGTCGATCGCCTTTATGAAGCACATGGCGGCGACGGTAATGGACCACTTGGATACCTTACAGTCCAAATACCAGAATAACCAAGCGAAGCGCATGATTTCTGGTCTGGGCAGCTTTATGCAAGGCAAGACCACGCTCCGTGATTCCTGGCTGGAGTCGGAGGAGCAGGCGGCGACCACCGAGCGCACGGGGGAGACGGTTGAGGGACAGTTGAATCGACACGAGCAGAATCTTCAGGAAATACGCAGTCAGACAAGACAGCTTGCGCATCGTCCGAAGAAGCAGGTGGCAAGTTCCAAAGACGACGAATCCACCGACCATCACAAAAAGAGGGAATCAACCCAATCCTCGGTGAACGGCAACAAACTCCTGGACGACGGTAGTTCGGCTGCGCTCCGGCGTATCTTCTTCCGGGCCGCGAATTTGATTCGGGAGTCGATCGAAGTGGAGGGAGTCGTCTTCCTCGACGCGAGAATCGAGTCTTTTGGAGGTCTGGTCGGGTACGAAGCTACGGGCGAGAGGACAGGGTCGACGAGTGAAGATAGCACCGATTCGGGCAGCGGCGACTCTGCGTCCGTGCCTATATCCCACCCAACATTTCAAAATTTTGAGGACGATACCAAAACCTGCCGGATTCTAGGCTCTTCGACCACTCGGCCTTCGACCAGAAATGATTGCAACGATTGTCCGATACAAAACGACTACGCCGTGCGAGAGATTGTGCTCAAGGCAATGATGAATCGCTACCCGCGTGGGAAGATTTTCAACTACACGCAGGATGGCTCCTTATCTGATGACAGTAGCGCCAGCTCCGGGACACAGGGAAAGGAAGTTAGTGGTAAAAGGCGACGGCAAAAGCAGGATGCAGACGAGCTGAATAAAGCACTCGGAGGAGCGCGTAGTATCGTCTTTCTTCCTCTTTGGGAGCCGCACAAGTCTAGATGGCTCTCTGGGGCCCTTGTCTGGACTAATACACCGAAACGTGTTTTTGCGTCCGAGAACGAACTCGCCTATCTCCGCGCCTTTGGCAATAGTGTCATGGCAGAGGTCCATAGGCTGGATGTGGAGGTGGCAGAACAGGAAAATACCAACCTTGTCACCAGCATATCGCACGAATTGCGAAGTCCGCTGCACGGAATTCTTGGCACCGCAGACATTCTGAGTGACACTGCGATGAACGCGCTACAGCAGGGCATGGTCCATACCATCGAGTCCTGTGGCCGAACGTTACTCGACACGATCAACCATTTGCTTGACTTGACTTATGTGGACAAGTTCAAGCAAGACCCTAAATTGAAGAAAAAGCACCGTCGCGGTACCGTCTCGGAATCCTCAGCTCCAGAGCGGGCGACACCCGAGCGTAACTGGCCACGCGGCATTGAGAGCGCGTCCGAGGAAGTCCAGCTAGACTCTGTGCTCGAGGAAGTCGTGGAGAGTGTTTTTGCCGGCCACAGCTTTTACCATCACCCTCGCGTCCAGCATCGAAATGCTAATGCAGAAGCGTCGCAGGCGACCGAACAGCCGAAGCAAGTGACCATCATCTTTGATATCCAGGAGGCCGCCGAATGGAAATTCTTCACACAGGCCGGATGCTGGCGCCGCATCTTAATGAACGTCTTCAGCAATGCACTAAAGTACACCACGCAAGGCTTTATTTACCTGCGGCTGACGGTCACCAAAATTTCCCAACCGGAGAGCAAAGACTCCGACACGTCAACAGACCCCAGTGACCAATATCTGGTCACTCTCAGTGTCAAAGACACCGGGCAGGGCATCAGCAGCAACTTCCTACAAAACGGGCTGTTCACTGCGTTCTCGCAAGAAGACGCACTCGCGCCTGGGAGCGGACTCGGACTGAGCATTGTGCAAAAAGCACTTCATTCGCTGAACGGTTCGATCGAAGTCAAATCCGAGAAGAATCGCGGTACCGAAATATCCATCCAGGTGCCGCTCAAACCGGTCCTGGCGTCAGACACGTCCGATGGGTCATCTTCGAATGCGGCGTACAGCCTTGTCCGGGAAGAAGCGAACGGAAAATCCGTCGGCTTACTGGGATTCGGTTCTTCCGTCGCATCAGATCGGGATGCCTCGCTGTATAATGCGTTGAAGAGTGTGTGCGAGGACTGGTTCCATCTCACCGTCAAACCAGTCTCTCTGGACGGCGACCGCACTCCTTGTGACTTCTACCTCATGGTTCACACTAATCTGGACGGAGCAGATGCTGCAGGAAATCAGCCTTTCAACATCAACGACCTAGAGGGTATATCACCACTCATTGTTATTTGCCAATCTCCACAGACTGCACACAACATGTTCGCTCGCACAATGACCCTGAGGCGCGACCGGGGCGCTATTATTGAGTTCATCAGCCAGCCCTGCGGGCCGCGCAAGCTAGCGAAAACATTGGAGCTGTGTATTCGCCAACTCCATGGAGAAGGTACACAACGAGAAGAAGAGACTCGCTGGGTCGAAATGCCCGAATCCTCGCGTCTGCCACTGGATATCGACACGAGAGACGCGCCAGGGGAAAGGATGAAGATTAGCAAACGACCTACCACGGATACATTTGAAAGTCAGGAAGGGGGAGACTTTGGCAACTCCAATGGAGGCCCACCCTCGGAACAAACACAATTGGAACAAAATTCCCCTACAAAGGAGGAGAGCGCTACGGAGCATAACAAACCCTGTGCACTCCTCGTCGAGGATAACCCTGTGAATCTTCAGATTCTCACGACCTACGTGACAAAGGAAGGCTGGAGTTATGAGACTGCGAACAACGGATTAGAAGCAGTTGAGCAATTCCGCTCGAACCCGGGCAAGTTCGTCCTCGTCATCATAGGTAGGCTCATCCATCCACTCTCAATCTCAATCAAGTTAACAGACAAACGCAGATATCTCAATGCCGGTCATGAACGGCTTTGAAGCCAGCCGCACGATCCGCCAATTCGAGCGAACCCATTATGACAAGAACCCCTCTGAAACGCCACCATGGTACCCTACGGCAATCATCGCGTTGACCGGCCTGGACAGTCCGGCCGCGCAGCAAGAGGCCTTTGCGTCTGGGATAGACACGTTTCTCACCAAGCCGATCAAGCGCCATGCAATACGAGCTCTGCTGGAGCGGTATAAGCCGTGACGGTGTGCAATTATGCTTTGAAAGTAAACGAAAGAAGTTTTAGATTCTCACGACCCGTCATGTGTATAGTATACGATTTATCAATTCCCAATACATTTACAGAACCAACGGACCATAATACTAGCGGGTTCGGGTCTATGGCTTCCCCCTCATCTAATTATCTCAACATCTATACTGCATAAAGAGCGTCCATTGCAATTTAGGTAACACATGCATACGCGATGCGCAGATTGGAGTGAGACTGTCTTTAACTTGACTACTTGAGGGAAGAAGATTACCCCGATGAACAGCGAAACCGCATTCGTTCGGTAATCATTACTTCTCACCTCTGCATTGGGTGCATTTGTATCGCCTCCAGGATTACGCTCTCAGTTACTGGGAGCCACTAGCCCTAAATTCAAAGAATCCATTGACAACGGCACCGCACGTGGTTTTGTGATCGGGTCATTGGTGGCCGTGGGCTCTGAACTTTTGTGAAAAACTTGATAAGTTCATTGTTTCTATACTCCTTTTTTCAGACATAGAGAGTCTGGGCAGCTCATAAGCGCCCTCTTCATTCCGCCTCTCGTCTATGACCTCAACTTCGACCCCGACCTCGTCCTCTTCCACGTGCTGCCTCTGCCTGCCGATTATGCTGTCTCCTCTCGTTGAGCTCATCAAGTAGCTGAGCCGGGCTCTGCCCGGCTGCATTCGGTTGATGCATGGAGCCTCCAGCCTCGACCGAGACTTTGATCCATTCCTCCCGTGCTCGTGCCGGTGCATCTTTTGGTTGCGCATGATCAAACTTCCCATGTTCATTCAGACGTCCAAGCATGGTTCCTCCCATCAACTCATGAAGAGGCATGTTTCCCATGTGATTGACTACGCTCATGTCCGCGCCGCGGCTGATTAAATGGCGAGCGGCCTCGATCTGGCCCAGATGCTGGACAAGATAGTACATCGCCGTACAGCCATCGGTATCCGTATCATTGATATCCGTCGGTGGCTCTAGAAGGCGGTCCAGCATACTTAGAGTGATGGGATCATGCCAAATTCCGGCACCAAGCCGATGTAAGCATAACCGAGTATCAGCTCCATGCTCAAGGAAGGTTTAGATCAGCTCTGTGAAGCGCTCATCGCGGACTTGGTTGGATCTTTGAGAGTGGTAAGTCACTGTATCCTGCAAGAGTATTGACGTGCCGGTCAGCTTTCTCGTCGGGAAGGTGATTCAAAGTCAAATTGCGCGGTTTCGCATTGAGAAGCACCTTCACAGCTGCTAAGATCCCCTCCATTCCCGCCGCACAGGACTTGACCGCGTAATTGAACACCGTAGCCCCCTGCCAGTCACGGGCATTGATCGTATCAGGATTTGCGTCGAGAAGCTATTTGACGGCGTCTATCATCCTCCTCGTCTGCCTTTTATTCCTGCTGGGCATTGGCATTATCATCATCATCGTTCCTCCGTCCGTCCATGGCGAATCTGTTGTCCTTGTCCTCGATTGGAAGAGCAGGGGACATCTGAACCCCGCACCTTACAACCTATCTTATCCAGCAGAAGGAAGATAAACGCCTCCCTCCGCTCGACCTGCCCCCCGTGGCGCGGCAAACCGCTGACGGCACAGAACAGTGGTGTTCGCCCACCGTAGCCATTGGCCGGATCCCGCAGTGTGGCCAACGGTCGCTCATCTGGATTTCGTTGCCTCTTAGATAACAACCAGAGGGTCAAACCCCGATCTGCAGCTGCACACGCCAGATGGATGGGCGAGAACTTCCAAAGCACCAGGTAATCCCCCAAGGGGGGAAATCCCGGCATTTGGTAGACCGGATCACTCAGATAGATCTTTAGCAAGATGCGAAGGGCATCGCAGCTGCCATGGGCTTTTGCGACCAAAAAAGGATGCCAGAGTGGGATCTCGTACTCTTCCCAGAATCCCCGACTGTGGGGGTTCGCTTGGTAGAGGCGAAGGGCGGCGACGTGGTTTGCCGCTATGATTTGCCTCAGCAAACCTTGGTATGGATTTTCCCTAGAGTGGGGAGTTGTCCGTGTCGTGAAAGATGGGCTCGCTCAGGGTTCCCACGTCCGCCAGTTCAGGGTGGAGTTAGTGGAAGTTGGGATATGCCACGTCCCAATGAGGTAGATGGAAGAGAGAGATTGTGTTAGTGAGGTGGTAGAGAAATGACCAGGAAGAGCATGGGTTCAAGAAAGGCGGTAAAGAAGGAAGAACCGCGGTCTTTTTTCATAGTGAATCCATCGATTCTGAGCCTTGATCGACAAAGTCCTTACTAGGGCAGAGCATAAAGAACGCATCGTGAGGCTATGTTGGTAGATTCTCCGTATATGCCAATACCGAGGGAGCCGACTAAGCGAGTTGATGAATAACTGTCCTGGGAATCGCTGTAGAGAGCGTCTAATAGCCTGTTGGGTATTTCGAGTTGTCCCATTTTGTCATACAAAGACTACGAGGGACTTTCTGATCTGGTTCAGAACTTTGTGAAGCTCCTCCGCAAGCTTGTCAACTTGGTCATTGGTTGCGGCCATAGCGTAAATCAGGTGAGGCTGCCCTGTGTCCTTATTCGGTTGCTGGATAAGGGGAATGAGGACGTTGGAGGCCCAGAAAGTCTTTCCGGTGCCAGGAGGTCCGTGGAGTGCGACAGCAAAGGCACGCATGTCACGTAATGCAGCAAAAGCCGCTTTCTGACCATGGTTCATCCTGTTGGTGATTTGAGCAAAATCAAATGTGTCTTCCTGGATTGTGCCGTAGAAGTCGACATGACGGAAAGTTGAGGGTTCCTGCATTAAGAGCAAATCCCAGAGTTCCTCCATTTGTCCGCCCTTCATGTACATCTCATGGTTGGCTGCGAGAATTGACTTCTTTTCCTTCTCGCTAATAATGATCCCCAGGCACACATGATGAGGAGGGTGGGCCAGAAACTTTGTCTTGAAGTCGGGATCTGCCATTGTTCTCCATGGCAAGGCGTTGATCTCTTCTTTGAAATCCCAAGCTTTGGCGTCTCTATCGTAGGGGCGAACCATGTACAAGAGCCTCCAACCAGTGGGAATCCAAGCGGCGTCGTTACCAACTTTGCCAGTCCAGTAAATGGGTTCGGTTGTCTGTGGTGGCGTCTGGGGTTCGGATTGCTTCGCGGTCCTCTTTTCGTCTATGAACTTGAGAATAGCCAAATTTCGCTCTCGGGGATCATCATCATGAACACTGTCCATGAAGTCGACTTCCTCCTCCCTGTCTAGCTCTTCTTGGGCTAGGGGACGCTCATACGGATCTGAACTATGGATACCTTCCATTCGATCATGTCCGTCGGGTTGAGAGCCAGCGTCAGCACTATCTCCGTCGACGAAGGCGTATTCGAGTGGATCTCCTGGCTGAAGACGAGCAGATGCGACGTTGGCCTCGGAGACAAACGCCATGAACTCCCGACCCTCAGTATGTGGAACTTCCATGAGCCTGAGCTCCAAAGGACGACCGGTCAGTTCTCGGGTAGCCGAATCATTGTATGCGTGCTCATCGATGTAGCCGTAAGCACACAAAGCATTGTACTCATGCTTGTGCATAAAGCCCAATTGACCAGGAGCATCAAAGTCGTTGCGACGGGACGTGCGAGGTACATTGTCATCTGCCGATCCACTCTTGACAAAAGGCTTGTCAGGATGATTTCCATAGAATTCGTGGAATGGCCCCGGGGACTGTCTCATTTCCTCCCAACTGCTGACAATTTGGGATCTCATGGCCTCCAGGCCTTCGTATGTGGAATCCACGGCCAGATTGAATGAACGCGAAGACTTGTGGTGCTGACAGAGTTCAAGCCATGAGGCGTTCTGCTCCCCTAGGACTTTGGGAGTGTGGAGACCGATGGTTTTGATGGTCACGTCTTCATGGAGTTCAATGCGGAGAATTTTGAGATTCCCCTCATCCAAGGCTAGTTTAAGGATGCGGTTCCCATCAACAAGATTCTGTGGGGCAATTGATCGGTCACCTCGGGCCATGGCGTCCGCAAATGTCAGGTTCTGTAGCTCCTTGTTCTAGTAATACACTTTGTTATTCATCGGCTCTGACAGAATAGAGTGAAACAAAAAGGAAAGAATGACACTTACTTCGTTATTCGGGGCCTCGAGTTGGACGATTCTCAGACTCGCAATGTCACTCGAAGTGAACTTGGCACAGCCGTGGTGCGTGTTCCGGTATCCTTGGGCATCTTGTTTCTTGTCGACATGGCCAGACTCCGCTTGCGGATCATCAAGAGGGTCAGGAGGAGGAATTGGGTCATGGTAGGCACACTCAAAGGAGACCTCAAGGTAGGGGTCAGGGTAACTAGCATCCAAGGCAAACGAGCATGCAATGAATGAGTGATCACGAGTGGGAGTGCAAGTGAGGACAGACGCATCATCTGTGATGAGGACACTCGGGATGCGGCGGGGTCGGGGGCCAACCAGCTCTTGGTGCAGGTCAGGCTGGCCGACATTCTCATTAGCGGGCTCAGTAGAGGGAGACAACGGCCGTTTTTTACGCGCCATGATGGAAGGTATCGAGAGCACGGAGGGGTGAGAAAGGTGTTGAGAGAGCAGAAGGGGAAAGTCTGTGAGGGAAGTAGAGGAAAAAAAGGTAGCAGAAAGGTTTTCAAGCTGAGAACGTAGGAGGGGAGAGGATGTGAAGAGAGAAGAGGAAAAAGAGGTAGCAGAACCTTTTTTTCAGTTGAGAAGGGCAAGGGCGAGGAAGAAAGGTCGAAGTTGAAGTTGGAAGGATGGTAAGTTCCGGGGAAGTGGCGAAGGCAGAAATAAACAAACAAGGCAAGAGATCGGGAGTGGAAATATTCAAATTCTCTCAGAGTGAGTAACCGGGTCACGTCACTGCGAGCAAAGAGGCCTTCCAGCTACAAATGGCTGTTGGTAACCCCAGAGGATTTCAACAGACACACTGGCCAACCCACAAGAAACCCCCGGAGAACCATGGCCTGCGCTCCGGGGGCGGCGAAGTTTAGAAAAAAAGGGGAGTTCCATGGCCTGAACTCCTGGTGGGGAGCAGGGGAAGTTGAGAGAAGGAAAGGAAGTGTCAAGTGCGAGAGAAAGAAGAAGGAGGATCCGAACCCGGTCAAAGCTCGTGGCAAGCCACCTCTCTAAGGCGAAGAGGCCATCCAGCTGACAACTGTCGTTGGTAAGTCGGAGGGATTCAAGTGCAGTCTTTCATACGAAAGATTTGACGACTTGGACATCACCTGTCAGGAGTTCGCAGTATTTTTTTTGTCACAGTAGCTTCTCCATCACCAGGAGATTCATGGATTGACTTTCTTCAACTCCATTGCCATCCCCCTTGTGTGATCTCACAGGGTTTATTACTGCAAAGTATACTTCAGCTCTGATGATCTCGAGTCATGTACGCAATCAGATACGCGATACTGAAAGTATTCTCATTTGATACCGTGACGTTAATGGGTGATATTAACGGCACGACAGAAAGGTTCATGGTACGACAAGCCTAGTCCTAATGCATAACGCCTACCCCCGCGGCCCTTCAATAAAAAATGCTACATAGTACCTCCCGAGTCCTTATGTGTACATGATTCAATGTAACTAATGACGCTTCTCGCTAGTATTGTCAGCGACTATTTATGCTGGCACTACGTAAACCTTGTTTGTTTTCCTTTTAAAGATCTATGGTTATTTAGGTAGATAGCTATGGAAGACCTTAGAAAAGACCGTTAGAAAGACCGTTAGAAAGACCGTTGGACAAGACCTGAGGAAAGGGTGATGGTTAAAAGGGACGTAGAACGAGGGGACGTTTTTTATTTAGACTAGCTTTATCGTGCCACGAACCTTTCTGTCGTGTTATTAATATCACCCGAAATCAATACATGCCTTTTATATCTGATCCTAGAACACCACAAGGTACTTAATCAATTCAGAGATTGGTAAGGACATCCACTTGACGTTCGGCTCTAAGTTAAGCACGAAGCGTGTCGACATCTTGATTTCCAATGCGCAAAATGATTTCAATCACGCCCGGATGCCCATCCGCCGGATTGGTATTGGCGTAGAACGACAGAGCTTCGTGATATACCTCGGGATCACCCACTTTGTAGCCCAGAGCATCTTCTTCGATCATCTCGAGTACGGTTCTGTTTGTGCCGTCGATGATACCACTATGCACCTCGCCTGCAATATGATAACGGGCCCATACTGCGTCGCCGTACCTCCCATCTCGTATAGAATTGAGGTATTCGGTAGCCCATGGCTCGACAATTGGAAACCCATTCATCTCATTCTGACGCACTTCTTGCACGGAGAAGTCTAAGAAGAGTTGTTCCACCAGCTTAGCCTCGCTGGTATTTATTGATGCTGGAAAAGATGCCTCCTGTGTGTTCCGAGTCAATTGAGTCCTGAACTTGCAAAGGGGAAAACCCGCACCTCGTATGGCAGAGACGTTTGAGTGAAACACAATGCAGCAGAAACTATTTCTTGTTTGATTGTCGGCATATTAAAGAAACGGGATCTTGGGTCGAACGAGGCACTGAAAGTGGGTTAATCGCCGAGGGGGGTTTTATTACCTAAGGCCATTCATGTGATTCAATCTGAGCCTGACGAGGGGTTTGCTCTCTCCTAAACTTACTTCGTCAAAGGGAACATCCAGTTACCCCGAGTGGGATTCAAACGCAGCTTCTGCTCGCACCAAATTTGAAGAGAAAATGATGTCCCATTAACTACCGACCTAGGTCATAATATCTCTCTGTTCAGTGGGACGCCTCCTTCTCCAGAAATACGATCTTGCTCGCATAATCCGCGTTGAAAAGATATTGCAATCCCATATTCATCAATGTCGCACCCGAGTATGGCCCCTCCCCATCCACAAGGTACTTATGTTGAGGATTGAGACCCTGTAACTTGACTCGTGATAGGGCGTGGTTCACTTTCGAGCTAAGTTGATACAGAAACAAGACTGCTTCTGAGCCATTCTTCGAAATGTACAGCACAGCCGGCCAATTCGACTCCTCTGGTAAATTGAGTCGCCACATGTCCCCAGTCAGCACAATAGGGTTGACCTTTTCTGACAGCGCGATGAAATCAGGTATCATGGTTTTTTCTTCTGGACTTAGCTCGGCCGGGTTAAGCTCCAAGCCAAAGGAACCGCACATCATTGCAACATGGGCGCGGAAGGCCATTGGGACAGTACGCCCCGTTTGATGATTTGGGACAGCTGATATATGGCCGCACATGGAGCTTGCTGGGTATGCAAGGGAGGTGCCAAATTGGATAAATATCCGATCTACCGCGTCTGTGTTGTCTGAAGTCCAGATTTGTGGAAAGTATTGCATGACACCGGGATCGAATCGCCCACCGCCGGAGGCACATCCTTCCCAAAGGACATCAGGGAAACGCGTTGTCAAAGTCTCGAAGACTCGATAGACGCCTAGCATATATGCATGGTGAGTTGTCGGCGACGGCGTCTCGTGCATACATCTGTTATGATCCCACTTTACATAGGTGATGTCTGCACTGCTAAGGATCTCCGAGACAGATTTGATGACAAAACTCTGAACTTCTGCTAGCGCGAGGTTTAGAATAAGCTGGTTCCGCTGCTCAGTGCGTGGATATTGATCTGCGGAAAGTGCCCATTCGGGGTGCTCTTGGTAGAGGGTTGAGTTGGTATTGACCATTTCCGGTTCGATCCAGATACCGAAACGTAGATTAGCAGAATGCTTGGCCGACGTCAGAACTTCCGATTTCAGAGCTGTTATATTTTTCACAAGACCGGCTAGGCCGTCAGGGAATCGTGTAGGATTTGGAACCCAGTCACCCAGACCGGCCTTGTCAGAGATACGCGGGTAGTCCTTTCCAAACCACCCGTCATCCAGAACGAATAGCTTCACACCAAGAGAAGCCGATTCCTGTGCGAGACGATACACATTACTGCTGTTGATATTGAAATAAAGGGCCTCCCAACTGTTAAGAAGCACAGGCCGGTTATCCATTTTGAACTTGCTCTTGACAAGGTGATTGCGGTAGAGACCGTGCAGTGAGCGGGAAACCCCCCCGATCCCGTTCCTGGAGTAAACTGAAACACACTCTGGAGAGGTTAGGGTCTCGTTGGGGCCCAATGACCAAGAAAGTAGATCAGGGTTAAAGCCCATCAAGACGCGCGTCATTCCCTGCGAACATTTCTCGACGTTGACCGCAAAAGAACCGGTGTAGACAAGAGAGAACCCCCATGCCTCACCCTGGGACTCGGTAGTGGATGGAGGCGCCAGCGCTAGGAAAGGATTGTGAGAGTGAGATGAAAAGCCCGTGTTGCTTCTGAATCTGTTCAATATTAATGAAGGGTATTCAAGTTGTAGTAGATTACCTACCCTTGTAATCCATAGTCAATCTTCCGTCTCTGCCTATGGGTTTCTCTTGCCCATTCACCGCGTAGATAGATCATATCAAGATCTTCAAAGGGAAGGTCGACGCTGAGGCTCGCCAGATCCTCGAGTATGATATTCCCTTTGCCCCTGTTTGTGACAGTAACGCTCCGCACAATAGCATCATACCGAGGGAAGATAGAGTACATCAAGTCTGCAGCTATATGGCTGTACTTATCGTAGAGATGAATCACGATGGTTGTAACGTCATGCCGGTCGCCAAAAGTTGCCGGCAAGCCTGGCAATGCAGGTTTTCCCTCCACTACCGTATACGACTGGTACGCCAGTGCTGATACAGTGTGAGCTTCGGACTGGCGGATACGAATTGCAGGGCTCCGAAAGTCTCCCCGTCCTTGGTCAGGGAACTCGCGGCGCAGGCGACCTGACATCCCTGTCCAACCATCAACAGTTGGAGTCGGATCTTTGGGTACAGGCCCGGTGACACTTCCACCAAAGTGATCGGATATTAGATCACCAGTGCTCTCATCCGCATGAAAGAGGTATGAGACATTTTTGCCGTGCAAGGCAAAGGAGTTATTATCTCCGATGACCACTGCAGTGAGCATTGCTGGTTAGAACATTCAGGCAAAGTAGAAGATGGGCAATGAGGCCAGGTCTGGATTTTTCTTACCAGTTGGGTCTGATGACACTTCAGTTCTGAATAACATTATCTACTGTTGAAAGCAAGGTTGTCAGTTGGTGTCAACATTTCTTGTGGAGCACCTTACCTATCAGGAAGATCTAAGTGGTCTTTAAGCAAGAGGGACGATAAAGGCCTTTTCTGAACAGTAAGACCCCGGCCCAAGGATGGACAATACCTGAGACTTAAATGTGTGCGACGACTTGAATCTATTCATGTATAAGGCGTTGGATGTTTATTAGCTAAAAGGTCCAGTCATCTCGGAGTTTTCCGTTCACCCAATGAAACTACTTCAAAGCCGAAACGGCGAGACCTCCGCCTCAAAAACTGATTTTCGATTTGTAGATGGCGCCACGTTCATCGAAGTCATTATGACGATCCTCGACAGTAGGTTGATTACAAGATCCGATTGTCGCACAAGAGTATTTTTGACAATTGCCCCTCTTCACGGATTCCTGGCGCTTTCTGAAAATTTAGAGGAAGTTCCCTTGTTTTCTTCGTCGTGTCCCTTATTTCTCACGAGTCACTAATCGTGGAGACTTCCAAGTGGGTCCCTCGCTAGTACTTAAAATGCTTATCCAATAGTATCAGGTGAAACCCCCTTATCTCGATATTGAGTACGCTCAGCCAATGATACGAATTGAACACCGCCTGCGTCAACATGCCGTATTATCAGCCAATGGGACGAGGTGAAAGCCGCCTGTTTGGCTTTCCGCTGGTTCTTCTTGTCCGGAGAAACTTTTGCGGACTCAGCTCCATAACCATGTTATTCGCAGTGAAAAACGATGGACCTCCGTTAAGCGCCGAAAAGGTGAACTTCAAGAATCAGATTATATTCAAGCTCAACTTATTGATGCTTTTCGTACACGAATTATGATGGCAACACTTCGTGTTGATTAGTTGTGGGTGAATGTCTGGTCATGTGACTGTTTTGTGTTTCCTGATGTTTGCTTGCTTCAATCAAGGGCCAGCTCCTATCGGGTTCGTTCGTCCCTGTCTCTCTGAGGATCTGGAGAAGTTACAACTTCCCCGGATATTTAGGTGTCCCCTCTCAGACTTTGTCTTAAAGAACTTTGGATAATAATTAGGATTCTTCTTCCCTGCTCCGTATGTGTTGGGAATCTACAACGCCTGAAAACTGAAGCCCACCTTTCCCAAAATATGTTCAATCCAAGAATGCCCATTTAGAGACAAATTTCTTGATCATGTCATGTGAATGCACTGCACCTCTAGATTAGCCTCGAGGGAGTCACTTGGGTATTCTGTTACACAACCTTAGGCAGCCTTCAACCTTGTCACGTCTGGAGAGTTCTCGAAGAATTCGACATACAGATGCCGGAGCGCTCCTGGTGGCGTGAAACCTTTTGAACAGCTAAAGACCTAGAACACTATTTATGCGCGTTATATCTATTCTGCTATCTGGTCAACAGACCCAGTGACACCTTATGGTGTTCCAGAGTCGGAGTATTCAAATGCTTTAGCTCCTGCTAGTGTGGCATTTCCGTATTTTCGAGCTGCTGCTAGAGCACGACTATGCCTTGGTTATGCCTATTTTTTCTCGTCCATATCGACAACCTGAATGCCAGGCGGTGGCCGCGTGGTGTTTTACTTTGGAGGAAAGTGCCAGTAGACGCTAAGGACCTCTTTGGCTCACAAAGTACAGCTTGGATAGTGGGCCACTGCTTTCCGAAACATTTGAAGGCCTCCTCGTGGCTAAATGAATATAACCAGACCAGGGCACGGTCAAGCTAGGCCTGTGCAGCTTCATTTTTACTTCTGACATTGTGACTAAATGTGCCCAAATTGCAGTAGTCGCTGGTTTCTGGGCCTAGCTCAACCGAATTTACCACGAGCGACATTGATCTTCAAGAAGTGAAGGTTTGATTTTGTACCAGAATATGTGATTTAGAACTCCACCTAAGTGGAAACAAAAAATAAGGCCATAGATTACTGCTCTCCTTATCGTTTATTTAGAGCCTGCTTAATCAACCAATGGGGATCCCGAAAGGCAAGATAGAACAGCCGATTTCAAACACCGACCTTCAAACCCCGAAATGACTAAGAGGGTATCCAAGGAGCTTTCACAAGTGAAGAAACCGACACAAGTGAAAAAGTGGAAGATGAATGAGCCGACCTATCCATTGCTGGCGGAAGCTTGGCACCAGTGAAAACTTTCATCTTTCCCAAGGTAAGCACGTAATAGAGCGTGGAGAACGGAGCTTCCCGTCCGCTTATCCATGCTTCCGCCACACTTACCTACTTCGTCATTTCTCAAAGCGATCCTTCAGACTAAAGCAGCACTAAAGGTTTATTGTTCTGGGTGCGATTGAAGTTAGACAAGCCGTCACCCTGGGTGATCGCCCGCATCACCCAGCTTTAACCCCAAATCCCTGGGGAGATATCGTCCCATGCCCAGACACTCCATTCACGATCCAAATTCCCTGCCTGACATGGATTACTTTTCTCTCCAAGATCTTCTCCTCTTCTTATACTGTTTTGTCACAAGCGTTGACAAGATGCCACGTGTCTCCTCGAGCACCAATGTACATATGATTTTCCTCATGCACGACAGGGGAAAAGATAAGGATCAAAAAGAAGGTGAAATGCATATGCCAACACATTGTGTAACCAGTTGACGTAGCCTGCATGCGGGATTTCCCTCTGGCTATACTAAAGAGGGTGCCGCCTGACCGCGGAGAGACTTACCGCTTTGGCGGGGTCCTTAGCCCCTGGTGGCCTGCGCATCGACAATAATATGGGAAACCCCTTAGGACAAATACTGTAAATTATGGTGAAATCGAGCGGTCTGATTCAGATACCGATACAAAATTAAGAAAATTTGTTACGGATTGGCGAAGACAGATAGTCAACTGGCAGATTGGTGAAGAAAGGGTTTGGATGAGGGCGTCTACAAGTAGATAGGCATCTTTCTTTTTCTTCTTCTCCCTCATCTGTTTCTTCTCTAGCTTTGATGCCTTCGTTAGGGCCCAAGCTGGCGGCCTGCTCTCATCTCTACGAATTTTATTTTGATATCATCAAAAATGGAATTTTCATGCAAGAAATTGCTCGCATGCACGAGGTTTACGGTCAGACATCTGTCTTTTTACTACCGTGATCAGTAATTACTGACCCCATTCAGGCCCTATCGTTCGCATAACTCCTCGCGAAATCCACATCAAGGATGCCGAGTTTTACGATGAAATTTACTGCGCGGGTAATAGGAAGCGAGAAAAGGACCCTCAATTTGTCTCGGGATTTGTATCTCCCCACTCGGTTCTTACGACCATTGACCACGATCTCCACAAGAGACGCAAAAATATGATGAAGAACTTCTTTTCCAAAGGGTCAATTACTGAGCTTGCATTTGATATTCGTCAGAAGACTGAAAAATTCGCGGATCGGTTTGATGAGGCATATCAACATGGCGGAATTCTTCTGATGGAGTCTATCTTCTCCGGCTTGACTGCAGACGTCATCACACTCTATGCCTTTGGAACCAGTTATGATTACTTGGAAAATAGAGAGAGAGCTAATAAACTCCAAAGCACTGGAGAAATCGTCGCCCGTGGGTTTCATTTCAATCGTTTTTTCCCCTTTATTCGGAAGGCTGTGTTGTTTATGCCTAACCTTGCAACTACTTTGCTACCCGAATCGGAAGCTATCGTGTATTTTTTGAAAGGGATCAAGGTACAAGCGACAAATGCTCTAGACGAGACGAAAGAAACAAAAAAAAGGAAAACATTATTTGACGGCTTAACTACGCCTTTAATACCGTCGGAGGAGAAAACAATGTCTCGACTCATGGACGAGGGCCTAGTTGTTCTTTTGGCGGGTACTGCTACCACGACTAGGGTATTAGTGCTCGCTACGTTTCATCTGTATAATGATGTCAGGATACTAGCAAAACTGCGAGCAGAGCTCAAGGAGGTCATGCCCACACCTAGCTATCGCCCTTCTTAGCTGGAGCTCGAGCGTCTACCTTATTTGGTAAAGTCCCCTTTCAAAGCACATTCAGGCCCTAATCTAACCCAAGAATTGACAGACTGCTACTATCAACGAGGGTCTCCGACTCACTTTTGGTGTCACGTTCCGACAGCCTCGAGTAGCCCCGCATGAAACATTGCTCTATGGAGAATATGCCATTCCTCTAGGTGTAAGCGTACCTAAGTCCCGAACCTGCTGAAAATGACTGAAATTAACTGAGAAATTTAGACTCCGGTGAGCGAATCAACTTATTTACTACACAGACCCTGTTGTGTTCCCGGAACCCCACACCTTCCGTCCTGTGACTGGTGTTTTAACGGAATAGTGATGACTTTTGCCGCGCAAATTACTGTCGTGATTGAACTAGAGTATAGCAAGTACAAATATTTGATTGATTTAGCAAGTGATACAAAGTTTCTGCGAGCTGGTCAAGCGTATGGTAATTACTGGAGAAATTCAATGTCGCTGCTTCAATCAGTTTGCTGACAAATTCGCCAATACCCATCAACGTACCAAAAATTGTATTCGTAGGGATGAATCGGGGGATGCGTAGATCCAAGCACCTGGTTCGAATTTGCTCTATTCAGGCAACTTTTTCGCAGGTCTCATCTTGTGTGGGATGTCCCTGTTATAATTCGCTGCGACCAGCGCCATCCATACACACTTGGTCAAGCTTGTTTATCAGTTTTTCGTCAAAGGGGCCATTCATCTAAGCGGTTGATTGGTTAGATCTTAGACATACGAGGGAGACCCTCGTATGAAGGGGGACCCTCGTATGGAGAAGTGTAGCAAGTGTAGCTTTTCAAATAAGGTAAAATGCTATACTCGCATATGCCGCATGGCCATTTTGACCACTGTGTAGAAAAGCGAATGTTTTACAATGGAGCATTGACACAGCCTTAGAACTAGCCTAACCTTCATTTTTCCATGTTTCACTTGTCCGAAGTTCCCTGAAATAAATTGCAAACATCTCCCAATCTTGTGTATTTACGTCGCGGAGATCAAGGGCCGAAGTGGGATCGCGCTAGAAATACTTCTTAGCAATCCCCGGGTCGCCGTAATTCTAATCCCGGACGCGCAACAAGAGAGCTCCTTGGTCAGAAACTCGACGTGATTATTTACTGATGACAGAATGGAATGACGTTAAACTACGATCCTCTAGATGTGGAGCAAATGATGATTTATCTACAAGAAAAATGGGTTAGAAGTCGAGAAAATCAACTTTCCCATGTACATGTAGACACTGTTCAATCCACTAAAGTATTTTTATACGTCCTTTCTACCTCTTTAGCCATTCTGGCCAGCCCCTCAAATACTGTATCCGCTTGAATAGATCGCGCCAGAGCCTCCATCCCATTTTGCAGCTCCTCAACCAGCCGCTCCGCGTCTTGCCACTGAGTCGAACAACTTGGTCGATCTAGGAGGTATAGGTAGCTGGCGAGGTTTCCCGAGCACATCGCAGTTCGCACTTTCCACAGAATCATCGCCATAATGCAGAAGCTCTGTAGCTCACAGCAGGCCATGTAAGGTATAGAGCGCGGGGATGCTAAAGATCGTCTTGACGCCCAAGGAACAGTGTCCTCGGTTTCTGTGGTGTCGGAATACATTGGGTTTGGGGATGGAAGGCGACGAAATACTCGCGAAACAACAAGACAGGAATGGAAGCATATCTTAACTGACTCTTGCTCCGTGAAGGGGAACACAGCGTTGATTTCGGCGATGCGTCCAGAGGAGAGATAAAAATCATGTGCACCTTCGGAAGACTGCTTGGAGCCGATCGCAAGGTAGTCACAGCAATCGGGAATAAGAACGGGGCGATCTGTAAAGGCACGAACTCTATGGAGAGTGAGCCTGGCTGTGTGTACAAGGGCATTGGATATAGACCAAAGGTTGCGTGAGGCATCCGCTTCGGCGCCTTGATAATTGGTAACGCAGCGAAATCGGTCTATTTCGGCCGCGAGCTCGAGGATGAAACAGTCGAGACTCTCCACATTATCCTTAATTGAATGCAGTAGATTTGAACCGGGTCCTTCTTTGATGAGTTGGCGTCCAATCTCACAGCTGCGCAGAAGGGCTTCTTGAGCATGTACCAAAAGGGGCCACGGCTACGGCACGGTAGGGACGGGGATTAGTTTACAACAAGGATAGTTTCAATAAGTTTATATCTGACCCACCTCACGACATCCCCGAAATTCCGGAAATATTGTTGTGATTCGAGGGTCATTGATGGTAATGATAGGGGGCTAGCCATACTGTTAGCGACGCTGCTACTATCGCCAAGCATCATTCTTAGAGACTAACCGAGGAATTCATTATAGATGACTGATAAACGAGAAACATCTACACTCATCAGTGAGACCCGGTCAACAAGAGAAGATGGCGAGTAAAATCGAGGCATGATGCATACCGTCGACCACCAGCATCGGCGTTGCGCATCCAAACACCCAGTTTGGGAGTTTTCCTCATGTAATGATAGATCCATTGCTGTTGTAAGGGCCTGATTTGCCCGGATTCGCATTTTTGAGACGTTCCCATGTTGGCAGCATTCAAACAAGCTAAGAAGGCCCAGTGCAAGGACAGGTTCTAGCTTTTTAGGAACGGCAGGATGCAAGGTGCTTCGTAGGCCCTTGGCCAGATCTGCCTGGGGGGACGATTCAAGTGAATTTTCCAGAGACTCCAACGCTGACCGTGCAAATAGATCGGCGTAAGAGCGTCGAACTACGGTTGATTCGTGCTGTAGCGGATGCGACTCTCCAGGCGGCGGCAGTAGAGCTAGTATTCCTGCGAGAGCAAGACTCACTGGGGAGGTCGGCCAGTAGGGCATCATTGAAGGATCTGCGAGAAAAGAACGCATATCAACAGCGACGCACTTATCCTCATACTGAGCTGTCGCTGGAGGGGGGAGGAATGGAAGGTAAGGGTGAATGAATATGTAGTATGCGTTGATACTGAGATCCGAGGTCCCACGAAGGGATGGATTAGTCCTTCAATACGACATATTTCTCTGAAAAGATGAGACATACAGATCTTGATCACATCCATAGGCTCTGATACTCCACTTGGGATCCTCCAATGTGCTCAACACATCCTCCTCCTCTCCAATTCCACCCAAGGGGGAAGAAAGATCTGTGCTGCAATTTCCCAGGGACGTATTAAATGGCCGTGGGATCGATTGTGTTAGAGAAAGTAAAGAAGGCGGTAAAATAGCAGGCTCACTGGTGCGGATATGATGATTGTGGCTTCGATGACGCACATCAGCGTCCGGATTCTGGATATTGCCCGAAGCCTTTTCGGCCATCCGACGAGCTCTTTTCTTAGCCAACTCTGCGGCGGCTACAGGACCTCGTCGGGCACCACCTCGTCGACTTGCTTGATATTTGCATTCTTCTTGGTGCATAGAGCACTTCGGAAGGGTTACTATGGCAGAAACGGTCTTCTTTGTCTTTCTTCCATGGCAATGCTTACACTGGCACAAGGCATCTTCCCATCACAGCGGATCTTAGCGGCACGGCTATGGGTTCATTGCTGTCAGTCTAGAGACCCTTGCATAGTGCCACCGAATGATCAGCCACATACCAAGCCAGGCACGCCAGCTTCACAGGCTTATTTGCAGCAGGCGGCATCTTTTTGCATTCAACAGATGCCTAGCCCTTATTCTGTCTTCCTTTGCCTCGAGTGTTTGATTTTCATCCGGCGGAGAATATCTTAGGTAAACGCGACGGAAGATGTTACAATCGACATCGCAAGATCCGGCAGGTGGTTGAAAGGAGGCGGAGAATGAAAGTAAGTTCGGCTTCTTCGGCGTTTGATCACGGAGACAACCTCCGGCACAACTCCTTTTCCGAGTGCCGTCTCCACTTCTTACAACTTTGCGAAACTCAAACGCCCGATCGGCCTCGAGCTATATAAACCATGGCTCAATGCTTGAGCCTTCCTAGAGATTCACCTGCAACTTTAATTCTACCCAGGTAAATCGCAATCATGGCTCAGAAAATCACCTCCCCCGTCCCGGCCAGCGACGAATACTATGACCTTGGCTCGTTTGGACACACCATCACTACCACCAGCGCCGATGCCCAGACATGGTTCAATCGGGGTCTGATATGGGTGTACTCGTTCAATCATGTTGAAGGCTCCTACTGCTTTGAACAAGCCATCGCGCATGACCCTGCATGTGCGATGGCGTACTGGGGTCTCGCCTACTCGGTTGGCCCAAATTATAACAAGCCGTGGGAGAAGTTTGATCTCGGCGACCTCCACACCTCCGTGCAGCGCGGCCACGAGGCAGCTCGATCTGCGAGGAAGCACGCCGTCAACACAACCCTCATGGAAAAAGCTCTAATTGACGCTATCCAATTCCGTTTCCCAACCGATCAGCCTGCCAAGGACTACCAGGCTCTCAACAAGAGTTATGCCGAGGCTATGAAGCCCGTATACGAGGCTTTCAAGGACGACCTAGATGTGGCTACCCTGTATGCTGATTCGTTGATGAATATGACCCCATGGGCGCTTTGGGATCTATTTACTGGCAAGCCCAACTCAAAAGCCCCAACTTTGGAGGTCAAAGCCGTGCTAGAACGGGCACTTGCGCAGGAGTCGGATGGTGCTCACCTCAATCCTGGATTGCTTCACCTATACATCCATTTCATCGAAATGTCACCTACCCCTGAGCTGGGCATCAACGCTGCCGATCACCTGCGTGATCTCGTCCCTGATGCCGGTCATGTTCAGCACATGCCAACGCATTTGGACATTTTGATTGGCGACTGGCGCCGCTCAATCTCTTCGAACTACAAGTCGACACTCGCAGATGATAAATACTTCCGGAGGTCAGGTGCCAAGAATTTCTATACTTTCTACCGGTTACACGACTATCACTCCTTGGTCTACGCTGCTATGTTTGCTGGTAAAAAGAAGACTGCTCTGGACGCCGTCACTCGCATGGAGTTAACAGTCCCCGATGAAGTTCTTCGTATCCAGTCCCCGCCTATGGCTGACTGGTTGGAACAATTCATGTCTATCCGTTTACACGTGATGGTGCGCTTTGGCATGTGGGAAGAGCTCAAATGCATGGGGCTTCCCCATGATCTAACCCTATTCGCCGGTACCACTGCTGTCACTCACTATGCTCGTGGCATTGCGTTCGCAGCCACAGGAGACGTGGCTACGGCGCGAGAGGAACAGGAGCTTTTTAATGCAGCGTGGGCTCGAGTCCCCGAGACGCGTCGCGCCTATAATGGTAAGATGGTTGACGTCCTCAAGGTGGCCTCGGCCATGCTGCAAGGTGAAATTGAATACCGCTGCGCCAAATACGATAAGGCATTCTCGTTCCTCCGAGAAGCGATTGAGCTTGAAGACAAATTGCCATACAGTGAGCCTTGGTCATGGATGCAGCCTGTCCGCCACGCATATGCCGCCTTGCTTATGGAACAGGGCCATCTTGAACAAGCCGCTCAGATATATCGAGCAGACCTTGGTCTTGACCATTCTATCATTCGCCCGCGTCGACACCCTAACAATGTCTGGTCGCTACAAGGATACCACGAGTGTCTGGTTCGGCTAGGTCGGCCCGAAGAAGCGGCTGTCATCGAGCAGCCTTTGAAGTTGGCCCTAGCTGTAGCAGATGTTCCAGTGACTTCATCCTGCTTCTGTCGCTTGGACACTTCACAGGCACCACAGGTCCTCAATGGGTGCTCTTCCAACGAAGGAAAGTGCTGCTGAAGGTCCGTTGATTTCTCGTCATTTATTAAAGTGTGGAAATTTTATATGATCATCGATCTTTGATCCAGAAAATAGAATTCCCAGGAGTGATGCTAAATAGTTTACAATTTCAATTGGGCTGCACTAGTTTAAAATCGAATAGAGGAAAAAGTAAACAAGTTTCGCGCTGTATCGCGTCCATCATTAGCTCAAGCAATGCTGTAGAGTCAACCGGTATGCCTTCATCTTCACCTTCATCTCACGACTAAACAAATCAAAAATATGTCCGTGGGGTGGTAAAGGTATTTCTCATTATCTAGCCCCATCTGATTACACGATCACACATACTAATTGACCGCTTCTGTTGAAAAAGGACAAGCTCAATCAAATGCCGGTCCTTTGGTAAGCAGCTCCCTTGTACACGGGAAGTGGGGGTCTCGAGTTGAGTTTGAGGAACTAGTTTCAGAGACCGGCCGGCCAATCAAATGTGTGAATCAAAGACCGGCGGCCCGAATACCTACGAGCTAAAATTATTAATGTGCCAAATAATCTAGACAAGCCATGTTCCTGTTTGCAGATCAAGACCACTGGCAAACTAGTATCCCTCCTTGGAAGACGATGGTGTATCCTTGAGCGACCTATTGGGCATTCATCTGTTGCATTCTACTGATAGCACCGGAGCTTTGCCTGGGCACACGACCAATGCGCGAAATTTCTTTCCACAGTATGTCAGCGCTGGTGCTGTTATTGTGATCTAGATTGGCACTCAGATTTGATATCGCGGTCGACTTTGGTTGGATGCGAGCGAGATCGACCTTGACAAGCGCCGACGCTTCTACACGGATCAAAGTTCCCGGTATCATCCAATTAGTCGATCGGCTGCCCATTAGCAACCTGCGTTGTGATGTTATAATCGCCAAAGCAAGCATTCTGATACATCGCCTCCTTGTCCAAATCGGGCACTTTTTCGAAACCTCCTCCATCCGGCAGAACGCATTCACGGCATCGTTGCACAACCCCTTGGCCAAGACGGGGGCATTGTTCAGCACGAACCGGATATAATCCGCGGTATCCGACTAGGAAGATAGATTCGGATTTTTGTACATTTGATCTTAGAGCTGGTCAAATGAGACAACCTTAAGACAAGTCCAGACTCGTCCAGACTTCGGTAAATAAGCGTGCGCCCATTGGGTTAATTTCGTCGGTATTGAAATGGTGTGGAAGGAAATGCGGGACAGTGGTCTGTAATATATGGGGACCTGCCTTGAAGTAGTCCAGGCTCAGCGCGGCTGGAACGCCGATGTCAAACATACGTGTCATAGGCACATTGCGTACGTATGAATCGGCCTGATAGCCTACAATCGGGACCAGTACAGTATGTTAGAGATGGTCCACAGAGGAGGATCGCAGAAAGCCGGGGTTATCGGAGGAAGATCAGTATCCGGACTCCGATCGGACGTCAGTAAATATTAATTCCTTCAGAAAATCCATTGACCAAACATCACCGATTAGGAAGGCAGGTCGATCCAGCTCAGTATACCAGGAAGACACGGTCAAACGTCGGCGATTGAGTCTTCAAGGACGTGCGATTGATGCGATGACAGGAGGGCTATCCACAACCTTGTTGTTCCCGATCATGAACAGAAAGTAAACACTTGCCAGTCGAAGAGCCTCGGTTGATCAGCAACGACCTCTAAGCGTAGTTGCTGATTAACTGCACTGCATTGGAAATTTTGAGGCTGCGCCCACCCAAACGAGAAATGGCTGCGCCGATCTTCAAGTGTCTCCCCGTTCTACACTCGAGGACGAGGGATCCATAAAATCATTCGGTATTATCGAGGCTAGAATTGTTGACCAGATCACCACGATGGTTTCCCGTGGATCTCAACCTAGAGTACTGGGTCAGTACTTCGTAGTTATAGTCTCAAAACGGTCAGACACTTTGTTCATGCTCCACAGGGTCATTCATCAGGGCGTGCAGTTTGAATTCTCCGGGTCAACACTCGGCGCGTCAATAGCGCGGGTGAGATGCGAGGAGATGCGAGGAGGTGTGATGGACCCGACCGTTGGCCAGCCCTTTTCTCAACCGACTTGCTCCTTTCCACTAGATGCATCACATCCCACCCAACCGGTGAGACCTATCATTGCTCCATAGTCGGAGTCAGGGACCAAGAAGTGGCCCTGCAGGACATAATCGCCCACCTTGCAGACTCTCTGGCGATGACTTCGTGCCTGCGTGCCCGAGTCTGCACTCTTGGCCGGTCCTTCATCATCATCACAAACACAACCAGATCCAATGAGATCACGGATAGAAAGCCCGGGTTCTCCGAGGCGGCTCCGATCATTCAGGGACTAGCCAGCGAAAGCTTCAGCTCTCTCCGCCTCTGTCGACCCTAAATTTCACGATCCAATGACGTTCTTCAAGGAGCGAAAGGATGCGGCCGGAAACAATGCGCTCGCTTACCATCCACCGATTCGGTTGTAGGGCGGGCGCCATCTCGACGTAGTCCTTCGTATCAGCCCCGGCTGGAGGCGGCAATGGCCAAGCCCCTTGGAGACCAAAGTTTGGGGTGGCGCCGTGCGCCGAACCGGACTGGTTGGCAAGCTAGCTCGCACTTTTAGGGCTGATTGGGGGTGGTCACGTCTCTGCCGATCGATCAAAGGCTTGGCTTTGAAGCTGGTCCTTTGGGGGTCTTGCAGGGTTTTGGAGCATTTGGAGCATTTGGAGAACCTTCAAGCTAAAACTCCGGCCCGAGCTCAACATTGCAATCTGCTGGAAAGACCTGCTGCGGCTATCGACTTCCGTTGATGACTGACTCGCGAGCTGCACAGAGCCGCACGTGGAGCGTAGAATAAAGAGCGCAAGGGATCCTGACTGGTATCATGCACTGTCGAGCTTTTGTTTTGTTTTGTTTTTCTCGCTCGTGATTTCTCTTTTCCCTTCTATTTTGGGACCTTTTCGCTTTTTACCAGTGCTGATTCCTTCAAAGTCGAGGTCTCGCTGTAATCATGCTGGCCCTCCATATCGTCCTATACGTCCTGTTGGGCACAGCCCTGGTCTTTGCTATCGTTGAGTTGGGCCTGACTGCCTATGTCGCTTCTATCTGGACTGGTGATCGTGAGACGTACACATGGGATCCCTATCAGGGTTATGTCTACACGACTGTCCATTATAGCGCCCCAGGTATTCTGGTTTTCATCATCTTCTCTGCCGTCTGGACTATCCTAGTATCTGCTGCCGCCCTTATTCTTCCTTGGTTCTATACTCGCAAGGGTGCTGTGACCCGCAAGTTGAACACTTTCCTCGGCGTCTCCTTCATCGTCGTTTACTTCGTCACTTTCGTCTTCTGGCTGGCCTGCTTTGCAGATATCGAGGCCGATCTCGGTGGTGCCACCAGCTACAGTGACTACCTGAACGCCGTCATTGCCTTTGCCATTCTCCTCTGGTAGGATCTCCCACGCATCATTCCCACTCACCTCGCCTGCTCGTACTAACCACCATCTACAAATTATTAGGCTCATCTTCCTCGCCCTGTTCATCGTTGCCATCCTCGCCGTATCCGGTGTTCTATTCTCCGACTGGGCAGGCTACCAGTCCATGAAGAAGAGGGCAGTGGATCCAGAGCAGCCCCAGACCTCGACGGTCCTTCCCCCTGCCCATGATGTGCCTATTGGTACGACCCCAGCCCCCGTTGCTGCTTCGGAGCCGTCGGGTCGTGATGCTGAGGCTTTGCATAACCAGCCACCCACCAGCCAAACGTATAGTTCGTCCTCGCCCTCGGGGGTTGCCAGTGCCGAGTTGAGCGGTGATAGCGCCGTCCACCATGAGAAGTATGATCATCGTCCGTGAGATCATTCATAAAAATGAATGACCGATGATCAACAACGACAAAATAATTCAGACGGGTGTTTGCTGTCTTGGGACTCCGGCTTGCGTGGTATAGCAAGGGTCGACTTGTGTTTGGGTGGAGAGATACCCCTTCTTTGACTTTTGAATTGGTTATTCTAACTATTAATATGCTGTTGATATCTATCGGTCATTCTAGTTGTTATTAATTCCAAGGTATTATCATTTATTTGAAAATTCTAGTAGGTTTATCCCACGTGGACGTCAGAATGAAGGGCCATCTCTGCAATCGATTATATGGGCTCTCGGAAGCTCAGGTATATAATAAACGGGCAATCTATGACTCGAACTGCATGAGAATATCGACCCCTTTCAGCAAGAAGGCTAGGACGTCGCTGTAAAGAAAGGTGAACCCAAAAGACGTGCAATCAAAACAAACAAGTACTGTGTATGTTCGGACATGAAAGTACAGGCGGGCTAGGAAGAGCAAGACTAAGACATGAAGTGATTAGGAATCTAAGAAGCAGTGGCGTTCACTTCGGCATGCGATGTCTCCGGAGACTCGTGGCCGTGCTTGGACTTCTTCTTTTTCTTCTCATCCTTGCCCTTCTTTTGCATGGCCTCCGCCATCAGCTGCTCAAAGGCCATGTAGTCGCCCTCTTCCTCGGGGTCACGCGCAGCCTGGAATGAAGGTCGTCAGTGATGGATTATACAGGAGGCAAGGGGGTCATGTGCAACCATACCTTAGCATAGATGTTACCCGCGAGCACCAGAGCGTGAGCACGCTCCACGCGCTTCTCCAGGCGAATTCGCTTGTCATTCAAGATCTGGTCGCAGACCTCGCGTAAAACGCTCTGAATCTCGAACTTGCTGCCGCGCCAGGCCGCTGCAAGGATCTTACCGGTAACCTTCTTTTCGTACTCAGCCTTCTTCTCGTCCGTCCAGTCCTCACCACCACGCTCCTCGAGCTTGGCCATCTCCTCCATGGTCATCTGCGCATCAATGGCAGTGGAAATGGTAGTCCAGGTCTCCTTGGCCAGGGTACCCTTATCCTTGAGCCGGGAGAAGAAACCAGAGATACCGAGGAACTTTTGCGACTTGAGGAAAGAGGTACCCTTTTGGACGTACGTAGCACCAACGGCATGCAGGATCTCCAGACCAAACGACTCCATCTTCAGGTTCTCAACCTCAAGGCGGATCTTCTCCTCAAAGGCGTGCGTCACGTCCTTGCCCTTGTCGGTCTCGGTCCACACACTGAGACGGTCAATCAGCTTGTTGGCCAAGGTGTTGACACGCTCCTCGCGAGCCTTTCTCCGCTCCTCCTCGAACGCAGCAAGACGCTCCTGCTGTTCCTTGGACAAGCCCTTCTTCTTCTCCTTCTTGCGAAGCTCCTTCTCCTCCTGCGACAGGCCAGCTGCATCCATGCGAGCCTCCTCCTCCGACTTGTCCATCAGAGCCTGCTGTCCCAAGTAGCGTCGGGGGGTACTCGTTCCAGAGCTCTGAGCAGTCGCCTCGCCGTAGGCGGGTGGCGGAGCGTGTGCCTCCCCGTGGCTTGAAGCCTCAGCGGCAGCCTCGGCAGCCTCAGCAGCCTTGGCGGGGGCAGCAGAAGGCTCTCCACCAGCGGTCTTGACTTCCTCATCGTGGATGTTGAGCTTCTGTTCGGCCGACTCGGCCAGTTCCTCCTCCTCCATCTCTTGCATCGTAATGTCCATCGTTGCGGTCAGGTCTTTCATGAGGGAGATCTCTCCGATGAGATCAACAAAAGCTTCGCCACCGAAGATCATGCTGAAGAACTCCGAAGGATCCTCTGTATGGAAACAGTCAGCCATGACAGTGCCTACACCAAGGGTTATCACGCATATTGGACGAACCGAAACCACCACCGGGCACTGCATCTTCCTTGCCAAACTTGTCATATCGCTTGCGCAGATCTTCGTTGCTCAGGACTTGGTAGGCTTCACCGATCTAGGGTCAGCGCGCGTGTTAGTGTCTTCGTAAGAATGATTCGGCGCGGGAGCCTGCGCATACCGCCTGGAATCGCTCATGGGCGGTCTCATCGCCGGGGTTTTTGTCTGATCAAGGTCAATCAGAAAACCAATACTGTAACAGGTATCTGTCATATCATACCAGGGTGGGTGACAATTGCGAGCTTGCGGTAGGCCTTCTTGATCTCCAGTTCGGTAGCCGTCGGCGGGACGCCCAAGGCATCATAGTAGCTAGTGTCAGCGACCATCGTGGAAAGCAGCAGGGCAAATTGCGCTGCGCAAGTATATGATCGAAGAGTCGAAATCGCCTAGACCAGTATTTCCACGAAAATAACGGGACTGAGTTGTTGACAGGGATGATCGGGAGATCCGTAACTTTTTTTCCAAAACTTGAAGCTGATCTGCCGGCGCCCCGCCAAACTTCACGCATGACGCCTCGTGAGAGCACGGGGCCGAGGTCACATGACCGCAATCTCTTTTCTCCGCGAGCTCCGACTCCGCCCCTTTTCCCACCTTCTCTTCTTTTCTCTCCACGTCTTTTTCTCTCTGTTTTCCCCCTCCTTTGTCCTAGACTCGTACTTGAGTCCCTTTTTCAATTTCTTTCCCCTTTTTTTACAGGACCTGTTCGTGTCCTTCTCCGCCCACAATGGGTTTCATTGGCAATGCCATCTACTTCGCTTTCCACCCGATCCAATTGAGGTCGATCATTCAATGGTTGGTACCTCTTAGACTGCTGCCTCCCAATTGGAGCTTACTTCTTGAATCATTGCTAATCAGACCTCTCTCATAGGAAAGTCTGGCACAACCCGCCCCATGAGCGTAATGAGAAGAATGATACGGAGACACAGAAGATTTGCTACAAGTTCTTGGACCAGACCAGCCGCAGCTTCAGCACTGTCATCAAAGAGCTGCATCCAGAGCTTCTCCTCCCTATCACAGTCTTCTACCTTGTCCTCCGTGGTCTGGATACCATTGAGGATGATACCTCCATTCCCCTTGAGACCAAGGAGCCCCTCCTTAGGAATTTCAAGGACTTCCTCACCCAGGATGGCTGGAACTTCACTGGGAACCGCCCTGAGGAGAAGGATCGGGAGCTGCTGGTTCAGTTCCAGAGTATCATTGCCGAGTTTAAGAACATGAAGCCCGCCTATCAGGCTATTGTCAAGGATATCACCGACAAGATGGGCAACGGTATGGCTGATTATTGCGTCAAGGCTGCCACCGAGGATGCTAGCGTGAAGACCGTTGAAGAGTACGATCTTTACTGCTACTACGTGGCCGGTCTGGTTGGCGAGGGCCTGACTCGCCTTTTCGTTGAGGCTGAGTTTGGCAACCCCGCTCTTCTGAAGCGCCCCGAGCTCCAGAAGTCCATGGGTCTCTTCCTGCAGAAGACCAACATTATCCGAGATATCCGCGAGGACTTTGACGATGAGCGACGATTCTGGCCCAAGGAGATCTGGTCTAAGCACGTCGACAACTTTGAGGATCTTTTCAAGCCAGAATACAAGGAGGCTGCTTTGAACTGCAACTCGGAGATGATTCTCAATGCTTTGGAGCATGTCGAGGAGTGTCTCTTCTACCTGGCTGGCCTCCGGGAGCAGAGTGTATTCAACTTCTGCGCCATTCCCCAGTCCATGGCCATTGCTACCCTTGAGCTGTGCTTCCGCAATTACGCCATCTTCGAGCGGAACATCAAGATCACCAAGGGTGATGCTTGCGAGCTCATGGTCCAGTCCACTCAAAACTTGAACGTTCTGTGCGAGACCTTCCGCCGCCTGACCCGCGCCATCCACAAGAAGAATACCCCCAAGGATCCCAATTTCCTGAAGATCAGCATTGTCTGCGGCAAGGTACGTCTTTTTTCCTAGCTCTTTCTCGTGTTCATCACGCTTACCCCTATTCCAGATTGAGAAGTTCATTGAGACTATCTTCCCGACTCAGAAGGCCGAGGACGCCCAGCGTCGTGTTAAGGGAGAACTCAGCCGCGAAGAGCTCGAGAAGCGCAAGGCCGAGGCGGACAGCAAGTCCGACGTCTTCTTCTTGATGGCCATCATGGGTGTGATCATCTTCCTTGTGGCTGGTGTTATGGTAAGTCTACGAAACTGCGGGTTGCAATCGTCACGCCCCCGGCTAATCCGTTCATAGATGGTCGCTGCTTGGTTCTTGGGTGCTCGCTTTGACCTTGCCTGGCAAGAGATCCGTTCGGGTAACTTCCGACCCCCTGCGGTCACCCACAAGGAGCTCTGATTCGATGTATATTCTTACTTCCCCTTTTCTCGACGGCGTTACGACCTTTTATTGCCTAATATTCGATTCCCCCTCCGCCGGTGGCCTCCTGTTACATTATATCCCTCGTCCAAACCTCTTGTGCCACCGGTGCCACGATGTGTATTGATAATAATCTACCACTTTTCTTCTACCAACAACTAACACCCACTGACCTCCTTGGACCTCCTCAGCAAACATTCTCTCCAGTCAGCACGGATGTCAAATTGCGATCCAGCCTTTCCATGGCTGTGGTTGTGCCGAAGAAGTGCTAATATCGATCGGGATTCTTTCTCTTTAACCAGTGAAGTACTAGATTTGTGTCCGATGACTTAACTGTCGCGGTGGCATACGTCCATTGAAGATCTGGAACATTCTGATTTTGTATAACTAACATAGTTGAATGCCATTCTATTTTACCCCTGTCCCTGTGCCTTTCCAATCGTTCCTTACTTATAGCACGGATGTCAAATTGCGATCCAGCCCTCTCATGGCTGTGGTTGTGCCGAAGAAGTGCTTATATTGATCGGGATTTTTTCTCTTTAACCAGTGAGTACTAGATTTGTGTCCGATGACTTAACTGTCACAGTGGCATACATCCATTGAAGATCTGGGACATTCTACCGTAGAAACTGACTTTAGTCTTGAATATGACATGGTTGCAAATATCCTGTGCTTTTCCTTGTAACTCATCTAGCACGGATGTCAAATTGCAATCTGGCCCTTTTCATGGCCATGGTTGTGCCGAAGAAGTGCTTATATCGACCGGGATTCTTTCTCTTTCACCAGTGAGTACTAGATTTGTGTCCGATGACTTAATTGTCGCGGTGGCATACATCCATTGAAGATCTGGGACATCCTTACCTCTAATAGAAAATGGATTTTTCTCATCGCATGCATTTTTGTCTCTCGTAGTCCCTGAGTCCTATCCCTATTGATATCCATTTAAGCCTTCCCTGTAACCAGGAACTTTACGGCCTAGTGTCGAATCTAAGCAGTTATGTGCCAAAAAGTCCGAATTGAACCTCAGCTTGAATTCGAGTATTTGAACGAATTTCTGACTCTGAATGCATTTGGTAAAACAGACTAGCGTTGGCTATAAGATCGTTGTTCAAGGTTGTTCTTGGAGATACATATGGTGTGGCTGCGCCTATCCGCCAGTCTTATAAAGCAGGATGCTCAATTGACCGACCGAATTTTAAAGGTAACTTGTAAGTACACGACCGAATGTTTACACGCCAAGGTTTATTCCGTTTAATTCTATCAAACGACTTGGCGCTTGACCAGGTATCTCAAATCGTTGTTCTCTAACGTTTATAGGCCCACATCAGCCGGGTCCAAGATCATCGCCACATTTCGGCCTGCCGGGGGGCGCTAATCTGCCGGATTAGAAATGATTAGAAATCTCTGCGTGCTCATTGCCCCAAATCTTTGGTGCAGATCTAAACGTTTATCTGCGCCTTAACTGCTTTCACGCTGTTCGTCACTCTTTCGTTGGCTTCTTGTCCATCTGACTCGGTAGTTGTTGATTATACACAACTGCCGTCCTATGCGCTCGCTGCAAAGAACCACCATTCTCTCGGGCATCTCTTTCTCCACGTCCTTTCTCTATTTTCTCGCCGCCTTCTTTCCCAATGGGCAGGGATAATAAAGCAGCTGGATCCGCGAGTGCAGATGGGGCATTACCCCCGCTGTCTGCTGGTGATTTGCGAACATATAACCGCATGGCGGACCAAATGGAAGGCTTCGTAAGCATAGAATACTGCTCCACTAGGCAAGGGGTTGAGTACTGACCGTAAGCCAGCACAATCACTTTCGAATGGCATGGAATCAACTTTGGGATGCCTGCGATTCTTCTGCGAAGCGGCCGAGTGGTCTTTCAGCGCGTCAAATGATCATGACTGGTCTTCAGTTTTGCTCCCAGCTCGATTTCCACCACTCAATCGAAGAGCAACACATTTTCCCTGTTCTTGCGAAGAAGATGCCCCAGTTTCGGAAAGAACTCGACCTTTTGAAGCAGCACAAGCAGATTCATGCTGGTCTGGAGAAGTTAGAGTCTTATCTCGAGAAATGCCGCTCTGGCGAGGAGGATATGCGTCGTGAGGAGGTTAAGCGTCTAATGGAAGGCTTTGGGGAAGTGTTGTGGAAGCATTTAGACGAGGAGGTTCAAACGCTCAAAGCTGATAACATGCGCAAGTACTGGACACTGGATGAGATGCGAAGGCTCCCTATGTAAATTCTGTGATGGCTTTTGATGTATAGAATTCTCCGTTGCGTTATTAATACTGTTGTTGTACTGCTTCCGCACCGCACTTAAACACGGAGACTTGCTGATATACCTTCCAACTTGATTCATTAATTTTGTTCTAAATCATACTGAATTATATCTACAATCGAGCGTGTGCTGAATTCGGACAGCTTGGTTGAGAAACACATCCTACGATGGCGATAACATGGGAGGAACGCATGAGACTTCGATTGCGATGATACAGGAGGCTTGCGGGCAGTACCGACTATTTGGAATTCGGATGGAATTATGTTGATTCCGTAGATGCTCTTGTCTCATTATCTTGCGCTGTGATCTCGTATTGGCCGGAATATAGATAGACATGTTCTGCGACGGAACTCAACAGACCAGCGCCCCAAGGATACCACCATGGAACACGAATTACGTGGTCTCCCGTATTTCATATCGCTGAATGTAGACCGGGATCTAGACCATCTTCGAAAAGCAATGGAGCCGCATTTGTCTGTCCAAGGCTAATGTGAGATTGACTTGCCGAGCCACGAGTGTCTTCAAACCAGTAGAAGAATCCGCATATATACAAAGAGCTGGCCTCGGAAAATCGTGAATATGGCGATTTTTAAAAGAAAAGGACGGATCGACAATACTGCATGGTTTCGGTGAGGTGAAGCCAACCATCACGCGTAGCGAGTCGCTGAGGAATGTACGACACAACCTGATTTGGTTGGTATGCGCGCTAACCATATTCCCCCAGCGACTGGTCATTGATTACTTCCCCATGATTTGATTTTCTTTTTCTTATCCGCTGGTTTGTTTCCAGGTGTTTTTTTACCTGCCGTAGACTCATCGCTTGTTATGGACTTTAACGTAGTTTCTACGCGTTCTCGTTGCCCCGGCTATACACAACGTGTAGTCATGTTCCGTTCTTGGCCAGTGGTAAACATCCAGACAGATTGATAATCTTGAATTAAAACTGATATACCCTGGTTACTCTGAAATTATGGATAGGAGTGTTGACTTCCCCTTATCACTGGATCTCGTGGCCATCGAAGATCGGGGTTTGGCGTCGATCATCAACGCATCCGTCGCAATCCCGCAATCAGACGTAACTGTCCCCTGAGGAATGCGCTTGGCAATTCAAAACCTAATCACTTTGTGTTGCTGCAGTCTGTCTTCTGAGGGTTCTGGTTCGCTCGAGATGGCGAAGGTCCTTTCCTCGACCCGCCCAGGAACCATCCCAAATAGGGATGACGGCGAAATAAGACATGATCAACGAGATCTCAGGACCAAAGCAGCAGACCGTTTGTCAATTCCTCGATTTTTCTGTCGAATCTCTCGTGAAAGCCTGCTACCTTGACGTCAAAACGCCCTGTGGATACAATGTCCATGACCCGCTATTCCAAGTCCTCATGATAGAGGTCTGGACGACACGACTTCTTCCCCATGCGGCTGACATCTGCATGCAACAATCATTTGGCAAGATGAAGGTATATAAGTCTAAAGGCGATTCTCAAGTCCCAATAGGGCTTCGCATCACACGTCACATTTCCGTCTCTTATTCTCTACTGCTTTCTGTTCGTCTTCTTCCGGAGTTTGTATCGTGCTTCGGACAGCCTCTTGCAAAAATGAAGTTTACTGCCGCTATTACAACTGCCGTGCTGGCCACTGGTGCCCTTGCGGCGCCTCGGTCTGGACTGGCTGAACGCCTTGAAGCTCGTGGTGTCTTGACTCGCCAGTCCGTTCCAGCTCACAAGTTTGACAACTCTGGCGAGGAGAACAGCGTGCTTCTCAAGGAAGGAGGCGATGGCGCTGGTGTCCAGTACAGCAAGAACTGGGCTGGGGTCGTTCGAGAGCAACCACCTGCCAGTGCTACCTACACTGAAGTCTCGGCAACATTTACCGTACCTAATCCCACAGCCACCGATGACTCGGGGGATACCCAAGCTGCTTCTGCTTGGGTTGGCATTGATGGTGACACCTACACCAAGGCTATCCTGCAGACTGGCATTGACGCCTACATCTCCAATGGAGAAAAATCGTATGATGCCTGGTACGAGTGGTACCCCAACGCGGCTGAAAACTTCGACCTCGACCTCACGGCTGGCGACGTGATCGTTGCTTCGGTCAAGTCTTCTTCCTCCAGCAAAGGTGTCGCGATTATCGAGAATAAGTCGACTGGAAAGAGCGTGACCAAGTCGCTTTCTGCGCCTAGTTCCTCTGCCACCCTTGGCGGACAGAATGCCGAGTGGATTGTCGAAGACTTCAACTCTGGTTCGTCTATGGTTCCCTTCGCCAACTTTGGCCAGGTCACCTTTACTGGTGCACAGGCCAAGGCATCCGGTGAAGAGTATGGTGTGAACAGTGCCTCTATTCTGGAAATCCAGCAAAATGGCCAGCTGCTTGCCGATGTCGAGATTCAAAGCGATACCCAATTCACCGTCACTTATGTGTAAAGGGCCGATTGCTTGTATATATTTCTATGGGTATGGGATATGGTCCCGGCGTTCTAGGGGCGTTTATTTGGTGGCTTAATGTGGATTTAGCTTTTTGGGAGTAGGTGGAAATCTTGTCGTTACAAGTCAAGTTTCATTTTCGTTATCTGATATCACTATGAAACTTTCCCAGTGCTTCAGTCTCGTCGCAGATTTCTTCTAGAATCGCGTCAAAGTATTATTGAAAACATTCTGTGGATCGTATTGTTTTTTAATCCGTTTCAGAACCTCATAGCGACTTCCATAGATCTTGGCCATGTCAACCTCCTTGGGTGAGGTCAATGATATATAGGTCGAAGGTATGATGTTTCCGGCATCAGTTTTACGCAGAGCGCTGATGAACTCTTCGCCCCACGAGATACCTTCAGCAAGAGTCTCCAAGTTTGAGGCCAATGGAATGACCTCAATCAAAAAGTGTGCACAGCGATTATCAAAGACAGTCTCAAGGTTCGGCTCTCTTGGGGCATCGTGGCGAAGTTCATGAACTCCAAACAGAAGTTCTGGAATGTCGGGTTGCTTTTGTGCGTGAGTTCCGATCACATCCAAGACTTCAGGAGTTAAATCATAGAAGCTGATCGTGAAGATCGTCCCATATGTATGCTTCGGCATCGTCGAGCATACGAACGCGCCAAAATCTTTGTGTGTCGATGGCTGAACAGTGCTCATTGCAACCGGTGACCACGACGAGACTTTCGACAGCCACCGCTGGCCTTCTTCCAGGTCCGACGATGACCACATGAAGAAAAGCGAGAATGTTTTGCCGACTGGGCTGTTCAGAATCGCTTGGAATAGATGAAGCGATGAAGGAAGACCTTCCTCCTTTGCTTGACTATAAGCGGCATTGTACTGTTTGACCACAGCAGCCATGTCTTCCGACTTGAAAAAGATGGCACCGGCCAAAACCTGCAAAGATATCAGTCAGGTATATCGAGGTCGGATCTCAAGAACTCATCGGTACCTGGTCCTGTGGGTAAATCTTGACGGTGATCTCCACAATAACTCCCAATGAGCCTCCACCGCCCCGAATGCCCGTCAGCATGGGTTCATCGGCGTCGCGAATCTTCCCTTCTGCATCCACGACCTTGGCACCCACGATCTGATCAACACCAAGCCCGTACTTGGAACTGAGAGGACCATAACCACCAAAGGTTGCCCAGCCAACCTGGCCAATGGATGGAGTAACACCAAACGGCGTGGTCACATTGTGTTTCTGCAGCTCTTCCAGCATATCCATACAGATAACACCACCGCCCAGTCGTGCAGTTTGGGATTCGACATCGACATTGACGTGGGAGATTTCTCGCAGATCAATAGTCACCTTGTTTGTGACCTGAGACCGGCCGAACATATCATGCCCGCCGACTCTGACGGCGAACTGTAAGTTGTTCTTAGTCAATACAGGTATCAACGCGGCTACATCTTCAGCTGAGCGCGGGCGGATGATGATTGCGGGGATATTGCTCTCGTTAATGAGGAATCCTAATCGCAGCTCCTCAAAATCCGGTGATTGAGGAGTTACATGGCGGATATGAGGGTTTTTAGCGAGGAATTCAGTCAATTGATCCATGTTGTTTGAATAGAGAGAAAGATAGTGAGATACAGTCCGAGGGGAATTGTTCTCTTTAAAAGATCCGTCGCAGCTCTGAAATTGGGAACTGCTGCGATGCAAAGGGAAATGCTGACATGAATATCTTGGCGACTGCAACTCGAACGAAGAAAGGATTATGACTGGCTTGAGGTTACTTTGGGATTGGCTGGCCGCCACTCAGGCCCCCGAGGCCTTACTCTTGAGTCTTGACAGCTTTGGGGCGACGAGTTCAATCCTGGGAAAATTGAATACTGAAGTGGAATGGTTCCACCTTGTAAGAAAATACCTACATCATGATGAACTGCAGATTACCCCTGGTACACTAGCCAAGCTTAATCTACGAAGTGCATTCCCTTTTCTCCATCTCCTTACTTCCTATCTCCTTTACGGATCCTGGGCCGTCCTGATGTATTACCAATCATCAGGGTCCACTGGGGGCTTTGGGGGCCAGCCTGGGATGGGATAAATATCGCGGTTGAGTGTCAGAAAGTCAAGATTTAATCACTCTTCTGATTTCCACAATCTGAACGCTAGTCTACCGAATCTATTATGAACTCCTCATCACATATTCTAGTCATTGGAGCAGGCGAACTAGGGTTGCAAGTGCTTCGCGGTCTAGTTGCGCATCCCCACCATGTTCCTGGCACGGTGGCCGTCTTACTGCGCCCCGCCAGCATCAACTCACCTTACCCCGCCAAACAGAAAGAAATCCAGGTCTTACGTGACCTAGGTCTCGAACTGGTGGCGGGCGACATCGTCGAAGACTCTGAACGGACCCTGGCTGCGCTGTTTGCGGACTTTGGCACGATTATTGGCTGCACCGGCTTCGTGTCAGGACAGGGTATTCAGTTAAAAGTTGCTCGGGCCGTGTTGGCGGCAAAGGTGTCGCGGTTTATCCCCTGGCAGTTTGGCGTGGACTATGATGCCATTGGGCGTGGATCGCCGCAAGATCTGTTCGATGAGCAACTGGATGTTCGTGATCTTCTCCGGTCGCAAAGGCAGACCCGCTGGACTATCCTTTCGACGGGGATGTTTACTAGCTTCTTATTCGAGCCATCGTTTGGCGTGGTTGACTTGGCGAACACAGTCGTGTGTGCACTGGGCAGTTTAGACAATCAGGTCACCGTAACCACACCTGAAGATATTGGGAGAATCACGGCCGAAATCGTGTTGGGTGAAGAGACTGACGCGCTGTTTGCCGATCGGCCGATCTTCGTGGGAGGCGATACGGTTAGCTACGAGGATGTGGCTCGCATTGTAGAGTCCCTGGTTCAGCAGCCAGTTAAGCGGGATGTTATCACTGTTGAGGATGCATTGGCTGCCCTCGCAAAGGACCCAGACAATGGATTACTTAAATACCAAGCGGTTTTTGGTCAAGGATGTGGCGTGGCGTGGGATATGGACAAGACGTGGAATCGCCAGCGTGGAATTCACCTCACAACAGCCAAAGAATGGGCGACAGCCAATTTACTGTGAATGCCTGAAATTATGATGCTGTCAACAGTAGTCTCGGCGATTGCATGGGTAATCGGACATGAAAACTCTCGAATGTACCAGTAGAGGATCGTATAGGAGTCAATCAGTTGGCCAGTGAGTCATCGTTCGGGAAGGCTAGTTATTGAGATTCCTTGATAATGACTGCGGTTTACCATTTTATCTTCAAGATTTGCAAATAATCTCCCGCCAATCCAAACTTAACCTTCTAGAAGTCGTCCCCATGGCAGTTCACATCGAGCCAGCCCAATTCCCAGCCGACACCACTGCAATTCATTCACTCTTTTCTGGTTATGCGGCATCACTAGGGATCGACCTTACCTTCCAATCTTTCGAGGACGAGCTCAACTCATTGCCCGGAAAATATGCCATCGCACAAGGAGGAGCGCTGCTGATTGCGCGAGCCCAAAGTCACGACACACCCATGGGGCCAAAGCCAGAAACTTCAGCTGGTCCCTTGACAACACCTCAAATTGAATCTGTTGTCGGCTGCGTCGGGTTGCGACGCAATGATGGGCACTGGTGTGAAATGAAACGTCTATATGTGATTCCAGAGACCCGCGGGTTAAGGCTTGGTGATAGACTAGTCGAGGCTATTCTTGTTCAAGCGAAAGCCCTGGGTTACCGGGGTATTCGACTAGATACTCTGCCGGATATGGTGGCTGCACAGCGACTATACAGGCGACATGGTTTTGTGGAAATTGAGCCATACTATGACACCCCTGTGAAGGGGACGATATTCATGGGGTGTGATTTGACGAAATAAATGTTTATGGAGGGTCTGCTTACCTCGATCTCAGGCCATGCGGCTCTTTTGGCCGATGCTGCACACCCTTCTCGGCCAGGTAAAACAAGCACAGCGCCCATGACTGATGTTGGAATTACTGCGAATGACAGATTATCTATTAACATGGGCCAGGGAGGAGCAATGGCCATTGCGGACGCTGTCGGTATCGCCACTCTACATCATCTTGGTACCTAACCGGAGGATATTCGAGCAAGTTGTAGATGCACCAATCGTCCCGACGGCCGCGGGTCGAAAAGGTTCTCAAATACACTCGCATGAATGGCGGCGATGATAATGACACAGCTGGCGGAAGAATCACGCGTAAGTCACCTGCCTACCTCCCGAATTATGCAGATCGTTGATGAATGAGCTACAATAGTCGCCGACATGGTCAATTCATAGAAATCTGTTTTTCGTACAACAAAATCGAGCAATACAAGAGCTTCCTGGCTCAGTGGGCAGGTGATTGAGAGACAGAAACGGATGAAATCCAAGATTCTTGATAGCGCAAATTTGCCACGGACTTTGCGGGCAGAAGATCAATGCATTGGCAAGCAAGCGATCCCTTGATGTCCCTCGTCACTCGTCAATCTAGTATGTCGGGTTGGGCTTTCCGCCTTGATGTAGTTCCCTTTTTTTTTTGAGCCTTGCATTTAGAACCTCATGGGAGTTCCATTGATACGGGAGAACTTGACACGATGCAGATCGGGACCTTGTACCGGGGTACAAAAAGAACATCCTTGTTGATCATGACCATCGTGTGGATTCCTACTTTAAGGGGTTCCCACTGACCCATCCAGTCCCGGTAAACTGGCGCGACGCATAAGCCCGGAACTTCAACGTTAGCCCTTCGTAGAATCATTCGAAGAATTCTAGCGACTGGACAAGGTAGACCTCCCGTGGCCCCGTCCTGTGCGCCCGAATGCAATTCATCCGAGGATGCTCCACTGCGACAACATCTTCTCGCTCGATATTGGTTACCGAGGGGGCGGGCGGGAGGGGTTGGGTCTAACGCTGATCTAGCATGGAAGGACCCCCCAGAGAGCGGGCGCACGAGGTCGGTGAGCCGCCCTAAGGCTGGGAATAGTCAAGATACGAGAACGACTCCTTGGGGAAAGACTAGTGGGAATGGCGAGAGAGCTTATCCAGCTCGTCGAGCCTCATGCCCGATTTCCGCCCAAAGGTATCTGGCCGGGGGTGACTTGACATTGGGAGGGGTTGTACGACGGTGAAGCAGGTATTTCCCAGCAAACGCTGCGAATTGACACATCATGCAGACGAGGGCCCGTCCACAGACATTCCGGGTATTGTCCGGCCCAGTGCTAGTGTTACCTTGTTCTGCACGACCGGCAGCTGCTTTTCGAGGTGCATCCTGGCCCCGACCAAGCACCGACACACTGGGTCGGTGGCGGACGCGACTGTGGGCAAGCAGCGGGAGACGTGGTGTTGGGCGCATAATGTTCCAGTCTCTCTAACTCAGGGAAACAGACCGCTTCTTGGTCATCTTTCTCGGGGTCTGCGAGGTCTCGTTGGCACCTGTGGAACAATAACACGTCGAGACCTGACCACGGTGGGATGGAAGAGAAAGACTTGGAGGAGCATGGGGCTTTCATGCCCGTTGCAGGTCGGCTTGGACGACCATTTCGAATTGAGTATCAGTCATGCGTCGAGACCTTCGAAGCTGGTGGAACCCTGGTGATCAATAAGACATGACATGATGCAATGAGAGTGGCCGTCCAAGTTCAAATATCTCGTGTGGTTCTCGACCAAGAGCGGGAGTTGGAGACGGTGATCTCCTGCGAGCTGCACGGAATATCCTCGTCATTCTGAGCTCGGGAGAGGACCCGACAGAGTGGTTCGTGCTAGTGGAGACCGAGGGATGTACGTTGAAAGAAGAGAGTTTGGGTTATTTTCGAATTTGGTGATGTTTTCTGATCCAGTTGGTCCCGAGTCCCGACCGTTTGGGTTCCTTTCTTCGCCAGTTGCGCAACACGCGCGCAGACGCCCTCCTCGGAGGCTTTTTTTTTTCTCGTGGCATGGTCCGTTTTTCATTTTCATTTTCTTCTCTTCGTGACTCTTCTTCACTTACGCGAGAGCATTACGAACGGTCAACGACTAGACGCTCAGCACGATCCACAGCCCGTAGGGTTCGCGGTGTGAGGGCTGGAGTTCATTCATGACTATGACGGAACTCGATCGACCAACGGACTCCACGGAAATTGAGGTGGATGCCGATGCCAGCGTATGATCTATCTCCAGATCTACTGACCTGAATAGTCGATGGCTTGTTCTAATTCCTTGCTCTCGATACAGTCACCAAGTGACGTCGACAGCATTCGCAGTGATCTGACCTCGTTGAGCGAGTCCATCTATAGCTATGTATACGAAAATGGTCGTACCTACCACGCCTATGGGTCTGGGTCTTATGTACGTTGTCTCGAGCTGTCGATGTCTCACAAAGGCCCAACTTGACGTGGAATGCGCGCCCACTTACCGACGTCACAGATTCTTCCCAACGATGAACGAGAGCAAGGTATGAGGGAAGTTCATTCTGCAACTCCTGCGATGCCTGACCAAGTCTTCAGAAAGATTGGACGTTATGCATCATGTTTTTCGCCTCTGTCTTGACGGCAATCTGTGCCAGACAAAGTTGGAGCACCCACAACGCATACTCGATATTGGCACGGGCACGGGAATCTGGGCTGTCGACAGTGTGTTTCCAATCTGCAGTCAAAGATAGTTTCGATACTAATCATCATCAGTCGCGGATGAGTTCCCATCGGCAGAGGTGACGGGAGTGGACCTTTCTCCAATCCAACCGGGCTGGTTAGTCAATCGTGATCATCTTGGCAGCAGGTTATAAGCCAGTTGTGTCCTAATACGACGTAGGATACCACCCAATCTTTCTTTTATTATTGATGATGTGACGCGAGAATGGAGTTTCCAACCCGAGTCATTTGACTTTATCCACGTGCGATGTTTCGGTGGAAGTATAGAGGATTGGTCGACATTTCTGAAACAATGCTACCAGTGCGTGCGATACTGCAGCCTGTCCGAACATATGCTTTTGTTGTGGCATGCTGATTGATATCTGAATTTCGTCCAGGTACCTCAAGCCCGGTGGACGAATCGAGGTTGCCGAATCTCGCGCCAAACTATATTGCGACGATGGATCATGTCCGGAAGACAGCTATTTGTACGAATGGGAGGTCAGTCCCAGAACGATGCAGATTATCACGGAAAGCACAAACCTGACCTTGTATCTGCAGCGCGAGTTCAATCGAATCACCGAGATACAGGGACGAGTGTGGGATATCGCCCCACAGCTTCCCAGCCTTCTCCGAGAAGCTTCTTTTGAATCCGTCGACACGATCGAACATGTCTGCCCGTTCGGCACGTGGCCCAAAGACCCGAAGTTGAAAGAAGTGGGTCGATACTTCAGAGCGCAAATGATCGAGGGCGCCATGGAAAGCTATTCTCTCGCCCTGTTCACAAGATTTGGAGGCTGGAAACCAGTCGAGGTGCAAGTTTTGCTGGCGCATATGCGTGCAGAGCTTCAATCGAATAAAATCCACGCTTATTCAAAACTGTGAGTGAGTTCAATCTCATGGGTCGGCTATGATACTGATAGTTTTGTCTAGTAGTTTTAACACGGCCCAAAAGCCTATGGCATAGTGTTGAATGCCGCACGAAAACCCAGTTTAGAAAAGTGCGGGAACTGGGAAAATCATGGACGGATAGACGGGAGGGAGGCTTTTTGAAATTTCTAGTTATTTTAGCCCGGCATGCATACACACGGCGCAGTGCAGAGATTCGACGTCTATTTGCAAATATCAGCATTCGAGAGTCCACTGGTTGGCATTTGCTACGAACTGGTCAGTAGTAGTCTTGTAGTTAACTATTGGTTTACTATATGGCTTACTCATCTGCACAGCCACAAAGGCTTCTGGCCTGAGGCAGTAGCATGACTCAGCGGGTTCCGCCCAATCGCGGCCTCCAAACATCCGCGATGACGATCTCCAGAGTCGTAGTTTACTTTCGCCGTTTGATGCTATATATGTTTTATTCTCTGGCTTAAACACACGGGCAATGCCTTGTAGAGAATGGCTTCTACTTATCTGAGGCCGGTCCCGCCGACTGATGGATTTCAGATCAGACGAAAGCCCGTTTCCAACCCAAATCTCAGGGGAACCGCCATTGCCCAAGCTCCTGGAGCGTTGTCGCACGCCACAACTTCTCCGTGTTTAGTACCGCCGCCATTGTCACGGCCTCCTTCTTACAATGATTTATATGGGGCATCTTTGCCAGTACCCCAGCCAGATGCATCACTTAGGCCAAGAACGGCGGGCACATTAAGCTCATCAGCACCGCCATCGCCATCGCCGTCACCATCGTCATCTCCATCCCGGAGTCCGTCCCCGACGCCTGTGCAAAAGGCATATGGCGAAGCCCGTCACTTCTTAGGAGGCCTGATCAACCATCCCACAGAATCAAACAAACATGTCACCATTCTGCGTCACTCTCATGGTCTCGTCTTTTACCGGGGTAATGCCACTTCGGTGGCCGCGTCGATCTTCTCCGATGCTCCCCTGCCACAGGACCGCACCGTGTGGCTACAGAATAAAGGGTGGTCCGGCAAGACTGGCATGCGTGCTAAAGCTTTGTTTCGATTGAATGATAGCTGGCTCGACGTTACCCCGGGTATACCCCTCCGTGCTGATCAAGTGAACCCAGACGACGAACGCGCCTGGCAGCGGGATATCAAAAAATTGTATAAAAAGGGATCGTCACGACTGCGAGATACTCACCAATTACGCGAGACAGTCGTGGTCCGAATCCCCGCTGAAGCTGGTGATGGCTATTTCCAGCTGGTGCTGTGCCAAGGTCTGAAAAAGAAGGTCCTTGGCAATAGTCCCGTGTTCCGAGTTATCTCCACATCGACAAACCCGCATTCCATTCGCGGCGCAAGCTTGAGCACTTTGCCCTTGGAAGTTGGAGCTATGGTTGTCAGTCTATACGCTCAGACTGCGGCACAAACTGTGATGACGCCCGCTACTGCGGCGATGAGTTCAAAATTGAATCCATACCGTCCGTCTTGGTTGACGCAAGCGGCGGCCCAGAAGGCGTATTCTGCGAGTGGTATCCAAGATCGAGTTGCGGGGATCTACAATGGGTCCTCTGCCCAACCTCGACGGGCATCGGGAGATGGGAATTCAGCTGGGATGGTCAACCACGAGGTATCACCAGCCGAGCTTGGCCCTCAACCACCTTTTCCAATGATCTTCAAAGCTCGTGGGCAACTCGATCATTCGATATCCCCTAGCAGTCCTGGCCATACCCCAAAGTTGACCCTCGCCAAGTTTCCAGTCTGGGTTCCGGAGCATTTACGAGGCTACTTTTTCGGTTGGGCTCGATTTGACACTAGCACCGAGAAGGAGAAGGTGATGAGCTCCTGGTGTCCAGCGATCCTATCCATCCGCACCCTCGACCCCCTTCAAGCGGCGCGGGTCAACATGGCCCAAGTGGCACAGCACGTCGTTCAGCTACGTCTTTTGGATGAGGCACCTCTCCAGACGGCCAAAGTGGAAGTACGGGTGATGGGCTTCCTCCGGGTAGACATCCCACCGCCTACAGGTGCCACCAGCCAAGAACTTGCAGATGCCCAAGCAGCAGCCGCCGAGGCTGCCATGCTCGCTGATGCATATGATGTATCGGTCGTGCAGAGTACCCTCTCCCACCCCGCCTGGGCGCCAGATGGACCAACCTTGGAGGCGTCGGGTCAGCAGAGTACTGGCTGGGTAGACAAGACTCTACAGAGCTACGAATCTATACGGGCCAAGGGGCAGAAGTGGGTGGAGCAGGTCCCGCTGCACCGACTTGGAGTTCGTTCAGTGGCGGACGAGTGGAGGGAACGACAGGTGGCCGTGAATGGCTTTTACATTGTACGTTGAGCGGATCATCAGGCTGTATCATAATTTTGGATTTTCTCGTCAGTTGAGGTGGCACTAGGCACAACTCGGCTTCATCTGTATACTAATGTAATCTAAATTGTACTATAATCTCAATTGTACTATAATGTGACTTGACTTGTATTCATATCCTCACTAAAAATGCATCACACTCAACGCCCAGAGATATCCTCATGGAAAGTTATACCCATATTCCTCTAAATGTCATCTAATACACATATCATACCCTCATTGCCCACGACTAAGGCCCCACCGGCGGTTCCGAAGCCGCAAGATTACACTGCCGAAACAACCTGACCTCCTCCGGCTTAAACGCACCCACAACCGAATGCAACACACCGCGGTTATTGAACAGAACCAAATCCCCTTCTTCCCAGTCATGCGCATAAACATACTGCGGACTAATCCCCGGACGCTGCAACTTGTACACGATGTCCCGGACGCGTTCGAGATCGTCTATCACCGAGCCGTCGGCCAGATGGATCCGCCGGATGGCGGAGGGGTGGATTTGGAGGGATAGTTTCCCCGTGATGGGGTTCTTCCAGAGCATGGGGAAGATTTTGATCTTGTCTTGCTCGATGGGGGGTAGGTCGGTGGGTGGTAGCTCGAGGCCTTCGGAGTGTAGGCCTAACCCCGTGGAGCGGGAGTGTGCGGGACTCATCCAGATATATCTGTGCGATATGATGAGTTACTGGCTCTTCCGGAATGGGATATATAGGGTATTTTTTTTTTTTGGAACGGGGTCGTTACTCACGGGTGAGGCGCGTATTCGATCTTACTCGTCCGCACAAACTCCTGCTCGGCCGGGGAGAGTAGTTCGAACATTCTCTCGCCGCTCACGAATGCCGTCGTGCCCAGTGGCACGTCCATCGTCTCACCGGACCCGTCATCGTATAGGAGGGTCTGGCGGCGGCCCTTGGGGACCCGCACTGCGAGCAAGGTCGTTACTTGCGGCGGATTCAGATCGTACAAGGCCGCGTCGATATGCCAGCGATAAAACCGGGTGTAGTCATAGTCCTTGTCGTCCGGGATATGGTCTCTGTGGAATGTGCGGTGGTGTGGGTGTCGTAGTTGGAAATTCTCTAGACCCTCGTAGGCCTCTACGAACCCATTGCCGATGATTTGCACTTGGGGTTGGTGCGGGACGGTTTTGAGATCCGGGTGGAGGATGCTGCGTTTGGCGTCGATCGTCTTGCCGTGGCCGTAGTTGTCGGCTTGCGGATCGAAGCGCTTGGTGAGTTCGTATTGGGCCTTGGGGGAGATGTTGCGTTGGTTTTTGAATACCACGACGTGGTGGTGATATAATGCGTTGCGGATGGTGGTGAATTGTTCGTCTAGACTGGTGTTAGGTGAGGGTATTTCATGGGATGTAGACATAGGTGCTGACTTACCGGACAGGGTTTCCAAGTCGATTCCCTCGATCTGCGCTCCAAAATCAATCAGAGATCCACTTGGGGGCTCGATCGGGTGGACGGTCGGAGGCAAGACGGCCATGATGCTCGGACTTCGGGTTTGACTTGCTCCTAAGTTGCTTAAAGTTTGGTGGTGCAGGGCCCGTGAACTCGGTGCGGCCCGATCGCAGTTATAAATTCCGAGCCGAGGATGGGGAGCTTGAAAAGATGCCGATCAACGGAGCTTCGATGAGAAACGGTTCACGGCGTATGCCGAAGGGAAAGGATGGTGTTTTATATGATTCTTTCATCCTGTGTGAGTCGTCATGAGTTTGGCGATCTTATCGAGTGCGGGCGAGTGCGGGTGAGTGCGGAGATTCGATAAACGGGGACGGACGCAGTGGCCAAGGCGGATGAGATTGTGGATCGTCACGGCAGTTGAAGGCGCTCGGCCGATGTGAATCACGATGTCATTTACTTGGGTCATGCTTTGTGCAGTGTCTTATCGTTGAGCGTACTGTCTACCAAGACGGTCTTGCTCAACATAATCACGGCGTCTGGGTCCAGCCAAAGCATCCGAAGAAGGTTGACGAGACTCTACATTGCAATCAAGTGCAAGGAGATGATAGAATTGTCCATTCCATATTATATCCAGGCTGACTGATATCGAACAGTCCGGAATACAAACTCTCAACGCCATTACTATCCACTCAACCGAGTGCTCCCCCCATGGTTCTCTTTTCACTCTCCTCGGCATTTACCAAAACTTCCACCACGCACCCCGCGGCCGCTCTGGCAGCTCGGCATCGATAATCTCCTGCAATCCAGTATGCATATCCACCTCCTCCGGACGCCAAGCCCAGGGATCACTCCAGTACAAGAACCGGTGACCAAAGTACAAGATCAAAAACGCAGGGATGCCAATGTAGGCCGTGAAGAAGTTGCTGACCGACCACTCGGACGGGAAGAACACGGTAAACCCGTTGATCAGCATCATCAGGGTGGCACCGGCCATGCCGAAGATGGCACCGTACGGTTGCAGGCGGGACTTGTAGGGTTGCTCGATTCCTTGGGCGGCGGTGGCCTTGCGGAAGCGGAAGAAGACCACGCAACAGCAGATCCAGGAGATGAAGCCGGAGGTATTGGTAAAGTTGACGAACCAGTTGAACACGATGGAACTGGAGTTGCCGACGGAGAGGTAGGCCAATGCGGAGAAACAGGCCGAGGCACCGACGGCGTAGTAAGGGACACCCCAGCGATTACAGGCCTTGAAGATGCTCGGCGCGTTGCCGGACATGGCGAGCGAGTACAGGGAGCGAGAAGACATGTAGAGGAAAGAATTTCCCGCGGACCAGGCGGAGGTCAAGACCGCGGCGTTGACGATATGGTCGAGCACGGGGATCCCCGCATTCTTGATGCCCACCACGAAGGGAGAAGACTTGACGGTGCCGTTACCTGCGGTCAGCTGCGAGGCGTTGGATGGGCAAATCACACCGATGGCCAAAACACCCAGGATGTAGAAGAAGACCAGACGGTAGATGTAGCGGCGGGCGGCCCGAGGTACGTTGCGACGGGGGGACTCCATCTCTCCACCACTGATGATGATCAGTTCGGGGGCGAAGATGAAGGCGATGGCACTGGAGACGGTGCACTTGAGCAACCCGACAAAACGACCGGCATCGCCCGTCACCAGATACTCGTTAAAGGAACCGGGATCTTTCCAGTAGTGGAACCCAAGTCGCTGACGGTTCGGACCACCGCCCCAGAACAGAATGAAGGAGACCATGAGCAGGCCGACCAAGGTGATAATCTTGATTCCCGAGAACCAAAACTCGGATTCACCGTAGAAGCGCACGGGGAGGAAGTTGAGGGCAATAATCACGACCATCATGATGGTGATCCACACGGCAATGTTGATGGTTGCATTGGTATCCCAATATCCAATGACCAACCCGGCTGCCGTGATCTCGTAGGGTACCAGGATGCCGAGGGAGTACCAGTAGAGATAACCCATGGCGAAACCCATGCTACGCGAGACATATCGAAACCCGTGGTAACTCATGGTACCACCGTGAACGGGGAGGTAAGCTCCAATCTCGGCGATGGCGGTGACCAGCCCGTAGACCATGGCGGAGATGAAGATGTAGCCCATGAGAAGGGAGGCAGGCCCACCGGTAGCAAGAGACTGACCGGATCCAACGAACAGACCTGAGGGAGCAGGATAGCTTGGATTAGGATTTTTGCATTTACGACACCAGGAAGAAGTGATTTTGGTGTGTTGACTCACCCGTTCCGATGGTACCACCCAGGGCCATCAATTGGACATGACGGTTCTTCAGACCACGCTGCGTCGTCTCGTAGCGATCATCCAGCAACTCGGCCTCGACCAAGGTCCGCACGGCACGACCCTTCTCGGTCATGGCGGGGTGATTATCAGAATAATCAGCCTGTGGAGGCACTCGTTCAATGGTCGCCATGGTCACACGAGTTCACCGTATACAGCGTGCAACGGATGAAGTGACAGGCGCAAAGAGTAAAAGATGGACGAGCCGTTCGATTGCTCGCCAAAGATCGGCGGGAATACGGGCATTCTTAAGCAAACTGCATATCGAGGTCCGGGGTACCGAGGCGAGTGCCCGTCAGGACAAGGGTGCCCTCCATCCCGAGGTGTAATTTTTTGGTGTTATTTTTTTTTTTTTTTTTTTGGATCGTGAGTTGGCTTGTCATGCAAAACCTTGCGCCTCGCGGCTGCGCGATGCGAGGCCGGGATGGTCGCTTAGGTGCGGCGGGAGAATGTGACTGGGCGCCACGAGAGACTGGGAGGGACACTGAGGGTCCGTGAGATAAGAAGAAAAGGAAATCGAAAAGAAAAGAAGGCTGACGGACCCGAAACGCAAAAAGCCAAGACCCCGCTCGACCCACAGAAACCGAGTCTGGGGAAATCACTGCCCGTGGATAAGCCGCTCCTCGTGAAGATCAACGTGACTCGGGTTGGTCTTGATCTTTGATCTTTGATCTCTGGTCATGATGTCTTCAGCCCTAGGATTGCTCACTGAAGAGTATCCCGAATTGGGTTTGGCCTGGACTGACATCTCGCGTTTCCAACGGTGCCTGCAATATACAACACCCCTATACTGCATCATGATCCCCCCCCCCCGGAACAATTTCACTCACTATTCCTTGGGCTTCAGGATCACACCCGTCATGATCCCATCTGGTCCGTATCTCTATCCTAATTTCCTCGTCTGCTCTGGTTGGTGAACGGAAATGATCATTATCGCATCAACCATGCGATCGGACAGTTTGTACCGAGCATGGCGTCCTGGCAAGATAAGGCCAGCCACACCGGCAGCTCGCCGGTAGACCGGTCGACCGGTCATGTCCAGAAGGGCCAGGATGAGCTTCCCGGCCAGGACAAGTTCAGGGTAGTCAGGGAATAGCTAGCCGTCGCATGCACCGGCCCGGTGGCTCACCGTACGACGCCGAGAAATTTAAAGTCCGTCGAGGCGAATGCGCCTCCTGAGCCAGGGTCGGTCTGGGGCTTATCAGGGCACCAAGGCGAAGGGACAAGGGACAGGGATAGGGTTACATCCAGAGAAGCAACAGAGCCGAGACCATGGGGCTAACGGGAACGGGGTCATTGTGAGTTTGGAACTAAACTCGATGGGGAATAAACTGTAGTGGAAAAACCAATCAGAGTACTTGAGCTTAAACTCTTTTGAGTTTGGCGATAAACCTTGCACATGTAAGATGGATTATGCTAGGACTTGGAATGGGGGCATGGCTTTGGCGGCGATCGCCTGCGAAACTGCCCCAGTAGACGGTTGTTGCACTTTGTGAGTGAATTTTCTATAAGCTGCTATCCAATTTCGCATGCAGTATTGGGTATGGGGTGCGTGCATTGCACGCAGAACTGACGGGGTTCTTTCTGACTAACCGATCTACTCCGCAATATTCACTTCCATTAGCTACGGCTTTCCCGTTCATGGTGCCTCCGATACAACAGAGAGCGTAAACAGATAATAGGAGGGGTTTTGGTCCGCCGGTTGAACTTGATTCGATGGACGTGAGGGCGAGCGTATAATACTCGCACGATTCCTTTGTCCTGATATATCTTGTGTATTTCGACAGCCGAAGCTCTCCTTACCATCTACAGGTCGGACTGTACGGGCACTGAGACCTCCCTTGAAATACTCAAGATTGAATCCAGCTCAACCGCAGGTGTCCTCCCCAGCCCACACTCCGTCGCGACCCCGAAATCCTTTACAACGGACAGCGCCGCCTCAATCCTCCTTCTCGTCCCGTTCTCATCATTCGCATGCACAAGACCCAAATACAACTTTGTGCTAGCCGTACCGACCCCCAGACCCAATGTCCTCAGCGGCTCAAAATAAACCTTATCATCCCGGTTCTTCGGCACGGGAAGATGCATCCAGGCAATCCTCCTTCTCAGCCTCTCCCTGATCGCGTTTGCAAACCCCACGGCGACCCCCAAATCCTCCGGCTCCACGTAATGCCTGTGATCGCGATCCCCATAACAGAAGTGGAACCCGAGATCGACCTCCTCGGGGATCAGCGAGGTAAAGGACTGAATGCGATGCAGCATTCCCTCAAAAATTCCCTCCTCGCCCGCAAATTGCGGCCGGAACTCCTCACCCAGCCGACCACGCTCGTACTCTAGTGCCAGCGTCTCGCGCGCGAGATCAAGCTGGATCGCCAGGTCGCCGACGGGGATATTGTCAAGAATGATTCGAACCGCATCCTCCATCCGCCTCGTATACAGCGGCTCCATCATGGCTTGGAACTCCGGCCGCACGTGCCCGGCGATAACCGCCCAGGGCAAGGGAAGTGAGATCTGAAACCGGATACCGGCCGGGATCGCGCCGCGATCTCGATGTTCGCAGAAGAGGCGGTAAGATTCCACGGCAGCAACGCCGTAGTCTGTGGGGCTGACGTCGTCCTGCGTGAAGACCCCCGAGTGGCCGTCGGGGAGGTTAATTCCACCATTGGTGTACTTGAGGGTTTCGCGGGGGAAGCGCGAGTGTTCCCAGAGCACGAAGTTTTGGCGCGGGCCCGGTTCGCCGTCTGGGAGTGAGGAGAGACGTTGCGGGAGGGTGGAGGTGAGCTTGTCGAATACTGCGCTTGCTGAGGGGAGCGGGACGCTGCCGATGAGGAGGACGCCGGATACAGAGGGGAATGGAGGGGCCATTTTCGGCTGGTCTGGGTAAGTGGGTGGATGCTTCTAGTGAAGGAGTAAGAATGGATTGATCAGGATTGTGAGAATTCTATAAATGACCCTTGAAGGTAGGTAGACGCTGGTATTTACGATTTTATAGTGCCAGGAGAGCGAGCTAAATGAAGAGGCACTAGCTGGATCCTTTGGGCAGGTTCCGGTAAGCTGACACCCGCAAATACGGGTCTGGTAAGTTAAGGCGCGCGTGTTAGCTTACCAGAGAATTCTACACCTGCCTATTTTGCCTATTTTGCTAGTGCGAAGGTGGTGGATTTGACATCGTTCATGATAAGCGGGTTATCCGAGCAAAGTGGACTATCAATGTAATGCTGAAACAAAATAAAGGAATGCCAGATGTATATGACAGTTCATCAATAAGTGAATGAGAGATCACGAAGGGAAAAGATGTCCCTATTAAGGCAATCATCAACATGGAGGCTCCTCTCTTGGAGATCCGCGGTCGATGATGAGTGTCCCTGTGCGGGCTGCATGTGCGGACTGGACCGCTAGCCGCCGCCTTTTTCACCAGATCTAAGCCCTTTTGAGAAGCTTTGGGCATTATTTAAATGGATTGAGCCTATGCGCATAGTGTGAGTGCGTGATGTTGCCCATAAAATCCCCGATCAACTATTCTCGACACGGTATACATGGGAATGATCAATAGTTGATATGCATGGAGCCAAATGCTCTTGAAATGGATCTGGAAACGCACTGAATCATACTTGAGAATATTTGAGGCCGACAAACCCATCAGAAGATCCAAAGGATACCAGAACGCCGGGAAATGGAATCGTTCGTTCATGCCGGTTTCAGTCTGATCGGTGCTGAGAGGACCCGACGGATAAGAAAAGAAACATTACAAAGTGAGAACCCCCCACCTCGAAAGACTCATTGATCATTGTTGGTGGTGGTGGGAGCCTTGATTGTCATGATGATGTCCCTCATGATTTCCGTCGAGGGATGGTGGCTATGGATTTGATGAAGATTGAGAATACGGTCTGAACCAGGTAGATGAATTCAAGAGTCGAAAGTTGTGTAGTAACCGATGTGTATTACTCTTCAGCCAGTAGAATGCTCGAGAATACCTCGCTTATAATCATAGACAAAATCCAGCTGACAGAACATTTCATACAAGACAAGAACTCCCTGCCCCAGAAGAAAAACTCCGTTCCTAATGAACCCATTCCCGTCGAAATCCATCCAGATTGCTAAGAATGCACTGTTCCTCCCATTCAAGGCACATACCCATCGGGAGTGAGTGGCCGGTGAACACTGGGGTGACGCGAACGTGTAGAAGAGGATGACGAAACCCGACGCTCTCCTCGATGCCGTGCACAGCAGACACAGCTTCGAGAACAATGGAGATACCGCAGTCCTCCGGCACGATCTCGGACGGTTCGCAGGTTGCGCTCGCAACAGCCGCAATCGCGCGCACAGCATCCCCCATGACTTTGACAACTCTCTCGTTCGGCCTTCCACGCTTCGGGGTTTGCGTGCTGGCCATACAGGACGAGGTGATTGCCAGCTACTTGTCCGGGCGGCTTATAACTCTCCAACTCGGCAAGTCGTACTTGGTGCTCCAAACACTCTTGGTTGATCCGTTTGAGCTCGGCCTCGTGTTGGAGTATCTGCTCTTGATGGGAAGGGTCGGGGGAGCTCTCCTGGTCAACCAGAGTCTGTAGGTGTAGGAGTTGTGCGCTGATATGCATCTCGCGTTGGACAAGGTTCTTGCCCTCTTGGAGCTCGGCTTTGTGATCTCGGATCCACGTGTATTGAGCGTGCAGTCCGTCCTTCTTTTCGATCTCGCGGGACCAGGTTCTCCGCTCCGCTGTCGAGTCGTGGAGGGTATGCTTGTCCTTGGTGAAAGAAATCCACGTGGTGAGGGAGAGCACTGCCTTTCTGAGGGCCATGGTCAGAGTGATGCGTGGTAAAGGAGTGTGGCGGTGAAAAGAGAAAGATGAGAGCTGGGAGCTTCCAAGGAAGGTAGGGCTGTCAGGTCGGGAAGATGGCAGAGCAGAGGTGCTCACCACGGTGACGTTGGAAAGTGGTGAACATCACGGTTCTGAGAGCCCAAAAAGGCCTGGGGACTTCCTGATTAGTCGTCGGAGGGGGAGACAGTTGGAGTTCCAAGGCGCAGGTGCAGGTGCCCAAAGTAGTTCTAGGTGAATAGTTTGCGCCTTTATTTTCATTTCCTTTGCCTGATTCACCAAGAGTTTCCATAGTCAATCCGTGCAGAGTAGTTGTGTGAAATATCCAAGACGCATGGACGCGCGGAGTGTCCATAGTGACTATATCAATCACCGCAGAGTTGGAATTGCTTCATCCTCATTTCCATGTTCATGATAACGTCCATCGATAAAATTCCATTAATTCCAGAATGCTCTAAAACCATTGTCTTTAGAGACCTGGATTTTCCCCCACATTTTCCCACATACGGTTGATGCCAAGTCGATATGATGGAGAACTCCCCCCACATCGCATCCGCCACGTCTTCCCCGCACGCCTCGGACCGATCTGCAGTAACAATCTAACAATCATCTGCAGTCTAGACTCTGGATCCTGCATTCTGGCAAAAACAGGATGGAGTGATCGGCCCATACCCCCGATGGAGGGGGGTCTACGAGTCATGCAAGCCATTGCCGTTGTCTCCGATCTCCTGATGCCTGCATGACCGTGGTACGTATCCGGGGACTCATGATTCATCGACCCGTGTTGCGTGGTTGTCTTGACACTTTCTACTCGCTATATATCCTGCCATATTTCTTCTTACTCGGTGAGATGGACGAAGCCTGCACGGATTAGTATCGTGAGCATTATTGTTATACTAGCACCATGAAAGCCCTCGTCTATACCGGCCCAGGCACAATCCAAGTACTCGATCGTCCCAAACCGACTATCCAGAACCCGACGGACGCCGTCGTCCGTCTCTTACACGCCTCCATCTGCGGCACGGATCTCCACATCCTCAAAGGCGATGTCCCCAGCGCACAACCGGGGGTGGTTCTGGGTCACGAAGGCGTCGGGGTCATCGATGCCGTGGGCTCCGCGGTCCAAGAATTACGACCCGGCGACCGCGTGTTGATCTCCTGTATGACTTCTTGCGGCGCGTGTCGCTTCTGTCAACGCGGCTTGCCCTCCCATTGTCGCACTGGCGGTTGGATCCTGGGAAATACCATTGATGGTACACAAGCCGAGTTTGTGCGGATACCCCATGCGACACTCTCGTTGCATCGACTCCCGGCGTCGATCGATCCACGCGCTGCGTTGGCTATCTCCGATGCCCTCCCGACGGGTCTGGAGTGTGGTGTCCTCAGTGCGAACGTGCAGCCGGGGAGTTCGGTGGTGATCGTTGGGGCGGGTCCCGTGGGCATGGCGGCACTGCTCACGGCCAGACTGTATTCACCCGCGTTGGTGGTGATGGTGGACCTGGACGAGGCGCGACTGGGCACGGCGCGACAGCTGGGCGCCCATGCCACTGTCAACTCCTCCGCGGCCGATACGCGAGAACGGTTGCTGGCACTGACCGAGGGGTTGGGATTCGACTCGGTCATCGAAGCGGTGGGGATTCCAGCTACGTTCGCTTTGTGTCAAGAGCTGGTTGCCGTGGGAGGGCGCATCGCGAATGTGGGCGTCCACGGCACGTCGGTGGATTTGCATCTGGAGAAGTTGTGGGATCGAAATATCAGTACGCCCTCTTGAATGTCCCGTGTTCACACGTAGGAGGCTGAGGACTTGGTTGCAAGACACCAATTACTGATCGCGTTGCACTAAACCAGGTATCCACATGTCGCTGGTCAATGCGACGACGACACCCCAACTGTTGCGACTAGCAGAGTCGGGAATGTTGGACATTGGCTCGCTAGTGACCCATCGTACGTTACTTTTTCCTTTTCTAGCTTCGCGTTTCCTGCCTTATTCTGCTCATTGGGAGCGGTTGTCGCGAGCGGACTTTGGCTTTTTTTTCCTGCGTTCCCATATATGCCTCAACCCCATTCTCTAGTCCAAGTGTGACATACGGCTAATGCATCCTGGTGGGCGTTTAGACTTTCCCAGTGCAGAGGGGGCCACCGCATACAAGACATTCCAAGCAGCGGCACATCACCAGGCGTTAAAGGTGGCCATTGACTTTGATGAAACGTAGAGGCGCTCTGCCCATTTTTTTTTGGATATTGCGTGATGGCCATCCTGGTTGGCACCCCGGTCGTTCCTTGCGGCAGGGGGAATTAGAGTGCTTCGGCAGGCGTTCTTTGGATTTTCTAGTTGATGTTTATCACGACCCCCGTCGTCACCGATCATCGTCACTCCTTCCTGCTGACGTGGATGAGCCTGATCAACTATCGACTACGGTATTTAGCGTTAATCCCAACGCCCCCCTTTTACCTAATTCCCACGCCTATCCTATCCTTTCGTAGTTTCATCGGCGTAACAAGCCACGCGGGTCCACTTTGTCCACTTCGTGTTGCGCCCCGTTCGACATGAAGCATGATGACGGTTTTGAGACTATGTACTCCCGTAGGGGAATCAGAGAGGGGGCAGAGGCTGCGACAAGCGGGGGCTGAGCACGGATTGCATGAGGACGGATCGTAAGTTTCAGAGGAAATTGCGGGATGGACGGGTTCATTTCGAGAAACCTGGTAAGCAGACGGTGGACATATCGGCCAAAGCGCAAATTCATTTATTCTTCAAAATCCTTGGAGGCTCCGAGATGAACGAGCATGTTCCCAATTCTACCCTCTGCGCCAAATAATTCACCCCATGCTTTGGCAGTCTCCTTCGTCGTCCGTCTGGCCTCGGCCACGACCTTGGTCGTGGTTCAAACGTTCCGTTCCCGGTTTCGAGACTTAGGGCACCCACTTGCCATCCACCGCGTCGGCCAAGATGGAAGCAGTTAGCGTGGGCGGAGTCTATGGCGCCTCCGTCGACTGATGATCCAGTCGGAGGCTTGAAAGAAAGGGTCCACTTAGTATCTCGTCGGGCTCTCATGAGTGGCCATCCCGCGGTATGCCAAATGGGAGGCGTCCGCCTCCCTCCGCCCCTGACATCATCAACTCCGCGGACCCCGTCTTCCTTTCTTTCGCCGGCCGGGCCGTGAACAACCACTCGGGTCGTGTTAACGTGGCCAGCAGGAAATAAACAATGTAGAAGTTATTGTGACTGCTGTGTATGCACGGCGCACGATGCCTGCCGAAAAAGGAGGAGGGTAGGGTGGCACGGGACCGAGTCCAAGCACGCTAAACACGCTAAACACGCTAAAACGAGGGACTCGACACTGGGCGAGGATAGGCAAGAAGACTAATACGAATGCATGAAGATATCTGCCGTTTGGCCAATGGACGGAGGAACGACGACGATCATGTCTGCTGAGAGGATTGGGAACATACTTCTAGTTCACGATTCCGTACATCGAGAACGGAATATGCTCGACGGACGACGGGACGGTACGGGGCTATGGTATGCGCAATCGACCATTATCCAAATGAGTTGCGCAAATCGTATCCTCCACGGTCCCAATTTGCGCGGAAATGAGCCATTGACATCGGACCAGGTAGTATAAACTTTTCCATTCGGAAATCTCTATCCTGTCCTCGGCCTCGTAGAATGGTTCATCCGACTAGTTAACTTGCCCTGATTGGCTTATCTAATTGCCTCCGCCTCCCACGAGACATCCGAGATTTCGCCAAGCCACGCAGAATGGATGGAAACGAGATGTCTTTTCCCACGTTTGCACGGTTTCTAGACGTTCTGGATTGGACCGTGTTCGTTAGCGAGAGCCCATCCAAACGGTAGCCCGGAGTCTCATCTTTCCCCGTCGTGAAGTTCAACGCCCGCGTCGTCCGCCGCCAAGTTTTTCCCCACTCGCGCCTTTTTTTTCGGGCTTGTCTCTCTTTTTTTTTTTTTTTTTTTTCCTCTTATGCTAAGAAGAGGCAATCTTCCCACTTTTTTCCATCCTTGGACTTTCGTACTCTTTTGTTTCTGTGATCTCTACGATTGTACTACTTTGACTTTCCGGTCAAAGCAAGAGTATACTGGATAGACTCGAGACGAGAAAGCAAGGATACTCCGTTGCTCCCGTATAGGTTCCCGCAACCACCTATCACGGTGATCCCCTTCTATTATTCCCTGCTTATACTTCAATCCGATTCCGGGACGCAACCTGCCGCGCATGCCCTGCCATTCTACCCAACTATAACCTCTTCTCCTTTCTCTCTCTCTCTCTCATTGACACCACGTCACAATGGAGGACGCAAGGCGCCGCTCCTCCAAGGTCTCGGCCTCGCGCGTCGAGACCGGCGTTGAAACCACCGGTGCGGATCGAACCCTCGAGGATATGGGATATAAGCCCGAACTGGCGCGCAATCGCTCGATCTGGCAGGTCACGTTCATGTGCTTTATCCTGTCTTCCGTGCCCTACGGTCTGTCGACGACGCTATACTATCCCCTTGTGGCGGGTGGTCCGGCCAACGTTATCTGGGGCTGGGTGGTCGTCTGCTTCCTCATTTTCTGTGTCGCCATCTCTCTCGCCGAAATTACTTCTGTCTATCCGACTGCCGGTGGAGTGTACGGGATCCAATGTGCCCCTAAAGTTTGATTCGAGACGGTGCTAACCGTCAGCGTTTTCCAGGTACTACCAAACGTTCGTCCTATCGCCTCTCTGGTGCCGTCGCGTCGCGTCGTGGATCTGTGGCTGGTCTTATGTGGCGGGCAATATCACCATCACCCTCGCCGTGAACTTTGGTACTACGCTTCTTTTCATCGGCTGTCTCGATGTTTTCGAAAAGTCCCCCGGCGTGGGTATCACCGATGATTTCCAGGCTTATCAGACCTTTTTGATCTTCCTGGCCATTACCCTATTGACCCATGCTATTTCGGCCTTTGGTAATAAATGGCTGCCCTTGTTGGAGGTGAGTGTCTCATATCCAACGATCGAAATTCGAATTCAAGAAGAAAAGGAGTTTGTCTGTACTCTATAGACTCTCTTCCATACTTCCCCCCTGTCGAAATTCACACGTGCCTCCTTTCCCTTTCGAGTCAAGCCACTAACTTGCTTCTTTTTTCCGGTTGCGCACAGACTTTTGCCATCTTCTGGACGATCGCGGGCTTGATTGCCATTGTCGTTTGTCTGTTGGCTATCGCCAAGGAAGGTCGTCGCAATGCTGCGTGGGTCTTTGGTGAATTTGAGCCTCAAGCTGGCTGGCCAGCGGGCTGGTCCTTCTTTATCGGCTTGTTGCAGGCTGCTTATGCCACCTCGGCCACCGGCATGATCATCTCGTCAGTATTCCGTCCCCGAGATCAGAAACCGAGTCCCTCCATACTAACACCTTCCGGCTAGTCTCTGCGAGGAAGTCCGCGAACCCGCCGTCATGGTCCCCAAGGCCATGGTCGGTACTGTCGCCATCAACTTTATCGCCGGTCTTCTCTTCCTCGTCCCCGTCTGCTTCGTCATGCCCGAGCTGAGCCTGATCATCAACTCTTCCCAGCCGACTCCCGTCATCTTCAAGCACGCCATTGGCAACTCTGCCGGGGCCTTCTGCCTGACCATTCCTCTGCTGGTCCTCGGTATCATCTGTGGCGTGGGTTGTGTGACGGCCACCTCCCGTTGCACCTGGGCCTTTGCCCGTGATGGTGGTATCCCCGGATCGGGCCGGTGGCGCACCGTCAACCAGAAGTTCAACATTCCCCTGAATGCCTTGGCCTTGGGTATGGTCATTGAGATTGCTCTCGGTGCGATCTACTTTGGGTCTACCGCCGCCTACAATGCTTTTGCCGGTGTGGGTGTCATCTTCTTGACCTTGAGTTATGCGTGTCCCATTGCTGTCTCCTTGATCTTCCGTCGTCGCGAGGATATCAAGAACGGCAACTTCAACTTTGGCGTCTATGGACTCATTGCCAACATCTTCGCCCTCGGTAAGTCTTTTTTTCCTTGCACGCAAACCCCTTCCCCTCCCTTTTTCGCTAATCACGTCCCCTCTAGGATGGAGCGCCCTCGCCATTCCCCTGTTCTGCATGCCCACCGTCACGGCGGTCACCAAGGAAAGTATGAATTATGCGTCGGTTGTGTTTTTCGGTTTCGTGCTCATCGCAGCCATCTGGTACGGCGTTTGGGGCCTCAAGAACTACCGCGGCCCACCCACCGACGCCGTGGATCACGACGACGAGTCTATCCCTCCAAGCTACCCCCCGTCCAACAATGGTTCCGGCAAAGAGACCGATCTGCCGAAAAAGCCCAATAGCCCATGATTTCTTTTCAACCGATCGATACCCCTTGCAATCTTTTTCTCGATCCAGTTCGACGCTCTTCGCCAATGCCAGCTTCCGTCCGCTAACCCATCTCGACTAACCCGCCGGTTGTTGTCTGCTGTCTGCCTGCAGTTGTTTTGTTCTGCCAATACCCACAGCGGCCAATGCACCTTCCCATGCGGCTTTCGGTTTTCGCCTTCAACTATCCCCTGCGGCTCTTGATTTCCCTTGCGGTCTTATCGTCCATGCGGTCCCGGATCTTCTACTTTTCCATGCGACTTCTCTTTACGCCTCTTTGATTCCCGGATCGCCGCCTCCAACGCGGTTCACCGTCTACAACCATTTCCCACGCACCTCCAACACACCGTAAACGATAGACGCTTTGATATGGCTATGTTTTTGATCGGGAAATCCCTGGTGGTCTATAGTATCCTAGCTACCGTTTTGCTGGACAAGACTTCATGTACATTGGTTTCGAAGTAGCGACTCATCTTCAAATACAAATACCAAAAAACAAAGCAAATTTTCAATCAATCAGAGCTATCTATCACGATGATTTCGGGTTCTTTAGTTTCTAGACTCCGAGCGGACTCAACAGATCCTGGAAGGTCAACTTCGTCTTTGGGGAGGTGTGCATCGAGAAATGCCTTGATCGCAACCAGTGGCACACCATGACGCATCGCGGTGTGGTCATCCCAGGAAGAATGCAGACCCAGCAAACTCCCATCTCCTCTTCGCAGCAGCGGTGCGCCCGAGTGTCCCCAGTATGTCCACGCATTGTGTTTCAGCGTCCCAATCTCAGAGTTATCCTGTGGATCCACGTCAGGGATCATACCACATAACCGACCCTCGGAGATTTCCACGAGATCGTACGCGGTTCTGCGGGGCGCGGCGGATTCGAGATCGTCGGCTCCGGGTTGTCCGATGCAGATAATCGGGGCCGTAGTTGACTGTGACCTGGACAGGGGAGTATATGCGAAAATGGGAGTCACTGGCACTGCGCCGCGACTATCACCGAGCTCTGCGGGTGTTTCGATGCAGCCTACCCTCGCTAGAGCGAGATCGCGGCGCGCATCCCAAACTACACATTCAACTTGCACTGCTAGCCCCGTATAACACAGAAGCCATTTGCGACGGTGAGCCCGCCATTCCTGTGCTGACTCGCCGAAGCAATGCGCGCAGGTTAGCATCCACCCGCGCGGGTCTATGCAGACCGCTGTCCCGGCTTCGTGCTGGGCGAAGATCAGTGTCGATGCTAGTCCTTGGACTGCCCATGGGCCAAGCTCGCGAGTGGCTTGTAGTGTCAGAGCAGCGGAGCGCTGCAAACGACGTTGTTTCGTGCGCAGGATTCGGAGGTCAGCGCTCGTTATGCCGGGTAGGCGAGACGAGGTGCGGAGAAGAGAGAGTGGGGAGGGTGTTGGTGTTGATGCGAGGAATCGCACTGGTTGGTCGAGTTGGATGCTTTCCTGGTGGTCATGGTCAACTTTCGCTTCGATATTGCGGGTATCCTGTGGATTGCGATCTGATCGTAATCGACGGGGCATTCTTGCCTCCGTGGAGGAGACTACGCGCCTGTAAATGGAAGAAGGAATTTTATTTGTTGGGCATGCGATGCGCGCAGTCTTTTGGTCACGTGACCTTTCTTTGCATAGTAATAAGGTCCGATCTGGAAGCACATCGTTCGTTCTTATTTTTTTCTTTTTTGAGTAATCAGTGATTCCCGACGAAACATTTCAGAGTAAAACTTAAGGGAGATATTTCCTGGATATGAGGCTCGGTTCTAGTCTCAAGGCCTGCATTGCAGCTGAACAGACCTGGTCAAACCCGACAATATATACTGCTATTTACGGACAGTGATTGCCCAACATCAAACCGCATACTCGACCATCCGCGACATATCATACCTAAATGGCCGCAACATGATTCGTCACCAAGCAGGTAAAGTCACTCGACCCGTAGAAGATAGTGTTAGTATCATCCGAAGTCTGTCCAGTGCTCAAAGTATCACCCCACTGCCAGAACAGGTCTCCGGCAATGCCCTTGGTATCCAGCGCCGCCGCCTGCCAGGGAGCCTCAACGCTGCAATGATTCGAGGGGTACCCGTACTCTTCGAAAAGACAGGGCTTGCCAGCAGCGACACAGGCATCGCCATGGGCCTTGATCCAGGTGGGACCCCAGGTGTCTACTTCGCCCCCTGTTGAACATGTGAGCGAGGGTTGGTACTTAATGGGGGTATTTTGGGGATACTTACAGCTATTTGGGTAGAGGTGGAAAGTACCAAAGTCGATGGTGTCGATGTCGAGGTTCAGAGTGAAGTTGAGCCCTTCGCCGTAGGTGAATGGGTAGCTGCCGTCCGAGTCGGTGCTCAGACCGAAGCCCTCTAGAGAAAGAGAAATATTGGGTGAGTAGAGTCCAACGCAGTTATGTCGTGATTTGTACACTGCGAAAGCGGGAGAGAAGTTGACTAACCGTCACCGATGCACACCATGTGCTTCGAATCAAGAGACTTGATATACGCACTGGTCGTCTTGATCCAGTTGTAAAGAACCGACGTATCGCAGCCATTGCAGCGAGGCTCATTGGCCAACTCCCACGCGAAGATCGCAGAAGATGAACTATACCGGGACACCACAGTCTTGATATACGTTTGGTAAGCTGCCTGCGCCGCGGTATTTGTGTACCAGGTGGTTGCAGAGCCTCCAAAGGCTGACACGTAGGCCGCAATACCACCGTAGTCAGACCAATTGTTGACAAAGTTGATAATCAGCTTGATGCCGTGCTTCTCTGCAGAGGCGACCACGTAGTCAAGACGCTGTAGACCGTCAGCGCCGGTGTTGATCGTGGCAGTCCCCGCGGTCAGATACTGGAAGTAGACGGTTCCGGATGAAGGGATCGTGTTGACGTCGTTGAAGCCCCAGACGCGGAGAATGCGGAGGCCGGAGTCGTATAGGTGCTGCATCACCAGGTCGACGTCGGCGTCGTTGGTCAGGAAGCCGATCCAGTAGGAGTTGGTACCGGCATAGTAGCCCGTTTCTCCATCAATGGTGAAGTTGAGACCGTTGGTCGTGGGGAATACGGTCGAAGTGGACACCGCAGTGGATGTAGTCGAGGTAGTCGAGGAGGTGGTGGTGGTTGTTGACTTGGTCGTAGTGGACGAGGTGGTCGATTTCGTTGTAGTTGACGAAGTGGTCGACTTGGATGTGGTTGACGATGTGCTTGAGGTGGTACTACTAGAACTCGTCGCTACAAAAGAGTTAGTCGGGAGAATCAATTGTTTCATTCAAAGAGGGTGATATACCTGGCAGGCATTGACTATACCAATCGTTCTGATACTGGCAAGTATACGGGGATACGCAGGTAGTTGAGCCGGTCCAGCCTTTCCCCCCACACTGACCCCATTCAGCCACTTGGGCCGAGGCCAGCCCAGCAAACAGCAAGACCACTGAGGAGTAGTGCATTTGAATGCGATGTCTGCACGAGTAATTGGGGTTTGAAAGTGTCAATCGTGAAGAATCTAAGGCTACGACGCGACTACGATGCTTAAGTATTCATTTTGAGCAACATTGTAACAACAATGATGCATTGAGATTATTCAGGGGAGAATGCGGAGAAGGTTCCGTTATGGAACAGGGTCAGAAAAGGGTTCTGAAGACGGATTAGACGTTCGTGCTTGTTTAGACGGCGGCCCGTGTTGTTTGAGGACTAGAAGTGGAGAAATGAAAGTGGAACGGTGGCAGATAGATTACGGAGGCAAATAGACGGAGGAGACCGCACGTTTAGAGTTAGACTGATTGATAGTATGTTGATTCTAATGATGGATTCATGTATACATGGACGAAGACCGGGGACGGCACACTGAGAAAACGCGATAACGAACCGAATCTGGGGAAATTCTGCAGGATCACTGGAGAAGCGGAGACACGAGCTGCAGTCCGGAGAAATTACACGAGGCGATCGAGCATTATTCCTCAATAGGATCGAGTCTGTTCTATCTACTCCGCGTATCTCCACTCCGTAGATGTACGTTTTCTCCGCAATTTGATCCCCGAGCTTGGTCTCGTAGGGTTTAGCGCTCGTCGCGAGCGGGGGGAGTGGCTGCGCTTGCCTCAACCGGACAAGGGCCGATGTGTTCAATCCGTGCTGTGTGAAGAATCGGGGCTCGTGCCTTCCGAAATAGCGTATTAGGGAGGCGGACCATCAAGAAAGGCTAGATTCAGGGTAGTGCCGGCCTGACGAGCTATATGTGACTGCACTATGAGTTGCTATTCTCCCGATCCAAGTCTTACTATTGACGCAGGCAAGTCTCAAAGAAACACGGCAACATGCCAAGCCAAGAATAAGGGCAAATACTCATTCACCATCGAATTGACCTACCGTACTTGAAGAAGTTGGACTGGGCCAACCTTGTTTCTTCGTCTTCGGCCGACCGAGGCTCGGTTGCAAGTTCCCTATTCCGGGGGGCAATCTTGAACCTATAGTGAGTGGCATGGCTATGACATGCCATTAACCATCAACTCTCTATCATTGAATATCGTATGATCTTAGATTTCTCCGACCGACAATCAGCCGGCCGATCTTCCTACCACGGTTGGTTGGTTGATAGACTGCACTCATGGAAAAACTTGGCATGGTTCACCCGGTGCCAGGAGCTCGCCAACTCAAAGTTAGGTAGCGAACTGGCGGAAGAAGATCGGACGAACCGGAGGAACCGGAAAGCTTACGTATGAAAATTATCGTCTGAAGTTGAATGACCCACAGGCAAAGAACAGCGCCAATGATATTGTCCCGTCTCGCTTTGTTCTACTGTCCCTCCCAAACGAGCGCTTAAAAACTGTTCCCGCTGACTCAGCCCACGAGATTCGAAACCTTACAGATTGCAAAAAATTCGGAAATATTTCCCCTTTCTTACTAGGCACAGGCAGAGCATAAGAGAACTTGGATAAAAGAATGCATAGGTTAGAGAGTGCGAATAGATTGACGAGATGATTCGTGTATCTCCATTTTTTGGTCCAAACTGGGTGGTCGTGCAAACTCTGCAGTGACGTAGTCCGTCACCCCTACCGCGGGTGTGGCGCCGCCACTGATGGGCAGCCACGGCAGATCAGGCTTTCAGGGCCTTTGTCTGCTAGAAGGATCGGCTTGAGAATGTCGGAGAGATTGTTGAAGAGCCAAACCCAAGATGGTTTTCAGGACTGCTTTATATTAGCCATTGTAGTAGACTCTGTTCCTCAATATTACCCCGTGTATGTGGGACGACGATAGTTCCCGCTTCTAGAAGACCCCTTTTCCGACGACACGTGTAAGCCTGATAAAACTGGAGACTGGAGAGATGCGGGCAACGGAGAGACCCCGGGGGGCAGTGTCTCCATCGGTACTTCACCGAGACACTCATCGGGTTTGGCATCATTGCCAGGGCGAAAGAATCCGGAGCAGCCTGGGGGCGGATGCCCCGGAATGCACGGAGATGCTGAGGGGTCAATTCTCCAGGCTTCTATCTTACCACGTATTTCGAAGACATATCCAAACAGCCTGCTACCAGACGAGACGAGAGCAACAAATACGAACGAGATTACGAATTCGGGCCGACTTGGCAATGCTAATAACCACCGTGTGTTAATGCCGTTTCGGAAGCCGATCGAAGCCAACGCCGATGCCGAGCCACGAACGTCATACTTCGGCACGGCTTTGATTGCTGTCTGGTGCCCCGAGGTTTTCCATCGTCGCCACTTGCCGAGCCTTGAATGGTGAATTTTCACCCAACCGAGCCGATTTGTTGTCTCCATCTGGGTCCCGGCCAACCCGGCCGTCCGTTGGCAGGGATGGCCTCTGAATGGTTCACCACATCCGATCCCCTGCTGGAAATACCTCTAACTGGCAGTCTCCTGACCAGGTGGGTATCTCGTGGCCTACGAATAATCAGATTCGGCCGGTTGGCGTTGGTCATCGTCATTTGGTCCGGACGGCACTCGGCTCTGCAAGTCGTCGTCCGCGTCGTGGCTCTCCACACGGTCTCTCCACTGGGGGCTCCTCGACGAATGAACAATTGTGGGTGAAGTTTTGCTGGGGAGATGAGGGGCGTATATTGGTTTTTTTTTTTCCTTCCTAGCGAGCATGTTCCTGTTCCTGCACGATTACAAAAAGGGCCCAGTTTTCCTCCAAACCGACATCTCCTCCTTTTCATTTTCCCCACGGGCATTCTCTCTTGACCAACTGCTCTTGTGTTAATATCAGGGACATCCCCTTATATTCAAAGCCTTGGTTGCCTGATATCCTCTTCATATTATAAATCAACATTCGGGAGTGATTAACGGAGGGTGTAAACCACCACCAAAAAACCAATCGCAATCATGGGTCTTGAATCTTCTGCCCATCATGGGGAGTCTATCACCCCGGCTCAGAACTCCAGCACAGACACTTCCTTCCAAACGAGTCCCATTGAGAAGCCTATGCGTCCAGCTGGAGTCGACACCCCTGTTCCACGCATCACTCTCCGGTCCCTGGTGATGGCTCTCTTCGTCTCAATGGGTGGTCTGCTATTTGGTTACGATACCGGTCAGATCTCCGGCTTCCAGGAGATGAGCAACTATTTGCAACGCTATGGTCAGCTTAACGGCAGCGGCGAGTATTACTTCAGTGATACTCGCTCGGGCCTGATCGTCGCCATGCTCTCCATCGGTACCTTGATTGGTGCTTTGGTGGGAGCTCCCCTGGCCGACTTCATCGGCCGGAAGTGGTCTATTTCGATTTGGTGTGCGATCCTGATCGTCGGTCTGATCGTGCAGATCACTGCTCCTAGTGGACACTGGTGGCAGATGGTTGTCGGTCGTTGGGTGACTGGTCTTGGTGTCGGTGGTTGCTCCCTCTTGGTCCCCATGTACCAGGGTGAGAGTGCCCCGCGTCATGTTCGTGGTGCCATGATCTCCTGCTACCAGTTGTTCGTGACTCTGGGTATCTTCCTTGCCTACTGCATCAACCTGGGCACTCATAACCTCGATGGAACTGCCCAGTGGCGTATCACTTTGGGCCTGACTTTCCTCTTCGCTGTGATCCTCGGTGGTGGCATGGCTTTCTTCCCCGAGAGCCCGCGTTACGAGTTCCGCCATGGCAAGGTCGAGAGTGCCCGCCGGACTTTGGCTAAGCTGTACGGTGTCCCCGAGAACCACGTCCGTATCAACCAAGAGATGGATGAGATCCGCGAGCAATTTGAGGCCGAGTCCCAGGCCCAGGTGTGGCACGAGTTCCTCACGGCTCCTCGTATGTTCTACCGTATCGTTCTCGGCATGGCCCTCCAGAGTCTGCAACAGCTCACTGGCGCCAACTACTTCTTCTACTACGTGAGTTATGCCTTTCCCTAGGTCAGAAGAATTGCCTTGACGAATCAAATGCTAACATGTCTCTGTTTCTAGGGTACCACTATCTTCCAGGGTGCCGGAATCTCGGACAGCTTCATCACCCAGGTCATCCTGGGTGCCGTCAACTTCGGCACTACCTTTGGAGGTCTCTACATTGTTGAGAACTTTGGACGTCGCAAGTCTCTCATCTTTGGTGCCGCGTGGATGTTTGTGATGTTCATGATCTTCGCCTCCCTGGGTCACTTCATGCTGGACATTGAGAACCCGGAGAACACCCCCAACGTCGGCAAGGGCATGATCGTCGTGACTTGTCTGTTCATTGCTGCCTACGCCATGACCTGGGGTCCCATGATCTGGGCTATCGTCGCCGAATTGTTCCCCTCCAAGTACCGTGCCAAGGGTATGGCCCTGGCCACTGCCTCCAACTGGGCCTGGAACTTCCTCATCTCCTTCTTCACCACTTTCATCACTAGTGCCATTGACTTCGCCTACGGTTACGTCTTTGCGGGCTGCCTGTTAGTCGCTATCTTTGTCATCTACTTCTTCGTGATTGAGGGCAAGGGTCGTACTCTTGAGGAGCTGGACTACATGTATGTCAACAAGGTCGTTCCCTGGAAGAGCAGCAAGTACGAGATTCCGCAGCAGCACCAGGAGTGGAATGCGGATGAGAGCCCGGCTGGGCGAAAGGACCGGGAGATGTACCATGCTGAGAACGCATAAGCGTCGAGGCAGGCCTCTTCTTTTTCTTTTTCTTTTTCCTGGTTATTTGAGTTAAAAGATGTTGCATTGCTCATCTGCCTTTTTTTTACCGTTTTGAGTCATGATTATGGTGCATGAACTTTGTTTGCATGATCGGCGTTGGCTTCGGATGGGGTCCCGAGATAGATTATCGAGTGTTTGGTTTATATATACTTTCCCCCATATACTGGCAAATATCTATATTTCTCCACAAATTTCCAACCATTCGTGTGCCCTAGCCTGTTCGAAGACATCATTCATAGCTTGGATTTCGTCTCACCCCGAGTAACGATGTATCGCTCTTTGCTGCTATCCTCCTGCTCTAATTTCCGGAGCATCCGACGAAGGATCTTCCCACTTGCGCTTTTCGGAATTTCCTCGAGCATCTCAATCTCAGTAATCCACTTATGGCGAACCTTTTTACCACAGACATAGTCGATAAGCTCATTGAGTGACTTCAAGATAGCCCACCGATCTTTACCATGACGAATGCCAGACTTCAGCACGACATACGCCTTCGGGCGTTGGCCGGTGTAGTCATCAGGAATAGGGCCGACGGCCACATCCTCCACCATTGGATGCCCAAGTAAGAGGTCCTCAAGCTCGGCTGGGGCAACTGCAATACCCTTTACCTTGATCATTTCCTTAATACGGTCTGTGATCGTGATGAACCCTTCTTCGTCAATGAAACCCACATCACCAGTGTGAAGCCACCCATCAGCGTCGAAGGTTTCCTCCGTGGCCTTCTCATTGTTCAAGTACCCCATCACAATTTGCGGCCCTCTGGCTAAAATCTCACCAGGCTCATTATATCCGAGCGCGATGCCCGTTTCGGGGTTGCTGATTTTGACTTCGGTATTTGCGACAATGGTGCCGCCGCAGTGGGCATATTCATAGGTAGACTTTTCCAACGGATGGGCCGTGATGCAGCTACATGACTCGGTCATTCCATATCCTTGCTTGAACCCCGTATTTGGAAACTGGCGTTTGAGTTCTTGAATGATCTCCGAGGAGAGTGGGGCTGCACCAGAAGAGAACTTGCGGACGTGAGAGAGGTTGTAATCTTTAACAATGGGATCCCGCAGAAGCCGGATTAAAATAGGTGGAACGAGCAAGAGCTCTGTAATCTGATACTGAACGACCGTATCTAGCATGGCTTTCATGGTAAACGCTGGAAGCATATAGACCTCTGAGTTTCGGAAGACGGGGAGATGCATTTGGTGGACTAGGCCGGTGACTTTATTGCAACAATGTATCTGTTAGAGGCCGGCTTTCCACGAGAATGAGGTTGACCTACTGTGAAATAACGGTAGCACTGCCAATACCTTCTTATTTCCTTTCGACGTGATCTGCTCGACCTGCATACTTTGCGCAATCACGTTGTGATGAGAAATCATGACCTGTCAACATGTTACTTTGGTTTCTGCGTCAATGGCATCAACCAAAATGACGTACAGCTTTAGGAAGACCGGTGGTTCCGCTGCTAAAGCTCAGAAAGCCGCAAATATCCTTGTTAGTCTGCCCAGCTGGGATCTTGAAAGGCTGAACCTGGCCATTAGGCCCAAACCCTGCTCCAAAGACTACAAGATCTTGGATTGAAGTAAAGCCTTCTTTCCTTCCTTCAAGAAGTATAATCCGGTCCTGTGAGATTCCTGCATTCTTTGCAGCCGGGATAGCAACGGGAAGAGAGGATACCGCGGTCATAAGAACCTTTGCTTGTGCTGTACGTAACGCAAACGTCATTTCCTCAACGTTGTAGGCAGGCGAAGCACCCGATATCATGCCACCTACAGAAAGATGTTATAATTCATGGCATTATCAGACGGGGATATCCAAACAGGGCTGCTTACCCACGCGATTCGTGGCAAACATGGCGATAGGATACCAAACGGTGTTTGGACTAAAAAGTGCCACCACATCCCCTTTCGAAAGTCCAAACTTATGAACCAGGGCCGTTGATATCTTTGTCGCATACTCCTTAGCCAGATCGTAACCGATCCGTTCCTTTGTAGCGGCGTTTGTGAAGCCTCCAAGATCGGAGGTCTTATGCTGGCTCAAGGGTGAAGTTGACGAGGTAAATAGCCATTCCCAAATTGTAACATCTTCGGGAACTGAAGTAGAGATATTTTGTAAGCATCATGAGTCTAGGCTCACATAATGCCTGTCTATGACACCTTACTGGAAATGCTTGGTTGCTGAGAGGTGAAAATCATTTTGTGTACGAGGTGCCTTCTACACTGGTTGACGGTTCATAGGTTAAATAACAGAAGAGGCGCGCTCTAGAACGGATTTATGCCATGGGTGGTTGGTACCTGATATAGACCGAGCCCATTTAGCGGGGTAAATAGAGCCAGTGAGCCTCCTCTCAATTGACACATCTCTTTTCAAAACCTTGTATTGCAATTCGTCTCGGACCTCGGCTTTATGACTGGAAACCAGAACTGACGGCAAGCAATCTAGTTGTCAACCAAACTCTCACGCCCCACTTCATTACCGGAAAGGGTGTTTATAATTTGATATTCGATTTTAATCCGCTTGATATTCCAAGACTGAGCCAATTGAAGTTGTTTTTTCGGTGTGAACTCGGTAATGCAGGGAAATCAACGATGGAACAATATCAGACTTGCGGGGCAACAACTGCGGGGAAGTGCTCCACGGACTTTCCTGGCTCTCATGCGGGGTAAGCCTTGTTCGAGACTTGAAAAAGATGGAACGAACGATATACTCGAATAAGCTCATTCATTCATACACACTCTAAACGAATAGACCAAATCTTGCATTATAACAGTTGATGTCGTCTTGATTCAACAGCCAGCTCTGCCACCCTTGACGTTGTAGCTATTGGAAGCATTCTCGAAGAACTTGAAGGCTGCACCCCATCCTACCAAAGTCTTGGTCCGCAATTTTGGTTTGAAAGCATCAGATATACTCTCTGAAGCTTTTGAGAATTACCTCGTAAAGCTTCAGAAGATCCGGTGCATGGGCGCGTTCAATATGAGAATCCGCTTGGCTGGCGAGGGACGGTGTGTCATAGATCTCCGAGTCTCCTTCCGGACGCGTGATGACATCGATGCTGTGCCTTCTGCGTAGTGCGAGAGTATGGATGTGGCGCCTCGCTTGGCCTACTGGGAGAATAGAAGCACCATGCGATGATAAAGCTCTGGATATCGCCTTGAGAGCGCTGGGATTTTCCGCGCTCGTAGTTTGAGGATCGCTGACCAGATCGCCCAGAATCTTCGTCGTATCAGAGAATGCCAGACCAAGGTAGACCGCACATATAGAGATCAGTCCTATCCAAAAGGAGTTATGCGATCGAAGAGAACTCCTAGAGAGCTCCTTGTACAAATTGAAGGCACCGCGCTGTTGAGGACATCTATGCGTCACACCTATGGAATGATTGACTCTGGGGAGGTTCGGGGGGTTGTCGTTTCTGCGCGATAACTCGTGGGCTAAGAGTTCGACAGCAGGTCTATAGGTCAAAGCATCAAATTTCATGGCCAGAGTCGCGAGATTGTGAAGTGCGGCTACCGTTAGGGTATCACAGCAGCACAGCTCGAGGATGCACCACGGCCGCTGGAGAACAACGAGCAGTGAGGTCAAAGAATCGCTGCGACCAAACACGCAGTGCTTTGAATATCTAGCTGCGTGTATCAAGAACCAGGGGAGGCTGTCAGCCGGGCTTGTACAAATGCTTCCTTGAGCGGGTCCCCGAGGCGGACATGGCAACGAAACGAGGTCCAGCACTGGATGATCGCGCAGGTTGGAAAGTATAGGAATTTTGGTTGCGAGCAGCGAAGCAGCTTCCTCGAGCTGAGAGCATATTATGCGATCGATCTCGATAGTTGCCCACTTGGGGGGGAATGCGACGACCGAGTAGATGGCAAACGAATCGGCCAGACATACCCCACCACCGACATCGTACAAGGCGCAGAGCTTTGCAGGGGTTGGGCCCTCTTCCTCCCGAAGAGGGGATTTCATGGATTTTTGGGAAGGGAGCTTGCCATGCCTATGATCCCTCGCGCGCAGGGTGCTTTTAACTCGGTGTGGATGTCAGCTGCGTGTGACAAATGAAAATCAAAGCGGACAGGTGGTGGCAGTGGCAGTCGAAGTGGGCTGTGTAAACATTCCCGTGTCAGACTGGCCTTGCAGCCTTGGAGCCTTACGGATACACTTGTTGCCTGAACTTCAATTATCATGTTCTGACTCGCACTATTATGGCATGATAATGATTGCGTGATTCCTAAGATGCTACTAACTAGTTACTATTCTGAGTAATCCGAATATCGGCTTTTGATTGGGTATAGGTGTCCTATAGACCGCGAAAAATCTTGATATACCTCCATTGGTCTGCCTCATCTTCTCCCGACTGCCACAGTCTTTCAAACGAAAATATAGTGAAACATACATGGCTGACATCCGTGCAAGGGCCCCCTTCCTAGAAAAGATAGAGAGCCCAAAGAAGTTAAAAGTCATGACCATCTTCATCCTTTGGGCTCCAAAATATCTTCTTGGCTCAGATTCAATGTCGTGTAAACCTCTTTTCTTATTCTCTGGGCCAAGTCTTTCCGACCAGGATCCTTGGCCTTGATATTGTCAACGAACATTGTGCACCTGACTTTGATGGCCGAGCTGCGACTGTCTTCTGCGGGGAACGGCCGGGGTATCTCTTTGTAATCTCCCAAAATTTGGCTGATGTCTGCTAAAAGCAATTGCATTTCCTCGAACACCAGCATATCCGGAAGTAGCCCCATTGAGATCCAATCGAGACCCGTCAACCGACAACGAGGGTTGACTGCGAGGGTCGCCCGAATAATGGCCAGCGAACGAGTCGCATTTCCACGAACGGCATCTTTGGAGATCGGGCCCTGAGCTTTGGTTTGAAGGATGCGTGCGATTCGCGTCGCCCCAATCTCTGCTACTGACGCGTAGACCAAGACGCCCAGAAAGCCGAGCTGCATTTTGCCATGCATATTGACCATACATGCAACGGATGCGACGCCACAAAGTGATCCGGTGATAACCCACAACCAGTGTAGGCTGTCTTTGGTCCATTCAGGCTTGTACTCCCAGGTTGATCGTGCCCAAGTCTCCAAGGTTCTTTGGGGACCTTTGAAAATGACGGTTCCACCTTCTTCACGCTCATAGACGGCGAACCGATCACTAGCCTCTGGGTCGATTTTTGAAGGCGTATGGATGGTGACCATTTTCTTGAGAGAAATGGCCACTGAGGCACCCCAGTGGAAGCTGTAGAGGAGGAACAGGGTGAAGGCCCATAAGTCTGCTAGCAGAATGCCAAACACCATCCCCGTCAAAACCATCGCCCCGTTGATGATGCAGAGCACGTTCAAAGTCCATCTTCCAGCCTGCCACCGAAGGTTTCCAATTTCTGACTGAATAAGAATTTCCTCTTCGTGGTCATCACTTTCACTGCCATCGGCTTTATCGTCTTTAGGCTTTCGGTGAACTCTGTCGACGTACACGATCGCAAAGTCGTTACCCGGATGTTTTGAAGGCTCAAAGGAAACGATATCACTGAGCCAGGTGTTGCTCAGATTATAGGGTAGCTGTCGGAAAACGTTGCCGGAAATGTTTGATCTAATCGAGAGCATTGTTGTATCCTTGGCACACATCTTGATGGCGGGGTGGATCCACTTGAAGGGTGCTGTCAAGCGCTCAACAAGCATCTGCATTGGGGGCAGAGTGCCCCCGATCATGGTCATATGCGGCCATATAAAGATTTCCCGATCATACTGGGTATATAGCCTCGCTGCACTTCTGTCGGCACGTTCATTGTACAAAACTGCCGCTACACCTAACGGGTCGAAGGTCACACCATTATCTGCCTTCAGCTCCGGATGGGCTTCACTCAGAGGAGTTGGAAAATCCGCCTTCGCCTGGACATAGTCAAGAAGAAAAATGAGGTTGAGAGTGACGAATGAAGGCTTGAATAAACTCATATGGCCTTTACTTGTTATTCTTCGCTCGAGAAATGGGTACCAGGGTTCACAAAATAATTAAACAATCTTTAGGGGGAACATTTGGGGGCTAAGCGCCGACCCTACTCTTTGGGGTTTAGCGTTCAATCACCACAAACAAAGTCCTAGGAGGCGACGAGTTTGACGAGTCGCTACTGCAGATCGAGGGCTTGTCTTACGTGAGATACGAATTGGTCACCAGCCTATTTCTGAACCAGCTCGAGATCAACAACCAACAGTACATTTTATTATCGACAACAAGGATACACTAACGATAGCTGACATTTCTAGTGTTTTTTGTAAAGCTGCCAGGTTTGTGAACAGTATCCCCGATAAAGTTGTGACCCAAGCTAGATGAATACGATCTATCTCCCTCCACTAACGTCATGGCGCATCAATCTGCTCATCTCCCGTCCATATATACCTTGGCACATCAAGGTCGAGTGCTTCAAGACTGTCTTTTTTTGCGTGTGGCCGGCACCAACACCGTCAATGATTGCGTCGACACCTTGAGAGCCTGGAGTGGCTGGCTTCAAAATCCAAGGTAACGAAGAATGGATTTCTGTCGATCAGACCATCTGCCTCCAGAAGTCGCGGCGAGCTGGTCGCAAGAATTCGGCATTCGGAAACCGCGAGGTGACGAAGCCCAATTGTGGCCGCGCCGACCGCAGAGATCCCACCGAGAATCAACACGGAACAAATAAAATGAAAAGCTGATTGAATCGGTACTAGTTGATGGAGACCGGTCGTAATTAGTTCCAAATTTGCCAAATGTAGTCAAACGCGATTTAGATACCGAGGCTAATGGCCGGGTCCCGTGACTGGAATGCTTCCAAACGCTAAAAATTCCACCAAATTAAATTTGCGTCTCACCCCGAGACATAAGGTTTACGATAACAATCGTGAACCATTGACATGAAACAAAACATGTCGATCGCCCATCAGCCAGAGCCCCGCGCTGGCATATCGATCAACCGAATCTATCTACTGTTCTACAACGCTGTTTGTGCTTCACTATGGTTCCGCATCCTAATTACCTTGATCTTCACGCTGGTATCATCGCCCGACGCCTCCGTTGTATACACAAATCTTGAACCCTGGACACGTTTTACTCAAACTTTGGCTGTTGTGGAGATTATCCATGCAGCATGTGGTATAGTCTCTTGCTTTCCGCCTTAAAATCCATCTTGTTAACGCCCAGCCATAGGAATCACACGTTCACCTGTCTTCACTACCTTCACTCAAGTCTTTGCCCGCTCAACTCAGGTCTGGGCTGTGAATTATGCGTTTCCCGAAGCAACATCTCCATCGCGCGCTTACGCAGCTATGCTACTCGCGTGGTCAACTGCAGATGTCATTCGGTATGCATACTTTGCGACAATGTTAGCCGGGTTGAATAACACCGGAATTTTGAAATGGCTCAGGTAAGCACTACTTAAATCCATGCGGACGGATACTCCTTCTCCGAGGTAGATCTGCTCACCCCCTTCGCAATACGTATAGATACTCGCTCTTTGTGATCCTCTACCCAGTTGGAATTGGAAGTGAATGGTGGTTGATGTACAATGCTACCAAGGTCACTGGTAATATGGCAGTATTAGCCGTGTTCTATTTCTTCCTAGGGTTATATGTTCCTGGTAAGTTACATCAACCACCCACTATCAACCCAGTCATTGGAGGAGAAAAAGAATCTAACAGAAGAACCAAAGGCTCGGTGATGATGTATAAGTATATGCTGAGGCAGCGCAGAAAGACTCTCGCTTGATAGACAGAATGAGATATGCAACCTTTAGCTTGGCCAAGTAGGAACGATGAGTGAATTTACGTTCTAGGTAGGAAAACCATTAAAGGTTTTCTTTGGCCAAATATCGGAAAGGGACAACACACATGAGATTTGAGTAAAGAAATGACGCATGGTTGAATTGATTTGTTACGGTCTGGGAAAAATATACTGTATCATATTAATCTTTGTATCTGAGCTAGGATCATGCCTACAGAAGCAGCTCTGCGTAAAGTTTGATACGTTGTATTGACAGAGAACCCAAATGATCCCGGCGAACAGTAGCCCAAATCCTTTGGTTCTATCCAAACTTAATAACTTGCTGATGAAGGTACCACTAAATAGGAGGATGGAGCTCCAAAGTACTGGGTTTATCCTCGGTGCAGCTATACCGGCCTGGCTCGTCTTTCGCCCTCGAAGGTATCTACCTTTAAATGGTCGTTGAGCGATCACTTTGTATTATTTCATTTTGCTCAATTTGACAAACGGCTGTACGGGTGTGCTGTTGTACTGTATCGTCATCAGCTACCCCACCCATCATGATTTAGGCGATAAGCCACAATTGGATACTGACGTCTTGGCGCTGAAATGAACTGTGATCGTATCAACTTCAATGTACATAGACCTTCCTTCCTTCCAGTAGGGAGCTTCTTCACGATCAGCCAATTTGTGGTCGGGTGGGATGGGCCTAATCCGGAGCATCGTAATTACCACAGTTCACAGCTTTAACTTCCTTAGTCTGGAGGCAAGGAAATGGAGGCAAGGAAATGAAGTAAGAAAGCTTTCAGGGCCGTTATGATTTCTGTAACGGGAGTGACGTCGGTGGACCCCGTTTAGACCCTTGGGACCCCGTCAGACCCTGTTTCTCCTCCTCTTCCTGTTCCCATGTTGACAATCTCCGGTTGGTGCTTGTTGGTGCTTGTTGGTGAAATCATTTTATTTAAACTGGTACCTGCCCAGACTTTGCGATGATCACGGTGACCAATATCTGAAGGGGAAAAAGATCACCTGAGCAGAAATGAAGCCTTTTATCCCCACGCTCCAAGGCTTGGTGCTTATGTCATGTGCCCCCTGCCTGATCGTCTCTGTCTCTGCGATCCCCGCTCCCACGGCTTTAGTACAACTCAATGATATTCACGACCCCCCCAAGGCCGCTATTACTCCATCCCCCATTGACAAGACCCCTTCCCCCGTTGTCCAACGAGACATTCTCAGTGATGTCGAATCCGACATCGGCAATGTTCTCTCAAGCCTCGGCTCCGATCTTCCCACCTGGGTCGCCTCGGGAGTGCCCAACTTCTTCCAGGGCTTCCCGACCGGAGACGCAGTGGCCAGCTCCCTCGGACTAGAAAGCTCGGATTTGGCAGCACTTCCGACCAACGTGCTGAACATTGACCCGTATGCCAATTGGACCAGCTCCGGGTGGAACGTTCGCTTCCACGGCAACGTGTACAAACAGCCCAATACCTCCGTCTCCGATCTGAACAAGCTCGCCAATGTCTTCCTCGTCGATACCAAAATCACCGATCTCCCCGAATCCGAGCAGGACCAGGCACGCAACCTCACGGCCGAAATCTTCGTCGTGCAGCAGCCTCACGTGGCGGTCAATACCATTCACCTCGAGCCGGCCGCGTCACAGGGATCAAGTGGACAGGCTGGGGGCGGTGGATCATCCAACACCACGGGGGGCGTGCAGAATGTGACTCTCCCCTACAATACTACGGCCGAGGGTGATTTCGATACGTTTGTTCCAATCAAGAGCAACGGCCTGAGGGCGGGCAATCAAACATCGGCGATCCAGAGACTCAACACGTACGTCGAGGGCGCCTCCATTGGAAATGCCACAGCGTACCTGGTACCCCCGACCGGACTGACCGTCGTGTCCGACATTGACGATATCCTCCGTGTTACCAAGATTTATGAGCCCAAAGAAGGTCTGCTCAACTCTTTCGCCAAGGCGTTCACGCCGTGGGAGAATATGCCAGACATCTATCGGAATTGGTCGATCAGCCTTCCGAACATGCATTTCCACTATTTGGTTAGTTCATGCCCCTTGTTCAATGTCGTTGAAAATCCACTAACATTCTACCTCCCTTTCAGACTACTACCCCCGAGCAAATCACCAGAAACTACATGCAATTTATCTACACCAATTATCCGGGCGGCTCTTTTGATACCCGACCTCTCAATTTCAGTGATGTCTCCGCCACGCTTTCGATCCGCAAGTTCCTGCTGCAAAAGATTTTCGAAACGTTCCCCGAGCGCAAATTTATCCTGATCGCAGACACCAGTAACAGCGATGTGATGCGTGACTACCCCGAAATGGTGACGGAATTCCCGGGACAGGTGCAGTGCATCTTCCTTCGCAACACCTCTGCCACCGATTCTGGGGACAAGTTCCCTTACGATACCTCTGGTTTCAAGAATCTCTCCCAGTCTCAGTACATGTTCTTCCTCAACCCGGATGACCTGACCAATCTGGACATCGCGAACGGAGAGTGCTATAATAAGACGATTCCTCAGAACCTGACGTTTAGTTACCAGGGGCTACCATTGGGTCTAGGAAAGCATTCTGGGGCCGGTGGCGGGTTGTCATCGAAAGAAGCAGTTGGCGCGAGCAGCCTTCTAGCGTTGGTGGCCTCGATCCTCGCTTCGGCTTTCATTTTCCTGTAGTGATCATCCATAGTGACGACTGATGTTTTTCAAGACCCCTTGCCTCATGATCCCTTTCATGGCTAACCAATGGAATAATCGACGAATGAGCTTTGCTCCGTCGGACATGATACAATGTGTCAACTCTGAACTAGACCGATTTAATGACCTCCAAGACCATCGGGCGCCCGGAATTCATTTCCGCTGGCACTCGTCGTTCTGTACGGAGTAGATATGAGCTAAACTCGACCCTGCGGATCCGGGGCTACGTCGATGGTTCGTTCCCCGAGTGGATAGGCCCACACGTGGATATGGATCATGCCTTTTCAAATAAAAGACTGTGCCATCACACTTCGACGATTGACAGTACAACGGGAAGATCATCCGATGAGGCATCAGAGGTCCACTGTACACAGCTGTCGTACAGTACACGGACTAGTTTGACGAGTACAAATGAACGGTGATCTATTTAAATGTCACGTGAGAACCTTCGTTTTAACACTTTTTTTTTCCTTTTTTTTTTTTTTTTTTCCAAATCTTATAACTTGGATAACACTACGTCTTTCATAGAGAGAGTGTGAATCTACATCAACGGTCGACCGAGAAGACGAACATAGAGGGAAGTCTGCGGCATTTCAAAGCAATTAAAGTCCCAAGGAGAGTTGAAGGACCCGTGGTCAGGCCGTCCACTCCGCGCGGGGTAGAGCCCGTCCGGGGTGAAGCACCCCGAACCCCCTACATTGCGAATCAGATCATTCCGAGCCGTGTGCGAGCCGGAGAGTCTGGCCGTCTGACCGCATTTGCGTCTTGGCCCCGTGTCTTTTATTGTTTCCGGGGTTGGACGAATTTACATCCTGGATTCTGTCCTGTGTATTTTCTCGATCAAACACGGCATCGGCCGGGTATGAAAAGCACGCACAACGGCCATCCCCGAAGGCACCGGTAAAGATCTGGCACCGAAGGCTTCTATCGAACCGAGACTTCCATGTACCGAAGCCACCGCTACAAAAGCGTCTTCTCAATAGGTCACATTCGCTGAAAGACTTGCGGGTGGTACTGGGCAACCAGAGTTGATCACGGCGCTAACTCCTTAGCGCTTCTCGGCTTAATTCTGTCGCTCAAGTATGATAGGCTCCGCTACCTTGAACCGTGCCGGCTGGCAAATAAGGGGGCTAGGGTTACACCAAGCCCAAAAGCCCAAAAGCCCAGGACCGGGGGCCGGCATGACTCGTATAGGCTTAGGAAACAAGTCCAGACGCTTGCCCACAACCCGAAGCGGCAATTCTCCGGCGACAAAGAACGCCACCATTTTAGTTTGTATCACCTCAGCGCCAAACCTGCGATCACTTGATCGCATGATCTGATGACAAGGTGTTCCAAATTTCCGGATTCGAGCTGCCAAGCAATTGAACCGTGATTCCGGATTTTTGCGAGGACTCGTAACCCCCCCCCCAGCCAACGACGAGTTGCTACGGAGTACAGGAAACGAAGTACCACTCCGGCAGGAGCCAAAATGCCCCTGTATCGAGTTGAAAGTATTGCTCCAACTAATAACTTAGATCACGTGATTCAAATTGCACTCACAAGCCCGAGCGACGCGAGGGCAGCAGAAAGCTTGTATGTGGTACTAGCATCTTAAATTAAATATACAAAAGACAAGAACGGTACTGTAGCAGTCATTACCGACGAGAGTAGAGCATACAGTACATTTCCCCGTGATCCGCAATCGGTAACTCATCTTGAAGATAATGACCAGTCAGTACCTATAAAGAACTCATCTCTACCACCCGTTCCTGCACAAGTAGTAGCTAGTACCCACTCGGGCTTTTCCGAACAGCAGTTTCCATCTACTCATCATCGCGAATATCGACGACCGTCTGCTTCCATTTGCGAGCGGGGACGTGACGGTTGAATAGAATATCGATCTCACGGAAGGACCTGTGCTTCATCTCTGGAATGAACATCCAAGACATGGCGGTGCAGAAAAAGGCAGTGCCAGCCCAGATGTAGCCGCTCTTGCCGCCCAGGTTCCACTTATCAGAGTTGAGCATGTAGCTGGAAAGGAAGATACAAGGAATGTTGACCAAGTAATAGGCACCTCGTCCAATACCGGTTGTCAGTGGCCGCAGACGAACGGAAGGTGTCTCGCCGATGATGACCCATGAGGCAGGGGCGGGTCCCAAGCAGAAGAGGACGGAGACGATCAAGCCAAGTGATGCTTGTGCGTTGCTAGCCGCCTTACTGGCGCCAACCGATGCCGCAATACCGAGCGCGATCAAGAATGCACAGTTGATGAGTTGACCATAGACATAAATGGTGCGTCGGCCGAGGTATGTGGTGAGGACCCAAGACAACATGACCATGATCCACTGGAGGGCAGAAGTGATGAGACCAAGTGCAAACGCGGTGTTTTCTCCCATGCCGGCCTCTGAGCTGGATTTAGTATGCTATGACTTCGCAGGAAATGGCGAGACTCACGTTTGAAAAAGTAAACCGCTTGGTTGGCAATCAGATTGCCCGTCAGATTCTGAGATGCGTAAACACCGCACACGATCAATGTGCGGTAGAGATCGGTACCTTTCCACAGTTCAACGAGAGTCGGCTTCGTCTCAGTCTTTTCAAGTTCGATCGTGCGACGCATCATGGCGACTGCGTCAGCCGGGTTATCATTCGCACTCGCGCGTCCCAGGCGTTTGACAGCCTTCTCTGCCTCAGCCAGACGGCCCTTTCGTACGAGCCACCAGGGCGATTCGGGCGCAAGGAAGAGTAGAATCGCGAGAGGAGTAGGGAACATCCACTGGAGTGCAATGGGAACTCGGTATGCCGACGGGTCATCCCGAGATTGGTAGTGGTACGTGATACCGCCGACAATGATCGACCCAATCGCCCAGAACATCTGCAACATCTGCGTCGCCGGAGCTCTCAACCTCATTGGCACAATCTCCGCGCAATAAGCCGGCGCGTTGGCAATAAAAATTCCCCATGGGATGCCTTCTAGGATCTGGGAAGCGAAAAACATGCCCTGGCTGTTGCCGAAGTAGAAGATGAAGATGAATGCGTTCAAAGCCATGAGGGCGCCAATGGTTGCCCAACGATATCCAATCCAACTAGTAATGGGACCTGCGATGAATACACCGATAAAGGCACCGATTGGCCCGCTGCACTGGAATGCTGACTGCCATGAAGCTTCGATAATCCACTCATTCGAGCTCGCGCTGAATACACCAAAGTCCTTCGCAAACCTGGCTGTGGCAATAAACTGACCCATAAGGAAAACGCAGTATGACTCCATAATCTATCGCAAGGTTAGAGAATGTAAAGTTAGTAGAGAATATAACGTTAGAGTAATGATCTGCCTATAGAAGGCAAGACTGCGAGAGCTTACAATAGTGGACGACATCACGAATGCCCACCAGCTGGCAGCGGGATAGGCCTTTACAGCCTGGAGCACGGTCATATTATGTTCAACTTGCTCGGCATCGATGGCGCCCGCCCTGTCGTAGTCAACTTTCTCGCCGACATCGTAAACCGGTCCGCCCGTGGAGGCGGGCTGCGCCTCGATCTCCGACGCTGTCTGCTTCTCTGGGAGGTCGCTGCTCATGTTGACGATTTCTGAGAGAAAAGAGAAACGGGTGAGCGAAGGAAAGGCAGGCACTACTGGGGGTTTCAGATCTTTATACCTGGGAACATACGCTTGTGAATGGTGATCCTGCCCTTATCTCGATTAGGTGAAGCTTGCTCCGGACCTTGACCTCCATAACCCCACATTTCCACGCAAGAGGGTCATTCCCCCGGGCACTACGGTAGCAGCGTCGCTTGATTATGGTAGGCTCTTTTCGAGCGGAGTAATTTAATAGGCACTAGCCGGGAGGAATTGTATTCGTTCGGCATTGCGGGGGGTGCTGAAGTCAAGCAATTTGGTGGAACGGTGTGGTGGTGTGGGTCGAGATGTGGCGTTCCATTCGCCGGAGAATTCCTGCTTTGGGCCGTAGTACCTCGTCCTAAGGTTTTTCTTGTTGTTTACTCTAAGATCCCATCCTCCTAATTCCCTGGCAGGGTGGTTCGATTCTGTTGAACCTATCACAAGGCGCGAATGCAATTAACCGAAAGGCTGGGGGAGCATAAGCGCTAATTTCTAGTGAGCGCTGTGCTCGACTCGGGTATCAAGTACCACGGGCAAATCTTTAGCAAACGTGATCCACCCAGAATGTCTTCGAAGGCTGGCCTCCAAACATGAAGCCGGATGCTCATCATGAATGATTCCTCGTCTTCATACAATACCATGCTCAGTGGGGGAAATAGGACGTGCAGGATCCAAGACATTACCGATCATTCAAGGACCCGACGACTTCCCAAGGCGGACACGGCTCGGTATCATTTTATCCGCGGGCTATAGGCTCGGTCAGTTTTACCCCGGACGGGCACTACCCCGCCCCACGACCCCGGGCGGGTCCTAAATCTCCTCCAATGGGGAAAAGAGAAATACCGGAGTTGGAGAGGTTCCATTTACCCTGACCTCCCGTCAAAATTAGGCCTTGGATTAAGGTAATAGTGTGATAATCATTCTGATGTTTCTCAGATCAGGAATAGTAGTGAACCTTTCAAAATGGCCAGCCCTCCGCGCACGCCTGCATAGTAGGAAATTTAAGACCTCTTTCGGGCCGCCCTAGAAAAAGATCCCCCAAGTAAAGAAATAGTCGCTCACGTAATACACGCGGCGATGCCTAGATAAAGCTAGACTAGTGCTGAAAGGTTTTATTAAAAAGCTAAATACGTTGTCTACCATGCCCAAAAGTAGGCGATAGGTCTAACCTTAATGGCCCAGCTAAAGCGCTACTCCACGACGGCGCCAAGTTCCAGCTCGCATCATCAATTGGAAATAACCGAAGGACTGAGTTCGCTTACGGCTCCCGATGCAAATAAGACAACTGGCGGCGCTACCAGTGGACCCGCAGGTGTTTTGATTACGGCTAGGCCCATGATTGCAGCCGCAATGGCTGCTCTACTGTACTACTCCCGCCCAAAATTTCATAGCTGATTACATTCGACCGCAGAACACTCTTCCCAGCTGGTCCAATCGTTTTCTGAAAACGAATGCTCAAGGAAGGTCATCCAATTGTTTATGGTGGACACGGATTTCCCAACCCATCCGTTCTACACGCATGGAAAAAAAAACCATAAGCATTTACTCTTGTCAGATATTGGAAACCGGGTAGCGAATGAAACATTAGAATCTATCAGAATCGAGAATTGCCGGAAGGCTTCTGCGCAAAACATTTTGGCCGTCCATATGGAATTTGAATATGAACTCGAAAGCTGTCGTTGCCCCACGAAGAACACTTTGCAATACCCCTTCCTCGAAGGTGAGCTCCTTCCACCCGGCTATCCTAGGATATTGCTTTCAATATAAGGTCGGTCAAATAATTTCAAAAGGCTGGGAAGATTGCGTTTAAACCCGGGGAGGATGGGCCGGGCATATTCAAGCTTTTGCTGAACTTGCTAGAATATGCAACGAACAATTATGCTTTGAGAGACGGAAACCATTTGCAGATATTACCCGTCGTCCGGTGATCGGACAGTGTTCGGAGGGGTACCCGTGACAACTGGGGGCAGACCACCGGAAATCGACGATGAAGGGAAGGGTAGTTAAGTAGGGTAAGGTAACTTTGGTAGTGACAAGGGCTTATTCTGAAACCAGTTTTCAGATTTTTTGTCACTCCCTCCATGTCACAGCTCGTTTGCTGGGAAGAAAATATTTGGGGCACTACTTAGGAATCTGATCTCCCGTGTTCTTCCCTACAAAATTCGTGCTTTTCAATTGTCTCTGGTTCAGGTACTCTCATGTTACCTTGGTGATTTAAACCTCGGTATCAACCGATTGACATCCCAATCGACTCCTGGAAAGGCTACCGTTTTGTTCATTCTACACGACAAACAGGAGCAAAAGGACAGATATAGTTTGAAGAATGCTTGAATCAGGTGAATGATATTGATAGGTTCTGAATTTTGACTTCATTTACTTAAATATATTCAGAAAGGATAAAGTATGAATGACTAGAATGTAAGACTAATAGAGGATAAGTATAAGACATCGAACGGACTGATTGTAGATAATATCTCAGATGATTTCATGTGGACAGCCAATAATCACAATACCAGACCGCATTCTAATTATATTCCTCGTAACGTGAATTCTAAATACTTGATGAACCATAGGACTCGGCGCTTGTTATAAATTCTGTTTGTCATTTTTGAAGTACTGACTTAGGAACTTCGGTTTCTTTATAATGATTGGATACCTGAAAGTGTTAGGTCTTCTTGCCCTCAGAATTACGTTCTATTAACCAGCTTTGGAAATCTAAGTGGCCCTTTTTAAGGAACCTTTTGCCTAATCATTTGATTTCCTCATGATGGGTGCGCCGTCTCCCGCAACGGAAACAATCTTCTTCTTTCCGTTTTGAGATACCTCGGCTAGAAAGCGAATGTCATGTATCTAATTAGACCAATAAACGCATCGAGATAATGGGCTTCACGACAGTTATCTGTGGCATTGCAGCATGTCAAAATATCATCTACTGCGTTCGTACAAAGTGGATTCACTCTAAGAGCTAAGGGATCAGATGAATCCATAAGATCTCAGCGATCGATCTGGACATCTTGCAATGTAAATCTCTTTCGTTTCGTTACATGGTATTGCCATCTTTGGAATAGCTCCAAGCCCTTCCAAACTCATTCCAACCCCCAGGTGGTGCGTCCCACATGGCCAACTCACGAACCACCATCTCGTAGCATCCATCACTAGGCATATTTCCCTGACACACATTTCCTCCAACGGCGATGTTGATGAGGATTCTGAACTCACTCATCTTCCTCGTGCCAGCTGGCTTCTCAGCTCTCATGATGGGCCTGCCATCAATTAGCCAGACCAAGCGCCCCCTGCCCGTTGCTTCGTCCTCATCCCAGATAAAATCGTACCTCACTCCCGCGGGCGAGCTAATGTTGGGGACTGGCGTTTCGAGAACGCGATGCTTATCCCAGTCCTGACCGTTGAAGTGACCCCAATGCAGACAGGTATGGTTGACAGCATCGCCATTCCACGCTTCCATGATGTCGACTTCGCCATCCTCGGGCCACTTGAAGGGGTCTTTAGGCAGCAGCCAAAAGGCAGGCCAGATGCCTCGTGCCACCGGCGCCGTGATTCTGGCCGACAGACAGCCTCGTGGTCGACTGAGGGTCTGGTGACTTGACAGCCTGGCACTGGTAAATTTCTGTGCAGGGTCGGGATGCCCGTGGTTGATCAAAGCCCGTACGATCACCGCGTCGCCATGGGGCGAATGGAACGAGTTTTGCGGGCTGTCGATATAATTCTGGGACTCGTGGTTCCCCCATCCGTGCTGTCCCTGTTCGTGATGAAAATTGGTGGACACCGGTAGCTCGGGACGTAAATCGGGCCGCCAGTAGATCAGGGCTTGCGCGCCCTGCTGCTGATAAGCTGGTGGTTTGGTGGAGGCTGGAATAGGTGGTGGGGGAGGCCTGTTGTACGATGCTCCTGGCGCCGGGGCGGGATGGCTGAATCCCTCCCAAGCCTTGTCCGCCTTATCAATAATTCCTTGAAGGGCCTGTCTGAATGGCATGTTGAGAAGGACCTCGGTATCGAGGTTAGTTGCACAAATAGTGAAGACATGAAAGGAGACGGCAAGGAAAGCTGACGTCATACTGTGGATACCAAGGCAACTTATGTTCACCCGTTGGCTTTATGGAGCACGTGCTGCTCAGTATTAGGGTTGAAAAACAATCAGATAGCTTGGATTTTGAAACTGAAAAGTTCTTCTCTTCGAGAAATAAGCCCCATTAGTAGCGATGATCTAGCAGTCGCTTTTCTTGACTTACTGAGAGTTCCTGCCTCAGGCATTGATCATATGCAAACTACACAAACCTTCGATCGAAAAATTTTGGCATTACTAGAGGTTGACATCCCAACGTGTGGCCTACATGTGGCAGATCAAAGGTGCTTAAACCTAGTGCAGCATCAATGCAAATCTTCGACTTGTTATAATCAATACAACTCACGGCACGTGCCTCTCTGATCGGGCCTTCTCCCAGCTATGGCAGATCCATGCCATAACCATCCACCTGCAACAGACCTCTCTAGAGCAGAGCGCTTCAAAGCTACGCATCTTGCCGCGCGCCATGGCAACTACCACCAATATTATGCCAAGTTCCGGGCGCCTACTGTCCCGGACGAACGCCTTTCCATTCTTCCATCAGAGATCCTCCGCAATGCGCGAGTCATAGACCTCGGCTGCAACGCAGGCAAACTGACCTATGAGGCGATAGCGCACTGCGGCGCGGCCGCTGCAGTCGGCGTCGATATCGACCCGTGGCTGGTCGAGCAGGCGAAAGCGGCGTACCCGGATGGACCGTGCACATTCGAGCATTTTGACTTTGTGGATACGTCTGCGTACAAGGGTACCGCCTTAGGCAAGTTCGACGTTGTCCTACTGCTCTCTGTGACGAAGTGGATTCATCTCAACAACGGGGACGCCGGGATACTGAAGCTCTTTGCGCATATACGAAGTATATTGAATGACGAGGGTTATCTCGTTGTTGAGCCTCAGCCTATGAGCAATTATGCGAGGGCCTCGAAGAAGAACAAAGAATTGAAAGAGACGTATAAGGCTATCCAGATTAAACCACCGTTTGTTGATGAGTTGGAAGCGCAGGGATTTGAGAGAATGCTCGAATTTGAGAGGGACGAAGAAGGATTTGCCAGGCCTATACATGTCTGGAGAAAAAAAAGCATCCTGAAATGGTCAATGTCGATAATGATTGATTCATAGATAGATTGATTCATATACCGAGTTGTCAGGCAATAGCGTCAGTAGGTTACTACAGTTGGGCGGCAATACTAGATCATACGAATAGCGATCCGTGCTAATCCTATCGACACAGCTCTAACTAACGTTCATGTCAAAGTTTTTAATTTCGCATCATCTGGTGGCTATGCGTTAAGAATAGCTCCAAGCAGTTCACAGTCGTTAGGAAGTTCTGGGGCATGGAGACGGTTTAGGCCGCAATGAACCTACAGCAGTACTATTTTTGCTGGAACAATTCTGGTTAAAATTCCTGAGGTCGTCCAAACTCTGGCTTATTACCGGAATAGGATCCAAAATCTGACGACGACTCCGATTACTAGTATGAAGACACCATCGGCTAGAGTGATCTCAGGTAGCATAACTTGCCCAACATTAGTTAGTGAGGATCGCAATTGCCTCGTATCTTGCGTCATATTTAAATAGCGCCGTATCTTAGGTTATCTCCTTGTGAAGCGATCTTTGTACGAGATTTCATCATAAAATATGATTTTTACAATCCCATGCGTAACAGTTTATTTCCAAACTCAAGGAAATAGTAGTCGGCAAAGACCAATCCATGATCTTTATACCTGGTCGTCGCATTCGGGTTGTTATTCGCCGTGGAATGCCTGAGTATTGCATCCCAGCTCCCCGGGGGCACGGTCACTCTGCCACTCTCCGCGTCGATCTCCAGCCGCGCGACATCCTCTTTATCAAGCGCATACGTGATAGTATCTTTCGCAATGTTCAGAGCTGCATCTAGGTACCTTCTCCCATCGTACCCCATCTTCTCACTCTCTCCGTTCTGCCGTCCCTGGAGCGCCTGGTGCAGGAGCAACATCCCGTTAGCGGCGATCATGCCAGCCGATACGTCTCGTAGCTTGTCCCCTTGAGCATCCAACTCCCCACTCGCATCGCCGAAGTCCCACAACGGTACCCATGAACACTTCCGCGCGGGCGAGCCCTGGAGCCGGGCAATGAAGTAATCGGCCAGCCGTCTACAACCCACAAGGAACTCGGCGTCGCCGGTCCACGCGTACGTCTGCGCGAACCCGAGCACCCCCCAGGCCTGGCCCCGGGCCCACGAGGACTCGTCAGCGAGTCCCTGGTGAGTCATCCGATGCTTGGGTATGGCTTGCTGGGGCGCGTGTTGGTCCAGGTTCACGACATGCCATGTGAAGGCATCACCGCGAATCAGAGTGGACAAGACCGTACGAGCATGCTGGGCTGCGATAGCGATCAGGGATGGATTACGGGTGAAGTGGCCAACATAGAAGAGCAGATCCATATCTAGGGTGGATCATCGGTGGTTAGTAAGGGCTTGAGGGCTGAGCTTGGGAGAGAATAATGTACTGCACATGCTGTCGATGATGACCAGAAAGTTATTCTCCTTGTCTTCGATCTGATAAGCGTGACTTACGGCTCGGTCCCAGCTCCGAATTGCCCCGACTCGCTCATCGTACCGCGAGGCCAGGCTGTGTGCGCCAAATACATAGCTTCGTAGGCTGGACTGATTGCCGGTCAGTTCCCAGTCGACCCGCAGTGAATGGAGCATGAAGCCTAGGTCGTGTGTGTCTGTCCTTGTCGCCTGCATATGCAGGGGTGCGGACCACGAGCGACAGAGGGCCAGGAGCTGGGAATAAGGTGAGGCTTCTGGTGAGAATATCATGTCTAACGGCGACGATGGAAGCGGGATCCGATGCGGGAACTTGATACAGCGTTCGAAAAGACAATACAAGCTGGACGGAAAGAACCCGCAAGTCCAGAACTTGGCTGACTTGGACTCATATTTGCCGGCACTGGAACCAGTCTCCGGGATATACTCCGGGTACACGTCGAGAGATGGCTGTCGATCATTCATAGTGAGTAATCAACCACAAGAAAGAAGAAGCGGCACAGATTCGAAGTCACAGACATGTTCGTGGAGGTACGAGTTGGCAACTCTCCAGATCTTGGCAGTAACATTTTCGGTATAAAGATCCGTTAGTTCGGCAGTGTCCACCATTGGTAAGGAGCTCTCTCCCGTCTTGAGGCTGCCAAGTGTCATCGTCGAAGTAGTCAGTTGTTGGCGTGTCTTGGAAGACATGGCAGAGGACGAGTCTCAAAGATGGGTGGTGTCAGAGAAAGAGAGGGCGGGATGAGCTGCTCATCACCAGGCACCAATGTAACTGTTTTATGTGTCATTTCCATGAAACCACCCTTGTTAAGATGCGGTGTTCGAGTAAGTCCCTGATGTGGTGTGCGGGTTGCCAACAGTCCGCCGGTGCGGTTGCCCGGAGATTCGGGGGATCGACACTCCGCTGACCGTCGCAGCCCGCGATTCAGCAACGCTGCTACGACCGTGTCAATCATCTGGGAGTTTGCTTGGTGATCATGGGTGCAAATCATCTATCTGTTCTCCTTGGAGGAACCTACACCTTCCAGGAAAACCAGGGTGATCCAACATGACACTCCATCCGTCGACAGTGGTTCTAGATGGCTTCAGACTGACCGAAGCTCGAAAGCGCCTCCGTCAAGGCACTGACTCGGCTCTGCAGACGGCCCTGGAAGCCCTCACGAAGCAGGCCGACCAGTGGCTCACGCAAGGCCCGTGGTCAGTCACCATGAAAACGGTTCTTCCCCCGAGCGGCGATAAGCACGACTACACCAGTCTGGCCCGCTACTGGTGGCCGAACCCAGACTCACCAGATGGTAAACCATACATCAATCGCGATGGGAAAAAGAATCCCGAAGTCCTCAACTATACGGACCGCGTCTACTGGGAGAAGGTATTCTCCTCATCTACCGTTCTGGCCCTGGCCTGGTACTACACGGGGAACAAAGCATACGCGCGCCTTGCGGGCGATATTCTGCGGACCTGGTTCATCGGTTCATCAACCCCGAGACTCGCATGAATCCTAACCTCAATCATGCCCAGCTCATTCCGTATGCCAATACGGGTCGCTGCATCGGGATTATCGACCTCGCACAAGCTTATACGAGCCTTCTCGACGCCGCTGCCATCCTGGCCTACGGTACCACCGAGGCTCAGGGACCGGGAATCACCCCATCGCGAGCACCTGGCTGGACCGATGTCGATGTGGAGGTATTTCGCCGGTGGAACGTTGACTTCCTCGAGTGGCTAACGGATAGTCCGTTTGGCCGTGAGGAGCGTGCCCAATCCAACAATCACGGTAGCTTTGCGGCCATGCAGATTGCAGCCATCGCACTCTTCCTTGGTGATACGGACCGCGCCCGTAACGAGGTCCTCGCCGTGCGTGCCCACCTCAGGGATACCATTGCTCCAGATGGCTCCCAGCCCGAGGAACTCCGTCGCACTCGCAGCTGGCACTACTCAACCTTCAACCTCCTCGCTCTGACGCGTCTTGCCTGTGTAGGACAAAAGCTCGGAGTTGACTTGTGGAAGTTTGCAGGCCCCGGAGGAGAGGGGAATATTTCACGTGCGGTGGATTTCATCATACCAGTAGCCACGGGCAGTGGATCGTGGCCGTACCCTGAATTGGGGTTCAAGGCGTACGCTGCGGCAGATATCATCCGGACCGCAGCAACTGCGGGCCATCAAAGGGCCAAGGAGGCTCTAGGCCTGCTGCAGATGCCCCCAGCAGGTGACCTGTGGCCATTGAGACCAGCACCGGAACAGCTGGATGGGGTTGTCGTGGATGAGTACTCTAAGTGAGGACATGGAGAAAGACTTTGATCCATGAGAATGCCGTGTGAGTGAAATACTAACAGTCCCCAAAGAGCCCTCAAGGCCGGGTATAGTCGGATTCGGAATTTCAATAAGCAAATATATTTCCATTCCTCATTTTGGAACTTAACTAAATCGGGGATTTTATTCTCACGTCAATGCCTCTTCCACCATATGGTTGTCCCGCTCTCTTGCTAGCCTGATTTGGATACTTCATCAACTCCCCCTCCGTTGTATACTCCCACATTTGGCGCTGCATTGCTTGACACTGGGTTGCCAAAATAGTCCAGGTCTCCATTCTCCCCAATCGCCACCCCATTTCCCAGAGCTGCCGACCCGGCTTTCACGCGATACCCAAATCCCGAACCAAGTGAACTGCCCGACAGCCCAGGATCCAGAAATTTGGGATCTCCGAATATCCCATTCTCTGTTGGTGGCAGGACTTTCTGGAACATGTTGTTTGTCCAGTCGATGCCACTACCCGTGGGCAGACTCGCGTTGGCCTCGGCGCCCACGAAGATATTGTTGACAAAGCGAGTGTTGGGCGGCACGTTGATGTCAAATAGGCGGTCCGGACAGTAAAAGATGTTATTGTAGAGCCACAACTCGGGGAGGGTCCCGACACTGATGATGCGACAGTCCCGTTCGAAGATGTTGTACCGAACCACCTGCTTCGACACGGTGCCGGCAGTAGTCCCGCATCCATCGCAATTAAGAAAGGCCCCGCCAGCGTTATCGCGGCTGTAGTTGTACTCCACGGTGCAAGTGCCGGTGACCCCGAGATCACAGTCGAAGGCTTCACTGTCATAGGCGCTCATCGTAGTTCCATACACGACATTGTGGCTGATGACTGGATCTCGCGATGTTTCGACCCACATCCCCGCAAAGTTGCCTCCCGTCCAGGGATATTTCCCCGTGCCCAGGTCGGCAGCAACATTATGGTCGATTGATGGTGAATCAGAGGTCGCAATGATGATGCCGTCCCCACCACACGAGGAGATCTTGTTGTAGGAGACGCGGACGTTGTGGGAGAGAGTGTCCGTCTGGCCGGGTCGTACTTTGATGGCACCGCCTCCGCAATCATGGACAACGTTATCACTCACTGATACGTTATTGATGGAGCTGCCGTGAGAGGCCAAAATGGAAATCCCAGCTGACTTAGCGAAATCTGACGCGTGAAGGGCCTTGTTCGTCTGGCCAGCTACATCGTAAACAACGTTGTGGTCGATCGTTATCCCGGAGTGGATCTTGCCATCATTGACTGTCACGAGAATGCCCTGCCTCGGACTGAGTTGACTGGCCGGGTTTGTGATCGATAAGTTGGTGATTCGCCAGTAGTCTTGGTTCGTGAGTGCCAGAGACACATTGCCACCGCCGCCATTGATGATAGCCGGACCGGCAGTGGAATCTATTGGGTATGTCGTGATCTGGATCGGGGACGAACTATTTCCATTGCCTAGCGGGGCGAGTTTGCCTTGGCAAGTGACATTCGATGTAAATGATAAGATGTCGCCGGGCTGGAAGGTGAAGCCATTGACCGGGGTCAGCGAGTTCCAAGGAGCCGTCGACGAACCGTTGCCAGGTGCGGACGAGCTACAGTTGACATAGTATGGAGTGGCTCGTGCGCTAACAAGCAGTGTCAGCAGGAGCAAACTGTGATATGCCCGGAACCTGAGTTTGCCAGCTAAGTCGCCAGTAACAATCGCCATCTCATACATTTCCGTTCCGATGGTGCCGATCTCTTTACCCGATCGGAATCTCGCGAAGAGTGGGGGTGACACCAGTTATATATCATATGATACGTCAAACCCATCCGATCGTCCCTATCATTAGGTCGGGTTTTCCGAGCTTGAGAGACTAGCTTTTCAATTTAATCAACTGTGTAGTTGCATTGTTGAATATTGAAGCTGAACAGAATCTATATCTTACAACCCTGAATGAACCCTGGCGTAGTACTAGTAAACACTCTCAAGGTTACATCGGCTACGTAGTATAGTGGTGCGAGTGATCGATTGCCGAAGAATCCATTTCCTCGAGATATGAAATGCGACGAAACTACCGAACGGTAACGCGGGGTTGCATTGTTCCCCACACGTCCACGATGCGTCTTATCTTTGGAAAGAGGGAAAGATCTCCACGGAGATCGGGGTATTGGCGTCCGGCGCCATATCAGATTGGCGCTATCACGCCAGCTCGCTAGACAAGGAATGTCCATGCGTGAAAGAGTACGAAACAAGGTTTCTTCAGAAATTCTTCGATTTGAAATTTTATCTTTGAGTCAATCAAGTAGAACCTCTCGCAAATTGGAGGGGCGAATCCGACATAATCGGGTTACCAGTGACATAGAGTATAAGAGAGAGGACAGTCCGAGACACAATAATCTGCATCCTAAATTATTGAGATACCTTTGTCTTGTATCATTTAATATTTTTCACGATGGCATTCTCAAAATGTGCATTCCGTGCTTGGATAGCCACAGTTCTTTTGTTGGCTGCCAAGGTGTTTGGTGCACCCTCAACATGGATCCACCCCGGCATTTTGATGAACACAACTCAACTCGACTTCATGAAGGCCCAGGTTCTTAGCAATTCGTCACCGTGGGTCGACGCTTACACTAGAATGAAATCTAACACTTTATTCAACCTCAGCAGAATGGCGTCCCCTGTGCACATGGTCGAATGTGGGTCATATTCTAACCCTGACGTTGGATGTACCGCGGAACGCCAGGATTCTATCGCTGCTTATAGTATGGCACTAGCCTGGTATATCACGGGAGAGACAAAATACGCGACCAAGGCCATATACTATATGGAAGAATGGTCTTCTACTATCACCGGCCACAATAACTCCAATGCGCCCCTACAGTCAGGCTGGGTTGCGTCTGTCTGGGCTCGAGCGGCTGAAATTATCCGTTACTCCGATGCTGGCTGGAGTGACGATGGAATCGGCAATTTTGAAACCATGTTATCAGATGTATACCTTCCCGAAATTATTGGCGGAAATGCGAATGCGAATGGAAACTGGGAGCTAGGTGAATCATGATCATTTCTTTGACGCATGTTCAAGTCTAACTCTGTGCGGTCCCACCTAGTCATGATGGAAGCGTCCATGTTCATCGCCATTTTCGTTGAGAACTCAACCGCATATGACACAGCTATGAGCGTGTTCCTGGATAGGGTTCCCGCCTACATTTATCTAACATCCGACGGCGACGTACCTATTGCGCCAGTTGATAGCTCTTATGATACGACAGCCGAGATTAAGGCCTATTGGTACGGTCAATCAACGTTTCTCGATGGCCTTTGCCAAGAAACATGCCGTGATCTTGAGCATGCAGGCTATGGGATTGCTTCAATCTCACACGTTGCTGAGACCTCACGAATACAGGGGAGGAACCTATTTGCTGAAGTGACCGGTCAGAGATTAAAGTATGCGCTGGAATTTCACTCATACTATGCTCTCGGGGGATCGGTGCCAGACTGGCTGTGCGATGGCACACTCACTGGGAGTTTCAATAATGGTGAGTTTGACTATTCTCTTAGATTTTGTCCAGCTTCCGTTCTGTGGTCTATGGAGGCCCATGGCTAACGCTGCTACCGAAGTCACGGAGATTGGACACAGCGAGTTTGTGGCAAGGCTCGGCTACAAGATGGGTAACTTGACGGAGTACACAGAGGAAAAGCGCCCAGGCGGCCAGAATGGTCTTTTTGTGTTATGGGAGACTCTGACGCATGGGCGCCTGTAATTATCGCAGATACAATTGAAGAGAGGGGATCAATGAGTTTCGAAATTTCTCATAGGCCCTGAACTCTATGGGTTTAACAATATCGTTACTAAATTGAAGCGACCGATTATCATAACAGTCTATCGCCGATCGAGAGCTTGCAGTTTATACTAGCTCTGATGTGGAATACACCCATCAGAATGAAATACTCAAGAATCTGTGGGTTAGCTATAAAGTCATCATATTAATAGAGGATGGTATTAACGACACGACAGAAAAGTTCATGGCACGACAAGGCTAGTCCAAATGAGGAATGCGCCCCCCTTGAATACAGAATGCTACATTCGAAATACACGAGTTACCTACCGAGTCCATATGGATGCATAGCCCTATATTTAGAAAAGACCATTGAAAAGACCATTGAAAAGACCATTGAAAATACCATTGAAAAGACCATTAAAAAGGCTATTAGAATAACCGTAAAAGAGGGCAAGGTAGTCGGAGTGGGGGTAGAAGAATATTAATTTAGTCGATTATAGGGATAAAAAGATAGAGGTCACGTTCACAGTCGCTAACGTTATTAGCGAGAAGTATTGATGTGGTTATACAGAAGGACTGGGTAGGTAACTTGTGTATTCGAATGTAGCATTTTGTATTGAAAGGGGGGGTTTCCTCGTTCGGACTAGCCTTGTCGTGCCATGAACTTTTTGTCGTGTTGTTAATACCATCCTTAATAAACGCCGGAAAGCACAGGCTCTGACAGATCCTAAGACCGCTGCAGAGTAGAGCAGAGATTGCTAGATTTTACTACAGCGTAACTAGCTAGAAGTTTTAATTAGCTAATATCTTAGATTTGTTCCAACGGAGAGAAACAGAGATATTTGTGCATTTCTGTCCACCCATACTATCCCCCTGTGGGTGCGCCACAGCGTACACAGCGTAACCGTTCACTTTTGCCATCTCTCTTACCATCCCACTTCCTCAAAGCAACATTCCCCCTCCGACCAGCCTGGAGCGCCAAGAGCCCGATATTCCGGGGCTATCGCAATTAAGCAACACTCCACATCCCGGCGATAGCATCTACTCTAGATCCCCACAAGCTCATGACGATGCCAATTTGTGGGGTCGTACCGCTGGGTAGGGACGCCACAGCTGGCTCCCCGCCATTGATGTCTCCTCGAATTTCAATGTCCTAGTGCCATGGGATTCCCTTAATAAAGCGCGAGGTTGACTTGTTGGACCTCATTCCCCATTTCCTTCGACAATCAGTTAGGTGTGAAACACGTGCTCACCTCGAAAGTCATATCAGAGATTCATTGCCTTTCGATATTCTCGCTCCTGCATCTCCGTCATGTTTCATGTCGACAAATCGAGGGTCACCGGTGTGGAGGGTGTGACTCTACAGCGGACAGACCAACGGACTCGGCTCTGGTGGCATTACCCTGGCTTGAGGTCGCTGAACCTGATACTGCTCGGCTGCATCGTCTGCGATGTGACCAACGGCTACGACGGCTCTATGCTAAATGGCCTTCAAATCATCGACCGATGGGAAGAAGCGCTGGGGCACCCGACAGGCATAAGGCTTGGCACTATCACCAGCGGTACTCGCTACGGGCAGTTGGGTGCGCTTCTTGTTGCGGCACCTCTGATACAACGCCTCGGTCGTCGGATGCCCATAATCATCGGTTCATGCCTGCTGCTAGTTGGTGCAGCTCTACAGGCCGCGTCGGTTGGATACAATATGTTCGTCGTGTCGCGGGTCCTGATTGGCTTCGCAAACACGATCCAGAACATGGCATGTCCCATCCTGGCCGCCGAGCTTGCGCACCCTTTCCAACGCACTCAAATCATTGGCATCCAGAACACGACCGGATCGCTGGGCCAGATCATGGCGGCCTGGATTACCTACGGGACTTCTTTCATGGTATCCTCATGGTCGTGGCGCCTGCCATCCCTGCTGCAGGCGGTCTCATCCATCTTTCAACTCGTGATGATGCTGTTCACGCCAGAAAGTCCGCGTTGGCTCGTTAGCAGGGGTCGACGTGACGAGGCATACCGCATTCTCGCCAAATATCACGCCGAGGGAGATGAGTCGTCGCAGCTGTTGCAGTTAGAGATGGCAGAGATCGAAGCAGCCATCGAAGCAGAGCTCCTGCAGGGGCGCACATCCTGGCTGAAATGGTTCCGCACGTCGGCAAACCGTTATCGGCTCTTTATTATTGTGACATCGGGATTCATCATTCAGTGGTGCGGCAATGCGCTGATCACGTACTACATCCATCTTGTCTTCCAGTCCATTGGCATTACTAGCTCAAAGAAACAGCTGCTTCTCAACGGCGGCATCACAATCAGCGGCTTTGTATGGGGCAATGTGTGGTCGCTGCATGTGGACAAATTCGGACGACGGCCGATGTTCCTGATTGGCATGTCGGGTATGTTCGTCGCATTTTTGATGATCACCGTCTTTACGGGCGTCAACGCGGGCATCGACTATAGCAACGCGAATCTGGGAAAAGCCACGATTTTCGCCATCTTTCTTTTTGGATTTTTCTACAAGATGCCCGGATGCATGGTGCCGTCGTATGTCGCCGAGATCGCACCATTCGATCTCCGCGCCAAGGCGTTTGTTCTCAATGGCTTTGGCGATGCGGCCGCTAACATCTTTAGCGGATACACAAACCCTGTCGGTCTCAAAGCCATTGGTTGGAGATACTACATCGTGTGGTGCTGTGTCCTAGTCAGCAACTTCACTTTGATCTATTTCTTCTATCCGGAGACCAAGAATCTCAGTCTAGAGGAGGTTGGACAGCTCCTCGACGGGTCCGCAGGCGCCAAGGAGGAAAGGCTGGCGAAGGATGAGGCCGAGGATGGGGAATGCGTCGTTCATATTCCAGTGAAGACTGTCTAGGGAAGGATGTTCATGCGGGCTGGGATTGTATTCCCCCGATGCGGTGCTAAGTGAGTTGCACCTTTTGTTCAGCGTGTGTAGCTTTGGATCGTTGCGCAGTATTAGCTTAATTCACAATGGCAAGCACTGTTTCCCACGAACTTCTGAACAGAAGGGACCCGAGCGTGGATGTGGATCTCCTCGCTTAGAGCTTGCTCAATTGTAGCTCAACCAATCATCCTATCGAGCACAGACTCAAGATGGTCCCGACAATGTAGCCGAAATGCGGGGTTGAACCTTGCCTCGGCGGAGATATGGCCCATTGAGAACCCTGAAGCTGACGCGTCCCACAAATTCGCTTCATATAACGGTCCCTGAAGGACTTATTCCGATCCCCGATGTGCTTCATATCTCAAGCATCGAAAATCGATTAGCCCGGGATAATCGGAGTAACTTGGATGGGCATGTATGTACGCCGACATTCTGGGGAGATCATGGCTCGCGACACCGGCAACGAGGGGAACGTTCCGGCCACAGAGGACATACCGGCCTGCCAGTCATGTCGACGAAGAAAGCTCAAGTGCTCGAGGGACCTGCCGTCCTGCTCCCAATGTCAGAGACTAGGTGGGCTATGGAGAGAGATCGTCGAATGTAGAGCTCCAACTAAACTCCATCACGGTTCCAGCGTTCGATTGCATTTATGTGAGCAAACAAAAGCCCGGTATCAAGACGGGTGCAATTGATGGTCTCAGTCGCCGCTTGGGTAAATTGCCATCCCGCCCGGAAGTGACTCCTACCTCATCCGAAGCTGCAAGCTGACGGGCGATTACCTTTCTAGAGGTACTTGAAAATATGCTGCTAGACGAAGATGGTAAGCGTAGGCCGCAACTCGCTTTCCTGGATCTTGATCCGAGTCCGCTCAACGACGGCCATCCTTCTGGACCCCAGTCTCAGATGCAAGCTCCAGAGCTGAATTCACACAGCTACGCCAAGGATTGGACCTCCGATCGCTCACTCAGAGTAGATGGATCAGCAACGTCACCGCATCAGGAAAACGGTACCAACCGAAAGAGGAGGCGGGTCATTGATGAGAACTCCCATACAGAAGACGAAGTACCGCCACTTCCTCCATCGCATGTTGTGGACATGATCATCGACATGCACTTCCAAACAGTGCATCACTGGGTTCCTATCCTCCATCAAGCTCGATTCCGGGCCAAAGTTCAGGATCCTCTGGAGCGAGACCGGCTGGCAGTGCTTCTACACTCAATCATTGCTGTTACAATGAAATACATAGAGTTTGAGGAAGTGGGACTTCGCCCACTGGATGTCGAAAGACAAATCAATGTGTCTAGAAGGGCGGTTTTGCTCCATGCCATGCAATATCCTAACATAGAGAGTATGCAGGCTCTGACCTTTCTCGCTTTTGACTATGTAAGTTTTCTCATTCTTGGAGTTTTCGATTTTCCCCGATTTTCCTGACATTTTCCTGACATTTTCCTGACTGATCCGGTTCCATTGCAGATGGGGTCCGGTAATTTTTCCAGAGCGTGGCCGATTATTGGGTCCTTGACCAGGACGGTCGAGTATTTTCAATTGACTGTCGAGCCCGCGGATAGATCTTCGCATAAGCATCTCCTTCTTCGCCCCATTACTCTCCTATCAGTCCCACGTGATTGGACAGAATCAGAGGAACAAAGGAGGCTTTTCTGGAATGTGTTCCTCCTTGACAGGTAATTCACTCGAGAGGCATACGTCCCGCGTCAGGTGATCGATCTAACGACTACAGAGTTTGCTCGGTAACTTCTGGGTGAGAAATAGAATTACTCCAAATTTCATCTTTCCACATCTAACACATGTCAGCTGGCACACAAGCCTTACGTCCGACCATGTGCATCGACGACTTCCCTGTGGTGGAGCACCCTGGGCGAGAGAAGAGGTGGTCTCTACGCCGTTCTTTGGAATATGGACGAAGTCGACAGCCAAGATCGGCCAGTCTATAGCGAATGTTCCAGCACTGTATGAGCCGTCTTCTAGCAACAAGCATAGCCCAAGCCGGGGCGTCAGCGGGGGAGCGGGCGGGGGTGACCAACTGGATACCTCGAGCTTAGGAGCATTTGCTTATTGTATCGAGGCAACGGAAAACCTCAGCCAAGTTACCTCTTTCTTCCTGCAGCAAAGCATAGACTTTGGAGATACTGAAGAGGTGAAGAACTGGCTAACGAGGTTCAAAGAACTCGATCTTCGTCTTGTCCAGTGGGTCTTTTCCTAGTCTCGTTCGTTATTGTTTTTATCTTGCTTTAACGCAGAATTGATTCAGCTGGAAAATGTTTCTTCCTCGCCAATGGCGTGACTCAGATGTCTCCCGTGACGTCTCAGTGGTCAAGATGGACCCGAACCTGACGTTGGCGCACCTTATACATAATGCAGCCACAATACTCCTTCACCAGCATGTCGCATACCCGCCAACGACCTGGCGCGGCGTTGTCAAGCTGCCAAGTGCCTGCAGTGCCGAAACATGTCTACTTGCTGCCGTTGAGACAGCATCTATTATTGATAAATACTTGTGCCACATGGGTGGCATTGTCAATAGCCAATTTGCCTTTTGCGCGTTTGTAGCCGCCCGCGTGCTGCTAGTTCATTCGCTCTCCGTTTCGAACTCCGTTTCGGAGACGGGGAATCCTCTGTCAAAAGAGTTCTTCAGCCTCATGGATAGCCTCAATGGCATGTCACACCGGTGGATTGGGGTCTATAGTAGCAATAAGGTTCGGGTTATGAGCAATAATGATGGCGGTAGCTTGAGATGCCCTTCGTGTCCTGATCTGATGACCCAATATGCCACTCAGCTTCGCCAGATGCAATCTCGGTACACTTCAGGCGTTAATCCAGGCAGTTCCGTCGGGGATATCCTATTGAACGCAAGTCTGTGTGGTCTTCTGAATACGCAGTCGCCATGCCGGGAGGCAGGTGATGCATTCCCCCTTGATATGGGACTTCCGCCAAGCTTGGGTAGTGGCCCTGAAGTTAAGGTCACCTCTGGTCTCAGCCATTTCAACTATTCAACAGGATCTGAATTGGGGCAAGCAACGGCTGGTTCGACTCCGCCAAATACATATGGCCCCCGAATTATGTCCAATGTGATCGATTCCCCGAGATCCCAACATCAATTATGCGATACCCGATCGGGGTTATATTATGAATCCAATGCACCAGCCACGGGTACACAGAGAACAATGTATGTTAGTCCATCTTCAACAAGGGATCTGGCTGGTCTCGGGTTTGTGGATATGGAACGCGATAAAGGAAGCATTGGTGCTATCGGATACGGGGAGGAAGAGGATGAACTGACAGCCATGTCGCATATACTTTTGGGGCAGCAGTTTCTCGAGATGGACCGAGTTATAACCTTCGATGGGACGGACTTTTTCGGATCCTACCAATATGGTGATGGCGACGGGCCTACTTCCTAATCAAGGAGATCTACATTAAGGGGAATAAGGATTTCCTTTGCCTCTTGAGATGGATCTTTTGTTACTGCCGACCTCAGACCAAGGCTGATGTGGCTACTCCGAGTTCCAAAAAGCCACCTCCTCGCTCCTGGTCCCCTAGAAAACGGAGGCCCTTAAACCCCCCCTTTTTGGCATGTTAATCGCACGACACGTGACTGTAAGCTTCATCTGTCGTCGCCCGAGTTCCCACTTTCCGTTCGGCCCGGCACGGAGACCAGGTTAATTACCCCGCATGTACGCTCCATTACAAACTTAGATCAGTCAACGATTTCTTTTTTGCCCGCTTTCTCGGGCGCTAACCGATCCTCAGTTATTCAATTCAATTTAATGCCCCAAGTCTAGCAACCTTTACTATGTCATCTGGTAGATCCCGAATTGCTCTAGCGCTTACCCTGAATATTCAACATAAAAGTGTTCGTAAAGCACAGTAGTGTCTGGGAAGAGTGATCAACCATTCATCCCAAGAAACTATTTCAAAAATAAAGTGGCCCCCTGAACACAACGAATTGCGTCGTCTTGATGGATACGTGGCCAATCGGTGCTATCGTTAGTGGCGTGGCATCGCACCTTCTCCTCTACCGCCATGGAGAATGGGACGTCAAATCACTTGGCGTTGCTCAGACGTATGGATTACTTATCCTCATTTCATGCGTTATCGAGCGTATTCCCGTATTGGATCGTTTGGAGATCGTTACACCAACGAATTGGGCCTTCAAGTCTCTCGGGTATCATATACTGGGTATTTATCTCAGTATTCTTTTATGTCGCGGCTTTTGGCATCGTCTTTCCGGTTTCCCCGGTCCGTATCTCGGCAGATATTCGAATTTTTACGTCACATCCCTGTCGGCGAAGAATTTCCAGCTCTATGATGAGGTTGAAAAACTTCATCTGAAGTACGGGGATCATGTTTGGATAGGTGCGCTCTCTCTGCCACTGTATTGGACAGAAACATCTCGATTGAAACTTTTTTTCGCTCACTAGGTCCTACTGAGCTATCAATTACCGACCCCCGTGCTGTTAGAGCGCTCCATAGTGGAATGGCAAAGGTAGGTAAGGGGCCCTGGTACACAGTCCTGGAGCCACGAGTTTCCCTCCAGATGATACGAGATAAAAAGGAGCACGTACGGAGAAGGAAGGTGTGGGACCAGGGATTTAGTTCCAAAGGTAGGGAGTAGACATATCCTACTCGCGCCAGCTGCTTTGTATCATTGACCTCAGCAAACGACACAGCACTTCGAGATTCTGAACCTCGCGTTGCCCATTATACGGATCAACTAATCGCCGCAACTGAACGGTCTCTGGGTAAACCTATGAACGTGACGGATTGGTTCAATTATTATAGTCTCGATATCATGGGCGATCTATCCTTCGGCAAGTCCTTTAATATGCTTGTTGATGGGAAGGCTGCCTATATCTTGAAGCAGCTGCATTCAGATATGAAAAGCATTGGCCTTTTTAGTCGCTTGACGTGGCTCTTCCCTTTCTTCAAGAGGATTCCTGGGCTAAATGCAGACTACCTTATCACTGGAGTTGGATTGGCAACCAAGTCACGGAACGAATTGAGTCTGCCATCTATTGCGCTGGAATCACGGTCAATGACATTGCTAATCCAACCATATTAGAACAAACCCGACCGCCCATATGTATTCTCCTGGGTCCTTGCGGCATATGAAAGTGGCCCAAAGACAAAGCAAGATCTCCTTGATCTTCATGGTGACGCCTATCTGATCGTGGTCGCGGGAAGGTGAGGGTTGTTGCCATGATTTTGACAACCTCATTATTGAACCAAATCTGCTGACAAGGGCTTCGCAGTGATACAACCGCGGCAACTCTGACCAACTTGTTTTTCTACATTGCAAGTGAGCCTAGCTGGCAGGTGGAGCTCCAGAAAGAGCTTGATGCATTGTCGAACCTGTCTCAGGATAAGCTTGTGGGACTGAACGTACTTGAGGCACTAATCAATGAATCTCTCCGTTTGCATCCTCCAGTACCTTCAGGCACCCAACGCATGACACCTTCTGAGGGCATCACCATCGGGGATCAGTATATTCCTGGGGACGTCATGGTGTGCATTCCATCACATACGATTTTCCGAGGTTAGAAACCCCTACCGTCCCTACTATTATATCCTTGCTTACGAGCCCAGACGGCCGCATCTTTGATCGTCCTAAGGAATTTCTGCCCGAGAGGTGGACTACGCAGCCAGAACTTGTCAAGGACCCGTCTGCCTTTATCCCCTTCAATGCCGGTATGACTTTGAACCGCTTACACTACCTTCCCAACCCCATCTTCAACCTGTAATGATTTGCTTTCTTAACTTGAAACTTAGGCCCGTATGCTTGTGTCCGAAAACAGCTTGCACTGATGGAGCTTCGCCGAGTGGTAGCCGAAATTTTCACAAGATACGATGTCTCATTCGCGCCCGAGCAAACAAAATCTGCTTTTATTGAGGGCAAGAGGGACACCTTCACCTTAGTAGCTGGGTCACTTCAACTCATATTCTCACAGCGACAAACGACCGTTCGACCTGATAGTTATTAGCTGCTATCTAGCGCTTAATTGGCGGATTCCTATATATTGAGATCATATTTTTGTCACGGTTCAAATGGACCTTGGTTGTTTGTGGTGATTGATGCCTAATTCTTATATCAGGCCCTCGAGGCCTCAGTCTTCCAATGTAATTCAATACCTAGTAAGCCACCCCACTCACGACTTTCCACTACTCCGTGCAATTTGCCTACCATGAAGCCAAACGCTATTACATAAGGACTCTACTGGTGTTTTGTAAATCTTGAATGTAGCATTCTGTATTGAAGGGGTAGCGTTCCTCATTAGGGCTGGCCTTGTCGTGCCATGAACTTTCCTGTCGTGTCGTCAATGCCATTTTGCTTCTTTAATTTCAAATCCTTTCCCCCAATGTCTTAATCTCCCCAATGTCTTAATCTAACTACATATCTCTCAAGAAATATTGTACAAAAAGGCACGAGAGGGACTTATGGTTCCAGGCTCTATAACTGAGGCCTCCCCTCTCCTGTGTTATCATTATGCTCGATTTGGTATTCGAGCGAGTTCAGCCCTTTCACAGGAAGTCTATTGTAAGGCAGCTATTTCACAAGCTTGCTAGGGAAAAGAGATAATCTCTGCTACATTGCGAGAATGGTCCATTTAAACTATGGTGTGATGATTCCGACCGACTAATTTTCTTCTTAACGAATATATCTAGATAATGGCGTTTTAGACTAGGAGTTTATACATTTGGACTAGTGGAGTTTGTATACGCGCCACCATGGTGGCTACTTATCGAGTAGCCCGGATATCGGGGCCCAAATTTTCTCTCGTCACGTGAAGACGTTCCTTACGGCAATGACGCGTGACAAAGATATAGAAACTTAGCATTGCGTGTGCCCTTTGGATTTGATGTAACGGAGCTATGAGAGCGAAGACTTCTGGGTAGTGTTTACTAATCTCTATAGCTTTGCGTTCTATGCGATCTACTGGCATCAGATCAATAGGCGACCTTTTGGCAATACGGAGACCAATGAGTCTGGCGAGGTATGGAAAGAGCGGCTGAACCTACTTAATGAAAACCAACAGGGTGAGTTGGAACGACTTTTAATGATGAAACTTAATGACAATGAGGACGGAGTCTTTGCGTGGGACCCGGATGAGTATACTGAAGCATCTCGCTTGGGTTGCTGAAAAGGAGAGAGGAAAAGGTAGAAAATAATTGCATCCATAATCGGTCAAAGGACCTCATGAATAGGCAATAAGTTTCTAAGATTGAACTGATTGTGCTGTTGGCTGGATCACATGTTATATCCTAATCGGGGGTTGAATGGGAACGGTGCCTGGGCTGATCCTGCGCTCTGATTGGCCGGATCACCTGCCACGTGGGCTTCGGTACCCGGGGTAGAAACTGACCAATCAGATGCGTTAAATCGGTGATCTGGGGATAGCTTCAAATTAATATAAAAACCACCTTCCCCCCCCCCCCCCCCAATCGAAGACTTTTTTCCAGCTTGCCTACGCACGTCCTTACTCGTTCGCTTTTTTTTTTTAAAAAAAAAGAAAAACACATTCTCGCGCGTTCCCCCCCCCTAAAAAATCAAAATGGCCGGTAAAAATTCCGAGGGACTGGTCGATACCAGGTTCCTGGTGGCCGCCCTACGGCATACGACGGACACTTTTACGATTGTAACAGACTCGGGCATCGTGAGTTATCTGTATCTGATCCTCGCTCTAGTTTAGATGATATACTGATGAGTTCGATACATTAGGCGCTGGCAACAGTAACTGCTATGTCCAGCGATTGCTTCGAGCCGTTGAGAACCACTTTGCTATAGAAATGGCTCGTTTGGAGGGATCCCGCCCGTCGAATGTTATTTACGTAAGTTTTCCACTTATGAATTCCTATCTACATATACCCTTAGCATTCATATATACTGACTGTGTAGACTTCGAACATTTCGGCTGTGGGTTCCTTCTCCGCCCCTCCTCCTCCGTCCTCCGGTAGGGAGCGTTCGAGATCTCCCCGCCGTGCCCCCGCTCTACGAGATGGGGAGCGATCGCCTCTCGATCGTTCTCCTCAGGGCCCCGAGGCTCGGGTGGTCACCCCCGTGGCCGTGGGCACCCTGCTCCCCGGCAAGGCCGCCCCTCCCCTACCGCCGACCCGCCTACCACACAAGTCGACAATTCCCGCATGCTGGTTCCTGCGGATCCAGCCCCCGCCGCTTCCGACCCCCCTGCGGCGTCCGCTCCTGTTGCTTCTTGTGCTCTAGCGCCGGCTGATTCTCCCGTTGCTCCCCCTTATATTACGGGGGGAAGGCTACCGGACCTGGCGGCCCAGATTTCCCAGTTGAATGTGGAGCTAAAGGCTGACGAGGATGAGTTTAGAGAGGACATAGACATGGGAGAGCAAGCTTAGACTACGGCGGACGATAGAAGCAAGTTGCTCAAACCCCATTTTATTAGGCAGAAGGACGGGCGGAATATTGAGCTAAGGCTAACTACTGCAGATCTGGTTTTTTCTATACGCTTGTCAAGCATAAGCTAGTAACGTGAATCGTCCAGAAGACCGTCCAGAAGACCGTCTAGAAGACCGTCCGGGAAACCGCCTGGGAAACCGCCCGGGAATCCATATAGGAGGCCGTATAGGAGACCATATAGTATTCTCATGTATACTCTCGGTCACTATCCGGAAGTATTATCGCAGCAAAGATTCATTGCATTCGAGGGTCTATGCAGTGATATTCAATTTGCTCACGTGGCTAAAAACACAGGTAAGTCCTCGAACCGGAAAACAACAAAAGAGACTGTGTGATGCAAAGTCAAGGTTCAGAAAAGCAAACAAAAAAAACAGTCATTTAGTTGAGGCCTAAGATCAATGGAAGAATGGCTGCATTGCAAATCTGGATGGCCAGCGGGCCAATCGCGATCGAAGCTGTCGAATATTCACCCGGCTTGATCTGCCATCCCCAGGGAGTACCCAGGGCCATGAAAATCATCACTGGAATACATGCATTAGCCGATGATCATTGACCAGGAACGCGGAGAGTGTGAGGCAAAGAAAACCTACCGGCAGCAAGAAACAAACATATGGCCCAAGTATACTTGAACTGCTTCACCATCTTGTCAAGACCAATGAAGAAGCCAGAAGGACCTGGCTCCTTAGCAGTCGATGCCCACTCAATATTGATGCTGAAAGCGTGACACAAAATTGCTTTGGCACAGTTCAGACTAATGCCACCGAAGAAGATAACCAGGAACGGAAGCCACAATGCAGATTTGAGAAGTGCTTTCCAGAAGACCATCTCCTTTAATTGATGGCGAGCCATGCTGAATGCAACAGAGGCAACTCCATTGAAAACGACAACCAAGGATATCCAGATTCCCCACGATCGCAAGTATATGTGGTCAATTTCAGAGTTGAAGAGACCGACGATGATATAGTTGACAACCGACAGCATCATACCGGAGGCGATAGCATAATCTACGGATATGAGAGATTGATATGATGAGCAGGATTTGAAGAACTCACAAGTAAAAATGTACGCAATGATGGTTACCTTGCTAGTAACAGGCATGTTACTCCATAGGAAGCGCAGGAACAGCCTGGTCACTGGACCTTTGTACGGCCATTGATAGCTGTCTCGAGCATTAGCGACCGAAGCCACAGAGATTTTGACTGGTTCAAGTTCACTGACAATGGATTGAAGACGAGCTCGTTACAACCGTAAGCGTACTTTTCCCATCGCGTCAGCTCATCATACAATGTGAGCGACACGCCTTCTTTGAAGCCGCCATTGTGGTAGGTTGCCAGGCGAACAGTCATGCCCTGCATTTGGAGCCGAAGACTGATATCGAAATCCTCGGAAACATGCGCGTCCGACCACCACTTTGTCTGGCCATCCGAGGGATCTACAAATTGAATGCTCTGAATAGCCTTCCAGCGGAGGAAAGCATTGTGTCCGACAAAGGGGGAGACATCACCGGACCCGACACCATACTTGATGGCAGTGTAGACAACGTCCGTGAAATACGTGACTGAGATGGATCATTGAGATGGGGTTTCAAAAAGGAGGAATTGAAACAAATGACTTACTTCCGTTCTCAAACATATTGTGGACCACTTGCATGACACCGGAGCCGTGTTGGATGATCGCCACTTCAGGGCTCTCATGCATTTCTAACGCTCCATAGAGGAGGCAATCCACCGGAACTCGAGTGTCACAGTCGATACTAGTATCAGTAGTTAGTGTGCGTTGTGATAGAATGATAGAGAACGAAATACATAAGTATAATCTCCCCAATACGAATGTTTCCTTCCGCCCCTGGAACGAGTCAGCGATGTTTGTAGCCGTGAGATAGAGAACCTTGATGATACTCACAAGTGTGACCCTCATCTTCGGCGAGCATGTTAGCGAGAGCCTGCTGGTAGAGTCGGTCATCATCCTCGACCGTCAAGTCGTCAGTGGTGTACCCGCGCTGCTGGCACTCCAACTGGGTCAAGCGCGTCAACTCATCCTCGACCCTGTTAGAGAACGCCAGTCCGTAGTTCATATTACTAGCCTTCTTGAACTTGCCCTTGCGCTCGAAGCCGATCTTGTTTGCGATAGCCTGGGGGCTGCTTGTGTCTTCTTCTTCCTCCTTTGCTTCGGTGTTCTCCTTTACCGACTTGGACATGCGGAACCAACTGAACACTCCGCGCCTCTTCTTGGAGGAGCTCTTTCTGTTAGGGAGGCGGGCCGTGTAGCCGATTCCATGCTCTTGGTAGTATTGTTTGCGGGCTTCAGCGAGCTCTGGCTGGATACACTGCATACCGTCATCATTGATGAAAACAGATGCAGTCCCACCTTGCTCCTCGTAGTATTGAACGGCGGCCAGAACACTCATCATCGTCGGTACAATGACACTGTGCAAATCTTAGCAGCTTTCATTGAACAGCAATAGGGATTACCCACCCCTTCAGTCCCTCTTTGTACACAGGCATTTGGATTGTGATGTGAGGCAATCCATAATCACGGTGGAACTTTGGGTTGGGTTTGATCGCTAGGGGGTTGTCAGGATCGTCATGGAACAGTCAATGTGAGGGGACCAACCCGAGTGGAACTTGGAGTTTTTCAAGCAGAAGCTGGCTGGGAGGAAAAGCTGAAAAGCACTTGTAACCAGGACAATGAAGAAGAACTGAGGAGCGTCAGCGGCCTTTCGAAACAATCCAGAGGCCAGAGACTTACCAACGAGAACAGCGCGAGAGGCGGGATTGTGACAACCTATACCGTGTTAGTATTATCATGCAATTACCTTGGCAGTGATGAATGAACTCACCAACGCAAAACGAGTGTAGCTCCCATCCCAAGCAAATTCATTAATCAACTGAAAGGAAGGTTAGAATGGGGTCCGGACAAACACCTAGAAAAGAAAGCTCCCGAACTCACCCGGGACACACCAAGCGCCTGTGTCAAGATCACCAGCATGATCGCAAAGCTAATCTTAAATGCATGGACCCGATGAGCAGGTCGAGGAGCCAAATTCCCCTCCAGGTCCACAGGCGTATTATCCTCCTCAATTCCCTCTTCCAAGGCAACAGCCTTACTATATATCTCGTGTTTTTCATCGAGCGCTCCACGGACGGGAATGTCGGCGCTATTTGCCTTGGTTGAGACCTGCGTCGAATTCCGCAATTCGGGATCGAGAGGAGAGGAACGTCCTGAAACGCGCGGGGTCGTCATGTTGGAGATACGAGGGCTCTACAGGGAGAGAAACGTCAGTTATCAATATCAACAATAAACATCTTCTGGGCGCACCTTCTTGCCGAGCTGTCTCTCAACATCGAAAGCCACGTTGAGAATGGCGCCCGCATTATGCGACCAGACCAGCACAAGCCTCTCTTGCACGATGATACAAGCTCGTGCAAAGTGGACTAGGTCGGAGTTGACGTCGTTCAAACAGTAGACAATTGGAATACGGGCACTGGTATTCTCGACCACCAGACTCTTTTGGCCTGGTATAATTAAGTCGATCACAGCGGACGTGAATCGAGATGACATGGCAATTGCGGCCGTCTCTCCCAGTCGAGTAATAGCATCAGCCAACGCAGGATTGGCATTGCACGGGAAGAATGAATATTCATTGTCAGCCTGGCGCAAAGAGATACAAGTCGACGACCAATTTTGAGCACCCTGCTCAACTTCGGATTCGTCGAACCAGCCAAGAAGAGTTGCACGTCGGGCGAGGTATCTCACCATCTAGAAAATTGTCAGTGTTCAATTGACGATTTGAAACCCCTGAGGACGTACGGAGCTTGGGTCCTCTCCTTCGCCTGACTCAGAGATCGAGGGCGACACCAGAGAATGAGCAACCGAAGGAGGGCCGCCACGCGAGCGCGTATTACTTCCAGAGCAAGGGCCAGGTGAAAGAACCCGGCCAATGTCTGCTGCGTCAATGTAAGGAGTGGATGACCTTGAATGGGAATATCCATCCTCATTGGGGCCTTCCTGTGACTCCCCCGAAGCATGGCCCTCAACGCGGCCTTCATGGCTCTTGTCTGAAGAGAGCGGCCACTCCTCCAAACTGGGTAGCTCCTTAGAGAGCGAATCGCCTATGTAATTGGGACTCATAATCGCAATCAAACATTTATATCGAAGAAAGAAAGGAATCTCCACAAAGGACTGACTCTATGAAATAGCCGTCGTTCCCAGCTGGTGTTGGGGCGGACTCAGTATGTATAAAGTACGACGGTAGCTCAATAGCGCGGAAATGCCGACGAAAGCAGATGCAATGATAAGAAGGGACAAAAGAAACAGCGGTCCAGACTTCGGCGTGAACGTTATGCGTTAGCAAAAAACGACGGGCATTACAGTGCGCAGTGACTTGGGGTAGAACGGATAATCGACACGAGGCTATTGAAAAGAGGCTCTACAAGCCGATGCTGCGACACGCCCGCCAGCTGAAGACCTCGCTCCACTGCATAGCACCGGTCATGATTTGGCGCAATACTGCTACACGATGTGGCTTCCATGGCCTCCTCCAAGCTTGAGTCAGTTCCTTATCAGCGTCAAGCTACTGCACTATTCGAATAATCTAGCTTGTCCCGAAACAGGACTGACCGCTATCGGACGAACCTCGGGGGCGCCGGATAGCTAGCCAGCCTTGTGAACACTTGGAACGCTCTATCAGAGCGGGTTTTCAGTCCATCGAATCATTTGCCCCGATTGGAAACGGCTCGTATAATTGATGGCAATTCAAGGCGATGGTTCGTGGCGCTAATGGCATTTCAGGAACAGTTCACGAGGCCCAAGCACCATGCCGTCCGGTTCCGCGATTGGCCGGGACCTGCTGACATTTCATTACCCGAACTGCGAGAGTTCCTGATGGGCGGGGGGTCGGTTATAGCTTAAATCCTGCCTAATCACTGTCGGCTTGGCGACGTCCTCTACACACAACCGCAAGGTGATAGTGAAGTGCTGTTATAATCCTGGGCAACGTTCGGATCCTGACAAAACTGTGTCAAACATGACCAGATTGATTGGTAGCTAATCTCCATCGCAATACATGTTGCACCCATGATACATCGGTGTTAAAGTGGCTTCGGGCCTCCGCTGCACAGAGCGATCGAGGAAGCGCTAACAGTTGCGCGCTCCCCGCTTACCATTCGCACAGCTGCCCGTATGGTGTATCTACCGTAGTCGCCATCATCGAGGATGACACTCGTTCTACTGAAAGAGGCCTTAGATAACCGAGTGTCTCCACCTGGCAGGGTATCTGAAGCCCTCGACTGAGGGGGTTCGTTAATCTGGTATCTAAGCACCCGCCATCTGCAAGCTGATCAATGCAGCGAACCAGCGTGATGCAGGGGTTGGTCCTTAACACAGGGAAAAATAAACGACCTAGCGATACGATTTGGAGTCCGTGCCTATGTAAATCTGCTGCGTCACACTACTTTGATTCATACCCAATATCTTGTTGGCGCTTTGTTGACTGTGAACGCCCCGTCTAAGGCACTACCTGATTCAAGTCAAGTCTGTCTCGGAACAACTTTCTATCTTATGTCAGTCTACAATATCAGACCCTTTACTCTAGTGCAATTGAATCATTTAAGTTTCTCTTACGTATTGTCTTGCATTCTCTCGATAGCGAAAGGAGGGAGGGGAAATCTAAGATAATGGACTCAAAAATGAAGAATAACAAGCGAAGCTCATGCGCAGGCTCCTAGTTGCCACATCTTTACCGATTTAACAATCATGCCGCGTTCCTCCGTGGTAAGCCATGAAGGGAGCCAGGAGCTCTGGGCCAGGTAGAATTCCTTCATGGCGCTCGAGCTGTCATCCACCCAGGGCTTACCACCAACCTCATCACTAGAAACATCCTTATTAGTAGCTATTTAAAGCATGAATCGAGACAGACTTACGGGAAATAATTATTCGTGCCGCCAACAGCGACATTGAGGATGAGATAGAAGTCCTGGTCAAACGGAGTGTTCTTCCGGTCACTACCGCTCCACGGATTGCTGGGGACAGTCTTATTGACCGTACTGCCAGCAAACTCTCCATATGTCCACATGTTCTCGTTCTTGGTAAAATCGAAGTAAAGAACTTGCTATAGATCCCGCGACAATTAGTATTCAAGAATTGAGGGCCGTTTCTGATGAAACATACCCGAAGTCGACCATCGAGCCAGGTGAACAGATAGTCTTCAGTCCATTCGAGTCCGTACGTGTGATAACCATCGCTGTACTTTGTTCTTTGCGCGCCCCAGTCGGCCGTGCTCTTTGAATATGCATCATTGAGATATGTTGTTCCCCAATGCATTGTCGAGGATACAATGTTGTTCCCGAGAGCGTAGGTCTCTGCATCGTTGCCACGAGATTCGCAGAGATCAATCTCGCCGCTCTTTGGCCATTCGCCGTAGACAGAATTCTCGGGCATCATCCTGTCACTTGTGAGCTGTTTATCTATCGTGAAATTAGAGAGTGCCAGCCTACCAGATTGCAGGCCACATCCAATCTCCCTTGGCCAGCTTTGCGACAACTTCTACCCGACCATACTTGATCGTTTTCTTGCCCTTTGTAGTGAGACGAGCGGATCGAACCGGAGGCAGAATTTGCCCTGACGTAGAATTGCTGAGCACCTCACACGAACTCCAATCCGCCAGCGTGGACGTACGCTGCACAGAATAGGTGCATGTGCCATCCGCAGTCAAATTCAAAAGTGTGCCGTTGAGAAGCTGAGCTTCCGTGTAGTGGGTATCGTCGAGGGTAAGGGTTGGAACAATGTGAAGACCTTCGGCGTCGACGTATGAGTTTCTCGCATCGGTCGTTGTCCAGTCAAAAGAGCCAGTTCTGTGACGATGCTACGTTAGCAGAGATTGCAGGCCAGTATCCGATGGGGACATTCTCACCCAAAGCCATTGAGCTGCACTTCATGACTCCAGACATTGCTATCCAATGTAGCAAAATCATCATCCAGCACCATGCACCACTTTTTAAATTCAAGCTTGGTCAGTTCTTAAGTCCACGGGACGACACTTCGACGTGTATCAAAGACTCACTTCGTGTTTGGGAACTTCGGCATACGCAGACCAACAGATATAGCCTGATACAGCTTTGGAAGTTCTTTTTCAGTGCCCAATCGATTTATTCAAGATCATTATGCTTACCCAATGCAATAAATGCGCAAGTATAGAAGATTATGCTATCCCAGTTCGGTCTCTTCTTGTTATCATCTAGCCATGGCTTCTCAAACTCCCCGATAAGCCGGGAGCTTTTGAAGCGCCGCCGAGGTCGATTTGTAGGTGCTGCCTTGACCATTAGAAAAATTGTTAAACTACCTGTTATCTTAGAAATTACCTGTAGTTTCACCAACAGCCGAATCCAGCCTTCGCGAGCGAATCGATGCAGTCGGGGTCGTAAAGGATGGTGTGGAATTTGGGGTTTGCGAAGCGCGGAAGTTCTCCATGGTGGTTTCACGAGTCTCCAAACCCTTCTAATCTCTCTTGACTTGGAGAATATAGAAGCATAAAAAAAATCAGACTTCACTTAAACACCACAGAGATAGTAAAAGCTATTCTATCTAAATAGTCAAAATCAACATGGCATTTTCCACGGTCGCGTCCACCATAGTTCCGGACTCTTAAAGATAGTCGGTATGGGCATGTCAATATTTGCTCTGCTTTCAAAAAGGGACGGTCTTGCCGAGCGTTACATACAGGGTATCAAGGGTATGATCTCTAACTCCAGGCGAAGCACAGCTAGCGTGGCTCGATAAATGCGGAGGCCTCCGATCTGGGCCATACTTGGGCACAAATTCCACACCTAGAATGCACTTATCATGCGTGGTCAAAGCACTAGACAAGTATTGGAGCTAATCATTGAACTAGTATTGGAGCTAGCTGTTATTCGGGTTAGTTGTTGGAAATAAGTGCTTAGGCTGTGCCGGTATGATAAGCCTTATCATTGTTTGCTTGCCCGTCGACAAAAGTACGTTGTGAGGGGAGGATGGTTACTGTGGCCAAGAAGATTGCTAAACGTGCTAAGAGAGAGAAGTCTAGATCTCTTGATTACTTGTTTTATCGGTAATAATTGCTCGGAGGAGATCGTTGCAAGCTTACTATCGTACGAACAGCCTGTGAACTACTTCTTGCCAAATCGAATTTTCTAAATTTCATTTTCGTATCCCATGCATGTCTGAAGCACCCTCTACTTTTCCTAGTTGATCTATGGTTACCGTGCTACTGCAGTCGTAAGACCTACCGCGCCACAAATTTGCCGGATGGGAATTCTAAACGAGCTGTCCAGGAACCAGTTGCTCCTATCGGCTTGACCGAGTACGACCAAATCGACGAGATAAGCTAGATGGACTCGCCGAGATTTTCAAAGATATCTCGCTCAGGTAGCCACTCGCTTTGCTTTGACGGAGACCTTAGACGCCTCGTGGCTTGATAATATCTGGGATGACTCGCCAAAGAACCAGCATCATACGCCAGAGGCAACAAAAATGCCTCTTGGGTAGTCGGGGATGGCCGTGGGCGTCAATACAGGGAAACTTACCTGCTACCATCGGCCATAGGTTCCAGCCCTTGTGCTCCTTGTGGTGAAAACTCTCGACTCATTTGGGCTTTTTGTTGGACCGCCACTTCCGGTACAGCTCTCTTTGAAGCCCGCACGGTTCAGAACAAATTTCAAGGCTCAAAACCCAATAAGGACTTCCTCCTTTGGTATTCTCTCAGCTCTTCGCGGCTGAAGAGGCTGGAGTGATGGGTGGTCTACCGTCAGGCACCAACTACAACTATATAAAGACTGTTAAAGTCCGGGGCAGCTTGTACCCCGGTATTTAATCATCACTCCACAGCTGATTATTGATCTACCTTCCATTCCTCCTGCGCGACCCTTGCCCATCTCACCCGTCATCGATATGCTGACTATCAATTTGCTTCTCACTAGCCTGGTCCTGGGCTCGGCCACTCCCACCGCTCTGAGCGTACGGTCATGACCCACCCCTGCAGATGTTATAGCTAACCAGGAAATCATGTTGATAGCATTCCCTCGTCCCAAGATCATCGGTATCTAGCACCGGTCTCTGCGGAGCCTACAACGGCACCGCCACCTGTGCAGGAAGTTCCTTCGGCAACTGCTGCTCCCAGTTCGGCTGGTGTGGCAGCGGCACCGACTACTGCGGTAGTGGATGTCAATCCAACTACGGCACCTGCGGAGTCTCGACTACTCTGTCCTGGAAAAGCCTTGGCTGTTACTCTGACAGTACCTCTGCCCGCGCGCTCAACACCTCGGAGCTCGTCTCCGGCGGCACAGTCGAGGCATGCCAGTCCAAATGTGAAGATCTAGGCTTCACTTACGCGGGAATGGAATATGGAACGCAGTGCTTCTGTGGCACTGCTATCATAAATAATGCTGCGCCGATTGACTCATCTAACTGCAACATCGCATGCCCCCAGAACTCCGCTGAGATCTGCGGTGGGTCAAACGCAATCAGCATGTATGCTGTCGTGCCTACTTGGCAGAGCATTGGCTGCTACTCCGACACCACACTGAAGCGTACTCTAGCTCAGTCCTTCAATGTTGCTGGTAACACGGTCGAGAAGTGCCAGGCTGTCTGCCAGGACAACGGATATATCTATGCTGGTATGGAATATGGAACTCAGTGCTTCTGTGGCAACACCATTGACAACGGCGCTACTCTTACTTCTGCCTGTGGTACCGCTTGTCCAGGAAACTCCGTGGAGATTTGTGGTGGCGCGAATGCTCTGAGCATGTACTACCTCTTCGAGTAGGCACGCTCTTTATTGTCCAAATTCGCTTGGAATCCTGACTCGGGCAGAAAGTAGCAATGCGGTGTTTGAATATTTCATGTTATTCAGATGTATAAAGGCCTTTCAGTCTAGTAATTAACATAGGAAACTATCAAACAGAGTAATTATAGGTTTTCCCGGCTTCTTAAGTGCGACGAAAGGGATCTCGAAACCTTTGGGAGCTATACATTGAGCTGAGGTATAATACTACTAGTTTATTATATCCTATCTTTATTTTCAGGGAATGAAGAGGGACTCACTAGTTCAAGCCAGTCTTTCATTTCTACCCTCGAACCTTAGTCTAATAACTACTACTACTACTACTACTACTACTACTACAACTATCATTAGTGTGACCACACAAAGAATCAGCTAATACGTACCCACAATGGTTTTAGCCTAAACACTCTGCAGTATAAACAGCGGGCTTCTCACCAGCTTATTCCAGCCCAGTACTACCCATTCCCATTAGATTAGATTGAAAGTTCCTCGTAGCTTTAACTTCGATCTTAGAATCCAGCAGCCAATCCTAGCGACGCAACCCGTACTTCCACCGTCAGATATACCACGAATCACATCTTTTTCAGCCACTAACTAGGCGGTACGATCTTCTTACAGGTGATTAAACCCCTATTTAACCATTTACCAAAGAATAGCCCTGAAGAAATACCAGCTTTCGGTGCAAATAAAGCCCTTATAATAGCCAAGGCCGGAGTGACCGAATTTCGAAGTATAGTTTCTTTATCGATGCTATCCGCCCCGGTGAAAGTTTACAATCACGCCATCACCCATACTTGGTATATTACCTTCGCATTATCCTATATTTCAATGCTACCGGTATTATTTATAGAATGGAGATCCATTAAAGTCAAGAACCGCGAGACCCAGAATATCTCCGATGTAAAGCATGAATCCTCAAAAGCTGCCGATGCCCACAATAAGTCAGCGACGAAAAACCATAACGTATTTCAAGGGCGAGCGGAACACCCGGCCGACCACCCCAAAACACTATACTGAATGTAATATCTCACAACTTATTATTTCAAGGCTCGAAGTTGATCACCTTGTCTTAAGATGTCTTGATTATTGATGTACCGTAGTACGTATTTTGCTTCATGTAGGAAATATTCTACTGTGTGACAATTTAAATATATATATCTAGGATGGGATTAACGACACGACAGAAAAGTTCATGGCACGACAAGGCTAGTTCTAATGAGGAGCACCACCTATTCAATGCAGAATGCTACATTCAAGATTTACATAAGCCCATATTCTAGAAAAGACCTCAGAAAAGACCTTAGAGTAGACCTTAGAGTAGACCTTAGGAAAGATATTTAGAAAGGACCGTAAAAAAGGCGATAGTAGGAGGGGGAATAGAATAATAACTTAGTCTATTATAGGGACAAATAGATAGAGGTCGCGTATGTAGTAGCTAAAAATATAAATGGGAAGTATTAACATGAATTATACATAATGACTCGGTAGGTATTTTGTGATTTCGAATGTAGCATTTTGTATTGAAAGGGGGGTTTCCTCATTAGGACTAGCCTCGTCGTGCTATGAACTTTTCTGTCGTGTCGTTAAGGTCGCCCTATATCTAAATCGGTCCGGTATAACTTTTTGGTATTAGGAGTAAATGATCAAATTATGGATATGTCTATTGTTCTCTACTATTTCTATTTCTAATAAATAATATCTACTAAGAATCAAGTAAGAATAACTTCTCGTTGTTGATAACTATATACTGACCTAGAAATTCGCCTTTAGTATAGTGTTTCAGGGGTGGCCCGATCGGCCGGCTGGCCCGCTCGCCTATGAAATACTTAACTGATTCTAATTATATAACCGACAGAGCCTAAGAAGTAGTTGCGTGGAAGACTCATCTGTATGAAATTAGACGCATAACTCACACTCTACTCAAACAAACCGGATAGTGTGGATACCTTATCCATTTATAATACATTTCTTCTCCTTCCACTCCCGCATTATTGAAGGCTTAGCCTGTAGATAATGTCACGGCCCTCAAGGCGAACACTCAGCACGCTCAAAGGTCAAGGGGAGGTTGAATCAAAGAGAATGGGCTACAGTACCAATGAATTATTCTTTGCTACCTCTGTACCTTATTGCAGATCCTAGATAATCAATAGACAACAGGAATTGTAACGATATATGTGATACTGAGTCTAATTACCAGCCCTGATATGCTTATGTAAAGGAGCGTCAAACTATTGAACCCTCATTGATCAAGGACATCTACAGTATCCAGCTTTAGATATCCCTCGACCACGGTCTGCGGCCCATCCGGCACAGCAAACAACTTGGACGCTGGAGTCAGCGAGAATTGACGGCTACCTGAGTCTTCCAACTTGAGAGGCTGTATCCAACTCCATGATCCCTCGGCAGGGGCATCAATGGGGAGGACAGCAGCAGATGATACGACCGTAGAGTCCGCTGATGCAGCGGGTGGAGCAGGCAGATCACCAGGAATCAGCAACGATCCAACACGGAGGAGCGTCCCCATCTGCTTCAGAGCGTCCTGCAGAGTTGCAGGAGGCACGATGAGTGTTGCTGTCGGTAGGATCCCGGAGAAGCCGTGCACGCTCTGGAAGGAATCAACGAGCGCCGCAAACACCTGCAGCTTGCGCTCATGTGCCGCCATGAATTGATCGGGCTGGTCGATGCGGTATTCTGTCGGGTCAATTCAGTATGGCTTGAAGGGGAGCACTTTCGCCGGCACGACCTGGCGCTGCTCCACGCTTATCCATAGAGAATATCCGTTCAACAAGCGAATCCTCTTCTAATTGAGTAAGCTTACGCCCATTTAGTGGTTTTTCGACGCGTGCTTTCACACCTTTAGCGCGACCGGCTAAGGTTGTATGGGGTATTTCGTATAGCCTCGCTGCTGCGCGAATAGAATTGACACGGCCCTTTTCGATATCGTTGAGGGCTAATAAAATCTTGCCCTCTTGATTGGCTAGTTTCTGCCGAGATTCAGAGCGAATTGGTGGCATGGTAGGTGGTTGAAGTAGGTATGTAGGTAGAGGGACGCGATTTTAGATGGGGTGTACGGCTGGGTTGGGTGTACGGCTCGCTTATCCAATACGTTAACGCATCTATTTGAAGATCTTTCCAGGCAGAGCAACATTTTATTTTCCCTCCTTGCATGATGTCTGGTTATGTTTGGAGATCAGATAGGTCTCCTCCTGGTTTTGGATATCCTGTTGAAACAATCTGCCTTAGTACGTTGGTGCCAGGAAATGAACGGAGAAGAATAAGACATGGAAAACAGACCTTAATGGCAGGAACAGCAGAGTGCTAAGCTGCTATCAACATTCCTCGGAGAGCAATGTCGGTTTTTACCTCTTCCAGGATCTTTTCCGATTCCCTTCCCCAGAAATGCGAGACCTTGTCCACACCATGCATCCCAAAATCAGTAGTGATGTGATGTCTCAGTAGATCTGGATATGTCGTGAAAGGAACCAAACTCTGCTGATAGCATGTTCTATAATATCCCACAGTCCCCAGAATAAAGCCGACGCATGATCCGCTCAGAAAACCTATCACCCCAGCAGTGAAAGCATACCCCATAATTGTGGCACCAAAAGACCCAGGATGGCAGCGGAAGAGCTTCCAGCTATTAGGCTCTGAAACATGAATAGCCCCCGACCGCTGGGCTTCGTCAGTCCTCCCACTGCTCGTAGGACTTGGCCTAGAGAACTGACAGTTTGTGCTGCTATGTCCCCCTGAATGATGAGATAGTGAGTTACTAGGTTCTAGAGGAAGATTGTGATTCAAGAATTAAAAATACCTGCATGTTGCTGGGCCCTCTAACCATGTACGGTAATATTGAAACTCTTGCCGTCTGAGCCTTCTCTGCCCATGCGATCATGTCGGAACAGTAGCAGCAGTGGAAACCGGAGAACGGAGATTCTAACCCATAGAACCGCATTTATTAGTCATTATTATGCCCACAAAGTCAACTAGGTTGCCAACCAAGGGCTTTATAGCAATCCAGACTTGTTGATAACCAATTGGTGCGTAGTAGAGTTACTAAGCAGTATTTCCGAATGATCATTTGTCGAACAACAACAAAGCCCGTATGACTAAGAATGTTGCATAGTTAACTATGGCACAGTTTTGGTCTACCAGTATTATGTGTTTCGACATTATTGCTTACTAGCACGGTCACGTGGACAAATTCCAGATTCTCCTATTGGGAGATACTATAAACCCGCACAGCTCAATCTTTGTTATGTTACGCTCACATAAATTGCAAGCTAGGGGCCTGTATCTATTGGTACCAGTATGACAACAGAGATGGATTCCTAGTTCTGCAGGCCGCCTTGTAGACCCTCACCAAGCCCCCTCTAGCTGAAGAATAAAGTTATTTATGTTTGAGGCAGTCCTGCTCCTACGTTTCGGCCTTGATGAAGTACAATTCTTGAAAGTACCTACAACAGCTCATATTCAATATTCGTCACCCGATTTATTTGATTTTCCGTGTCCCAACTGTCGCCAATTTTTTGTCTTGAGGCCGACAAGTCTCATGTCGAAAGAGGATTTGAGCTTCAAATATCGAGACTTGTGAACCTCGTAGTACGTGTCCTCCCCTCAACGCTGGCGCCGACCTTGCGGACAATCAAGAGTGTGATAACTTATAAAGAAGTCAATTCTTTATTGTTTCTGATGAGATACATATGCAAAGCAAAGTCCAAATTGATTTCCAGTTAACTGCGCTTGTTATAGAAAGTACATACATTATTTCCGCTGTTACGAATTCGCTTCCAATGCACTCTTGCATTGTAGCACAAGAGCGCACCGACTAAGAGCTCGAAAAGGGTGACTTCGGGGCGAAAGTCAATACACCCTTGCACATGACAGCTTGGGGTCTTTGAAAGACTTCTATGAGCGCTGGCTCAATTCTGAAATGCTCTCTGTATAGCTTTTTTCTGGCTAATATTATTTTATAACTCCCATCGTTTTGACGTTTTGGAAGACATCAGTATGCACCCTGTGACGCCATTGTGGGGCGATCGAGAATAGAGGATAAGTAACACCTCCAATATTGGGGATGGAAAATACAAAATGTCAAGATAATTTGTCAAAGAAAACACAAGAACAATCAAGCAGAGATCTGTTGCGTGGTTCAGTTTAGGGTATCCACTGTATCTCCCTCCTCGTGGATCCACCTTTGCCGTACAAAAGTCCGGCAAAAGCCGACTAGGGTGGATCCCCGGAACCATCGGGAATTTGGACCAACCGAAAGCGGCTTTGGACGTCCTGTGGCACCGGCCGAGAATTCCTTTTGCGTCACGATTAATTCTGTTCATCTTTGTATAAAATAGATAACCCTATTTCCCCGTGTTCTATCTATAATATTACCTTGCGCTGCCCGCTGTTAGAACATTGTCACGTCTAACAACCCGATCAAGAGAATCAGTTCAAGCACCCTGCATGTTACAGCATGGCTTCGACTCCCATCGCCGTTCGCGCAGCGCACTTCCTCGGTCTTGCGGGGGCAGCATGGCTTTCAGGTACGGGATTTCACTGGTTAGCTGAGAGCTCTCTTGAACATTATGTGAATTGATGCCCGTTCAAATGATAGGAAATATCGCTGCCTTGAGTATGAATGCCGTACCTGGATTAGTTCGGTCGCGAGATGAACATAACGCAACCTCCAAACTTATCGTCAGGCAGTGGAAGAATGTGTATGAGGCTGGCAAAACGCAGAATCCACCGGTGGCGATAGTGGTAGCTGCCTCATTCATCTACAGTGCCTGGTCAGTGAACTCTAGACCCCCACTGTTTCAGCAAACTGCCTACAGCCGCATTGGCCTCTTCTCAGTTGCCGCTATTTTGACATTGAGCATTGTGCCATATACCTTGATTGCCATGTCTAGCACCAACAATGCCCTTCTCAGATTGGCGGCCTCAAAGGAGGAGCTCCTGGACCGCGACAGTGAGCAGGCTAAATACCTACTCGAAAAATGGAAAAAGTTGAACTCATTCAGGAGTCTTCTCCCACTTGCTGGGGCAATGGTTGGTATGGTTGCACTAGCTCTTTGATGTGTTCGTTCCGGTAGTATATAGGCCGGCCGAATGGTTTCTACAAAACAGTTCTTTCAGTTCACGATCCCCACCACCGTTTATTCAGGACTTGCAGATTGTTTGTGTCATCTTTAGCTCTTCAGCTCTTCAGCTGGTAAACTACCACATGTCTCGGCTGGACAGTTTCTTATTCTTGTATTATCCGTCAGTCACGAGTTCATCTTTTTCGATCGGGCCCCAGCGTAACATGAAGTATATATTCTAAGTAGATATTCTTGCTAGGTAATACTATAATGTGAGATTTTCGGTCTAAGAGAAACCGTGGTAGTAAAGTCTCGGAGATATTAGTATATAAACATGGAATGTTTGTCATGATATGACATAGTCACACCGCGATCTAGATGTTGACATTTACTACAGAGTTTTCTTCCATGAAGTGATTCCCAAAGTCAGATGTATTATATCCGAATTGTGACATCTAGTATAGAAGTACCATTTTTTCTGAACGGCGTCCTCCATAGCGGGCGCTATATTACAAATTGGTATTTGAATCTGCTGTTCTGCTGGCTCAGTCACATTATCTGGATGATCACATGGCAGAACCTGGTTGACAGATGCATAATGGCGGATTTGAGCGCATTCAAGTCGCATTTATCTTGAGCAAACCACATCGACGCTTCTGACCAGAATCTAAAAGTCCAGTTATTGGTCGAATTGTGTCACTTATGGTCGACTCTCCGCTCCGTCATGGGCTGGGTAAGAATAGAGACAAGGTTAACTCGCGTATATGCAAACTAGCGCATGATATCATTTGTGATACGGCGATGCTCTGTCGAAATGGTAAAAATTGAATTCATAGTAATCTCAACGCTTTCAGTTTCCGCAATAGAAGGACGTTTGTCGAAACCACCATTGATTCTTGGTCTAATTTGCATCGATTGCGCATGGTCTGGTCATGTGCATCCCCTGTATAACCTTCCACATCAATTTTTATGATGGCCAAGTTGATGGAAATGGGCGCCAGGGGAGAGATAGCATCTTCGGGCTTATGGCATCTGAGATGGCGAGGAAGTGAATTACTGACGTTGTCTTAATAACTCTGAATGCATCCATTTTCTTGCCCAGTAGAATTACCGGCCACCGAATGGCTTGCTACGTTCTTTACAGATGAATGGCTTCTCTGTAGAGCATACTTGGACATGCCTTGTGAGATTCTCCTCCTTAGAAAAAGACTTCGAGAACAATGGACATGGTCATTGCTTCATGGGACTTAAATTTATCGATGTATTTGGCCTATTCCAGCCGTTTCCGGGGTTGTTTGAAACGGTTGACGTTTGTCAATCGTCGCGCTGATGACATGCAATGGAGGATACTCCGGGCAGCATCATTAAATTCTATTTTGTCCAAGAAAGATCTAGACGTCTTAAAAGACAGTGCATTGTCCTTGAGGCCAACTGTGTCCCAGCATTCAGCATTACCTACCACATGGTGAAACCATCCCGGTGGCTTCAACAATAAACTGTCCTCTTGTCTTTCCCCAGGCGCCTTGCATATATTGACTACTGTAGATCGTAGGTTTCTGGTATCTCTTCCCCGGACCTGCAGAAAGGAGTCAAAACCGTCGTGGGGACATTGGTCTCACTTCAGTCCTCAGGTATCCAATGATAAAATCTGGGCAAGATTACTGGGCTTCGCGATTCAGAGAGCACACGGCCAACTGATCGGCCATGCAACCTTATCTCGAGCATTCAGTATCATTCACTAATACTATCAATGATGGAAGATACGTGAATGTCCCAAACTAAGGAGCCAAGAGGCAGATCACTAGGAACAAAGGAGTTCATCCGAAAATCGTGACAACCATCGAGTGATCTGTGAAGAATTGGCTGTAGTTTCGGTTTCGGGAGGTATTCCGTAAAAATTCCGTCCTACTAGATAAATAATGAAATCCAAGAAACTCAAAAGCCGCTAATCCCGGTTCTCCCGAAGTAATTTGCACAGGGCGAAGATACAGCCACAAAAAGGATCATTGGTATGAACTAATCATCAATATATCAAAGAAAACCGGTCAGCCCATTGTGTCTCTTCCCACATTCCTGCCTTAAGGCATCTGCGACGGATCTGGTAAAATGCATGCAGGGTTATTGTGCGTAAGCTGCGATCTTACTACTATCATGCTAATAGGGCCTAGGCAAGGCCCTGGTTGTATTCCTTTTGTCTATCAATCAATGAAGAAGCTAATCCGCATGAACATCTACTTCCTCTCGTACTATACTTTACTTGTATTTACTCTCCAATCCATGGTACGGCGACTTCGGACCGACGTCTAAACACCGACAAATGCCTCCAATAATGGGCGTCCAGATTGCTAGTTTCGAAGTTTCAGGCATTGGCAATCTTAAACCTTTTAGGTTAATAGGTTAAACATAATTCTCATGATTAGATGCCACCCAGGTCGACATCTATGGCTTTGAATGCGGGCTAAAGGTCCGATCTATCGCGGAGTAGTCCTCGGCTCATAACGGCGTGGGGAGATGTAGTGGTTGACGCGATTTCCACTATACGACCTTAGAATTCATCATCTGCTACGCCATTCCCAAACGTTCTCTAAAACTCTAAGGAGCGAGGGTTTGATAAAAAAAGGTATCACCTGTTAGGTACTGTGTACACAGCTAAGTGGGCGGTATGTATGCTTCCAAAGCGAAAGTCAATTAATTCATGTAGACTCCTTATCCCGGAACAATGTATGGCAGAAATTGCGGTTAAGCGCAAGGGTATGTAAGCCAAGCACTAACATGTTGGCTTTGCTTCTCATGGAAGGATATGTCCCGACAATAAATCACCCTATTCCTCGTTTTGAAAGATTTGATCCCTTCTTCAAGCACAAAGATTTACAAAAAACAATATTCGATTGTTGCACTGTGTCGCTAGTCTTGTTGGGCCCTCTCCTGGCCCGCCCTTACTTCTGTTGTCCATGCGTTTGGCTGGGCCTTCCCCAGGCCACATCCCAGTCATCTGTGAAATCAATTTGCACTGTTCTCTTCGAAGTATGATGCAACCTGTCTTCAACCAGACTGCGGGAAAGAACATCCTCATGCAGCACGCGATATCCTCTCTCTCCCAGCAACAATTGAAGTGAAGATCGTCTCATTAAATTTGCACGAGACGGCCTAAGGAACGTTTGGAAGATAATTCTCTATGCCTAGAGCACAAGCCTTGTCGCGCACAGCTTGAAAACGCTGTAACGGAGGTCTCATACATTGCTGGGCAGAACTTGAGAATTCAGCTTACCTACGCGAGATTCGCTCCGCACACGAGTTGGCATATGGCAAGCCCACCAGACGACTGTGATAGTGCAATCTACCTAAGTTAATCGCATTAAGTAATTAGTGAATTGAGCTGATAATCTGAAGGTTCTTGGCTAGTGGTGACCGTACTACAAGGGGGAATCTGCCGGAGATGAAGTGTGTAGCGAAGCCGAAGAGCATTAGGGCTGGGCAATACCTATATTGTTCTGAATATTCCAAACAAATGACTTGGTATTGGTGGGATTCTAGCATGAGAGATTGGCTATCTACTTATTCAGTGATGCAAAATGGTTGGGATGGGGGACCCTCGCGCAGCAGGAGTGGGTAATAAAGCGAGTAGCTTTATTGGGGTTTCCTCACACTGCCAATCAATCAACGCCCCATGAGAGCCATTTCCTTGCCTTAGGTGATAATTCGTCGTCTCTCACGCATTCAAGCCTTGATTTCATCCCTTTCACCTTCCTCTGCATTTAGAAATGACCACAACACAAACACGGTGCCTCCCTGCAAGTGAGTATGAAACTGAATCCTAGCACCGATTCCTGAGCCTAACGACGGAAGCTGCAAAGTCCGCAAAAGCCGTGCATAGCCAGTCATTCTTATCAGCACGAGCTTTTCCGACCCACAAATCATGAGTAGAAACCGTTGTGAGCCGTGAAGAATGCAAAAATTTGGGGAAGAAACTTTGAGGGTAGGTGGGACTTTGCATGGCCCTGGAGCTGGTCCCGCAAGGCTCGTTGCTCCGATCGGGACATTGGCAGTCGGAATACGCAAGGCTGCTTCCATTTCTAGTCTCCCTCCGAATTTCGCCTAAGTATAAGTATTTGAGTAATCCGAGTAGCATTCACAGCATCACAGTTACCCTCGAATTTCCCGAATATCAGCGTTGAGCTATAATGGCAACTTTCGGCAACATTGACCCTTCGGTCTCCTTCGTCTTGCAGCTGGAGGAGGAAGAGGGAGGGCCAATTGTACTTATGGATACCGTGATCGTCCCTAATAGGGAACACGAGCGAGTGTTAGCTATGTGGACGAAAGACGGCCACCTCATGAAATCACAACCAGGTTTCATCTCTGCTCAACTACACCAAGGCATTGGGAACAGCAACCTTATTCTGGATGTTGCAATTTGGGAATCGATAGCGTCCTTGCGGAACGCCTATAACCGCTGGGGTGATTTTTTTACTGCGTTGAGCTCGGATTCGCTTCACTATTATTAGTGAAATATAAATATTTGACACAATAAATCTCCAGTAACAAGTGCAGAAAGACAAAAAATGGATACGTGTATTTGTGTAAGCTAACGGACTATTGAACCAACAGAGCATGGTAGAATAAAGCACAAAATTGAATGACAGCAAATTGTCCGACAATGATCAACTTGAAGGGACCTGTAATGTCTCCATGACTGTTCCACTTTGAACCTCGGCTAGACTGGTTCGTCGCCTTGAATCGAACATTCAAGTCGCATGGAGACAGATAAGTCTACCACAGGAACTCGGCCAGACTGCGGAGCAAACCGGCGGGTACCATGACCGTTTCCGAGTCACCGGCTCCATTCAATGCCACATTACTAAGAACCTTTCTCAGGGTGCGAGGACCAAGCTCGCCGTTCGAATTCGGAGGAGAAAGGGTGCTTTGAGCAACGAGACTCTGAGTAGAGAGACCCTGAACAGAGAAAATACTACCGTAGATTCCCTTGACGCTGTTCCATGCGCCGGAGGCCCAGTTGTAGACAGATTGTCCGAATTCCTTGATCTTCTCCCAGGCCTTGCTGACGAACTCGCTGATACGGCTGACAAAGCCCTTCAGCGTGTCAACGATCTTCCCAGCGAATGCACCGATAGCACTCAGGCCAGCCGAGTAGGTGGTTGCTGCACCAGGTCGCATCGTTGGTGGAAGCTTCTCAATCTCCGCGAGACCGAGAGTGAGGAAATCATCCCAACGCTTCTCGCTATTTTTCTTCTGTTCCTCAACAGTCTTGCGCAGCTGATCCTTCCAGCTACCTTCATCCTTGGCGTCAGGGCCATTCGCTTTCTCTTCCAGGCTGCGCTTGACTCGCTCAGCTTCGTCCTGGGTCTGTTGAAGGCCCTCAGTCGTCTTCTGGCTGAGCCTCTGGTAGATGTCCGAGTTGTTGTACATGGTGTTGATGTCCATTGCCATCAGATCCTGGCGAAGAGAGGAGGTCTCCGCTTGAAGGTTCATGAGGGTCTTCTCGGAAAAGATGGAGAGGAAACCCACGTTACCCTCGGAAGATGCCAACTTGAGCACAGCAACATCGCTGGTCAAGGCCTTCTTCCAGCTTGCGTCCAGGGTTTCGACGGGGGCAGACATGATGAATGTAGAAGGAGATGATGAGAAATGATTTGAGGTTGTGGAGAATTGGCTTGCAAAAGAGCTCAAATAAGATAAATACTCAGAAGGACTGAATAGATGGTGGTTGTTTTCAAGATAATGATTGCGGATGCAGAGTTCATTTCTGGGTGAAAGAATTGGCACTTTATATATACTTTCCAGGAACACTCTGCTGCGAGCTACTCCAGCATCAATCTCCCTTTCCAATCCAAATTTCCGCCCTTAGCACACTCGCTTGTGATACCCCAACTCTTCTCAGCCAGCCTCCAGTCTTCTTGAAGCGCCAAAGTGGAGATGGAAGCAAGTTCCAGCTGAGATGACTCCCCGCTGTATCTGCGACATCTCTAGCGAGTATCTTTAGGCCAACCAGAGGGTTCACAGAATAGGATCTAGCGAGCATAGTGACGAGTTTGTCTTCCTAACTGAGACATATCTATGATTTCTTTCGTCATTTCAGGAAGTTGATTGAGAAGTGACGACCAGCCACAGCTGAATAGGTTGCTGCTTGTGTATTGCTGGCATTTTTGGCGAGCTTGTTCAGAACTACGTAGTGGATCAGGAGCCCCATAGCCAAGAGATCTCAATACAATGTCTCCTTTAGCTCATAGTAATATTTAGCGAGAGCCCCCGGCCTCCCCGTTGAATCCAGAAGACAGTGGGGAAAGGGCTCTCCTTGAATAGTCATACTACATCGGCAAGAATATACCTATACGGCGTATAAATTTGTGGCTAGTATATACTATACGTAATGGTGCACTCATCACAGTAGATGGTGTGTATCTTCTAGCTTCAGTGATGGTTGTGATTGATGTGATACGCTGTGGTAGATTGTGATGGATTGTGATATCTCTTAGTGGCATGAAAAGAAGCGGGGCAACATGTTCACGGGTACGGCAGCCGATAAGTGTCACCAAAGTGCAAGTGGAGTTTTCATCCCGCCTTTTACACCGCTTGATTTCACTGTCTTAGAAATCAGGCATGAACTTATTAAGTAATCTCTGCGGGTCCTTATGATGCGAATCTACCCGCTTTTTTCCCCGCATCTTTCTCTCTGCAATCTCCTTCCTGCCGCCAGGATAACGCTTCCAATCGCTCGAGCTCGACCTACGGAGTATACAAAGTTGAAGTCATTAATGTACTACGCCGCGAAAGAGCTAATAGGGCTTTCATAACTATAATAGCTAAGGAAGCTAACGGCGGCCCCGGTCGCTAGAGAGGATTTATGCCTTTATGAGGAGCCAAAAAGACTAGGAGTCTACGCTGGGTATATTTAGCGGAGGATCTCACACTGGCTGCAATAGACCCTCCGCTAGCTACGGCGAACTAGAGAAGAAGCACGAAGCGGTCTCTTTGACCGAACAGCTGACTTGCTCGGGGCCACCGAAACCAAATCCTCTAAGCTAGTGTGAAATCCTCCGCCGGGTTCACCGAGGCCAACCTCTGCGTAGGAAGATATAGGCGAGAGTGCTAACAGGAAGGGGGNTTTCCTAGACAGTAGGATCCTATGACCAAGAGGAAGCTACTGCCTAGTCCCCTTTCGTCCTATGTGGATCAGCCCCCGATACACTAGGATCTGTCAGATTGGCTCACGGTTGCTACTCAAATAGCTGCGGCCCCCGCGCCTCTTTGAGGTCCGTAACACTGGCTGCGTATACTAGAGGGCAAGAAGGCCGGCTCGCTGATCCTGGAGTTTACCTCGCCGCTGCTAGCGAATATGGCGATAGATAAGGGGGCACTGTGGGACTGCAACAGTCTCTTAGTGGTAGACTGCGCCAAAAACCGCAATTGGGGGCAAAACTTACCCCCAAAACCCAAACCGCACTCAACCCACAAACCATTGCGGTTCCCCAATGGGGCCCCAACAAAAACCATTTTTGCATAAAATCCAGGTCTTGGCATACATAAAGCTGCTGATTCATACTAATATATTACTGTCATTTAAACTTTGTATTGTTTATAATTATACTTGATCCTTTTTTTCTACACCCAAGCTATGAAATCGATAGTAATTCACTTGTATATAGATTGATTAGTAGAGGTAATGATTTACTCTTTCGCTTTTAAGTATATTGAACGATATGTGGTTGAAAATATTAGGTATTAGATGTTCCTCAATGTTTGGTTGTGAGAATATATATTTGACGTACGTATTGAACGTATACCTCTCTATGATCACTACGTTTTCCCTACAAGTTTATGACTAAAGGTGCTATAAGGCTATAATTGGTACTAATCAATTGCGAATTATCTTACTTGCAAAGATAATATTAATTTAATAATTATAACGTATATAGCCTGTGTCAGCATGTGTGGTAGATGCATGCTGAATTGAAATGCATCTGAATGGCAAATGCGGGGCTTTCCCTTTGTGCGGTCGAGATGCGACCAAGGACCCACTTTTCTTACCCCTCATTGGATGACTTGACCTCCTCGTCGGACGACGAGATCGATCAGATTGATCCTCAACGATCTTACATACAATTGCATACACTTACATGCAATGGCCTACCTAGGCAGGAGACTACTCAACACTCCAAGGATGTTCCTTCTATTTTATTTGTCATTCTGCCGTGTACCCCGCGATATAAGTATCACCATGTTTTCTAACTAAATTGAATCAAGTTTGACATCTCTTCATGACATGAGAACTGCTCTCGAGCATACTTGACATAACCCTTCTTCTTTGTCAATCAAGCTGACTACGTGCCTTCTCATGAACCGTCTCTCTTCAATCCTATCTTTTGCATACCTCTTTGTTGTGTGTGTGCATTAGACCTTTCCACCTGTTTTCTGCCGAAGACCCTTTCCATCGGGACACACCACTTCCAAAGAAAACCTACCTCCCATTCCCAAAAGCCTGTAAAATTAGTAGGACCTCTACCTGAAAATAGACCTGGCCACTGGATTATTGCCTTAGGCAGAGAAATGCCAGCTGGGTCAGTCACAAAGGAGATAGTTTTTCGGCGGAAAAAAGTTCAATGGTTTCTTGCGGTTTTTTAATGGTTTCTTGCGGTTTATTGATGGTTTCTTGTGGTTTATAATGGTTTATTGCGGTTTCTGGTGGTTTGAAATGGGTTTGACCCACATGGTAAGCTACTAACATCCAATTAGCGGCTTAGTTTAATTATTTAATCGCGATGTATCAATTCACTTAGGGATCCTTTGTTTATCGGTCGCGTCCATATAGAATCCTTACAATTTGTGTAAGTCAGACTCTTCCCTCTTAGCATTTACCATCAGTAGCTGTGTTTTTGATCTCATTATGTCTCAAAACCAGCAATCTCCGTTCTCCTCGTCAATCTACGACAGCGATTTCGACAATTACACTCCTCGTAATCATCCTTTTACGCCTGATCTATCTGAGAGTCAGGAAACATTACCTTCCTTCGATACGGATTTCCTCCGACCGTCCCTACCCCCTACAATCCCTCTATCGCTTACGCGTGTTGGCCCTGATCGCAAGAAGGCCTATGTTCTATACGACGAAATGCTCCATAATGACTGGGTAAGCTGGTGGCTCGAGACAGGGTTTGGTAAGAAGGGCCACATACCCTGGGACGCGAAACATCAGTCTAGCACATGGGATGCTTTTCACCAGGTCGCCCATAGCTCAGATGGTGCTGCAAAGGTTATGTGTAAGCGCTGTGGACAAATTCTTGAGCATCCAAACTTCGCCCGTATAACAAAGGATGGGAGGAAACAGCGTCAAGGAACCTCAACCATGAAGAATCACCTTATAAGTGCAGGCTGTATTAGAGCTTCCCAGGGTGAGCGGTCGAATATCACACGATATCTACAGCCAAAGGTATGTTCCTTATCTCAAGATCTTAAATTACTTATATCTAATTACTAGCTTTTGTGGTAAGAATATACCGATCGCCGACGAGTTTAGTCAAGAGAAATGGGAGCGAGAGCTTCTTACACTTCTTACGGTCGCGCGTCTCCCTTTTCGGCTGATTGAGCATCCTACGTTTTATCGTTTAATCCAGATGGCCCAGTCCGCGCCAAAGGTCCCTGAGATCCCTTCAGCAAAGACTATACGACGCCGCCTACAATCCTCCGTACAACAACAACAGGAAGATATCCTAAGAACGCTTCCGGATGATACAAAGATCTCAATTGCGCTCGATTGCTGGACCTCGCCTTTTACACAGGCATTTATGGCTATAACTGGCTACTTTATCAATAAGGACTGGCAATACCGTGAGGTTCTTCTCGGTTTCGAACCGCTTCATGGATCACACTCTGGGGCTAACTTAAGTGCTATACTCCTCGATATTCTTCTTAAACATAAGATTGAAGATCGGGTCTTCGCTATCACAACCGATAATGCATCAAATAACCAAACATTAGTTGATACATTACAGCAAGCAATATCAGAGGACACTACCCTTATTCGGGTTCCATGCCTTGCTCATGTGATTCAGCTAAGTCTAAATGAGCTTCTTGGGCACATTAAGGCTTGCCCGCAGAATGAATCAACAGAGACACGGTGGACAGAGCAGCGATCCCAGTCAGCTCGTGCGAATACAACTAAGCAAGATATTGCCAACACACTATCTAAGGTATATACCTATATAACGTGGCGTTTATTTTCTTACACTAATCACTACCTCTAGATTCGAAACCTTGCTGTCTATATAAATGCAAGCCCTCAACGCCGAGAGACCTTCTACAATCTACAAGGCGAAACCATAAAGCTGATGCCACTCCAAGACGTTAAGACACGCTGGAATTCCACGTTCCTAATGCTTCGACGTGCAAAGCGCCTGCGATCGTTCTTCCAGCCATTCTGTGATGAGTATGAGCGGCCTGATATGGTCCTCGATGATGAAGAATGGCGCCAGGTTGACTACCTTCTCTTTATCACCCAACCCTTCTTTGATTTCACAGTTGAACTGTCAAAAACGCGGGATGCGACCACACATCATGTTTTTCTGATTTACAACAAGCTTTTTGAGCACCTTGAGCTATCAATCACCCAGCTTACGCGGAAGAGAACTACCTGGAAGCGACAGATGCTTCAGGCGTTACAAGCTGCTCGAAAGAAGCTTGATGAGTACTACTCTGAGACAGATAACGTACGAGGGCATCTTTACGCAATCACCACTATGCTTGCTCCAGCGAATAAGTTCCAGTTCTTTCAAACAGATGATTGGGATGATCGTTGGCGTACGATATACCGGAAGTCTCTCGAGAACCACCTAATTGTATATAAAGAACGTCTTGCCCAGCAACAAACATCTCCTCTATCTCTTTCGTCGGGGGGAGGAATATCGCGTCTTGACTCGATGGTTAAGCCGAAACGTCCCCGCTGTGAGGTAGCAGGCGATGAGCTTTCGCAATATCTTGATAGTGGTATGTATTCTTAACCGCTTTACTAGATATGATATTGATTACCTATAAGCCACTATAGATATATCGCCTTTGGTGTTTTGGAGGGAGAATGCCCATCGTTTCCCTACTCTTGCAGCCCTTGCACGAGATGTACTTTCAGTCCCTGCGACTGGTGCTGGTGTTGAGCGACTATTCAATACTGCTCGAGATATGTGTCATTATCGCCGTGGAAGATTAAGTGCAACAACTATACAGGAGTTAATGATGTTTCTTTGTACTTCAAAGTTCGAGATCGCGGAGGAACAGGCAGAGTTCCTACAGGAGTTCTTCACTCGCGATGAGATCGAAGCGTCAAAGGAAGAGAAGGAAAGCACGCCCGATACAGTCAGCGTCGATCCAATTAGTGATACGGAAGAAGAGCAAACCCATGAAGAGGAAGAGGAAGAGGAAGAGATGCAAGTTATGATCGATCATGATGACGACCCTCCTCTTCCTTTAAATCAGGAGGAAAGAACTCAGATACGTGCTTCAGTACGAGCTCGGAAACGGATCAGACGTGATGAGGATCTATATACGTATTATTAGCGATGAATACTATAGCGAGTTAAACCTGAATTGGCCGGCTATCATAAATGTAGTGCTATGGCGTAAAGAAGTTATTTCACGTACGTTCAAAATGTAGATTATCGAAAAAGTCATCTATCTATAATTTTAATACCCCGAGAAACAGAGCAAAACTGCACAAAATATGCAATGACAAGGACCCGCCCAGTTTGTCTGGTTTGACAACCCATTGGGGCCCCAAGAACCATTGCGGTTTGAACCTAAAAAACCAAAAACCATAATGGTTTCTAGTATTGGCCCCAAAAACCGACCCATTTGCGGTTTGGGTTGGTTCGATTTTGCGGTTTTGCGGTTTTTGGCGCACTCTACTTAGTGGTCCTATACGACCGGGACGCGCGCGTACGCCAGTGTTTTAACTGCCAACAATTTGGACACATAGGAGCCACCTGTGCCAACAACGTGAGATGTGTGTACTGTGCGGAGGGCTATTAGTCTCGGGATTGCCCTTCGAAGGATGCACAAGGAACCATACCGAAGTGTAGACTGCGGCATATCCTCTCCATTGGATATTGGGTCACATACCATATCCGCACATTGAGGATAACGGACATTACTTTAATACCATATCCTTAATGAGGATATCCATGGATATCCGCGAGGACATGAGGATATCTTGCGGATATCCGCACTAGCATAATTCTCGCTTAATTATCTACTTATAGGTAGTCATGTGCCCCTTATGCAGCTTATCAATCCAATTTTCAGATCAAAAAATACANGGTTCAAATCGTATGTAATTCGATTCAATTCAGTTCGATTCAATTCAGTTCAATTCAATTCAGTTCGATTCAATTCAGTTCGATTCAATTCAGTTCAATTCATTCAATTCGCATATAAAACGTATGAGAGATAGGCCATCAAAATCGTGGGCCTGATTGGCAAAATCAGAACTCTTCGAGATTGATCTTGGCCGGGTTGCAGGCAGCAATGTGGCCAAATCAGGAATTCTGCCGTTAAAACTAATGAAAACGCCACATGCACTTTGGTGGCTGCCGTACCCGTGGTAATAAATGTGGTTATCATACCCGGGCCGGGCCTGCGGTGGGTACCTGCGTAGTCCACATGTTCGGTCGGGGGCGCTGCGCCCGCGTGCAAACTGCGAACATGTTCTCTACTCAGCCTTGCAGTCGCGCCATGCTTGATTTTATCACCTATGCAGGCTCCGGTGGCTTGCATACCTGGCTTACTTCCTGCCTGCTTCAAATTAAATTTTGTGGAGATATGGCAAACGTGGCTGCCATCCCTACTGGGGATATCACCAAGCATGGAATATTACCAAGCATAGATCTCGTCGAGTATGCTTTCTCGCAGGATATTATAAAGACCAGTCAACCTGAGCCTGTAATCTCTGTGCCTACTGTCCAGCTATATGCTATAAAAAACATCTTCTATCGAAGGCTCTGTAATAAGTACATCCCCACCCTACGCATCTACGCAGAGAGGTGACAGAAATCATGAAGGTTCAGCTGAAGCAAGTAGTATCTGCATGGACGCCATATTCCCGTTTTTTTTCCTTGCCAAAAGGAGCGCTATCCCAATTTAGGTACGAACGAATAGTTGCCTTTCCTACATATAATTTTCCGGCAACAATAGGCGACTGAATTTTGTGGGGCCGTAGCATACACTCACAGCTGTAAAATTGAACAACGAAAGCCAAAATATCCGACCGAGCAAGTCCATTTTTTGAAATAATGGCCAAGCGCACTAAGTCCAGCGTCCAGCTGACAGGTTTCAGGCATGGGAATAGCCCGATGAAGAAGAGCGAGCTGAATCACTTGAATATGATATTTGGCCTGACGAAGCGATATAAAGACGCAGAATAACACGGGCTGGTGGCCAAAACTCGACTTGGCATATTCTTTCTGTGATATCGCTTCTTGCTGCTTTACTCTCATCGATTCACCATGTCTTACCTCAACGGAAACAAATTCTCCCTGTCTGAGAATTCTGGATTCTCGTCGCTCAGCACCTTTGATCTGAGGCCCAGCATTACTGAATCAAACTACATTCTGGTCAAGTTGACTGGTCCTCTGGATCGATCCAAGAAGCGGATTCTCTCTGAGTTGCACATCCAAGTACAGCAGTTTCTTGGCGACAATACCTTCAAGTGCCGTTACGAGCCTACCGATATCGATCGCATCAGGGAACAAGATTTTATTGAAAATGTCCAAGTCCTTTCCCCTCTCCTGAAGCTTCCTCCAAGTCTGAAGACCCAAAGCGACTATGAATTCCATGACGAGCCAAAATCAGTGGACCTCGTTTTGCATCAGGCTGCCGACAAATCTGTTGAGGCCTTGATGCAAGAAATCAGTCAAATCACCGGCATCTCTCCGGAGAATATGAGTGTCCGCGCAGATAGCTCTATTATTCGAGCACAAGTCTCCCCGAAAGACTTGTTGGAGATTGCAAAGATTGATAGCGTTGGGGCTATTGAGGAGGTTCATAACCTAACGTTGCTTAACAACGTCGCTCGGGATATCATCCATGCTGATATTGGGGATTCCGGGGTTGGCAGTCCTACATATTACAAAGGAAAAGGCCAAGTTGTCACAGTTGCTGATACCGGCTTTGACATGGGAGACAAGGCCAATACGCATCCTGCCTTCGCCAACAGAGTGCGCGATCTCATTCCAGTTGGACGGACAAACTTAACAAGTGACACAAACGGCCACGGCACCCATGTCTGTGGGTCGGTCCTGGGAAACGGCAAGTCAGACGCTATGGGTGGCTCTATTCAAGGAGCTGCACCCGAGGCAACATTGGTTGTTCAGGCCCTCCTCACAGATGACGGTAAACTTTTCGGTTCGTCCGGTAAAACGCTGGGGGACCTTCTGCGAGATGCCTATGAGAACCATGAATCTCGGATTCACACTAATTCATGGGGTCCTGAGTGGGACTGGAGAGGCCAATTACCCTACAACAATGCTTCAGAAGAGCTTGACAACTTTGTCTGGAGTCATCAAGACCTTGTCGTGTGTTTCGCTGCTGGAAACAGTGGCAGGGCAGCGACCCCCAAGGGCCACATTGGTGCACAGGCAGCTGCAAAGAACTGCATCACCGTGGGCTCGTGCGAGAATCTGCGATCTTCCCGAGATTACACTTGTCAGGTGTATGATGCCAAGGGATTAGTCAAAGGAGACCCTGACAAAATCTCCGGATTCAGCAGCCGGGGACCCACCAGGGAGGGCCGTATCAAACCCGACATTGTAGCACCTGGAGGAATGATTTTGTCCACTGCTTCGCGGGCCATTCAGCCAATAAGCACATTTGGAAAAAGCGATGATAAGCTTTGGCAGTTCTTGTCTGGCACAAGCATGGCCACTCCCTTGGTTGCCGGATGCGTGGCTGTACTGCGCGAGATGCTTATTGCAAACGGCCTCCCAAACCCCAGCGCTGCTCTACTTAAGGCCCTTCTTATCAACGGTGCAGTGGACACCGGAAATAAGCGAGAGCTTCAAGGCTTTGGTCGGGTCGATCTAGCTAGGTCGATGATTCTCAAGGGAAAGACCCTCAACCGCGATTTTCTTGAAGCTGAAGTCGCGGATGAGGACTTGAAGGATCAATTCACAACTTCCTTCAACATGGATCGTTATATGGATGCTTCTACACCATCCGCAACCTTGAAGGTGACTATGGTCTACACAGATGTTGCGGGAGCGCTGCTGCAGAACAACCTTAACCTGTCAGCAACTGTTGAAATCCCAGGTCAAGACCGCCGCGTCCGATATGGCAACATGGGTGAGCAGGAGAATATTGATCCCGCTCCTTCTGACGGGGTCAACACGGTTGAACAAATTGTCTGGAAGAATCTGAAAAGAGAGGCGACTGTGGCATTCAATGTTGCAGTAGGAGGAACCATGATGGCCGATGTCCAACCTTTTGCGCTAGTCTGGAGCGTAGAAATCGATCCGGAAGTGGAGCAGTAGAGTAAGTATTTGCGAGGAGGATTATCTTCCAACTGAAGCACATTTTGGTCCGACCGTCATTTCTTTGAGTTTGTTCGCTTGAACTTCATCTTCTATACAATAATTCCAAGTCGTATGGCCCGTCTCAAACTGCATATTTGCTTACAATTGCTGCGCAATTCTCGTTCTATAGCTCAACTTTGACTTTTCAATTTCTAAACTTTACCAATCAAATTGCTTGATTTCTATTCACACTCTGACTTGTTATGTATTTGCTTTGAACTTCTAGTTGTGATGAGTTCATGACTTTACCTCGGCATGGTACTCCTGCTCCTGTGTATCTGATCTTTTGTTTGCCAGACGTCCTATGCAGATAGTGGCACGACATGTCAAGGGCATGTGACAAAATATTGAACAACGCCTAAGTGTTTAAATATTGTGAGAGGAAGTACCACCCCGAGAGAAATAGAGTCAGACTGGTTCAGAGGCTTCGGTAATGCCGAAGAACCGAGCTATTGTGCAGCTGAGAATATGACAATATGTGGTCACTCGACCCACAGGGAGCCGCTAGCAAAAAAATGCCGAGAATCTTTCCCCACACCACCTGAAGGAATTGACATATTTAGGCGACTGGAACCCATCCAGAACCCCGTCCGTCACAATCACACTAATGCAGGTTTCAGGGGGATATTTCAGCTCCACCAAACTACGTCTGGGAAGTCTCAACCAGACAAATAACAAAGTTGACGCCCTGCAGATACCTGTTCCCGCCGGAGTCGGATATCACCGAGCTCGTGACACCACCTGGACTTCTATCAAGACAAAGTAACCGAGCTATGCATTGTCATATCCTGTTTCATGATACAATAGGCGATGTACTTGAGTCTGAATGCCGCTAAGACTCCAGAGCAACCCCGTCGGCAATTATCAACAGTTTTGCCAGCTGTGCCACCTTTCAAGATACAAATAGCACCCGCCAGCTCCGTTTCCAGAATTCTCAATTCTTAGTCAAGTAAGACAAACATAGGAATAGCACAATTGCAAGAATCAACATGTCTTTGCCACCCTCTTTGCAAGGGTTGAAAGAACTGCCCTCACGGACAGTCAATGACAACTCAACCTTCCCAGAGGGCCGATATGTTGTCAACGCACCAAAAACGGCGGATGAAGATGATCCAATTCTATCTGCGGAGGGGCCGGAGATAGTTACCAAGACCTGGTTCAAGTCACCAGTAAGTCAATTTGCCAAGTGGCAATTTCTACCTCTGAAAGACCAGTTTCTAAACACAACTAATTTAGCCCTTTAGTCAAGCAGCCGTTTTGGCTCTCCAGAGTGTACAGCTATTTGCAGACACCCACGACCAGGGCTGGGTGGATGATCGTGCTCTTGGAAACTGGACATGGCTGGAGGTAGCCATATATGAGAATGAATCGTCCGATTCCCCCCGGCAAAGAGAAGGGGTTGAGCTGGTTTGGCTAAGTCACAAGAATGATATGGAATCTAGTCAGTACGGCTGGGTAAGTCATTCATCTAATTAATATGTTGTAGGGGATCTCACAGTGGCCTTTAGTTATCAGGTGACGTGTTCCCCGGCAAGCACGATCTGTTGGCTCTGCTCGAGGTAAGTCATCGGACTAAACTCCTCGGAAAGGACATACTTATCAATGGAATAAGGTTGGCAATGTTATTGCAGTGCGAGTCTGTGCCCGCTTCACTGGCTGGAAGCTGTTCGGAAGGGCCGCTTGCCTTGTACTGGATATGGGGCGCCCTACTTCAGTTGAGCAGCCTCCTAGTTACGCACAGGTGATGGAGGATACCATCGCACTGCAGCAGATCTTGAACTGTGTCAACTCTAGTAATAATGCATACACACCTACAATCACAGCTGCCTGGGATCGAGCCGATACATTCTCTGGCAAGGAAAAGCGACCCCTCCGTGTTCTTTCTCTTGGTAAGGCTTTTGAGCGGGTACCCAGCTCCATTGATCTTGGAGACTAACTATTCTTTTAGATGGGGGAGGTGTGAGGGGGTATTCATCGCTGATGTTATTGAAGGAAGTCATGGACAAGGGTGCTCCAAATAAGAAGCCTTGTGAGGTGTTTGATCTTATTGGAGGAACCAGCACTGGCGGGTTCGTACAGCTGAAGGACAAGTCTCTTTATCATATACTATGTGGTGCTGACTGAATTAGGTTGATTGCTATCATGCTCGGCCGCCTCAAGATGACCGTTCAGGAATGCCTAGACGAGTATAGCGCGTTGATGAGTGAGGTGTTTGGATCTGGCTGGATCCACGACCACGTTACGAAGCCAGCCCGATATGCTGTGACCGGAGCATTCTACTCTGCTGATACATTGGAGAAGGTGATCAAATCTCTGCTTCGAAAGAGGCTTCCAGCCGGGGAAGACGCGGATAAAGCATTGTTGCTGGACGAGAAGGAGGATTCCTGCAAAATGTGAGCTTGCCTGCCCATCCAGTCAATTTCTCCATTGTGGAAGCTCACACGATGGTATCAGCTTCTTAATGGCGGTGCGTGAGGAAGCCGGTAATAACCGAGGGCCTGTCTTCCTCCGCTCGTATACGAACGACCTTGAGCTACCAGACGCAGACCTTGCGAAAATCACGCTCTGGCAGGCTGCTCGTGCTACCTCCGCCGCCCCTGCGTACTTCAAGCCTCTTCAGGTGGGCCGCATTAAACTGGTTGATGGTGGCTTGTTAGCTAATAATCCCCTTGGGTGGTAAGAGTTTGGCATACTTATAGTCTCGTACGAGCATGATGACTGAAATTTCTTCACAGGTTATGGACCGAAGTCCTCGGTGTATATGGCCCAACTCGAGAGACGGACTGCTTCCTGAGCATTGGTACAGGAATGGCATCCAATGTGGCCGTCGCTCAGCCAGGATTCAACTTCAAAGGTGCAATGATGAGTTTTTCCTCCATTGCAACTAACACCGAAAGTACTCATCTACTTTTCCGCTATCTTGTTGACGCATTTGCCCCGTGCCCCCAGATCAAGAAATACTGGAGATTGAATGTTGTCAAGGAGAAAAAGGGCTCCGATCCAAAGGACTATGAAAGTCCCGGCGAGTTGGACGCTGTGGCCGAAATCAAGAAATTGGCGGCTTGGACGAACGAATGGATAGCCGCCCAGCAGGATATTATCAAGACCTGTAGTGAGGCTATTGGAAGAAATTCGTTGAAGAGTAAATGAGAATTCTATTGGTATACCATTTGTTTGACTGGGAACTGGTTTGAGCTGTGATTTCGTTTTCGCTTTGACTTATTTTGAAGTTAACTTCTTTTTTTCCTTCATCGTGGGCTATCTTGTTTCTTTTCAGATCGAACAATGCATCTTCATTTATTTGAGAGAACAAAGGTGAAGCTGATCTCGACCGGCTCCGTAAAGTTTCCAACTATCATAGTGAATTCAGTAGTCCCGCTATTAAATGTATATTTTCCTCGGTAGGTGTGAATGTGTAATTGTGAGAATGACACTATTGTCCTTCGCACTCCGACCTCAGCCCATCAATAATATGCGTAATCCCGAAGTTGCCTCACTAGGCCTTTACATCTGTTCCTCTCACGTTTCGACTCATTCATCATGTACTCCCCTCTAATAAATATCTCAACGGCTATTTCACACCGCCCAATAATCAAATCGCGGCTCCTCGGTGTCCTTGAGTCTTTTCTGTAAATTCGAGAGAAACAAAGGCTGCGTGTCCTCGAGTGTATACATTAAACCATGTAGAAAAGAAGGAGTATTACTGCAAAGACATAACTACTTGTAGGGTAGAAGGGCTGTCAACTAGGTAGAAGAGCAAAGCACCAAGTCCAATTGTAACGGAGACTGCTTCTTGAGAGGTTCCAAAATAAACTTCTCAAGCATCGTTATATACAGCTTTCCTCATGTCGGACAGGGAACACACCAAGGAACAATAACAGAGTGAAACGCGTATGCCAACAGATTGTGTAACCGGTTGACTTAGCCTACACACGGCGTTGCCCATCCGCAACGCCTCAGAGAGGATGCCGGTTGACCGCCGAGGGGTCACCTAGTAATATTGTCCTATTGAGCTTGCTTACTCAGGTCACGCCTCTTTAACTAGTCAGTTAGTTATTGAGGTCAGGCTCGAGCGTACATGTCGGCTCACCCTTCGGAAAAATCTCGCCTGACCTTTCTTGGCATTCGGCCTAGAGCTTAGCTCACCTTTCTCCACCGCCCCACTTTCAAACTTACCATCTTACATACCTATACACCACATCAAAACTCCTAGATCCTCACATACTACTAAACTAAGCTACCAACCTTACATTTACTACTCTAAAATAATCCCTAAACTAGTTCAGAACCAGTTTCCGGCACCCAAAATAGTAGGCGATCTAAAAAAGATTAACGAATAGGTACGCTACTTAGAGCTACCTAAGGCCGAGCTTAACCTCCTAGATCTAGTTATTACTAATATAAGAACTAGCTCCCTTCCCTTTAGACCTAGTTACTAACCTCTTCTAGGGTAAGGCCTCTCTCTATATAGGTAAGAGATACTACCGTATATCTAGCTATAAAAATATAGTAAGTACTCTATGTTAAGGAAGTATCTACTTTACAGGGTAGATGGCCTGTCAACTAGGTAGGAGAGGAAAGCACCAAGTCAGATTGAGACAAAGACTGTTTCTTGAGGAAGATGAATCCCACTTCCTCAAGCATCTGTTTAAATACATCATCTTTTGTGCAAACAGGAATCAAACACGAAGTAAGGGGGAAACCATGGCGAAAGGCCACCGCATGGCCAACGCATGGCACATACTGTGGGCGTGGCCTGCATGCAGCGTGGCTGTCGCGTATCGCGGCCGAGGGGCCACCGACTGACCGCCGGATGGCTACCGCCTTGGCAGAACCCTCGGTCCACGCATGCCTGAGGCCCTAATATCAGTGTGTGAATAGTCTCATCGAAATATCATAACAATTAGCATAAGGACCTCGAGACCCCCGAGCTCTAGCGTTAGCTTTAGCGTCTCACGATAAACTACGATATCCTTAAGCTCCTAAAGGAGAACCCTTTCCCTACTAACTAGCTCTTACGTCCGGAGCTTATTAAAGCTATTAAGGAATTTCGAAAGCTATTCGATAAGATCCTAGCGTTAGCCGACTTAGCGAAATCCTCTTAGCTACTAGACCTAACTCCTTAGCCGCCTCTAGTTCGGTCTCGTTAGATGTAGGCGTAGCCTTATTTAAGCCTAGTTACTCCTATATAGACTGCGGCATATCCTCTCCATTGGATATTGGGTCACATACCATATCCGCACATTGAGGATAACGGACATTACTTTAATACCATATCCTTAATNCCTTCCAGAAATGCCAATACATGAGGGCATACAAGGACGGTCGGGGCGGATTCGGAAGCAACCAAGGTTACCTGACGGATTTCAGATTGATTTAAGATAGACCATGTAGTGTGAAGATAATAACATCATGTCTACGAAATTAAAACCTTCGATAATTAATTATTACACTGTGATTACTTGAAAAATACAAAGGAGTCCGCATAAGTAATGCATACTCAAAAAGGTCACGAGGCTGGGCATGTTTGGCATCTTTGATATCCACTGGATATCCTTAAATATCCAGAGGATATCGGGTGCTATACCATATCCATAAATTTGAGGATTGAGGATGTTCGGTGACATACCATATCCACAGTTTGCGGAGAGGATATGCGGATATCCATGGATATTGAGGATGTTGCCGCAGTCTACTTCTAACTCACAGTGACCAGTCGGCACCGCGTAACACTCATCCACCAACCACCCTCTCTAGCTAGGACTAGATATCTATCCCACTATATTAATCCTATCACGAAGTATCAGATTGGTGAGGATCTTGCCGATATGACCCTTTCGACCACTTCCCTGTTTGGCCAGATCCAATTCATCGAGACCTAATTCGACCTAAAGATTCTTACTGTGCACGCCGATGGCGAGAGCGCCCTACTACCAGACCTTTCTCCTGAGGTTAGAGCTCGTGGTCTGAACCTAGAGCTATCTCCGCCTTACTAGCCATTTCAAAACCCTTTTGCCGAGCGCTATAGGGCGCTTATAACCGCGATGGCTAGGCAGATGACCCAGGGCGCTGGCCTACCTAGCTATCTTTGAAATGAGGCCTCTCTTACTGCCATCTACATTTAGAATCGAATACCTCACCGCGCGCTTAATTGGAAGTCTCCGTCCGAATCTCTTACTAACTATCTTACTGACAAAGCACCTTATTAGTTGAAGAGACTACTAGATCTGTCCAATATACGTGTGTTTGGATGCAAAGCCTTCGTCAGAATCAACAATATACCGAAACTAGCTAAGATAAGCCCTCGAGCGGCTATTAGCTATCTTGTTGGTTACGATGCGTCTAATATATAGCGAATTTGGATACCCTCAAAAAGAAGGATTGTTCGTGCACGAGACGTTGAATTCGATGAAACATGTGTCAGGCTCCTAGTGTATCCGATCGGGTCCGACAGGACAGGATCCACATAGGACCTTAGGATGACCAGTCAAGACAGAAGTTCTTCTTCTTGCGAATAGGACGAAGCAGATCAGATAGATCGTCCTCTAGTGCATAAGATCTTCTCTAAGGTATGAGAGGGTCAAACGAGACCAATATGATAGGTAAAAGAGTGTATTAGATCTGAACTGCTAAAGTAGTGAATGAATGGGTGTTTAAATACATGATTGGGACAGTTTAGACAGTTGAATCTAGACCAAATCGTTGATCTAATCGATGATCCGATCATATATCGATGATCTGATGAATCGATAGATTAGGAAGTTGCTGGATGTTAGTATCCGTGGCCAGATTGGCCGATTTCTTATGTAAAACTCTCTGTTGAAGAGATATGGTTTTTCCCCGGAGAAAGGATGTGAAAAACGATGGTCCGGTCCGGGCCGTTGGCCAGCGGGCCGCACGGTCAACCAACTTCATATAGCCACACACGCTCATATAGGCTGACAACATGTTTCTATAGCGACGAAAGCCCTCCTTATCGCATTGAAATTGTTGACGATTCATCTTAATTACTACTCACCCTTGACGACCTAGCTACCACACGAGTTCTTGATGAGATAGACCTGCCTGAACCGGCTAATCTAGCCAATTAGGAGGACTCACTAGAGGACCAACCTGGCCAAGGGGGTGTGGGTGGTGATTCTGTTAACCAATTGGACGATTTTGACCAGTTTGCTCCTGACGACTAAATCCTTGGAGATCTACCGCTCACACTAATTAAGCAGAAGGATGCCTATCAGTCTGATGACCCTGATATTGACGTCCCTGACCGCCCTCCTTCACTAGTTGTTTTGATAGATAACTCTGATTTCGACTACTCAGCCTACCTACCTTCCTCTTTAGGTAAGCACGATAGAGATGACTCATCTGACAACGACCACGACGATAAGCGCCATCGCGCCCTCGCTGCTTTCTACTATGCGTTTTCTGCTAATCAGCTACTACCAAAACAGCTAGCTATCTCATCCTTACCGCCGGCACCATCTAATTATGGCTACCTACGAGACCACCCCTACCAGCGCGAGTTCAGACAAGCTATACGGGTTAAATTCAGTAAGCTTTTTGATATACAGGCCTTCGAACCAATCTCTGCTGACCTAGTCAATCGGTCTCATATAAGAGAGTGTGGCCAATCAATTAGCCAGAAACACTGCCCAAAGCACCAATTCATACCGATGAGATGGGTTTTCGACTATAAATCTAACGAATCAGGCAATCTCACGCGCTTTAAAGCTAGATTATATGTGCAAGGCGACCAGCAATCACCTGATTTCTAAGACGCTAGGACCAGCACGCTTACTACGAGGACCTTTCGAACGCTTATAGCCCTAATGACCAAATTCGACCTTAAGACCTTTCAAATGGATGCTGTTAACGCCTTCCTAAACAGCCAATTAGATCAGGACGTTTTCTGTCGGTATCCACCTAGTCTAGGGTCAACTAGCAAGGTGTTAAGACTGAAACGTGCAGTGTATGGCCTAAGGATCTCCGGCAAGAAATGGGAAGAGGATATCAGAAAGGTGCTTTCTGCTGTTGGCCTCCGCCCTTGCCCAGAGGATCCTGCCCTTTATACTGATGGCCACGTTATTGTGATGGTGTTCGTTGACGATTTCCTGGCTATATACCATACATCCCAAACCGACCATGCTAACCGCATTTAATAATCTCTCGAGGAGAAGTTTTGAGATGAAGCATATTGGTGAACTTAGCCAATTCGTCGGTATTCGAATAACACGTCACCGGCCATCTCGAAAGACCTAGCTAAGCCAGGGTGCCTATATAGAGAAGATTACTAGCAAGTTCAATCTCCTAGCTAGGCAGCCGCCAGCGACCCCTTTACCATCTAACCTTTCTGCTATCCTCCAACCTACACCTGCCGAAGACCCTCCAAATCCTAGGTTAGTTAACCTATACCAGCAGAAGTGTGGCTCAACGCTCTATCCAGCAATTTAGACTAGGCCAGAAACCGCCTTTACCAACCAATTGCTTGCTCGCTCGCTTACACGCTGCACTGGCCGCCATCTCGAGGCCGTTAACCACCTAATCTCATATCTCTATGGGACGAAAGACCTGGCAATCTGTTTTGATGGACAGAAAGAGACAACTGCCTATACCGCCTGCTCAGACGCCAGTTTTGCTGATAATTCTGACCGGAAGAGCCCTGAGGGCTTTCTCTTTTGCTTATTTGGTAGCCCTATCGATTGGAAGGCTAGAAAACAGAAGACTATCACCACGTCAACCACTGAAGCTGAATTGCTGGCGCTAAGCCACGCGGCTAAGCAATCCTATTGGATGAGACGCCTATTTAAATTCATCCGATTCGACCCTGGCCATCAGAATGTGATGTATTGCGATAATAAGCAGACGATTAACCTTCTAACCAGAGACAGATCTATCTTTCAGACTAAGCTTCGCCATATGGATATCCATCATTTATGGATCCGCCAGGAAGTTCAGGCTAAACGGCTGCGTATCAAATAGTTGAATTCGTCCGACCTACCCGCTGACGGCCTAACCAAGCCACTTAGCCGCCAGAAACATGAGATCTTTGTGAGACAGATAGGTATGGATAACGGAAGTTCCAGTGTATCCGATCGGGTCCGAGAGGACTAGATCCACATAGAACCTTAGGATGACCAATCAAGATAGAAGTTCTTCTTCTTGCGAATAGGACCACAGATCGTTAAGGGTCCTCTGATGCATAAGATCTTCTCTGAGTATGAAAGAGTCAAACGAGATCAATAAGATAGATCAAAGAGAGTGTATTGAATCTGTGTGAATATTGAATCTCTCCGAATATTCAATCTGAACTGCTAAAACTAATGAGCGAAAGGGTGCTTAAGTACACGATTAAGGCAGTTTAAACAGTTGAATCTAGACCAAATCGTTGATCTAATCGATGATCCGATCATATATCGATGATCCGATCATATATCGATGATCTGATGAATCGATGGATTAGGAAGTTGTTGGATGTTAGTATCCGTGGCTAGATTGGCCGATTTCTCATGTAGAACTCTCTGTTGAAGAGATATGGTTTTTCCCCGGAGAAAGGATAGGAAAAACGATGGTCCGGGCCGGGCCGTTGGCCAGCGGGCCGCACGGTCAACCAACTTCATATAGCCACACACGCTCACATAGGCTGACAATGGAGTACTTACCACACGACCTTATATAGTTACTCTCATCTCCAGCTTATCAGACCTCCGATCTGAAGACCTGAGGGGGCGTGTCAGCCTATGTAGGTGTGTGGGTGTACATGCTTGTGTGTGCTTATATGTTGACCGGACCGGACCATTATTTTTCCCCGCAGAGAGACCCCTCTGTATACCCCTCTTTAACGGAGCTACTGACCATGGCCTAATTAGCTATCTGACCAAGGATCCTGACGTCCTTTCTGCACATTTCTATCCTGCATTGAGATCTATCAGATTATTAGATCTCTGCCCTATTTCCTTGCTGCCTAAACCACTGCAAATCGTGTATTTAAACGCTCGTTCACACCACTGTTTAGCCAGGAGTTCAATCGACTTTATTGTTCTCAAGACCTTCTTTCCCTTCCTAGACAGTAGGATCCTATGACCAAGAGGAAGCTACTGCCTAGTCCCCTTTCGTCCTATGTGGATCAGCCCCCGATACACTAGGATCTGTCACACTCGCATCATTTCATAACTAGGAGCGTAACCGATATACGAATCGGCCTACTAGGTACTTAGTTAGAGAGAAGCTTCCTCGACTAACCGGCTACGGAAGCCATCGACTTCTAGCTAGACACCGCTGCTAGCACGTGGCTAGCGGCTTATAGTCCACTATCGATCTCGTCCTCGTATCCTACTCACTACGCGAGTAGATTTTAGCGTGTGAGGTAGACCGAAGCGTACACGTAGATTCTAACCACCTTCCTTTACTCACCTTACTCGAAATTAACGTGCTAGAGGCCGCGGACCCTATTAAACGAAGGAACTAGAAGGCTATAGATATAGAGAAGTTCCTTACTGTAAGATTATGTGTGGGGCTATGTGAGCTTATTGATCGGTCAGCCACCCTGCGGCCCGGACCGGACCATCCTTTTTCCAGCGGAAAGATCCCTCCGCATCTACATCTTCAATAGAGAGTTTCCCCATGATAAATCGGCCAATCTAGGCCACGGATCCTGACATCCAGCAACTTCCTAATCTATCAATTCGTCAGATCATTGATCAATTCATCGAATCATCGATTATATCATTGATTTGATCAAAACGCTGCTGCCTAAACTGCGCAAATCGTGTACTTAAGCACCCTTTCACTCATTAGTTTAGCAGAACAGATCTCGTAGAGAACTTCCTACGCATTAGAGGACCAATAATCTCATTAAATTGGCTCTATTCGCTAGCGGAAACTCTATTTCTCCCTGGTAAAAATTGGGATCGATTATCCCCGTCAATAGGCCTTCTAGTAGACCTCGGACCCGCCCGCGGGCCGCCCTCTGAGGGCCGCCCACGGACCCGCACTTTTGCGGGCGGAGGGCGGGCTCTCCCTGCCCGCGGGCCGGGCAGGTCTCTAGCCTGCCCNCATTTATTCTGTTCCTTAATAGAATATTAAGAAATCGTCTTAGATTAAGTAACATTTCCCGCCTTACTATTACTCGTAGTATCAATTTTTTTTTCAAGATATACTGAACGATATAGCCGAGATTTTGTTGTTCATGGCACTTTACCACGGAAATATATATTTTCTTCAGCCATCAATGTCGGGTATCTTAACTATTTAAGCATATAAGATAAAAATCCCTATTTCTCGGTCGAATCTATTAAATCCGACATAAAATAACCGGCCTTAGCATACTTTGAAGTTGACAGATCCTAGTGTATCGGGGCTGATCCACATAGGACGAAAAGGGACTAGGCAGTAGCTTCCTCTTGGTCATAGGATCCTACTGTCTAGGAAGGGAAAGAAGGTCTTGAGAACAATAAAGTCGATTGAACTGCTGGCTAAATAGTGGTGTAAACGAGCGTTTAAATACACGATTTGCAGTGGTTTAGGCAGCAGGGAAATAGGGCAGAGATCTAATAATATGATAGATCTTAATGCAGGATAGAAATGTGCAGAAAGGACGTCGGGATCCTTAGTCAAATAGCCAATTAGGCCATGGTCGATATCTCTGTTGAAGAGATGCATATAGAGGGGCTTTCTGCAGGGGAAAACAATGGTCCGGCCCGGCAGGCTGCCGGGCCCTCAGGCAACACATAAGCACACACACATAAGCATATACCCCCACACACCCACATAGGCTGACAGAAGTATATCAATTTCTTAAACTAGGTTATCTCGTAAAAGTATAGCGAAATCCCGGTCGGAAATTGTCATTCTATGGATAGTGATTCCATTTTCTCTCTGAAAATCAGTATCCGAGGACAATTAAGGATATCCGCGGATATCTTGTGGATATCCACACAGATATCCTTAATTATCCTTAGATATCCACACTAGTGATTAGTAATAGCCAATCATCGCTATTAAAAGCTAGAGATATATCGAAAACGCGCCCGCGACTCGCGACTTAGTAGGCATACCCCTGATATTTTCAGCTGGTCATATATATATGTGTTTCTCTCTCTCTTCATCTATCAGCCTATCTCTAGGTAATTTGTATCAAGCACAATATATCTTACTCACAGGCATCTCAGTCCCACTACTCCTTCTATGCTGATTCAGATCTAGGTCTAAATCCTGATCTACTTCATTCAGATAATATCTCCGATCTTTTTAGCAGCCAAACTCCATTGACACCTGTTTCAAAGGACTCATCTCCGACTGCACCTCTCTCGCTTCCTCGTGTTAGTCCCCCTCTTCAGCAATACTAGGTCCTCTACTCCCCCGAGCCAAGTAGCGATATAGATGAATCCCGGAAGAGCTTTGTAAGGTGGTGGTTAACCACAGAGTTTGGATCGAAGCCTGATATACAAGACTCTATCCGTTAGGATAGGAAAAAGACGTCTAATGTCTAGGATAACTTCAATCAGGTTGCACATAAGAAGACCGGCAAGCCAAAGGTTATATGTACAACATGTCTCTGTACCCTTGTTCATCCAAGATATCGCCGTGCTGGGTCATCGCCAATTAATGCACATATTAAGGCAGGCTCATGTGCTCGGAAGCCTACCCAGAGGATTAATCAGCTTCTTAAACAGATGGTATTTTATTTATCTATAATCCAGATTCTTAATATTTCTCTTACTAATATTTATCTACTATCTAAAAGCCAAGTCTCCCACAAAGTCTACCCTTCTCCCAGGAGCGTTTAGCAAAAGCGATATTAGACTTTATCTCTGCCGCTCACCTACCTTTCCGCATCATTAAGCATACCCAATTCAAGAGCCTAGTGGAGGTTATTCAGCAAGCCCCAAGCAAGGTCAATATCCCCTCTACGCGAAGTATACGGCGTTATCTTTACTCTGCAGTCAAGAGTAACCAGAAGGAGGTTCTTGGAAGGCTTCCAGATAGGAGTCGCCTTTCAATAGCGCTCGATTGCTAGACATCACCATTCCAGCAAGCATTTATGGCTATTACAGGTTACTTCCTCGACCAGGATTTGAATTACTGTGAAGTTCTTCTTGGATTTGAGCATCTTTACGGATCACATACTAGTGAGAATCTAAGTAAAACTGTGATTCAGCTTCTGGCCAATCATGGGATCACCGACCGCGTATTATCTATGACCACAGATAATGCAACTAATAATAACTCCTTAATGCTGAATGTCCAAGAGACTATCCAGTCACAAAGTCGATCGGATACCTTAATCTTCCGAGTCCCATGTATTGCGCATGTGATCCAATTAAGCTTAAATGAGCTTCTTAGGAAGCTGAAAGTGACACCACATAATAAAGAGATTGAGCTTGAGTGGTCTGATGAACGAACCCACTCGTTTCAGACTAAACGATCTAGCTCATCTAAACAAATTACGGATACATTGAAGAAGGTAAGTTCCTATTATTCCAGATACTTTTAAGTCAATTCTAATTAGAAAGTTTAAGATCCGAGGTCTAGCAGTCTTTATCAATACAAGCCCACAACGCCGGGAGGCATTTATGGCTCTGCAAACCAAGGAGTCTCCTTTAATCCCTATTCAGGATATCCAAACGCGATGGAACTCAAGCTTTATGATGCTCAATCGGGCCAAAAGGCTACAGCCATTCTACGATCAGTATTGTACAGATCATCAATATCTCCACTTCAAACTTGATCACGAAGAGTTGCGGCAGATTGAATATCTTCTTCTTCTTACAAAGCCTTTCTTTGACTTCACCAACATGTTATCAAAGACCAGAGATATTACTACACATAATATCTATAGTATTTATAACAAGCTTTTCTCTCATCTTAATGAAGCTAAGAGTAAGTTGAAGAATAAAGGAGTTATCTAGAAGAAGCGTATGCTCCAGGCTCTTCAGACTGCAAAAAGGAAGCTCTCAAAGTATTATACTGCTACTAATCATGAATCATACGGCGATGTTTATGCACTAGCAACGATTCTTTTCCCATCAAAGAAACTTCGATATTTTACATCAACAGACTGGCAAGGTGAAATTGACTACGTGAAACACTATCATGGAGTCCTTAAGCGAGAGTTTCATCAATACAAAGAGATACTTCGCCGTGATTCAGATACTGTGGTCTTACAAGATGCCACTAGAGAGGCCCTAGATGACGATGATTATGATCTCGATGCTGCTTATGCTTCTCAAAATCAGCCACAGGAAGAGCTCTCAAAGTCTGAAGACGACGAGATTGCGAGGTATCTTTCCCGGGGAATTGAGAGACAGAAGCCCCGAGCATTCTGGAAAGAGCATTAGCATGAGTTCCCTATTCTTGCAAGGATGGCACGGGATATTCTCTCGATCCCAGCTAGTGGCGCAGGCGTTGAGCGATTATTCAATTGCGCTCGTGATATCTGCCACTATCGTCGTGGTCAATTAAAACCAAGTACGATCCGAGAACTGATGCTTCATCAGTTCGCCACCAACTTTGAGGTTGNTTCCTAGACAGTAGGATCCTATGACCAAGAGGAAGCTACTGCCTAGTCCCCTTTCGTCCTATGTGGATCAGCCCCCGATACACTAGGATCTGTCACACTCGCATCATTTCATAACTAGGAGCGTAACCGATATACGAATCGGCCTACTAGGTACTTAGTTAGAGAGAAGCTTCCTCGACTAACCGGCTACGGAAGCCATCGACTTCTAGCTAGACACCGCTGCTAGCACGTGGCTAGCGGCTTATAGTCCACTATCGATCTCGTCCTCGTATCCTACTCACTACGCGAGTAGATTTTAGCGTGTGAGGTAGACCGAAGCGTACACGTAGATTCTAACCACCTTCCTTTACTCACCTTACTCGAAATTAACGTGCTAGAGGCCGCGGACCCTATTAAACGAAGGAACTAGAAGGCTATAGATATAGAGAAGTTCCTTACTGTAAGATTATGTGTGGGGCTATGTGAGCTTATTGATCGGTCAGCCACCCTGCGGCCCGGACCGGACCATCCTTTTTCCAGCGGAAAGATCCCTCCGCATCTACATCTTCAATAGAGAGTTTCCCCATGATAAATCGGCCAATCTAGGCCACGGATCCTGACATCCAGCAACTTCCTAATCTATCAATTCGTCAGATCATTGATCAATTCATCGAATCATCGATTATATCATTGATTTGATCAAAACGCTGCTGCCTAAACTGCGCAAATCGTGTACTTAAGCACCCTTTCACTCATTAGTTTAGCAGAACAGATCTCGTAGAGAACTTCCTACGCATTAGAGGACCAATAATCTCATTAAATTGGCTCTATTCGCTAGCGGAAACTCTATTTCTCCCTGGTAAAAATTGGGATCGATTATCCCCGTCAATAGGCCTTCTAGTAGACCTCGGACCCGCCCGCGGGCCGCCCTCTGAGGGCCGCCCACGGACCCGCACTTTTGCGGGCGGAGGGCGGGCTCTCCCTGCCCGCGGGCCGGGCAGGTCTCTAGCCTGCCCTCAGCGGGCGGCCCTCGAGATATTTCGAGGGCCGACAAACATAACAAACACAGAAATCTCTCTGGTTGCATAAATTATGCTGCTTTTGATTGTAACTCTTAGGTATTTCATATACAGCTAGCCCCTTTAGCTATTCAGCCTGAGGTCTTGGGATTCTGGAATGTATCTAGAATAATCAAAAGCTTCATTTTAACGCATATTATTTGACACAATTTCTAAGGCTAATTACTGCAAAATCAACTCTTATATCCTTCTAAAAACCTTGAGCGCTTTCGAACCCTTCCTGAATGTCGAAGTTGTGTACTTGGTAAGTCTGGCTCGCCCTCTTCTTTATGCTCTCTATTTTCTAGCCCTGTTTTTGAGAGTTTTTGTTGTGACTAAGCTATAGTAGTCACAGTCTGTAGGTTTTCAACAATAAATTCTGTATTATCAACCTCCTCGTCGTCACTGATTGGCTCTAGGTGCAGAGTGTTTGAATCTTTCTCCTCTAGGTTAGCTTGTACCTCTTTATGTAAGAGATATTCGTTGATTAGAGCTTGTTGGCTCTCTTCAATCTCAAACTTTGATGTACACATAAACATCATTAGATCCCGAATCGTTGACGGCTTAAGCGAGCCTCTCCGGTAATGACAGACATCTCGGGCAGAGTTAAAGAGGCGCTCTACGCCTGCTCCTGTAGCAGGAATCGAGAGCACATCGCGTGCAAGATTGGTAAGAGCTGGAAATTGGTGCTGATGATCTTTCCAGAATATGCAGACAGGAGTTCGTATAATACCTAGAATACTAGTTAGTAAAGACCCTACTAGTAAGATATAAGTGACTAACCGCTGTCAAGATACTCTTTAAGCTCATCAAATTCAGTAGATACCGAGGGCTGGGATCCTTCGACTCCACACTCTATCTTAAGCTCTGAGATTGCGACTATTGGTGATTGGGCTTTGGAATTCGATTGTGTGTTAGCATAGTGTTGTCTGTAAGATTGAAAGTAATCTTCGAGACTAGCTCGGTATATTGCCCGCTAGTTATTATCCGGATTATCCTAGTCCATTGTTTCAAAGAATTAAAGCTTTTGCTGCGGCGAGAGTATAGTGCCAATTACATAGAGATTGCCATCAATTATATCCGTTATGCCATAATAAGTTGAAAGCTTCCCCCTTGCGGCCTTAAGAGAAGAAAGCATAAGCTGTTTCTAAGCCACCTTCTTCCGCCGTAATATACTAATTGAAGCTTTAAGGTGATTAAAGAGCTTATTGTAGATGCTGAAGACTAGATGAATACTAACATCTTTAGTCTTTAAAAGAAGAGTGGTGAATTTAAAGAATGGCTGAGTTATCTAGAGAAGATACTCGATTTACCGCCATTCCTCTTGACTTAATGCAAAGTGTTCCTAGTCATACTATGCACAAAAGTCATCGAATGTTGATTGAAGCCGCTTAGCACGCCGGAGCATCAAAAACGTTGAATTCCAGCGAGTTCGAACATCCTGGATAGGAATAAGCTTTGGTTCTTCCTTCTAAAGGTTATAAAATGACTCGCGTCGTTGCGGGCTTGCGTTGATATAGATAGCTAGGTTTCTAATCTTTATAATAATGAAATAGTTAGTAAAATTATAAAGATCAGATAGTAGGTATATACCTTGTTTAGCGTGTCAACAATATCTCTTCTTTGTTGCTTTGCACGAAGAGAACGGAACCGTTCGTCGGACTAATCCATCTCCACAATTTCGTTCTTTAGAATTACCTTTAACTTTCCAAGAAGATCATTCAAACTAAGCTGGATCATATAGGTAATGTAAGGGACTCGGACGATAGTAGAACCATTGTTCAGCTCAAGTGACTGGAGTGATTCTTGTATACTTAACATTAACGTATTGTTATTTAATGCATTATCGGTTGTCACTGCGAGTACTCGATCTATGATTCTATGCTTTCGGAGAAGCTTTAAAACCACATCACTTAGGTTCACACTAGAATAAGAACCAGATAAAGGTTCGAATCCAAGAAGAACCTCTTGATATTGCTAGTGTTGGTCAATGAAATAGCCTGTAACGGCCATAAAAGCCTGTCGAAAAGGAGATGTCTAGCAATTAAGTGCAAGTGAGAGCTTTGCATTTGGAGGAAGCTTTTGGAGGATAGATTGTTGCTGCTCTTGGACGTATCCTTGTAGCCGAGATCGTATGGTTTTTGCTAAAGGGATATGAGGTTATGTAGGGGCAAGCCGGGCGAAGTTAATAACGTCACGGAACTCTGGATGTTCGATGAATTGGAAAGGAAGACGTGATAAAGTGATTAATTATAAAAGCTTCTGCTCCCACACTTCTTGTGTAAAGACTTTAGATGAACTTGGAGTATTCTGTGCCTTTTAGAAAAGAGATTACTTAGTAAGTTATGGAATTAAGTATCGTCGGGACTAGTACATACTACATTTGCGAGTAATCCCTTAATATTAGCCTTCTGGCTAGTTGATTTCCGGCAGGTTAGACCAGCTAAGTGCCGATTAAGAGCAGTCGTTCCATATCGCCCGGTCGCTGGGTGATTAAGGACTTTCTGACAGTGGCGACACTTTACCCCTGGTTTGCTAGTTTTTACATCGGCGACCTAATTAAATTGGTCCCAGCATGCCGATTTACGGTGGCCACCCCAGTTAAGTCTCTTTCTTTTTCCAAAATCAGTCTCTAGCCACCAATTCACAAAGTCATCCTTCGACATTTCGGAGTATAGGATATATGCTAGTGATCGACTAGGGCTAACACGCTAAAGCGAAGAAGGAATTACGGACGGGATAATTAGAGTGAGAAAACCAGAGTTTGATGCGGATTTAAGTGCGTGCTAGCTTAAAGAAAGATTAGGCGTTAGGAATTGATCATTCGAAAAAGAGAGAAGAGCGTCAACTGGATCACTATCATAGATAGATGAAGAATAGAGATCTGAGAATTGGGATGCTTGGGACATTGTTAATTAGAGAATCATAAGAAAGGTATAATCAGAAAAGGGTAAAGTGACTCGTTTCTCTAGAACTTACATATCAAGAAAGGTTACAAGCTTAGATGACTAGAATTATTTACTTACTTCCCGACATAACATTACTATCATTCAGCACATAAGCTATTGACCCACTTTGCTTAGTTAGTCTCTCTATAATTGGTTAGTAGTGGAGGGCTAATCGAGGGCGGCCCTCAACTAGCCCTCAATATATGCGGGCGGCCCTCGAGCGGCCCTTAACTAGCCCTCAATATATGCAGGCGGCCCTCGAGCGGCCCTCAACTAGCCCTTAATATATGCGGGCGGCCCGCGTGTAGCCCTCGAGCGGCCCTCGAATCGCTAATCTACCCTTGAATTTTCGCTGACTTGTATGCCCCCATGTCTCGTAGTGTTTGACTAAGATCTCACGTTAGCCTTCCTTTGAACGTATAGTACGGCCTTACCTAATTAGCAGCCAACGACCCCGTCGCCCGACGACGAGATGTCATTAGCTCTTTTAAGGTAACCTTGTAAGAGCTTCACGACTGCCGCCTACCCTTTCTATGATAATCCTCTTCTAGGCTGTAAACCTCCTACCCTCTCGAATTAAAATAGCTTGTACGGCTTTAAATCAAAAATTAGAAATGGAAGGTATTTCAGAGCTTTTATATTCTCTGATTCCGTCTGAAGGGATAAAGAAATGAGATTTTCTTAAGGACTACTAACGCCGTCAGAAATATCAACACTGTTCCATAGTTTGAATATATATTTCTATGACTCTATACATCCCATCTTTTCAACATCTTAAAACACCGCTATCATAACGTAATTCTATATTTTCAGGATAGAAAATCATATTACTAACTATTCTATTTTTAATTCTTAAGTCATTACATGAAGTTTATACTCAAAATGTGTAGAATTTCAAAAGGCTATAGGATGAGAACCAAAACATGTATATAAGACGGTATTCTATGTTGATTAGTTAGCAGCTTTATGAACGCCAAAACTGGAATTTTATGCAAATGAGGGCCGATGAGGGCCGCCCGCGAGCCGCCCTCTGAGGGCGGAGGGTCGGGCGAGGGCCGGGCGGAGGGCGGGATATGCCCGCCCTCTAAATGTTTTTGCCGAGGTCTACCTTCTAGGATAGTTCCGGTATGTTAAGATCGAGCTAGAACCACTAAACAGCGACGAAACTAATAAGATAGGCGTAGGGGGTGAAGACGATAGGTAGGAGGAACGCTAAAACCACGGTAAGAGGTCTTAGAAAACTATAACTAATATTAACGAACGTTATTAATCGAGACCGAAGTAGGAGAGATACTGAGGATAGAGATATAGGGGAAGTAGCAGGCTAATATAAGGGCAAATTAAAGGATATATTGTAGGATTAAGGGCTACGAGGGCGTTTTAGTACTATTCTTAGGTTGATTTTCTATGGCAATACGCCGTTTTCCTATGTAACTACTGTTTTATGCGTGCGGGCTGGCGTTCGGATCACACTTGCTTCCGCCGGAGGAAGCGCCTGCATAGCCATTACGCCACTAGTTAGGCTGTAACAGGTTAATGGAGTGTTGATTGATTGATTGATTAGTCAGAATCGCACGAGGATTGATGAAATGCACCAGTGAGTACTTCTTCTTGTCAAAAACGGACGCACGCGTTTCTGCACACCTGTCAGCCTTCTGGCAGACCATCTCCAACTGGTGGATATTGGCCTGTTCGGAGTGACCGGTGGCCATGATGGCCGCATCGTCCATCCAGCCGTTGGCAAAGACCTCTGGCCGGCCGCCCGGTAGGTCGCCCGTTGGATCGCCCACCAAAACGCCCGTCAGATCGCCCGCCAGCGAAGTGCATCCTTCGATGAGATCTGCATTGTAGAGTAGATATAGGATGGGTGAGATTGGTGAGCCCTGTGGATGCCGGTCGGTGTGGGTATGCGCTGTGAGAGACCTTCTGGCATGCGAATCCTAGTGGACCTGCCGGTCAGAAAGGCCCTCACCCATGGGACCAATTGGCCAAACCGGCGCTTCTTCAGATCGTGCAGTAGCCTGTCATGGGACACATTGTCGTATGCCCCAGAAACATCGAGAAGCAGCAGCGAAACCACCGGTTGGCCGTTACCCCAGGCAGTTTTGATGCGATCAAGTAGGATTTGAATGGCATGATTAGTGGAAATCCCCTTCCGCCCACCAAGATGGCGGGCCGGCAGCAGACCTTCCGTCTCAACTGCATATGAGATTCGCCTGGCAACCACGGCCTCTGGGAACTTAGCGAGGATGTTGATGAGGGCGACCGGGCGGTAGGACTTGGCGACCTGATAGTCACGATCGCCTGCCTTGCATAAGACCACAGTGAGATTTTTGAAAGTGTGTAGGATTGTAGCCAATGCGAATACATGCGTCAAAGATGGCAGTGAGAGTTTGCAGGACCACTGGCAATTTGATGAGCTTGCGCCAAAGGCTGTTGGGTAAGGTATCCTCGCCGGGTGCCTTGCTGGCGCCCGCCGAAAGAACGGCATCTTCCACTTCATGGAGGGCGAGAGGGTGCATGTGAATCTGATTAGGTAGGTAGTCGTCGTCATTGGTGATATCAGAGAGGTCGGCAGGCGGAGGTATAGGAAAGAACGCCCGTCGGAACGCCTGCGCCTTCTCATCGACCGTTTCTGCCAGGCCGCCCTCTGCCGTGACGAGCGAGGGCGTGATACCACGCTCGTACGAACCCTGCCGGTTGCGCGCCCAGTTGGCCAGTTGCCACATACCCCGGGGGCCCTCCTCAATGGACTGTTGAACTATTTGCCGGTGGCCAGTTGATAGCTTCTTCTTGACGATGCGTGCTTTCTGATTGCGCTCCAGTGTGTAGAGCTGCCAATGCAGAGGATCCTGGCTGCGGTTGAATAACCTGCGGAGCTTTCGGCAGCGTTTGACCGCATCCTTACATTCTTGGTCAAACAGTGGATTCGAGAAGGTTGATGGCTTGGCCCAGGGCGTTGATAGATCGACCGCCTGGTTGACCACGCGCAGAAGGGTCTGGGTAGCTATTTCAATGGCGATCTCGCTGTTGATGGCAGTTGGTGGTGGTAGATGGGTTGTCACATGATTCAGAAGGATCTTGTCATCGGTCGCCTGCCAGTTTCGGCGTTCTGGTGGCGCCGGTTGGGGCGTTTCGATGTCAACGGTCGTTTTGACAGGAAAGTGGTTGCTTTGGTGATCGAGGTCGTGGATGGTCCGGCAGGCGATCAGGCGATCGAAGAGCGAAGGGCTCATGAAGGTCAGATCCAGCACCGACCGCTGGTCCTGGCATTCCAGGTCTTCTTGCCTACCTCGGTGGCAAGATCTAGTTGCATCTCTTCCATTAGATTAGCCAGTTCCCTACCTTTCTCATCCTCTTTGGGCCGAATCGTATTGCCATCGGCATCGCATGGCAGCGTGCCATCGCCCCTCCAGCTCGCAAGGTGTGCGTTGAAATCGCCAAGGACCAGGTGGTCGCCAAAAGGGCGTTTGGTAATCTCACCAGGAATCAGCCTGACGGTTTCGTTATCGCGTTGTTGGTCGTTATAAATGGTGTGTATGAACTGATCGGTCCATGCTCCACGATCGCCTCTGTTTCAATTCCTCCGTAACTTGAGGATCTGTACAAACAGGCCTTCTGGGGCACTTCCGCACGTCAAAATCGAGCCAGAGCCACCGCAAGAGGGCTACGAAAACCAAGAGCCAGGATGATTTGGCAACGACACAGGTGGTGAAGACGCTTGGTATTAGGAACGCTAAACCCACGGCCGACCGAGAGGTCGTGGAAGACTATACCCAACACCAAAGAACGCCACCAATCGAGACCGAAGCAGGAGGATATGGATGCCGGAGAGAGGAGAGATGGAGATGCAGAGGAAGCAGCAGGCTAAGGTGAGGGCGAATTGAGAGATACACCGAGGGCGTTTTGGTACTGTTTTCAGGCTGTACTATATGGCAATACGCCGTTTTCCTATGTATCTACCCCTTCTTGCACATGGGCTGGCGTTCGGATCACTCTTGCTTCCGCTGAAGGAAGCGCCTGCACAGCCATTACGCACTATGCTGCACTAGGCTAATAGAGTGTTGATTGACTGATTGTCCTTTAGTCCAAAGACACAGTACTTCTCGAAACTGGCGCGACCACCTACATTCCTTTGAGTGATTTTCCAGCCCCACTCCCAATACACACTAGTCTATATTGAGAGCCTTTCCAGAGTACCCCTGTAAGTTGACGTGTATTGCTTTTACAGTAGATTACATATTACTGTCAATTAACCTAATCAATCTATGTATAAAATACATCTATTGGGGCCATGAGCGATTTAGTCACATTGGTCTTCGGGGGCCTAGTTCCATCGATGACTTTGAAACATGGAAGTCATTTGAGCTGTAATTAGCTGAAATCCACGTCATCTCAATGTCAACGACGTGTATGACGCCAAGATAAGCCACAATCTCAACTCACCCCATCGTCTCACAAGTTTGCTGAGATACGACCATGGTACTATAACCATGGAGACATGAAAATGATGTCAAAAAAACCACGACGCCTGGCTGTCCAGTAAGACAAAATAGATATATAAACCTCCTTCACGCGGTTGAAATGCGAATCCAATCAATCAAAAAAAATTAAGTAATTACATTCGCAAAATCAATTCGCGTTGAAATCCTTGGTGGACATACACAATGTCTACCTCGATCACCACAGACGTCAGCAACTATGGGGCCCAGGGGTATGGCGACCTAAGCCATAGGATGAAAGCCTTGACCTGGCAAGGAAAGAATTCGGTCAAAGTTGGTCAGTCATTCTGTCTATCATAACCTTCATTTCAATCCCTCGAAAGAATCAGCTTCTTTTGCTCATGAACTGTGTTATAGTGGAAACGGCTTGCCCAACGATCATTGATGAAGGCGATGTCATACTTAAGGTGACGGGCAGCACCATCTGTGGGAGTGACTTACACCTACTCCACGGTATGTCGTGACTTCTTCGTAGTTAATTCATTGTCGCTGGATTGCTCATACGGTATCTGTTATCGATGTATAGAGGCCATCCCAGATCTCCAGAAAGGTGATATCCTCGGCCACGAGTTCTGCGGTATTGTCGCAAGCGTGGGGCCGGCAGTTAAGAAGGTTAAAGTGGGCGAGCGCGCTGTGGCATCCTTTCAAATTGCCTGCGGGCAGTGTTATTATTGTCAGAAAAAGTTATCCTCAATGTGTGAGCGCACGAATTTGAGCGAGGAAGCGTATAAGCTATATGGGCGTCGAACAGCTGGTATGTTTCCTCCTAATGTTTATTCTGGTGTTAATGAGGCTATTATACTAATGCCCCTCCTAGGAATGTTTGGATACTCCCACTTCACAGGGGGCTTTGCTGGGGGACAAGCGGAATATGTTCGCGTCCCTTACGGTGACGTGAATCTCCTTCAACTACCTGACGACGTTCCCGATGAGAAAGGTCTCTATCTTTCCGATGTTCTAGCAACATCTTGGAACGCTGTTGTTGACACTGGGGTTGAGGAGGGTGACACTGTGGCAATTTGGGGAGCTGGCCCAGTTGGGCAAATGGCCGCTGAGTTTAGCTTCATTAATGGTGCTAATAGGGTTATCCTTATTGACGGTGGCCATGGAAAATGGCGACTAGACTTTGTCAAGAAGATTCTTCCTAAGCTCGAGATAATCGAGTATACGAATCTTCCAAAGGGCGAGTCTGTTACCTCAGCCCTGAAGAAAATGTGCGACGGCCGTGGGCCTGATGTGGCGATTGAGTGCGCCGCTGGTGAGTATACGAAAGGATGGGCTCATTACTTTGAGAGACTGCTCGGCATGGAAACGGACACGCCAGAGCTTGTCAACGAGATGATTACCTCTGTCCGGGGATTCGGCCGCTGTGGGATCACGGGCGTATACGCCGGTTATGTATGTGGCACTTCTACATTGGTAAAACAATGCCCCTAACGTGGTAACGCAGTGTAATCACTTCAACATCGGTTCCTTAATGGAGACTGGGATCCGTCTTATTGGGAATGGACAAGCCCCCGTGCAAAAATACTGGAAAGACCTGTTGAAGTATATTCAGCAGGAGAAGATTCATCCTCTGCATATGGTCACCCACCGGTTCAAGCTTGAGGACATGGAGACGGTCTATGATCTATTTAATAAGCGGGACCCGGGTATGCAGAAGGTTTTTATCCAGACCAAGTTTTCTGCCCCCCCAGCACCGGGGACACCTGCGTTGACAGAACTATGAGCTTCACTACGTTGGATAAAAGTTGAACTAACAAGTTTGGATTATTCATATGCGTATCATAATTTTTCCATTTTAAATTGGGCACTCAAAAAAGAACTCGTGAAAAATATATCTATTGCAAATATATTGCAGTGGAAAATGGAGGCAACTTGAGTTTGGTACATCACTAGGTACCGCCAGGAATGGGAAGATGTGTTCCTTGAGTGGGATCGTCTTAGCGGGGTGCAACAAAGTGGGGCTGCTTTGGAAAGACCCGATCGATTTGTCGCTTGGAGGGGGGAGCGAGCTTTGCCCAGCACAATTTATTGCGGAAAATAATTGGGTTACGTCATGCGGTCCATTTTGGGGCTTTCATGAGAATGGGCGTAAGACAATCGATTGATTATTTTGGTTATCATCGCATTCACTCGCGGCAGGAAGCCATCTGAATTTCTTGTATTTTTGGCTCGCTGTCTTTTTTGTATATCTATTTTCTATAGAAAATATCTTTGCTGTCAATCAATCAATCAATCAATTAATCAAACTCTATTAATCTGATGCAGCCTAACTAGTGGCGTAATGGCTATGCAGGCGCTTCCTCCGGCGGAAGTAAGACGGATCCGAACGCCATACCCGCGCAGGAAACAGTAGATACATAGGAAAACGGCGTATTGCCATATAAAATCAACCCAAAAACAGTACCAAAACGCCCTCGTAGCCCTCAGTCCCACGATATATCCTTCAATTTGCCCTCACATTAGCCTGCTGCTTCCTCTGCATCTCCATCTTTGCCTTCCTTCCTCGGTATCCCTATCCTCCTCCTCCGGTCTTAATTGGCGGTCTTTAGTGTTAGATGTAGTTTTCTAGGACCTCTCGGCTGGCTTTAGGTGCTAGTGTTCCTCCTACCCATCGTCTTTACCCCCTGCGCCTACTAGTGGATCTGGCTCGTTTTCGTCGCCTGTTGGTTCTGGTTCGATCTCGACGTGGCGGAACTGCCCTAGAAGGCCTACTTGTAATATAAATTCGGTCACGTAGCGGGTGGCGTGCGAGTGCGATACAATTACACCGTAATCCGTCGAATCCCTAAGATCAGTGGCCCTCATCTTGTCAAGGAAGGTCTTCCATAAATCAGTGTATAACGGGCACTGTATCAGGATATGTCCCGGTGTTTGAGACCCTTCAATGCAGTAACACTGATCTGAGTCCACCGCCTTGATTTGAAACAAGAAATGACTCAGTGCGATGCGTATATCAGAACTGAGGTGTATGGCTTCGAGAGAGATTCGAATAGCCGAGCACCTTCTTGTCTGGAGCCTTCACTAATCGCTGGTTCGGCTTATCAGTTCGCTCTTTTACCACTCTAATGCACATCTCTCTTTGGTTCGCCGCCGCACACGGCGATTTGCGGTAGCTGCTAGAAGAACTCGACCGGCGGACCCCTCAGGTGGGGTTGATCCGCCCCGTTCCCCACACCGCCCGTTGCCGCCAAATCTTTCTCAACGTCGGCGGTCTCGGCCAGACATGTATGTGCGGGGATCCAAAGGTTCTCGACCAGAATTATCAGATCGTTGAATCGATACCCGCCACCAGCCTGGGCGCCTAATTTTGATCCGTGACTCATGATTGGTGTACTGTAACTCCACTGATTCTTTATCAATTCTGAAAGTTTAAACACCTGGAAAGAGTTGAAGTGCATCCAATCAATCTTGTTCGACTCAAAATCTATGATGCCTCCATTCCTTCGCCAGCGAAAACCATCCATTCTTTCACCGACTGCAGGTATGGAAGAATCAACAACATCCGATATACCCCCGCTCAAAAGCAGACGTCTCACTCTTTTGTCATACCATGAGATACCGGAATGGTACCAAAACAATGAATTTATTTATTATGGCTATCAAAACAGTGTCAATCTCTACCCTTGCCTGTTTTGTCAGTTTGTTATATCTGCATAATGAAACTGTCAAATCCATTCTCACCTGATCCCAGCGATTCTGTTACTTCTGACTGAAGGCCAGATTTATCGATATCTTCATACCAGATACCTGGAGGCAAAAGTTAGCAATTACCGTCTTTTTGCCTTATTTCTTCTGACAGCGGTCATTTGCCTGGTAATATCAGCTACATACCATGCTTTGACGAACCATCCCAAAAGCTTTTCGAGTTTATGGTTACGGCTTGATTTTGTCGACATCATTGTCTTCATGCTTGCTGATTTTGTGTCTTGGATCGACATGGCTTTCTACTGCGAGTCCACTTTGAGATAGGTATACTGGTCTATGGTGTGTCAAAGAGACCATTATTTGGTACAGTATGTCCCGTTCCAGGTGCGAGCACCTGGAACTCTTCGATTGATTTTCCAAACCCCATGCCAAGCCCATTAGTCTTTATCAGGAATAGACCCGGAATATTAATGTTACTGTATCAAATTATCACTGTAATTTACGCTGATACGTACGGTCTATAATTGTATTAGAAAGAGAAACCCAAGGAATTAGGATCTGTAATTTTTCCGCTCTAATGCAAACAAGTCAGACTCAAGAGCCTAAAAGGGCCTCGAGAATCTAGGTGCGACTTTTCTTTGCCACCCCCATGTCCAAGTGACACGGTACGGTACGGCTGTCTCACGACTATGCTGAACCACTTTCACCCATGGTGTGCTCATGAAACAATGGTTCGAATGATGCCACCATGATCTATAGATGATTCTTTGAATAAGAACATGTATATCATGTGAGGAAACGCAGTCCTTGGGTTACCAGATCTTGGTAAAGTGTAAAGTGGTCAATGGTAATTAAAACTCACAATGATAACTTCCATCCTATGACGAGACATTGATCCATTGTTTGACTTATGACTTCACAATGATCTACATTTGAGTCATATGCCCTATGCAGATAATAATATAAGTAGGGAGTGTTGCTGGGATCAAATTCGCAACACCTCTTAGCTAATGTATTAAGTGCTGAATGATACTCTAGGTATTCGTTCTGGTCTATCTTAATATTCATCTCAGCATGTCTGTCGGACAAAGACAGCCCGAGCCGCTTCGTCGCATTATAACGACTCATGATCCTACAAGCGGCCAAGCTATCTTTAGTGAAGCGGTTAGGGAGCAGGTATCATTTACTGGGTTCCCGGTTCCCCCAGGCAAGCCTACAACGTCAGACTATGCTCTGGCCTTCAATACCAATACATTTCCTGTGCAAGGGCTTTCCCCTCCAACTTCTGCAACCCCAGAGTCGAAGGCCAATCTTGACATTAAGCACTATCACTCCCAGCTCTCGGATCCATCGCCTTTGAATCCGCCAAACGGCACCTCCTGCACAATTATTGAGGTACCTCCTGGTTCAGCGGTTCCGATGCACCGAACAGCGACCCTTGACTTTGGTGTTGTAATTGACGGCACCACAGAATTAGTCCTTGATTCTGGCCAGAAAAAAATACTGAAAAAGGGTGATGTATTTGTTCAGCGAGGTACGGCTCATGCTTGGCGGAATATGACTGAAAAGAAAGATAATTCTGGTATTTTACGTGTCTTTTTTGTGTTTCAACCCATCGAACAGGTGCAACTAGAAGGCGGAAAGGTCGTTGGTCAGGACTTGAACCTGTCTCTGCATGAGGCTTGAATTATGCGTAGGGGTATATCGCTCGAACGGCGGCGGCTTGAGTAAAAAACCCTGGATTGAGCTAGGTCTTGTTAATTATTCATTTTCTGATCGTAAAAGTTCTTGTGGTTATGTGTATACTGCTAAATTCATACTTCCAATATGGCCAGCAACGCATTTCTTTTCTCTTGATACCTAGTGCAGTGGGTCGATCGCATATTGGTATGCTTGGTAAAACAGGCAGATCAAGAGGGAGAACCATGGGGCCCTAGTTCAACGAATAAACGATCAAAACAAACGAAACAGTGTACTCGGTCCTGAAGCTGAGATATGTAGATGGTAGGTAGAAGTAGATACAGCGCTGGCGCTCTCATATACGAATGTCTAGTCTGTCAGGTCGAAAAAGAATCAAGTACATTGGGGGGTATTCGCTGCACCCTGAATAGTTTAGAAAGTGGAATCTTATTTTAAGCTTCTCTGTTCAGCACATAAGCTATAAAAAGAATTGTGGGGGAATTCTCAGTACTACGAACAAAGATTTCCTGGCAATTCTTGTCTTGGGTTTGGTTTTAAGATAAACAGAATAGCGAAGGTATGTGGCACGCTCCTGGATTCCAGGTGATCAATAGTATGAAGGCTCCGTGGCCGGCAAGGTCAATAGTGAACTTACAATGTCCTGGAATGGATGTGTTCAACCACACGTGAGGAAGCCGACAGCCGGGGTAAGTATAGGGTTCGTAGTAAAGAATATCGTCCTCAGCACCGCGCCCGGAAAAACTATATTTCTCCGACTCATCTGCGGTGTGGATAACATCATCAGAATAGCACTGACCCATTTCAATACAAAGAGCGTGAAACTCGTGAGAAGCCGAGGTGATGGCTTTACGGAAGGCCTTGTGTCGGACTTCTCCCTTCTTGGTATCGCTTGAGAGTTTCTCCCATACCGCCTTGCGATCCGACAGGGTCTTTGTCAGAGTACCCTGTGCCTCCCATACATTGGAGTGATCCCGGAATGCTTGGTTGGCGCGGGTAATGATAGCCTTTCCTACTGGCTGACGCTCAGTGCTGTAGGTGTCGAGAACTGACTTATCCGCAAGGCCAAAGTGAACGTATGCAGCCTTCCACGCTAGGTTGAAAGCATCTTGGATGCAAGTGTTTGATTCGAGAACATTCATGGACGGATGTCGATCAAGTGCATCTCCAAGGCAGAAACTGCAGAGGAATATCGCGCATTGGCTGGGTGATGCAAAAAAGGAGAAAGGGGGCAGTGCAAAAGAAAACATACATGTTACCGACACTCTACTTCTCAGCAATGATCTCGTTAATGAACCACTTGGATACGTTGAGAATCTCGGCGGGTGTATCATCTCCGATAAAATCGCGAACACGACTCAAATACTCATCATTAGAGTGTTGAATTTTGATGTCACAATCCCGATTGGGAAAGAGAATGAACATTCACTCATTTCATGGCTTGACTATATGCACAATTCCCTGCCACCCAAACTCTGGATGCTCGTGATCTGGTTGCATGACCCCGTGAAGATTACCTTGCCGGTTCTTGACGAGCTGAAATAGAAAAGTAGGGTGTATTGTTACAAACCTTGGGCCTTGGGTCATTTTCCCAGGAGTGAATGCGAGCACATTCCTCACCAGCCATACTGTGACACCACCTAGTATGCACCATATGGCTGCTTCCCTTCAACGCGACCTATTCCATTTCCTTATAAGGCCAATATCTCAGAGACATTCTGGCGGTCAATGAGTGTTAGGTCTGTGTCTTTGTTCTAATGTGAGGGCTAGACACATACCCTACGCCGCCATGTTGGTAATATATGCCCGCGGGGTGTTGACAGTCCCAGGTGCCGTGCTGATCATCAGTCCTTTCAGACCGGTTTATAGAAGCTGTGAGCTCTGTTCGTCGCGGCTCATCGAATGAAAACGGGATGTACCGTGTGAAGTGAGGAAGCACGCGAGCGTTGCACCCGCCGGTCAGAAATTCGGTCTCGACATCCTGTGTGGTCGAACCTGCAGTAATTCCGGTGCCCATTGGTTCTGTTGGTCAGAAAGCCATTCTGAAGCATCGAAGTGGGAATTTTCCAGAAGCGATGATCTGGTCATGACGTGGTTGCTTGCTTTTTTGTAGTAAATTTTGGTTGGGAAGCAAGGGAGGAGAAGTGAAGCGAAGATGGGACAATTCGAGAACCAGCACTGAGCGAAGGGCTAATTCCTCAAGATGTTACGGAAAGGGGTTTGGAAAAAGCATTCTTTGCTGGATAAAATCGTCGTTGGCTCGCCTCACCTGATTTTATTGTTTTATTGTGCGATCCGTCTGTTGAACTCCCATCACGAAAGACTTTAATGGCCCATTCAGCGATGCATTCAAGTACCCACATAGCATCATGGGAATAGTCCGAGTGAAATTTATTGTCGCCGAGCCTTTGGTATGAAGGGGGATTCTGAGGATGCTCCGCGCTTGATCAACTGACCGAAGTCACGCCGACGAGCCATACCCGGCGTGGTGGTTATGCTTCTGCTCTCACTACCCGAAGCCATGCAACTCCGCAATTTTTCTGGGCCCACAACGTAAATGTGGAGAAGGAATTGCGAAAATATTCGACCGAAGTTGTCTTCGGGCTGAAAAACTTTGGGGCATCGGCGGATTGTCGGACCTCACGTCGATCGGATCCTTACAAATCCACATTGGAACTTATGACTGTAGTCAACCTAATTTCTTCAATCTCAGAAGTGTCGTGACACGACAAGTCGACGCTCGAAGCAGGTAATTATACATGAAGATGGCGAATGCATTGTTTCCGGTTGAGAAAAAGATGATCCTCCTCCCGGGGTAGCTGTGATCTCACCGGAATTAGACCTGTGAATTCATGTCGCTGAGCTTTATACGTGGCCACGAGGAGCTGTACCTAAGAGGTACACCCGTTGAAGATGTGGTGGGTTGGATGATTAAACTACAATATGGGTAGTTACTAGGATAGCCGACAGACTTATAGACAAGAAGCTGCCGCTGTATGTAACGTTAACACTTGGAGCGCAGTTTAGTAAGCCATTAGGTGCACCAATAGAAATCGCAGTGAATCTGAATTACTATGAAGCCCCTAGCTGGCAATTTGACTAAGTAAGTAGATGGGCAGTTTTACTTGACTAATGACGGAGCAGCAGGATTGGGGGATACCCGGAAACGGAGATACTATAGATCCATTAGGGCTAGGCAAGTAAAATTGCCCTTCAAATTGCCAGCTAGGAGCTTCGTAGTTGTCAAAGGTTAGGCCAATTGGACCATAAGCTAGGCTAAGATTGGAAGAAGAAATTCTACCGGAACCAACAGAAAAAGAGTTGATTGATTAAAGAAAGAAAACTCTGTGTACAAAAATCGAAGAAGGTCCGGGTTGAGCCATCCTTGTGTGGTGTAACCGAGTATTCGGAGTACGGTACCGAAGTCGAGGTGTTACCACTTTTACATACAAATACGCAGTCACTTTTGATATTCACGTGACAAATCCGAAGTCACTGAAATGCAAGTATCCCCTTTTCAACGACAGTAGTAATTCAGACTGATTGCGATTTCCAATTGATGAACCCATGGCTTAGTAAAACTTCGTTCCGTCAACTAATCCTGATGGATCTATAGTATCTCCGTTTTCCGAGTATCCCTCAATTCTGCTGCTCCGTCACGTTAAGAGAGGCGTGGTAGCTAAAAAGGGTATAGACTACCCGCAGCGACGGCCGTAACATCCCCCATTAAAATTAATCCAGCTAACCTCTACCCTCAAGGGTTCACCCCTTCTATATAGAAATCCTATGATCGAATTGAACAAGGAGATATTTTGAGTAGATCGAATTGAATAGCTTAAAAATCGCAATTAAGAGACCTCAAGATTTTACCTGCTTAGGGACCGGGAGGGGGAGGCGCGCAGTGTCGTGGAACCTTTTTTAAGCGGAACACCACCCCGATGACGGGCCCGAACATATTCAGTGACCGGTGGGCACCGCGTAACACTGGCTTAGTGTCGGAATATAACCAATGGATGAATCGTTCACGTCCTGAGTTAAGACTAACACTTTCTTGCAAAATCACAATAATCAATGTATTCTCACTGTGGACACCATGAGTGAGTGGCGACTGAGTATTCATGCCATAGAGAATTAACAGAGACACCCTTAGATCCAATAAGAAACGGCTCATTCTAAATTCGTCAGGAAACATCCGGAAAAAAATGGCCACCAGTACAATGCAAAGCATCAGCTATGAAATGTCTGTTTTCTCCAAGGGTTGTCCGCTATCATCAAGAAGTTCGCTGTCTTCATCGATACCCTTCCACTTAGTGATGCCATCATGGATGTCTCTCAAGCGATTCTCGTAGAATATATGACACCTACATATGAAATCAGTTAAGATAGAAAAAAACAGAGGATTAGGGCTTACGATGGTAAGAAAGTAGCAATACGCTCGCGCTGCTCGTCTGGCGAGTCAGAGAAATCGATAAGCTGCGGGAACAGCAGGCACATATTACGCCCTTCATCCATGATCGGAGTCCGGCATATTGCGCATGAGACTTTCGTGGGGGTTTGATATTTAGTGTTTCTCTCTTTGGCGGCATAGAATGAGAGCCCGCTTGTTCCATTATCGAACCGCACATCTTCCTTTGGGAAGATGGCAGCCCATTGGAAAGGAGCACCGTGCATGACCTGGCATCCGCGACAGTGACAAAATTTTGCGTTTAAAGGTTTTTCTCGTCTGAGCCTATATGAGATCTTGCCACACTGACAATGGGCTCGCCATTTTGTCTCTCCAAACTCGGACAGAGGCAGACTTGCATAAGGAGGTCGGTTGCTGGGATCTTCGTCTTGGAAGGTATACTCGGGCGGATTTTCGAGGGAGGGTGAGTCCATCGAGGTACTGGCAGAAAATCCCATCGCGGAATTCATGGGGCCGAACCAAACTCTTTTTGGAAGTAAACATCCACCAACAGTTAGGTGTATCGATAATTAAAATTGTAGCCTCGGTTGTTAAAAGCAAAAAACCATCGCCCCTTGACTTTTTGATGGTATGAACAGTAACTGGCAATTAGAATGAAAGAGTACAGCGCTCCTCATTGCAGCATCACTGAGCCTTATATAATCGAGACGAAAAACTCCTATTCCAAGGAATTGAATATTTTAAGTTGTCCTGTATCAAGGTTGGTGGAGATATCCATCACCATGGCTGCCATGACGTATTGACAGACGAATAAAATTTTACCTGTTTTTCCAAAGTACCCTCCTTGAAATTATTCAATAAATCCTGATTCTTCAGGGTTTCACCTTCCTGTTTAGAAATTCTACAACTTGATTTGACAGAACGTTAGTTCGGACATTTTCATAATTAATTAAGCTAATAGCCCCAATCGAACTATGTCCATATTAGCCTTCTCTGGATGGCCCGGGTGAGAATAGGGTAGTTTCTCTGGGCGACAGCTATGCTTGTTGTTTCTTCCAGCACTACTCGACCATCTATTTTTGCTTCTTGCAGACGCTGCACTTCTTTGCCTTCCCTGAACCGACATATTACTTAGGACTGGCGTCACCTGGTTCAGCATCCTTCGCGCACACCCTTAGAGAGAACACATTCAATAGCATACGTTGTTGCATATGTCGTTGAGCTCCTGTAGCGCTTTTTCAGTAGACCAGAGAGTCTTTTCTTCAGTAGCCTTCATCTGGGCAAGGGTTCAGTAACCGCCAAGGCCCTCCTGAATTAAGCAATTTGAGATACCCCTTTGGGATCTCAACCAATGCTTCTCTGATACTGGGCGTTTCGAGCCCCTCCGAAACTAGAGCCAGCAATGAGCACGATCATCGTCCATGTCAATTGCGGACCCTGCTGTACTGTGGATGTCGGGTTTTCAAAAATGTCTCTATTCATCTCGCTGAGGCGCATGCTGGCCATTTATCCCCACGGCTGATAGCAATACTGCCATCGGCGTTTAACCCTGACAAGTAACCCTCCAGTTAAGCCAAAATTTTAGAGAAGCAAGATATCAGTAAAGCGGAGATTTTTGGAGCTTAATTGTGACGGTAGATGATGGATCTATTCAGTTTGCTAATTTGCTATGAATGACTGAACTAGGCTCGTCGATTTCCTCGAAGTTGATTAACTCATTCTGATTGAGTTGAAAGCTTTTGAGCATCCATCGTTTGATCAACGAAAATCAGATCTTACTAAGGGTCAATCTCCAATTGAAAACGAATAAAATCTTTTCCCCTTACTTGTGGTGTCGTGTGTAGAGAGGAGCTAGAAAAAAAATCTGTAATACTCAATCAACGGAACCAAAAGCTGAGACCAGATCGACAACATGTTAAGAGTTAAGGAAAATCGATTCGAAAACGTCGTGATGTGTTACAGAATCCGTTATCAATGCGGCTGACTGACTAACTGTGAATCGGACGTCTGCATTAGAGCCTTGGCTAAGCATAGGTATAACAAGAAAGCAGCCAACTTTGTCATAATAATGCATCATGCTTACGTCTATCCGATGTGAGGGCCACTTAAGTCTCAAAGTGACCCATACCTAACTTTTGACTCCAGTGTTATGCTATCTGGAGGCTCTTGCATTCCTAAGGCACGGTCTCTCCCCGAATCTGTCTGTGAAAGCAGATCTGTCACTTAACTAGAAACCTGTCCCCATAGCCTGCCACACGACATCATAATCAGTACGAATGCTAAAGACTGTTTGGAGCATGTAAGCCGTTCGTAGGCTTCAATGCCTCGATGCGAAGAAAACAACCGAAAGCATAAGCCTCGATGCGAAAGCCTCGATGCTTCGATTATGAGATTCCTCTCTAATCACTGGATTCTACTATAGAACAGACGGAAGGAAGGTCTTGAGATGAATGAAAATGAATTCAGCTCCCTAGATTAACAGTGGCAAAAGGAGCGTTTTAAATAACAGAGTCATAGAGTGGTTCAGGCAGTTGGACTTCTTCAAGGAAAGAGGGCAAGATCCATTTGCAAACCAGCAGTATACAGCCAAAAAAAGAATAAGGAGAGATCTCTGTTGGAGGGGGGTCTGGCAAAGGTTTTCCAGCGGGGAAAAAGATGGTCCGGCCACGGGCCGAACAGCAACCTAAGCACCGCACACCACGCATAGGCACACACTGACGTACGTGAACACTCACACAGTTAACTATACACACATATAGGCTGACAAATCCAGGTCTAGGTGTGCCCAAATTGATCCACCAAGGCCATTCTTCAAGAGCATGCTTGGATGACCTTGGCTGATACCCCCAATACGGATGATTGAAGGCCATTAGCATTGCTTAATCGGCTCAGCTGGAACACTATCAGCAACAGTATTTGGTTATAGAGAGCTCGGAGAATGTGGAATGACTTACGGCAGCCATTGGGCTTAAACTGCTTCTTGGCCCACCCCTTTGGAGTATGGTACCAATCCCTTTTGAAAGTGGTCAGCGCAGATTCGTGCTTTTTCAAGTCCATGCCGAACTTACTGGTGTTTGCAGAGACCTTCAAAATGATCGCCAGGCTGAGCTTTGCCGATATGACGGCTGAACCTAGTTGGGCGCTTGTAGTAGTCGAATGACTTGGTGATCTTGCAGCGGTCCCCGCCAGAGCCATTGTTGCTAGAGCTACCAGCGGCGGCCGAAGCGGCGGCGGCGGCGACTTCCTTTCCGCCTTTACCAGCGGAAGCCGCGGCGGCGGCAGCAGCGGCAGCGGCATTTCCTTCGCTACCAGCTGCAGAAGCGGCAGCAGCTGCTGCTGCTGCAACAGCCTGTCCACTACCACCAGCAGTGGCAACTGAAACTGCAACGGAGACAGTGACAACTTCACCTCCACTACCACCAGCAGACGCGGCGGCGGCGGCAGCGGCGGCAGCAGCAGCTCCTCCATTACCTCCAGCGGAAGCAGCGGCAGCAGCAGCGGCGGCGACAGCTCCTCCATTACCTCCAGTGGAGGCTACAGCGGCAGCAGCGGCGGCGGCAGCGACATTCGGTCCACTACCACCAGCGCTGGCTGCAGCAGCGGCAGCAGCGGCGGCGGCACCTCCTTCCTTACTTCCACCGGCGGCGGCGGCGGCGGCGGCGGCGGCGGCAGCAGCATCTTTTCCAGTACCACCAGCAGCGGCGGCGGCGGCAGCAGCAGCGGCAGCACTGCCTGGAACCCCTGGAATTTTAGGTGGTGGATTCTTCTCCATTCTCTCTTCCAGAGAGAGGTCGGTATCCGGGGATGCAACCGGAGCTGCGACTGCCAAGTGCGTAGCAACTTGGAGCAGCACAGTGAGGGAATAGAGCAAAGACTTCATATCGAAAGATTCAGGTGATTGTCAGATGGTTCAACACAATCTTTGTTTTTCCAATTTCAAACTCACACAGATAGGTTATCCGCGTAGCTTTTATATTGACCAGTGGCGACATGTCTTAGAATCTATGTTGCTGATATCAACTGCAAGGTTCCATCGACCGATGCCTGGAACCCAAGAGGATCTTGGGACAAGTACCCCGCGTTTCTCATTGAGTTTTTTCTTGGTTCCGGACCCGGAATTCACTACAGATGTCTCATGAACTTGGAGAAGGCTCCTCTTTGGTACTGAGCTATGGGTGAAGGTTCCAACTACAATACTTGTTCCAACAGATGCCGGTTTCTACAATCATCGTGCAATTCACGGTATACCACAAGAACTCACTTCTGGGGCCTAGGCTGATGATTGACAAGTGTCTATTAATAGCAATCTGAAGCTCAAACCTACAAAACACGTCAAGTCGTTGACGAACACCTCGTATCTACTTCCAAAAATTTCCACAATTGGCTTTCCGCTATGAAGATCAGTTCCATGGGCCGCAGAGCCTGAGGCTTTGATGGTAGGCTTGAACCAAATCTATACCATCTACTCATGAGGATCCGGGGAATGCTAATACGTTCGCGTGCATTAGGAAAATGGAGACAGGACTGAGACACTCCGACCTTGGCCCTTGCGCTCACGCATAGGATACGCCAAGCCCAACATATGCCCGTTTGTTTAATTTGGGGCAATTATCTTGGACGTCAGTCTAAATCACGGAAACTCAATCAAGTGGAACTAGGTGAGTGCCGCCACCGCGCTGCTGATGGTAAGTTGATCAAGAACAGGGTTCCAATCCTAGTCTGTTGAAGTGATAATTCGCCATTCAATGTATCCAGTTTGAGAGCCTTCAAACAGTCATAAGCTAGCATACTAACTACTGAGTAGTCTAGAGCCCCTTTGAAAATTGAAGAGGGTTGCCAAATTAGTACTTCATCAGTGTGGCCGGGACTTGAACGGCAGGAAAGTCTATGGATCGACTGAGCAGTTAGAGACGTGCGATATAAAGCGGCTCATTGGCGGAGTCCATGTTGGCAATCCGTTGATCGGTCTGAATCAGACCACACTTTGCCAAGCCTGCTTGGTTGAAGAAATGGGGGATTGGTGAACTCTGGGTGGACTTCCTCCGATCATCTTGGTGCTTGGCAAGTCTTGGCATTGACAAAGTCGCCTCAACCTGCCATAAGCTTTCTGCACCCCACCTGTCTAATTATAGAGCCTCTTTTTTCGGAGAAATCTAAATATTGATTCGTACGGATTCGTGCGGGGGGGAAGCTTGGAACCATGGGCTGTGTTAGATCTGGGCCTTGGTTCGATATTACAGCAGTTCTGTTTAGCAGTCATGGCCGGCCAAAAGTAAGAGCACAGCCCCCCGACCCCGGAATTCCTCCCGCAAGAGCCCAAGATCCAGACTCTCCCTACCCTGACGTCGTGAGGTCAGCTCCAAATTTCTGACCAATTGCGAGACCCTCGCCCCTCGCCAACTCTCACCCGAGTGACCGTCGCTGATCCTCCTAGACCCTTGTTTTCAGAAAATATCCACGCCGTTCCTAGATTGGACGGGTAGATTTCTGACTTCACCCTGTTCAGAGAAGCATCAAGTGTTTTTCTTTTTTTTTTTTTAAAAAAACTTGGTCCCCTTTAATCACTAGCCGGTGACCGTCGCGAGGGCCGTGCTTAGCCAAGACCCTCTTTGCGGGTAAGGCAAGTAGACCCTTAAGCACCCTTAAGCCTCATCACCAGGGTGTTGGGTGACCGATCCGCGGGCGACCTCGACCCAGCCCATCCGCTTCAAGGGCTACATAATCATCGCCTCGACTATTTGCTGGACCTTACTTGCGCTGTTTGATGAGTGTCATTCGTATTTGGTTGAATGGCAAGAATAACGAGGAGTTTTGTGACTACCTTTCCACGACGCGATTGGCATTTTGAGGCCTCAAGATTTGTGGTCGCTTAGAATGCTATCCGCAAGATCCCTTTCCAATCACTCGTAGACCATATTCAGAAGGCGTCATGTCTATCGACCTGCGACTTGGAGCTGATCCCATTGGCCTCGTAAAAGCCGCACTGTGATTTGCCGAAAGTTCCCGGGAACGAGAGAAGAGTTTATTTCGCGGGTGGAGTCAGCGCCCCGTGCGGGATTGAAGACTTGCTTTTGCTTGCAGCATCGGCGGGAATCCTATTTGTCATGTCGCACAGAATGATCGGCAAGAGTTGTAGGGCCTTGAGATCAATGACACGTTGAATTGGTCTCGTCGAATGAAGAAGCAGGTGAGAGCCAGTCAATTCTACGAGATGTCATCTAGTCGGTTGCAGGAGATGCATTTGCAGCAGCTAGCAGAATAAAACTGCATCTCATACTCAACATGATTCTACAGCTTGAAAGGTACCCACTGTGGCTTCTGCTTCTTAGCAAACGCCTCTAGGCCAATACGTGGATTATCCCAAGAACGAAGAGCGTCCGAGTACTTTTCCAAAGTTGAGCATATTGCGCCAAGGACATTGCAATTTCTCACAGGCCTCCCGTAATTCCGCGCACGAAATGATGATAGCATCTGGGGACATGCTTGCAAAAGACTTGGCTAGCTCCAAAGCCTCCGGGAAAGTGCTCTCGGGAGTGGCAGCTGATCGATGCATCGGGTTGCCTATGCATTGAGTCTGCTGCCGGTTATCCTCTTCATTGCCTCGAGGTCTTGGGTGATGTTTCATTCCTCTTGTTACGGATGATGCTGGTTGTTTCCAGGGCCAGCTCTTTGCATGGACTATATAGACCCCTTTCCTGTTTTTCTTCCTTGCTGTTCGGTACAAGGTAACTCTAGGAATTCCTTAAAAGTAACATGGCGGTGGGAATCGGTGGCTATGTTCTGGACACGAGCGCCGCGCAGGCCGAAAGATTGGGGAATCTTTCCACGCCCTGTGTAAGGCCTTGTTCCCATTTGTAGTAAAGAAGATCAATATGTCCCTCGTTATGGCACTACTTCAAGTGATATTGGAGCGTACTACAAGATAGTGAAACGAATAAATTTATAACAGTATTGGCACCTTTCCTGGGGGTGCGTGGAAAATACATAGCCTGAGACTTCCAACGTTGATTTACAAGGAAAGATTCATTCACGAAATGAAGCAAGTTTCAGCTCCCCTCACGGTCGTTCCAGCCACTTCTCCGTGGCCTTGGGGTTACCGGAGTGTCCAAGGAACCCGCTCTCGTTCTCTAGCTGAAACGTGAGCTTCCCGCCGACTGTCAGCGGTGCCTCGACGATCAAGTAGGTGGTTGGGTCACGAAAGAGTTACGCTGTGCCGGGGTCAAGGGCAGCCTTGAAGTACTTTTTGCGCAGGAAGAGCCGCATCAAGCGGCCTTCGTGGCCCACGGCCGTTGCAAAAAACGGACTATGTGCTCTATCATGAATGCCGAGCACACCTTCGCTCACGCCGAAGAACTCGTAAATACAGTCGATGTCAAAACTTTCCTAGAAGGCGTCTGTGTATTCAGGTATATTCTATTACTATACATGACTTTGAAATTATACACTCTATCTAGAGGACTAGGCGGCGGCCCGACAAAATCTGGCTGTTGGTTAGCTTCAGTAGGAATAGAGGTAAAAAGAGAAGAGGAGAGGTTAAGGGTAACAATATATAGCGTGCAGTCTCGCTAACATAGATGAAGAGGGCTGTCTACGGCTGGGGAATTTCCCTCCCAAATGTTAAGACACTGAACTCCCTCGCTAAGCAGAGAGTAATACCATCATATATTGCGACCATGCTGGTCACATAGCCTGTCCCGTGATACTTACGCACGTAAAAACCCAGTGTAAGCCCCCGATGGCACAAAAGGAAGGAGGTGGAGTGATGGTAATTTACCAAAGGGATGCAATGCACCATCGCCGCCTGCTTATATTCAGACCGGATTCTATTAACTGTGTTAGGCTAAAGATTACAAAATGCACTCGTTGCCAGTGGGACGTTTCTCTACCTTCGGACGTTCGATTTAGCTGACATGTCCCGCTTGCCCAAAAGGCGAGTGATCAAGCCATTTACAGGACGTAAAATGGGCAGGCCTCTACAAGACGATTTGACAACATGATCCAATTTACACAGCTTGCATTCGGCGTGTCTTCAGTAGAAATGAGGGAGATGTAAAGTCCACACGTCCGCAAAAAGTAGATTTTATATCATCATCCTTTCTTTTTCCACTGGAACAAAGTGACAAATTCAACCGAACCGACATAAGAAGTACCTCCTGTCCAGCCGCTATAATCCATTATTTTTCAAAAAGCCAAGCATGACGCCGTATGCCGCAGTTGAATTGTGATGGAGATTCAATGCGTGTCCTGCATTGGGGTGGATATACCTAGCAAGGGGACTTGCCTTGGGGAAGACAGCTGTAGAAGGAGAGTCCGCCGCGTCCAGAACACCATAACAATTACCACCGCAAAATGACAGATCTTGTGCGCCATTTATAATCTGAAAAACACACAGTCAGTTTTTGATCCACAGCTTGTCTTACGGTGGTAACCATTGAGGTGTTGTTGCAGGCGATCACGTACCAGAACAGGACTAGCAAACTCTGGAGCCGCAAGAGAAGTGACACCAAATGAAAGTAGTTCGGCAATCGTAAATGGTGCCTTGTTAAGCTCGGCTTTGTGGAGAACAGACCCATCAAAGTTGGGGTAGCTGAAAGCCGCACACTGGTTATCAAACTCGTTACCCCAGGTCAGATAGCCAGAGTCATACTCGTGAAAGCTAAGGGGTTTGTTGAGTCGTGCTACTTCGAATCCATAACACAATTGGAAATAGCTTGACCAGGAAAAGTCGTGACCGAATCCGGTGAGGATAATACCATCGGACAGAGTTGGGTACGTTGCTGCGAGGCTGTTCGTGATTAATGAGCCAAAGCTGTGGCCGATATGAACGAGTTTCTTGGGAGTCAATATTTTTGACGAGAGCTTCCCGTCTTGCAAAAGCTCTGAGACCTTTGCTAGAATTGCGACCTGGGTTGCGGCTTGTACGTCAAGGTAAGGGTCTGCAAGCTCAGATTGTCCGACACCTAGCCTATCGTAGGATAAGGTAGAGTACCCAGCCGCAGTGGCAGATGCAATGTAACTGTATCCTTCAAAGTCCCAGTAGCTACTTTCAATATTAGTACGTGTCTTTGATAGTCAGGTAATAACTCACGATTTATCGAACCCAAGGCCATGAGTCAAGACTTGCATGATGCCGTTTCGCGATGCGCGCCGATCAGGCTCGCAGTAACGGAAATTTATTTTGTAAGCTCGGTTTATTTTTAATTCACCAGCTACAAGATTTTGAACATTTGCCGTGCGAGCCACGGAGTTCACAAGCATAGATGTGGACTCGGAATTATCATGGAAAGGAGGAATAGTAAAGTTTGTGATCGGTGTAGAGACTTGAATTGGGAGGATGAAGTCGAAGCACAGCGGCCTGGCAGCTAAGGCTGGTGGCAGCAAGATGGCGACTGTGATCAGCCAGAGAGAAAGCATGATTTAAAGCCGCTTTTGTCCTTTCCGTTTTGTTTTTCTTGTTTGAGATGACAGCAGTGCAGCACTGATAGTGGGTGCCTTTATATAGCTGTGGTTGAAACTGATAATGTGAAGGTAAGGCTTGGGTAAGCATTGATTAAGCGGACTTGTGCCTGCTTAGCGTAGGTGCTTCATTTATTACCAGCTTTGGCATTGCCCAGCCGCCCTGGCCGCCACGCCTGTAAAGACATTGTGGACAGGGTGAGGCTTAGTCATGATTACTCCTGACGAGACAAGTCAGACATACCTGCCACACTACGGAAAAGCAAAAAGGGATACAACATCATTAGCAATTTGAAGGCACGGGAAATTGTGTGAATTCTGCGTTTTCAAAGTACGGGGAAAATAACACTGCTCGCTAGATGGAACTCAAATTAGCTAAAGAGTGCGCTGAAGCGAACTTTGGTGAGAGTAAGCTCACGTGCACGTGCGCGTTCCGCGGTGTGGACACGGATCTCTCTGGATTACTCCGTGCAGGATATTGAATCACCTAACGCATACGCGCGAGATTACGACGGATGCACATAATACTATAGATGGTTAGCTCAGCACGATGTGGACAGGTGGAAGAAAGGAGGGTATCATTCAAGTTCTTGAATAGCCAGACCTATCTCCTCATCCCTGCAAAGTTGCCGTTTCGCACCGTCAAATTGAACCGATCCCCTGCAGTCGAGATCTAAAAGACGAAAATTGGCAGCTTTAGGAATACGGAGCATCCACTCGGCTTAGGTAATTAGCCGCTAGCTGAGCTATGTAGATTCTCTTACCGAGATCTGTCTTTCTTCTCCAGTCTCATTCCTAATGGAATATCCGTTAGCAAAAAAAGGAAGGAAATCGCCAACGCGCTACAAGATCAGCATAAACAGACTTGTTCTCGTTCGTTTGATAGTAATCCACAAAAGTTTCATCGAATTCTTCTTACCATCTCTAAATTTTAATTCTCTCGTCATGTTAAAGCATACAGCCCTGTGCCCATCTCTACGCTTGAAGCGGGAGGATCAAGTAGCATAGGCCAAGAAGAGTAGGACATCGCTCACGTGTAACGAATGTCGAAAGAGGCGAACTAAGGTAGGTTTTATGAATATCTAGCATGCCAGAATGAGTGACTTTCCTAGTGCTTGGATTCGTGTCCTTGTATGAAATGCGTGGCGAAAGCTTGTCAGTGTATCGACCGAAGAGGGGAATTCCATAATTCCATACCGTAAAACCTAAGTAATCCCGGGTTTGTCTTCAACAAGTAGTGGCTGCACTACGTTCTCTTTGCTAATCGGGTTTCACTTTTCATCTCAGAGATACAAAGCTTCCAAATAATTCAGAAGGCAGTGGTTCATGTCATGAGAGCGGCGAGAGAAAATATGATTAAGGTGGTTTAACGTTTTAATTTTGGATTTGAACGTATATTATATCTTTTCCTGGTCGACACCGTTTATGAGAGGGGCGTTGAGATTCTCGTACGTGATGGCTCTGTCTGAAGGGCCGACGTCTATAGACCCGCAGAGACAGTCACCAAAGATCCTGTCCCGATCCTCCATGCGTGGTCTCCGTATGAGAAAAGTGGCACTGGTAAGTATGCTTCCTTCGCGAAACGTGTGGAATTCCAAAGTGCATTCCAAATGCTGAAATGCGCATATTGAAATATTTGCTCTGGATATTGTGCCTGGTAGAGTTAGGGCTTCGCTTTCCCACACATCTGGATATGAGTGCTTCGAAATTCTGGACCAGCCGAATGGCCATGCGGGGAATATGCAATTGTCAACATCAACCCTAAGAGTTCATTTGATTCTGAGGATGATCTAGTGTAAAGTTGAATCTTACCAAATTGGTGACCTTGTGCCATTTTGCTGCACTTTCAGGGCTAGGTCTAGCTTGGTGCAACACTAGTAACGATAATTAAAACGTCCACTAATCCTGGGAAAAAAAAAGGTAGCATTCAAGTAAGGCTGGCCGCAATAGGATTAATGTCATTGAATACCTAGCGAAGCTACCGTAGTGTAATGGAAAGATTGCATTAGTCGGAAAGCCCTGGGTGGCTATAGATCAGTAATTTATTACGGCAGGGCGGCCTCCCTATCCAACCTGTGTTGCCCTTCTTGGGGGCACAAGTAATCTTTACAGGGAGAGTCTGTGTCGAGATGGTGTTCCATATACTGCATTCTGGGGGCTCCTAGGAGGATCCTTTTTACGGTATCATTCAGCCCCAATCGCGTGGCTCCCTTTAAATGAAGAAGCATTTTATGTAATGAGATTTTAAGGCCTACACAAGACGGAAGATGCAGTGGCTATGCTTGAAAAATACCCGCTGCAGAATGGCTTTTAGGGAGACGACAAGAGAGCCGACTTGAGCAGAATCCAGCACGCACGCCGCGCCGGAGAGCGTAGTGCGGAGTTAATGTGCGCCCCGGCAGAAGCTGCAGAGAACCAGGAGTGCCTTTTCCCGTTGCGCTCCAGATCGCAGAGAATGGGAACCAAAGACACCAACTTTACACCCGCGGCTTGCCTCCGCAACTGGGAATCATCCCGAGTGAGGGAAGTAGGGATGCACTGACAGACGTCGGTTACGATACCGGCCACCATGGTCGGCTTCTTGCCAGTGACCTTGATGGCCGCACAGAACGCAGGGTTGTCTCACGCATCTACCTCACCATGGCGTTGAATCAGAGGGGCCTAGAGGTTGATCCCATAGCCCACTCTCTACCAGAGATTACGTTCTCCGCACCTCATGCTCAACCACCGCATGGCTATCCTTCCTCGACCCGACTCCCATTCCCTGCTCCTCGCCACCCAGTATCCCCTGCCCATCACTCTGCTGTCCAGCCCGTCCATCATCATTGTAAGTCTTCCCCTCCGGCCCAACCTTGACCTCCGAATCCAAGAGGTCCCTAACTATGTCTCTCAACACCACCGAACTGGGAACCATCCCTTCTTTGTTGTCCCCTCTCCACGACCCAGACGCCTCATACAATCCGTGAAGCAGCACTAGGACTTCCTCCGCAACCCACTGCTCGGTCTTGTACCTCCCCTTCCCCTCTCGCCCACGCACCCGCGCCACGACGTAATCCACGTTCGACCCAACGAGGATGATCGCCCCGCACACCGCGACCGCCAGTGCCAGTCCCAGCACGGAGAAATTCTCGTACCCGGCCGCGTTATGCACGAGCTGGTTCGCGCACTGGGCGCGGCCGTAGCTGTTCAAGGGGGCGGTGACGTTCCACCCCACGGAGGAGGCGTCGAGCAACGAGCTGGCTGGAAAGTTGCGGGGGGCCGTGGCCCATTCGACGGCCCAGGCTTGTTCTTTGGCCAGGGAGGTGGCGAACCAGGTGCTGACTTCGGTTTGCCATTGGGTGGGTGGGATGTAGAATTGGATGTTTCCGTGAGCGATTGCGGATGCTGTTATTTGCTTGTTAGTGAGACGTGATGGCGTGGGAACGGGATGAGACAGAGAGGAAGGCTATTAATTACGGTTCAAAGTCTGGAAGGTGGGCTGGCGTGGATTGAACTTACCATTCAAAGCCGCAGCCCCGCGCCCATTCACATTCGAATACATACTTCGGTCGTTATTACCAGACAAAAATCGCCCAATTGTCGCGATCTGGGCCCCGTTAAACCCGAGATACTTGGTCGGGTCGGTGTTGAAGCTCGCAAAGGCCGTACTCAGGATCCCGCCGAGCTGGGTGCACTGGGTCGTCTCGTTGCCAGATCGGTTCGGGTTACAGATTTGATACTGGTCAGTGCAGACGAGCAGGTTTGCAAGATAGCTCTTCGTCCACATCGAAGTAGTGAAGTTGGTACTGTCCAAGCTATAGGTCGCGGGCTCGAGGGCGGTCATCCACGGGTCATAACTCGGTTCCAGATAGCCCATGTCATTTTGGTTGAGCATCATCATCGTGATATCCGCATCGGTGGTGTTGATGACGGGGTCGGGGACCCAGGCCTGGGTGGCGTTGAGAAGGCCCGTCGGGTCGGCTTTTGCGAAAGCGGCGCTATATGTGTGGATTTAGTTATGGAGCCTCTTGTTGCGTTCACAGCAAGGATGGTTCAATCTCAGAAGGGCGGAATGTCTGACCGTCTTCTTACCTTAGCGTATAACCTACTCCGTCGAGGCTCGGGATCGGGGTGAAGGAGAAAGTGTAGTTGAGGTACTCCGACCCCTCGGCGTACTGCCCGCCCGCGTTGATATAGACGATCAATCCATCTTCCGAGGAATTCCGAGCGGTTGCCAACCCGGCACCGTGCTTGATCGGGGCACATGTGGTGACCCGGCGATACTTGATTCGATCGACCAATTGGGCATTGATGCCAAAGTCCGCGTGTGAGTCAAGGAAGCCGGTGTCCATCTGCAGGGCGGCGTGGCTGTTATAGGTACACAGATCGGGCGCATAGGGGCAAGAGGCATTCGGATTGATACTGAACGGGAGGTTGGGTCGGACGTAGCTGTTGCAGTCGAGCTCGCTTGCATTCTCGCGGTAGCACCGTCGGACGTAGGTCGCGGCGTCGTAGGTATCCTGGAGACTTTTGCTGTTGGCCACGCTCACATCGGTGGCGTTATACTCGTATCCGCCGCATCCTGGACCCCAAATGAGAGTCGATTGACCGGCCGCCTTGGTGATGTAGCTCGTAAACAAACTCGACACTCCGAATAGACTGAGAACAAGGATTGGAAGTATCGCCAAGGGGACAGTCCGTCTCAGTGCCTGCGGCTTGGATAGTGTACGCTCGTCTGCAAAGGGAAGCTTCAACAGAGCCCAAGCCGCAGAGGCAGCACCTTTATTGCGTAAGATGGCCTGGCTCAGGTAGTGTAAGGCATCTCGTTGCTGGCCCGGATCCGTCGTTCTCAGTTGATGAAGGGCAAAGCTCAGAATGCTCCAGAAGAAACCACCCGTGACGCTGACGAGAATGGCGAGAAACGCGCTCAAAACTCCAGAATTCGTCTGGGACAAGGTCAGAGTGAGTCCTTGGATCGAACCCTCGGACCAGTTGGTCCAGACTCCGGTGTAGGTATGCACTCCGGCAGACATGATGAGGATGACGAGGATGATATTCTTCTATGGCAGTAATGTTTACGCCGGGACAAATTATTCACGGGATGAACTCTGAACTCAATCGCTCCGAATATTCGAGCTGATTTTAAGGATATCATGACCCCAGGTGTCGCACCGCAGGCTGACTGCAAGGCACCGTGTCGAGCAGGGTGGCCTGCCACGGCTGACTTGTCGGACGACTGATCACCAATCGTTCCTTGAGACATCTTGTTTTCTTTCACTCAGCTGAGAAACCTCTCCTTCATTTCATGCACGGCGGATGATTCACCAAAAATTGCATTTGTCGATGCACGTTTGAAGGAGTCGGTGGACCCTAAATTCCAGGGTCCAGTTTCGCATCGGGACAAAATACCCGACCCCGCCCACGACCTCCAAGGAGCCAATCAGGGTTCGAGTGATCCTGTCAGCATCTGTGGAAATCAAAGCCCCAAGAATCCACAATCGAAACTTAATCGGGCAGGGTCCTTCCACTCCTTATTCGGGATCCACGTGAGCGGCCCGGGGCGCGTCCTTCAAAGCCATCAAAGCGCAGTCCGTAAATTCGAAACGAGAGACTGCGATGAGTCTCGTTTGATTCAGTGGAAGGGGGATCTCAAGGCGTGGAAGCTTTGCACCGCGGTTTGGGACTAGGGCCACGGTCGCTTATGCATTCCTTGTGAGGCGCCGGAATACGAATGGTGGCGTTACCAAGCGAGGCCTTAGCCTACACTCCGTGTCATGATTGACCGATTTTGAGACCCCTAAAATATTTGGGCTTCAGCGGGGGATCGGGTTGATGGCCTTCTCCGTTATCATCTCAGGAGGTCATTTGATGTTTTGACCTGTGTTGTCATGGACTTTGGAAGGATCGGACAACTGACACGTGGTTGTGGGGATCCCTGGCTTTGAGGTTCATCGAGTGCTTGGATAGCCTCAACCTGAATGTCTTGCCCCGGGCGAGGATTTTAGAATCTGAAGAGCTTGGATGGCGGCGCGATTATCGGTGAATATACCGGTGCACCTCTGTGGAGGAGCGTTTGACTGGCTGGGAGGCCATTAGAACGGGTGGCTGTTTTGGGGCTCTTTTCGGTGGGCGCTATTCGCACGAAGCGTGGGTTTTCATGAATCGAAAAGAGACATCGCACTTTTCCAGCCGGCCAGTCATGAGCCGGCGGGTTTCTCCCAGGGTCACTGGGCTTGATTGAGTGTTGATTCGCCTCATGCATTCCCGGGAGGCTTCCTCCAGCGACTGAAGAATTAGCCGATGAGGCAGCCTTTGAAAAAGTATATATAACTGGGCCCCGTCCAACGCTCAAGACTGACCAGAGCGTTGAACCAGCGTGGCACAATATAACAACTCTCCCACGATGGCTCCTCCGGTGTATGCTACCGTATCAACAAACAACTTGGGACCACCGCAAAGGATCACCGGGAAATATGCGAACATTTTCCTGGGATTCCTAATTTTAACTCTTCCTCTCGCGGCTCTCGTTGCTGCTCTTCTCGTGCTCATCTATCACTACCGAGTGGAGCAGATCACGCCTAGCGGGTTCTCGATCGGGTCTGGGACCCCGCAAGATGACCACGGAGCGTTATATGTCGACATCAACCCGACAATACTCATGAAAGTTGCATCGCTGTCGAGTACCATCGCTGGATTTTTGACAACCGTTGCTGCTGGATTAGCCGCGTACCCTCTAGCGTCGGCGGTGCTCGTCAAGACTAGAGCCGAGAACCCGGACGCGCTTTTGTCGCCCTTCCACTATTATCTGGCGCTGGATCTGATCGAAAATGCCGGGTATTTTACCGTCTGGCGGTGGCTCAAGTTTCGATTCAGCAAGAGTCAGAAGCAGACTAATCCTCCTCCGCAGTTGATCAGTATGGGGAGAATAGCCTGCGTGACCCTGATGTTTGGGTAGGAGAAATTCCCCTGTCCCCTCTAAAGCGGCCAAACGGTACTAAGAGTGGCGTTCAAATAGAGCCCTGATCTTTGTAGGAGATACCTGGTTACACTTCACCACGGATCCCACGGAATTCACTCAATTTGGCTCCCTTCGCAGCGACGCGGCCGCATACAGCATGATTCTCAACTCCAATTGCACCAGCCAGGATAATACCTACAACGAGCAGAACGATCGCCCCTGCTCCTTCTCTCCCAGTATCAGAGGCGGCTACTTCTTGAACCCTATCACTACACTCGAGGTCTTTAACAACATCTCCACAACCAGAAGCGTGAATGTCGTCTCCGTCGCCGACGCTACCCACGCCTTCCTCGGGATCCCCAACAATGGTCGAGATCAAGGACACGACTTCACCGCCACCACTTTCTCAGTCTCTACGCAATGTCAGTCTGCAACGGCAGCCTGCGATGTCAGCCGTGACAACATCACTTCGGGAGCTGGCTCTGTGTTCCACTGTGCCAAGTATACTGCTTGGTGGGGATTAGTGAACGGCCCCCGCACGGACTTTTCCAAGCATTATTTCACCGATGCCAGCGGTACCCAAAACGCTTCGTCGTTGGAAGACACGATCAGTAACCCGTTCTACGTGGGTTTTGGAGGATTCACAGACCCATCCTCCGCGGCTGCCCTCGAGCTCATCCAGCGTAATGACCCGGGGGTCATCGCACAGGAGTTTGGCGGCGTCGGCTATCTTTTCTTCTGCAACACCACAGTGTACGATGTCAGTTACACGGCCGTCAACGGCTCCGTCACGGCTTTCACCGCGACTCCCAGCAACAGCTCCGTGAGCACAGCACTCATGGCTGCAGAGTCCAACCTGGACTCTGGGGATCTTCAACTCCGCGATGCCGCCGATCTGGGTGCTCTCCTGGCCAATGATACACAGGACATGGCCAACACGTTTGCGCTCGCGTACAGTCGGGTCTTGATGTCCACCGTTTCGGGGGCGCTCCAGACCTCTCCGATTCTGAACGGGCGGCAGCGCATCACGAAGATCGTCGCGCGGGTTCCCGTCACGCCGCTCTACTTTCTTGTGGCTTCCGTGGCGCTCATGATCGGGCTAGGCGTCTACCTAACCATAACGGCCTTGGTGACTACCCGTATCAAAGATATTGAAGAAGTCCGAGCGAGATTAAGCATGAAGCAACTCGTTGCGGACCGCATGGAGCCCGATGCGGCCCGGATCCCCATCAAGAGTATAGATGATATTTTTACAGTTGGGGCACCAGCGGGGCTTACCAAGAGGATTGGTATTGGAAAGAGAAATTCTTCAGTTGGCGGGTGGGAGTTCAAGGTGTGGGATCCATTGAAATGATGGCGCTGAAGGTAATGAATGAATCTAGCTTCAGCCCTTCACACCAATGTTATCAAGGTTTGAATAGATCTGCATTATTTATAGTCTAATCGGAGCCGTAGTCACCATCTTACCTTACTCGGTCTAGCCCGAATAGTAAATTACATTTGGGGCTTCAACTTGAAACCGACTCTGGTTCGGGTGAGCTACAGGTGACCTAAGTTAAAGGACCAAATCATAAGGAAACTTAAGTCGGTCAGATTATCGATGGAACTTGGTTCGGTTGGGACCTTGATGGACTTGTACGAAACAGAGAGGCCTTGAAGCGGCGTGATAGAGGCGCCTTGTCGAATTTAGTGGGCGATGAAATCACATTAAGATTCAAGGCAAGGATTCAATGCACCAATGAGGTTCAAAAAGTAGCGAAGAAGAGAAGAAGTCAGTCATATCTCTTCCACCATCCAGTTGGAAGCTTGGTGATGGACATTACTCTTTCTTAACGTCGGGTCCGCCTTTGCCTCTGGAAGAAGCCCACCGCTGCGCTTGAGCAGCTCATGGAAGCCAGTCGGACGGCGAACATCGAGACAACGGACTGGCAGACCCCGCACCCCGAAGATAGCCCTCGCTTTGGGTGAATTTGCTCGTCGTACCTTGTGCATGATCAGGTCGGATCTTCTCCCTACGAGTCCCCATTCAATGAGGTTATTTTCTCCAGCTAGCCATGAACTGTTTGATTGCTGCCCATTCCTTTCGCTTGAAGAATCATGCTCGATCAGAGGTTCACATCTTATCCTGATACCGGGGAGTTTGGACAATTGACGATGTTACGGAAAGTCAATGATGACTATGTGATAATAGCCGAGATTAATTGGGGAAGGTGAGTGGCGGATTCCATGCAAATGAACTTAAGAAAATGAACACTATGTATCTGGATCTAATACTCCATGTAGCACGTATTACAGCTTATATACATAACCAATAATATTTCATATAACATCTCCAGCAGTGCTGCTGTGTCTATACATGGGTACCTTGATCAAGTCTCGATCACCTGCGAGTATGTGTTTCCTTTTTCCTCTTAAATTCCAGCCATTAAACTTTGACAATAGAGATCCCTCTTGATTTGATATGTGGTGCGTAAGATCTGTTAGAAACCAAGAGAAATAAACCACTTAGTTGCAACAATGACTACGAATCGCAATGATTCTGAAGTTCTAAGAGGAATTTAGCAGGCAACTAACAAAGGTGATATATATGACTGACCTTAGCGGATAGTTAACGATACAACATTCCCTTTCCACAGGTAGCCACCAATCCTGCTGCTCAATAAGATCCCATAACTAACTACTGAACATGTATTAGTCACGCGATTCATTAGTACCAGCTTATGAAGGGTTACTGCCCTGGCGGTAGGGGCGCTACTTCGAGAAAAGTCATCTCCAGAAACAGAACTAGAGAGGCCGTATACAAGTACATACTGTTGTTCTATGCAATTATTCTTTTAATTTTCTAAGCAAACAACTGTTGTAGAGGGAAATTCTTGATTTTACCCAAGTCAGAGCCACAAAAAGTGGCAAAGAATACCAAGTAGATAGCCAAATCAAACTCACAGTAGAGCTTCTAGGCGATGGATTCGCTGATGAGAAGAGTCTCGTAAGCAAGCAAGATCCAGCTGGGTTGATGTCATTGCTTCTGTTTTTCGAAGCGTACCAGACAGGCGGGTCGACTAGTCATGCTTGATGCAGGTGTGCGTTATGACCTTTTCGCTTCACTTTCAGCCAAGCCTGCTTATACATAGGGTTGAGACTGCTTCTATACCCACTCTGCGTCTGCAAGCCACCGCGCTAGGCTAAGATAGCCGATTTAGTGGAGCTCAAGAGATGCTAGCCTTCTTTTTGTGGGATGGATCGCTTTCCGATGGGGCCCACTGAACTTCGCTTACGTCTATAGAGGGTGAGCAGCAGCTGAATCTGTGGTGAAACACAGATTCTCATAAGTATATTCTCTTCCCCCTCTTCTTCCTCCAGTTCACCAGAACACTGCGACTGTATATCTCGCTCGAAATCACTCCCAAAATCCCATCCAAAATGAGCTTCAAGCCTGATCAAGTCCATCTTATTGCGATCGAAAACAACCGCGATCTCGTCGCCACACTCAAGGACGAGGAACTTGGACTTCGAATCGACCGGGTCAATCTCAATAAATGCTTAGGATATCATGACCGTAAGTGGCACTCTATACCTTTTTCTCATTTCACGGCAACTTAAGCTAATGTGCATCTTTACGGCTTTGGTAGGTGCTTTAAAATGGGATAGCAGGGGCTTCTCTGAATATTGCCAGATTCTTGATTTCCGTTGGGATGGTGAGGTGCCGACTATACATGCTGTGATGCGGAGAAGGCAAGATGATCTCGACGAAAACAAGAACCCTCGGGACGGAGACCCATATGATATGATATCCTCAACTTGGCCGAGCGGATTTCAATTAAGAACGGCAGATTCGAGGTTCGATCAGACCAGTCGAAATTTACCTTCGATATGGATGCCACCGAGATTAGCCTCAAAGACAAACACATTCTCTGTGCCGTACTCAAGGATGACGATGGTAGGGAGCAATATTCACTCTCGACCTGGACGAATACGTCGGAAACGACAACGGTAAATTACATTCTATACATTTCCCAAATCCAAGACACCAGGAACCGGTGGAGGTGTTTTTTTTGACTCTTTTTCAGGGCGACTCATATGGGGCGGCAAGAACTTCTCCAAATCTACCGCAATGGCCGAACTTGAAGGTGGTGGGACGGGACCATCTTGTTTGCCGCACAGTATTATCAGTACCGGCATCGGCTCGAACGGTATACGCAGACCGACTCGCTCAGATTGGCTGAGCGGATTATTAACAACAATGGCCAATTGGAGTTTCGATAAGACCTCGGTATATACTATGGATACTGAACATCGTTCCGATTTTTATTATCTATCTGCTTGCCGCTATAGATGTTTTCTACCTCTTTCACAATTTCTAAAGGTCATATCATTCCGTTCCCTTCTATTCTATCTTCGTCGCCGGTAGCTCCTTTTCTCTAGTGTACAATCAGCCACCGTGTGGATAGATAGTGAGCGCGGATTCAAAACAGCAGATAAAATATACATTGACGCTGCAAAGATCTGTGCCCCACCCCCCCCCCCCTTGTTTACGAGCCCGAGGATTTTCCCATCAGATGGTTCATCTTAAAGCAAAAATCAGTCTCTTCTCTAGCCATAAACTTTCAGTAAGACTTGATTTCGCATTGATAGACTCGCTGGCTCAACATATGTAATGCAGCTGTATCCGACACAGAAAGAGTTGCAAAACGAACCGCCGTCTTATCTGCAGAGCATGTGTAAAACCGAGATTGGACTAAATGATATATTTGTCGGAGCAGCAGGATTGGTGGATACCCGGAGAAAGGAGATACTATAGATCCGCCGATATTAGTCATGTATTTAGCCCATTCAAATTGCCAGCTAGGGGCATGGAAGCAATTCAGACTCATTGTGATTTCTATTGGTGCACCTATATGGATTACTCAGCTCTGTTCCAACAATATTACGTCTCCCCGCTGCATCTGAGACCATGCATCGGATGTTGCGCTCACGCACTCTCCTCGCGTCGCGAAAGTTCCGCCCCATAGTTGGGCTTTTCGACTTGATGAAACAGCCTTGGCGAAGACACTCCTCCCAAATCCAAGATAAGAACATGGTCTGCGCCACGCCGATCTTCCTTGGCTGGTCTTGGCTCCAACCAGCTGTCGATCTGCCATGAGACCCATATGCCCGGGGCCACGGGCTTGGCAGATCCGGCGACCGGCGACCCTTTACCCCGTACCCTAGCTATCAGCAATCACCACAGGACACCTCACCAGGGGTGAGCAACCACGGATAGTTGCTTCTAGCTTCCTAGTTCACGAAAGCCAATATAGCAATGGCATACACTCGCGCAGAACAACGAGAAAAGTTTTTCATCTACTGGTCTAGTGCGAGCAGACTGAGGGAGCTATCCCTTCGTTTCACGAGTGACGCAACGCGATAATTGCTGACCACCACATGGGTGCGAACACTGCATATGTCCGATCAGGTGGGAGAATCTAGGCCGGAACGACTGGCTTGGCGCTTCCCAGCTTCCCTCTCCGCCGGCGGGCTGGTGGCAACGTTTGCGCCTTCGCTCACCCCTGTGCCTCTTAAAAGGCTGCCAAAAGCAACAATAATAATGCCAAGAAAGACCGGTGGAAGGCCCGGATTTATCAGGAGGGAGATATTACGCACTTAATCCTTGCTGGTGTGAGCATCATTCACCCCACGCGCAGGCATCCACCGTGATGGTAACTCAAAATTCAGCACCCAGCTCAGCTATAAACTAAGCCGGGGTTCGTCTCATAGCTGATATCCGGTCAGCCACTTTTTTGTCTAGCAGACTCTGTCATTCGATTATCCAATATGCGCTCGCTCGGGGAACGCCCATCGTCTTCACAAACGCCGCGTGGTTCTGGAAGCAACCCGAGGAGATCCTTAGATACACTCTCCGAAACGACTCACGGCCAGCATGCGGAACATGCGACGCAGACAACGCCTTGCTCTGCTGACGCCATTCCTCGGGCCATGGACATGCCGTTCGTTGGTAGACCGATATCTGCTACTGAATCCAAAGTCTGCCCACCGCAAATATCACGATATTTCTTCGTCGAATTAGATCGCAAGCACACAGACATTATCTTGATTGTGTGCAGCTTCGTCGGCGGCTTGGTTGACGGTCTATCCTTCAATGCATGGGGGAGCTTCTCTAGTATGCAGACTGGTAAGTATTCCATCTGTATTGCAGCCGAGCGAGTCAGTCCGTACCCACTAACAAATGCAAACAGGAAACACCGTTTTCATTGCCCTAGGCGTCTCTGGTCAACCTGAGTACCCAGCATACCTCTGGGCAAAGTCTCTCATCGCATTGACAATTTTCCTGCTCGGAAACATCTTCTTTATCCACCTCTCACGGGCCCTTATACCACTCCGACGCTCAACGCTCGTCCTCTCCTTTGGCATCCAAACAGCCGCCCTTGTCATTGCTGCCTCCGTAGTGCAGGCCGGCCTCGTCAGCCCCAGACCTGAAGACCCACGTGCCCCTATCCAGTGGATCCAGATTGTGCCCATCAGCCTGCTAGCATTCCAGGCCGCCGGTCAGATTTGCGCCTCTCGCCTACTAGCCTTCGAGGAGATTCCCACCGTCGTACTTACCACACTTCTCTGTGACTTGCTCGTTGATACAAAGCTATATGTTAGACCGTGGTCTGCAAATCCTAAACGCAATAGGAGAATCGCTGCATTTCTAGCACTGTTTCTGGGTGCTATGACGGCGGGCGGTCTCTCGCGAACAACATCTATTGCTAGTAGTCTTTGGTTGGCCGTGGGTTTGAAAGGTTCTATCACGTTTTCGTGGTTGGTGTGGAGGAAAAACTGTCACACATTGAGGCCGAAACAGGTCTTGGACGAGAACCCGGTCTAAGTTCAATCTAGGCAGGAGTTTTTCTTTTGAGAACTATCGTGACATATCTAGCGTACCTTGAGGGGGATTACAGGGGCGCCAACTTGGCCTAGAGCCGAACTACAACAAGAATATGTGTAAAGCAGAAAGAGATACTATAAATGGTTATGCTACGATTTAAAAGACATTGCTAGGTGCACAATCTGGTTCAACGAAGGGTTAAAGCGAGATGATTCTCATGACTTGTTAAATGTAACTCTTTGTGATCTCGAGCTAGAAACGACCAAGAGTTAAGCACACAGCAAACTCCACCTGATCCTACGCCGCGTATATTTTCGGCTCATTAGATTTCAACCAGAGAGTGGAAGCACCCGGTGTTCTTAGTATGAGCATGAGACCGAGGTGCGCGTTTTTTCGCACCTCGTCGAGCAACTGTCGCGTTGTGTGGAGGGATTGAAGTAAGGCTATTCGCGTACGTTGCAACGGCAAAGGCTGTCGCCCTAGAGTTGATCAGAAATGCTTCGTGGTTCAGGTTGGTGACGTTGTCTCCCGCAGCGTGGTAATTGGCATCATATGCTACTTTTGCTTGGCCGCCGAACAATTTGGCCTCTTCGTCGGTCTTGATGCCTTCAGCACCGGTGAAAAGGCCACCTGCGGGAATACCACGAGAGATAAACCCATCATAGTCTGAACGACCATCAAAAGCAGTCGCAATGTATGGCAGATGCTTGGAAGTAAAGTAATCCTCAAAGAGAGCTTCAATCTGAGCAGAACCAGCCGGGCCAGTTTGGTTGAACGCACTCCCGTCTCCATCATAAATCATGAGCGCGTAATTTGGCGAGGCGATCATATCGAAATTGAGGTAAAGTCTGATCTTTGCTAGCTCATCAGCTTTGAGGTTGGATGTGTAAAATTCACTACCCAGCAAGCCGAACTCTTCACCCGTCCAGAAGCAGAACCTGACCGCATTTTTGACGGAAAACCGAGTCAACGCTCGTGCTACCGCGAGATTGCTGATGATCCCAGAGCCATCATCATTGATGCCTGGTCCAGCTTCGACCGAATCGGTGTGACCTCCTAGTGCCACGACGTTGTTGTGGTCACCACCTTTTGTCTCCGCAATAACATTGAATGTCGTGCGATTCTCGATCTGGCTATCGATCGTAAGAGAGACGGTTACAGCGCCGTCGGATGATGCATCGAGGAGGGCTTTGCCATCCGTGTCAGATATTCCCGCTATGGCAACAAATGATCCATGATCAGGAGTCACTCCGCCCAGCGTTCCACTGAGAGATCCCGGAACGTTATTATAGACAAGTGCGGCGGCTGCATTGGATCCGGCGGCAAGCACCGACTTTTCCGCGAACGCACACTCTCCACGCTTTATAAGGGCAATCTTGCCAGCCAAGTCGCTTGGGTAGTCGGCTGCGCTGCATCCGAGGTTTGAGACTACTGCCAGCTCCGCGGTAATATCAACACTGGGGCTGTATGTCATCGCAGCCACTTCGATAGAGTCCCCGTTGAATGTCAGAGAGGACTCTGCCTTGGTCCATGTATGGACCTGTGCTTGCTTCTCCACGTGATAATAACCGGTCTTCTTCAACTCATGATAGAGAAAGTCCACTGTATCATTATGTGCCGCACTGCCGAAAACACGGTTACGCTCGGGATACGAATAAGCAATATCTTCAAGCCGTTGGGTTCCCTTGAGCAGGTCTTCAAGTCGGATTCTGGAAGCAAGTTCATCCTGATAATTCAGTTAGTATACATTTTAATCTTAATAGAATCATGCCGTGCATACATACAGGTGAAACAGGTGGCTTCCCTTTGCCAGCCAAGGCCCCGGACAGGTGGTATAATAAGATCAGCCACTTCATTGTCGAGTAGTTTTCTGTGAGATAGTTGAGCAATTGAACTCGCCGGATTAGTGCCCTTATATATTTCCAAAGGTCGTGTTTCTCGGTCGATGCAAAGCGCGTAATAATCCATCACAATGAGGTGTGATTTCAACATGCACGTGTTGGTAAACATGCCAAGACGTGGGCTGTTCCTTGGCGAAGTGGGAAGCAATTCCATAGGACCGGCTATCATTCAAGGGGCAGATCTGCAGGCGGATTCCCGACGGCATTTGGCGACGAGAGCGCGCTGAGGTTACAGTGCCAAGTGCGCTCCATCGAAGGTGCTTGGCGTTGGAGAAAGGCGTCGAAGGCGGGAACATTATTCAGATAGACCACAATGGTGCGCAGATAAGAGGATTCAACTTCCTCGTCCCTTGGCGGTACTGAAAAGGCAGGTGCCATTCTCTACCCCGCACAAGACTGAGAAAATCCAAATACGAGAGCACGCGAGACCTTGATTCAGGTGTACAATGGACTGTGCAAAGGCCCGGAAAGTGTCTTATTTTGAGCACACATGCAAGGCCGCCGGTGGCAGGGGCATAGCGGCAAGCGCACATTTTCCAAGGAAGAAACAATTATATACCTGGAGTGGCAATCTCCGCTTGCCTGCTTCGATACTCAATGATCTCAAATTTACCTATATTTTCTCTTTTGGAAAGCCTGTCACGCGTGTTCAACAGGGAAATTTTAGAGTATGCTCCAGAATGCTAAGGAATACACGTTACCATTTGGCAGCGCCCCTCAGTCACAGCGATGCTGAGACCACCCGGGGAATATGACTGCGGAGAATTGAATCGAAACTTGAAAGACAGACATCATTGAATGAAAAACAAGAACAAGGGTCAAGTTGTCCGAGGACCGTATAAAAAGACCACTCCCAAGCTTGACAAGTATGAATGTCGGGAACTAGGACATTCCACCCACATCGCTGCAGCAAATCGACTCTGTACTTGGAATATGAAAAAGTTGGTGCATTTTGTCAGTATGCTAAGTTAGGATTAGTCCCTCTTGTCATAAAATAATGAGATAGCTTGAAGCACTTGCTAGATGGCGGTATGAAAAGAGAAAGAAAGTACGAAACATGCTGTAAACATCGTAGGAGCCTCGATTGCTGATGCCGATGCAATGTGAGTAACTTTTGCCATCATTTTTACCCCCAGTCCATCCGGGACCTATCAGGCCCTCACGCTATCAGTGGCGCTGTATCATAGTATCTATGTATTATATGCACTCTATCTGATTCCTTGCATGGTGGGATCGGAGATTCTGCGAGTCCCTCGCTAGTCCTGAAGTTGTCTCGAGGATCGGAAGACTTAGGCGACCGTATAGTATAGACTACAGAGTATTATGGGGCCAAATCCACCGTCTGGTCATCCCGTTCGTCATCAAAACTGTCTCTAAAACAAAGATATAAGATCCGCAAATACCAGAAGATGACTACCGTATTATTTGTTCCTGGGGCTTGGCTCGCTAGGGCATTTTACGAGCCATTCCTCCAAGGTCTCGTGTTTGCCGGCTACGACGTTCGCTATGCGAGTTACCCCTCGTTGGACCCCGCAGACCCGTGTACAACCGATTGTCACGCCGACGCCAAGGCGATCGCTGCCGTCCTCCATCCGCTCTTTGAACTAGAGGGAAAAGATGTTCTGCTCTTCCTACACTCGTATGCTGGCATGCCTGGAGCTGCAGCGGCTACAGGGCTGGCCAAGTCACAGCGTGCACGGGAGGGCAAAGTCGGCGGTGTCATCGAATTACTATTTCTGGGAGCCTTCGTCGTGCCCGAAGGCCTCAGCTGTGCCGGTCGCCAGGGTGGAGGTTTACCCCCCTGGATCCTATTGGATCAAGAGAACTCTTTGCATCAATTTGGTACGAAGAGAAATAAGCCGATTGACACGGACACGTTGCAGCCTGCGGCAAATCTCAATATCGCGGACGACCCAATTGATAACTTCGCTGCCGATGTCGATTTTGCCCTGGCTCGATCCTTGATCGCCTATCTCAAACCACATGCAACATTATCGTTTACATCGCCCCAGCCGCATCCAGCATGGGCAGACGAGGCCTTCCGTGGGCTCTTGGCGTTCATTATCACCACGCGAGATCGTGCCGTGCCAAAGGAGGCCCAATTCGGGATGATAGCTGCCACCAAGCAGCCGTGGATCGTCAAAGAAATCCCATCTAGTCATTGCGGGCTATTCCTGAATCGTATCCAAGAGACGGTTGCGTTGACCCGAGAAGTGATTGAAAGATTCTTGTAAAGGTGTCTCGGGACTTTGAGCATGCAATAAAAACGTGCTTGATTTTCAATTGTCGTTTTGCAGCGCGGCAACCGATGCCACGACCTTGTAACCTTCATTGGACTGTCAACATTTGGTACCCAATTCTCAACACCTTTTGAGTAGTACCTCTGTCACGTCATTACAACTTCTGCACACAATAAAGACCAAATTATTGGACCAGGCGTGGACTTGATGTAAATGCTAGCCCCAATATCTCCGATCTATCTCTTTTGGGCCATCAAAGGTCTGGTAGATGCTAAGGGCAAATAAACTCCGTACCAGCAACTCATGCCAAGATGAATATGTACTTAGTTGCGATCAGAAGATTAGAAGAATCGGAGGTTCTGACCTACGCATACTAGTCACAGCATTTAAGCAGGCCCCATTTCTAGCGGCATTTCAGGATTGCTATGGAATATCTGGTCATCAAAATCGCATAAATCCGGTACCCAGGCACAGAAATCGATAATTTAGCACTGCCGGACAACCCATCGAGAGATGCACATATAGATATAGACCTGTACTATTAGGCCCCCAAATATTCTTCAGACTCATAGAAATACCTACTATGATAGGTCTAATACCAGGGTACCTAAGGACCTCATATTAGCCATAGAGATTGAAGGAGGGAGTTGGAAATTTTGCATTTAGTGTGGTGTTTTGGGGTGGCCCGTCAACTGGCTCCACCAGTTTTCTTCTGTATCGGGGAAATGCTCATAGACATCTATTTAGTTTACTGCCATTGAAGTTATCCGTGTTTTCAGTTCAAACTTAATAATTTATTTTGTGCCCGATTTGCGGCTGTGACATGGTTAAAATGGTCGCCGCGCCTCATAAAATTGAATCACGAAAGGGCACTCAAGGCTTGATAGCCAACGGACTTTGACGAGACAGGGAAGGTTCAGCCAATTGGTACGTGTCACAGAGCTGAAATAGAGCCCCCTGTCAACGGCCATATCCCTTCATGCCAACTCTTTTCCAATGACGGAAGTTGGGAATCGCTTTCATTGGATTTGTCCTGGTATATTCTCCGAGTGTGTCAGGATAGAGCTTCAAGATGGCATCCATTCAGGTGGTAGCGAACAAAATGAGCCTGAACGGTAACCATGCCGAGAGTCGCAAAATTGACACCATGTTGTTATTCTAGACTTAGGCCAACAAAGAAGATCCGATTGACTCTGGTTGGAACTTGAATGCTGACACTTGATGACTAGAATATTTAGTAAGTTGAACAACAACTTTGTCGATATATTGATTCTTGGATCTAATCTATGGCTCCACTACGTCCAACCTGATATCCCACTGGAGAGAGGGCATTCTTAGTGCGCACAAACAGTCGGTTGCCATGAGTTGCTGCCTGAACATATACGGAATGCAGCAGTGATGCAATGTAAAGTGCCCTGGGGTAAGATCCGCGCTGGACTTGGAGCAATACTAGATCATCATAAGACATTTAGGACCAAATAATCGACCACATGCCTCGCCTAGTTACGAAGTATCTGTCGTGATCATATGCCACAGGGAACATCGCTCTAGACATACACTAATAATTCGATCCGGTCATCAGGGCAGGTGAAACAGTACGACCGGTGATGATCTCAAGGCGTTCGGAGAATATTCAAAGGTATGTGACGAATCTTCTTGCTCTGAAAGGATCTTTTAGGCTCACAGTCACAGGTATAAAAAGATGGCCTCGAGCACTTGTAGAAAAGACAGCTTGAGGAACTATTCCATCATCTAACTGTAGGTTGAACATCAGACTCTGTCTTCTCTACTTTACACGAGGCGTCTATCTATTAACATTTTTAATTAGTTGATCAAGATTTTCAATTCTTCCCGGGTATGCATCTCAACTTTTTAGCCATTTTGGTTAGTCTTGCAGGGGCAACTCTTGCTGTTCCCGCACCTGGTCCCGGGCCCGGTAAGTGAGAACCTAAATCATGAACGCCATGAGCTTTGAATGGCTCATCCGGTTGTGCAGGCCCAGAAATGATGAGACGGGCCGACACTCAGAACAATAACCAGAATAATGAGAATTGGGGACCCGGCTGGGGTGGCGGCTGGGGCGGTGGTTGGGGGCATCCCGGGTGGGGAGGTGGGTGGCGAGGGTGGTGAATTGATGGCATCAAATATGCCTAATTACTCTCGCTCAACGGGGATTGGAGGTACCCTATCATATTGAATGGAATTGGAAAGGGTCACACGGATATTGTCGGTCTCTACTTAATTGACGCCACGGTAGTTTACGAAATTCTGCAGATGAGCAATACAATCGTTGAATATCTTTTTAAAAACTCGGCTTATTCGCCACAGAGCATTTGCTGAATTGCTTAGAATGCGCACGGCATTTCAACTCATAGAGCCATAGCCCTTAAGACAGTTCTATTTTACCGAGATACTTCCATGGCTTACTGGGCTCGGGAGGACCAATCGATGGCGATATCAGCTAATACAACCACGAGGGACTAATGTGAGTTCTTCGATCGTGACCACTATTTTAACAATATGTTCTTGAGTACTTGAATTTGTAGACGACACAGCTGGTCCGTCAATCGCTAGAAGCCTGGTATCGACCTCTCTTGGCAGGCACAGCCTGGGCCTCGGCTTGGCCAATCTTTGCTCAATGAATGTTACCCTGCGCTAATGTTGGACTTTTCTCATTCATTTCTCATGATGGTGGTGAAACCAGAAAGCATATTCGTCAAGCCTCATAGCTGGCTTTGGCTTCGGAGTGCCTGTCTCTGCCCTTCTCAATGCTCCATCTAGTATCGTCAACATCTTCTTCACACTTTTTGACGGCGTCGGTTTTCACAAGTCCTCCAATCGATGGGCTTGGGTAGTCATCTGCAGTATCCCTGGAATCACTGGTGGCGGACGAATGACCTTCTTTCCAAAGAGCAACCGAGCCGTCGTTCTAGGCGGGATTTACTTGGTCAGTGCAATTGCGGCACCGATACCGGTGATCTACCACCAGGGAGGGCTGACAGATAAAGAAAACAAAAGCTTCTGATATGTATATTGAGACGCCAAGAATTGTGTCAATCATTATTTCCGCAGAATAGGCGCCTAGTTTACATGAAATGAATATACCAGCCATACAGACAATGCTCTTACAAGAGGATCCCATCAATGAATGACAGGTGGCACAAAGGTCGACAAGGAATAAGGGCCTACATAAGACCCTCCGACTCCCTTGACTCGCTTCACGGCACAAATCTAAAATGTCTCGGACACTCAGCCCACTTATTCTTGGCGAAGCGCGAAAATCAGTCTCTTCAAAAACAGTATCCTCTTCTCCCTGGGACTTTCCACGGACCTGAACCTCATAATGACTACGGCATTTTCGCTCAGCTGGCTCATTTTCTCGAATATGCTGGCTGTATGGATGCAACCGAGCGAGATAAGGAACGAGATAAGGAACCCTTATCTTCGGTCCCAGCCCAACCTACCCACCCACCCGACGCGCTTTCTTTGGCGTCTACATATGCTTGTCGACCGAATCATGTTTTTGTAAGTCCTCCTACTATTATCTTCAATTTATTAGAGATAAAGAAATAAGAGTAACATCATAGTTAGAACCGGTATTTGTGCCGCATCTCTCCCGCTGATGTACTACGTATTTTGCTACCACTGTCAGGGAATTGAGAAACCAATATGTCGGGCGCGGAATAGCGATCTAACCATTATTCTGGGTGGCACTTTTCTTTCTCTGTATTTAGTAAAACTTATTCTGCAGTGTCTTAAGCTCCGCCGCCCTCGGCGAGCGGATTGATGATGCTAAAGCAAAGGATATAGTCTCGACTCATTATTTTGGACATATCCCTAAAAATGCTTTTAGTTTTAATACTGACGGTACCTTTGTTGTGGGCGATCAGAGCCGGTGTATTATGAATGGGGTGCGTACCCGTCACCATCTATTTTCGATCCACCAAATTGACTCTAGACTATATGTCTGACAACTGTGGGATATCGATGGGGAAACATATCGGTCCTTGCAACTCAAGCGGCTGTAGCAGTCTTGACTATCTCACTCTTTGCTTAATATGTAAGAATAGACGCAAAAATCGTCTTCACAACGCCAGTGGAATTACGGACTAAATCAGCCACGAGGCAGCTTGGGAAGGGCTGACAGATACAGAACACATAAGCTTCTGATGTGTATATTGAGACTCCAGAAAATTATCTCAATCATTATGAACACAGAATAGGCGCCTATTTACATGGATATGGCAGCTATACAGACAATTATCGTATAAGGGAACCCCATCAATGAATGACAGGTGTCACAAAGGTCGACAAGGAACAAGGACCTCCATCTTAAAACCCTCCGACTCCCCTAACTCGCTTCACAGCGCCAATCACCCCACGTGCCCAGCTGAATCTTCCAGGATCAATACCAATAGATCCTGGTGGGATTTCGCCCGTTGAAGGGTCATGCCAGCACCCATCTTCAACGCTAGCAGCACCGTACTTTGCTGTGTTTTGGTTACGGTGAATGAGTCGAAGCCATTCCCTGCAAATCAAGGATGAGTCAATCAGAACGTTGATTTCCTGGCTGTGAAAGAAAGACTGCGTATCAAGGTTTCCATTTCCTACGAAAAGAGAAAATATGGTCAATAAGGTCCCGGCAGAGATTGATTCTTGGGGCATACCTTGTATAGCAATCTGCTCGTCGACAATCATCAACTTGATGTGACAGCTTCGCTTCTTGAATGAGTTATGTATTGGCTTCGTTTGGTCTTTGCCAACATAGTAGAATATTTGAAGGCCCGCTTTTTCCTTTTCGGAGTCAAGAGACTTGTATAACCTATTCGCAATCATTTCGTTTGTGCCATTTTGGAAAGGTAATAGCTCTCCTGCATCATTGTAGCCCAGGCACAAATAGCAGGTTACAATGACACCGCGGCGTACAGCATTCAAAAGCGGCTCGAGCAGCGGCTCTGCATTCATATTGGGCGTTTGAATGAAGATAGATTGTTCGGCATTGTTGATTGCCGAAAGCCAGGCCCCATTCTGAGGGGTGTTGACGCTGTTGTGGTTGGGGGCTGGAGCCAGACTTAGTCAATCGAGCTGAACGCAAACATGTCTCGCACGCGAGACAAGAAAAATTTCTTCCACTCACCTCCGTATGGTTCTCGGTTTACCAGGGCCATTGGGACTGGGTCATGAGGGGGTAGCAACGTGTACGGAGACATTCTGACTTCCTGATCACTATCTGGCGCATCCCCGGTTGTCTCAGGCTGGATCGTGGTATCTGCGCATGGGTGAGCAACATTCTAAATGACCTTTTAGGTAAAATAGGAGTGCCACCTACTCAAATGGCGAGTGACAGCTTGTGTCAGGGATTCCTCTCCCTTGGAATACACACCGCTATTGACTCTCTGTGCTTCCTGTGCCATACTCATATCATAGTGCGACAACGTCGTGGTATGTTCCGGAAGGACATGGGTCGTTTCTCCCGGGGCCAGATCGGGGCTTCTATCCTCATTACAAGGAATTGCAGCATCTTTAGCGGGAGAATTTAGAAGCGGCAGAGGCGGGTCAAGGGGCTTTCCCCATGACAGGAGCGCCGCGTCATAGAAGGAATCCACTATAGGCCCTTCAATGTGTGAGAGCATTTCCAGATTATCGTTATCTTGGATGTTACTGCTCTGTAATAGAGCTATGCGTCGATCAATGACGGTAAACTTTGCATGGAATGTGCCAAAGATCGGTCGGTGGTAATTGATCACTTGGAGATCGACGTTGGGGATTTCATCCGCGGCAGGTAGTCGAACTTTTCCGACCGAATATTCCTCTTCCGGGACTGTTAGCCGATTTTCCCACGCCTGTGTCGGTGTTAGCGTATTATCTGAGTAGCGATGGCTGGATAACGAACCTGTCGCGGGTTCCCCCTATCATAAATCATCTTCATGACAACTTTCTCACCACGCTGTCCGGCTCTGTTGGACAATTCTCGGATAGCATTGGTAATCAGGGTCGATGCATCCGAGTGAACCCAAAAGTTCGTACCCAGGAATACCTCGTGTTTGGCTCGAGCTATACAGTTTGCAAGATGTCGACAAAGATCTGGCAAGGGTGCGACTATGGTCAATGGGACAACTCCTGTACTTCCCATCAAGGGAGGCGAAAGCACCCCCGAGGATGGACCTTTATCCAACGAGCTAATTGCGCCATGGTAAACCTATTGATATCTGATTAGTCTGTATTTTCTCCGAGTCAAGCCTTGAAATTTGAGAGTGGTCGATGTATCTTTACCTTCAGGAACAGTTCACTTGGTGCTGACGCTCCCCAGTTTCCGCAAGATGATGCTTTTTGCAGCTTTTCCTTCTCCAGGGCGGAAGAAACCTCATCTGACGAGGAGTCTACCCCGTCCATGGACGATTTGGGGTGTAAAGAGTGATCGTGGGTCTCATAGAGCTCTTTGAAAATTTTCCCGGGGCATTGTGATGGATCTTTTGCTAGCTCCGATGTTACAGTTCCAGCCTGGTTGCACCTGCTGTAGATCCTGTCTGTGACCATGATGTGGTGAAGACAGCAAAGCGAAGTTTTGAGGCAACTTGAATAATTTCAGTAAAATGGGCAATTATCTCCTGGGTAGAGATCTCAGGGACGGTATAAGTTGAATTGGTCTCCCATTGCTTTGACAGCCACATGTCAGAACGAGGGCTAGTGACGTATAGGGCTACTAACGCGGAGCTAAAGTGGGGTTTTTCATAAAATTGTGACTTAAGAAGGATGAATATCTTACTCGTTTGGTTAAATTACCAACCTGTTTGGTTAGTGAGCGAACGTGGATGCCTAATTTGGCCATGTGGTTCGGTTCCGGTGCCGCGGGGCTCGACGTCATCAACCCGAATCTAAATAAAGACCGGCGCCCATCAAGGCATCATGTCAGGGCGCTGGAGCCACGAACTGGCTCTTGAACCTTTGCATTTTTGGAGCATTGTCACGCAAACTTCAATGCCCCATTTGACCGGTAGATATCTCCAACAATAGGGGGCTTGATCATTATTATCCACGGAAAAAGCTGACGCTCACGCCATGGTAAGGAATGACTAAAGAAACAACGTACTTTTGTAAGCGAGCATCCTCTAGTTATTACCAGTAATTACGCAATGGGTCCGAGGCCAGTTCATTTATGGTGATTAGTGGGTGATAATCTATTCTCAGATTTCAAAACAAGGCTGAACAGGGCTGAGATATGACGTAGACCAGCGGGGCCGAAAGCTTAGCAAGGCTTGTTCGGCTCAGGAACTCTTCTGGAAAGTTTGCGTGGTCGTGAGGAATGGTTATTTGCCGCATAGAGGAGATTGGAACATTCCTGGAACTGATCCCAAGCCACTTTGTTTCAAGCCAGCTCAAATTTCGAGGAGTAATAGCAGCTACTGCTCAAATCTCAACCATCGGTCCCGCCTATCACGAGGAAGAGTTGGCTCTACTACGTCCTAGGCTGGTACTGTCGATGCATGGTCACGGAGCTCTGGTCATGTCAGTTCCCATGTGGAACGGGGCCGCTATGTAGACGGAGCTGAGCGACCACGATAGCAACAATCTCCTCCTACTTAGACTCGTTATATTCATTTAGTAATGACCACTTAGGTTTTTTTTTTCAAATATCAGTGCGGTATTCATGTTTCCTATCATCAGCAACATGGCTCGACGGCCTGTTCTTCCAGCGGAGATACCACTTTCCACGGTGTTCCATCCGTCACATATGACCTTGGAAAGAACGTAGCCGGCCTGGTCTCCCTCGAGGTTGGATCCGTCTCTTCTCCCTCGGCCTTACTGGGTGCGAGAATGTTCCGAGTCCAGACTGTATATTAGTAGTAAAGTCAGCGATGCCATCGCCGACGCAGGCCTTGATCCACCACTGTGACAGTGTCCATCCAGTCACTTCATGTCCAGTTCCTGGCTGCTCCCGAGCAGGAACTTCGATTCGCACTCCTTACAGACCGATGCGTGATGGAATAATTACACAATCACGAATGGTACCAACACCAGCACCACCAGCGATGGTGCCAAACGCGATCGGCTGGTTTGGCCGGTTGACATGTCCATCGCCATGCAGATTATTGCCGTCAGCACCGGAGACCGATACAGCGTTCGAATGACCCTCGAATCGATATTTGCCCGACAGCAGTTCAATGGGCGTCTTCCATATGTAGGCAAGCCTTTCTACGATATTGTGGGCTACACCTACTACCTGCATAGTCTAATGGGCATGTTGTTTCTGTATCGCTTCTTCGGGGATCAAAAATGGCTGGCCGAGCACTGGAATCAGTACGTACGAGGTGTCGAGTGGGCTCTGTCCAGTGTAGACAACACGGCCCTGGCCAACGTCACTCTCAGTGCGGACGGGCTACGATCTGGGATGGCAGGGCATATACGTTGACCGTCCATCCTCTTCCGACCATTTACCATCGCGTGAATCACTAGCAGAAGAACATCCAGACCAATGCCATCCTCTATTTCGTGCTTCAAGATGCGCAGACTCCGGCCCAGGAGCTCAATCAGACCTCCGCAACGGCCAAATGGAACTAGATTGCCGCCCGCATCAAGACCGTAGCCAACCAGCTTTTTTTGCGACAAAGATTCCGAGTTATACCGCGATGGTTGGACCACCACCCTCCGCCCACATGCCAATTGCTGGGCGATCAAAGCCAACTGGATCTTATCCACATACCAACGCCTTGCCCTCCCGACGGTTCTTCAATGCCACTGGGGTCCCTACGTGGATGATCCTTACAGTATGTACCATACGGCAACGATGTACGCATTTCCCATGCCCACGGGTGGTCGACCGGGCCAACCTCGGCCCTCAGCACGTATGCGGCCGGCATTCAGCTGACGGGGCGCGCGGGAGCGGAATGGCGCATTGCACCTCAACCAGACCATTTGACCAGTATCGATGCGGGTCTTTCACCCTCAAAGGGACCATTCGCAGTGTGATTTCAGCGGAAGAATAGAAAATATAAGACATTGTCTGTCCGGGTTCCATCATCCACATGGGGGACTCTGGTATCGAGAAAGGGAGCGCGTGTCTCCCTGGTCAATGGCATCGCCCGTGGTTTATCTGGGGGAAGTTGGATACTAGAGACACCGAGTCAGCAGTAAATGTCATGCAGTTTCAAATTTTCAAAATGGATGACCCATCCGGAAGATTCGTGGTGATGTCTCGGAGCAGGCGTGTGTCATTATGTCGAACACGTTCGAAACGAGGATCGGGATTAAGCAGATATCCGTCTTGAGTAATTTGAGTCTAAGGAAGAGAGAGAAGAACGGAGATGAAAGGATGAAAAAGTGAAAGGAAGAAAAGGCCAGCGACAGGAACCCGATCAGCTCACATGACCTTCACCAGCCTCATCGGGAACCGAATGGGGAAAGCGCATCGTTCGGTCCGGGCAGATCTTCTGTGGGATGGTCAGTGAAGATATTATAGCCTTGGACATTCACAGAGTACACCATCATCCACATCCACATCCACCGTTCCGAGTCATCCTCCCTCGTAACGGTGTAGTTATAGGATCATATCTCACGAACCTATAGATGGCTGTATGACAGCCTCACTCGCGCTTTGTCTAGGCATCTAGTCCATCCTAGGCAGCTCTCTCTCTCTCTCTCTCTCTCTCTCTCTCTCTCTCTCTCCGTTGAGTCATCTTCTCTCGACGAGTCGGTGTAACCATCAACAAACACGGCAGAGCCGCAGTGGATGGACGAATAAGACGCCATTATCTTTAGCTTTTCGTGGAGAGTCCCACAGTCAGCTCGGGCTAGTTGAGTTTCCCCTCTCTCGTTCTCTCTCTCTTTTCACTTGATCATTACCAGCCCCCAAAGAAAAGCCCGTGAAAAAGGACCAGGCGGAGGGCCAACGCATCGCCTCACTTGCGTGGGATATTCTGATTGGCACCTGGCGAGGGGGGGAGGTCCTGGCCACTACTGCAGCCCGCCTGCAGGCTGCAGCTTCTCGTGGGAAGTTCCACCTGAGAATTGATTTTGGCGGATTTCCTTTTTGGCATCGTGGACTGTCGGTGGGCGAGTTGGACGAGTTGGACGAGTTGGACGAGCAGGACAAGCTGGACGGACGCTGGCCACACATCCCAGTCGGTTTGGCGTCGACGAGAATTTCTTTAAAGTCGTTCCTCCCCCCCCAAGTCTCACCCACCGCGTCTTTCTTTCTGACTCTTGTTTCTCTGTTTCTCTTTCCTCTTTGTTTTTCTCTCTTTCTTTCTCTCTCTCGCCCTCTTGATTTCTCTAACACCATCTGCAATCCTATTTAATCGCGTCCTCTTCCACCCTGTTCCTCGCCTTCGAATGCACCTTATTTTTGGCATCTCTTCGAATTCTACATTTTTAGCTCCCCCTTCTGAGCTTCTCGTTCTCCACTTCCCCACTTGAAGCTTTCCCCCTTCCCGCCAAAATGGCCGAACCATCCACCGACGGGGGCGAGACCAAGCACGAGGTGGACCCCCCCGACAACGTCAACGGCGCCCAAGCTCCCGAGGTCTCCGTCAAAGATGCCGCAACGACCACTGCCCCCACGGAGAATCCCCCCAAAGTAGCCGCCGTGTGCAAGAAACACTCGGATCCCACGCACGACGGGCAGAAGAGGAAAAAGAAGAAGAAGAACAAGAAGAAGAAGCACGGGGCGGCCGATACCTCATCCACAGAGTCGAGCTCCTCCTCTTCCTCCTCTTCTTCTTCATCCTCGTCAGAGGCGACGACGGCCTCGGATTCGGACGATGCCGACTCCGACTCGGTCGCCAGTGAGTCGGACACGGTCCATCGTAAGCGGCAGCGTCTCCGCGCCAAGGCACGCGCTCGGCGGGCCCAGCGTGAAAAGAAGAAAAAGAAGAAGACCAAGACCAAGACAAGATCCCGTAAGCAGGCTCGGTCGGACTCCGAGACGGAGTCCAGCAGCGAGTCCGATTCGGAATCCGATGACTCGGGCGAAGAGGCAGAGCCTACGGTGGACGAGAAGGCGCTGCGAAAGCTGGTCGCTCGCTTGAAGCTGCAGAAACGAGCCAAGCGTCTACGCGATCAAACCAACGACGGGTTGGGTGGTCTCGACCCGCTGGGGGAGAATCGACGGGACAAGCGATCACGGAAGAAGAAGCCAGCTTCCAAAGTAGCTTTCAAACGGGTTGATCAACGTGAGTGTTCCAGTTTGACTTTAGAGAATTGGCCCAGCCTTGTGCTAACCATGCGTATCAGTCTGGGATAGCACCATTCACAATTACAAGCTCACCGAAACGGTCGACGACCCCGATGCCGACGGATGGGACCAGTACATCTTCACCGTGCGCCGCAAGTTCAACTGGGAAAACAAGTACCTGGAGACCGTGGTTGACATCAAGAGCAAGCATCTCCGGGATGCTCTCGGTAAGGTCATGGATGGGGTCAAGGGCGTCAGCCTGGTGCAGGAGCCTGCCGTGGTGGACCCCAACATGCTGTTCCTGTACCTCGAGGAGACTCGTCAGTACATGAAAGACCTCAAGCGACAAGCTCGGAGTGAGAAGAAGAAGAAGGCGCGGAAAATTGCTGCGGCCAAGGCCGCTCATCTAAGAGTCCTGATTAAATACCTGGACACGGACTACGCCGACATCAAGAAGACTCTCTATCCACTGCTAGAGGCCAACACCATCACCTTTGATCTACTGTGGGCATTATTCAAGCCCAACACCATCGCCTACACGCCCACGTATGGAAACTCGGACGAGCCTCGGGCCTTCAAGATTGAATACGCAATGAAAGAGTCCTCCTTCATGCGAGGTCAATGGTACAGCGTGGAAGGCCGGTACCTCGAGTACGACGGAAAGGACTTTGGATTCGGCACCATGTCGGCCGATGTGGATGCCTTCAAGGGAGCCCGCAAGATCACCAGTCTAGCCTGCTATCCGCTGCAATACCACCGCGATGCCGAAGCTCTTCGAGCGCGACTGGTCGAACGAGGCAAGCGATTCGTTTCCTTGCGTGGCATGAACTACCGCTTCCACAAGGGGATGGCCTTTTACAAGAAGAAGCGCTCCTTTGTCATCAAGGTCAACATCAATGGACGAGTCATGATCGATCCAGCGATTCACCGGCGCATCAACCCCAATTACCCGATCAGCACGGTCCGGCCCAAAGATCCGGATCTGCTCGATGCGTCCGAGGCCGGCTTCAGCGATGCCGAAGAAGACGGTAGCGATGGCTGCTGCTGTGGCGGATCGGACTCGGACTCGGATCGAGGCTGTTCATCCGATACCCCCCGAACCGTCTACAAGGTGATCGAAGACGAAGACGGGACCCCGCGGGTCGTCGAGGTCGAAGTCGACGAGAATGGCAACGAGATCCACAAGGAAAAGATGGACCGAATCGAGGGAGACGCTGCGGGCAACAAGGAGCGGGAATTCACCGAAGAGGAACTTCTGGTCGCCAGTCCCGTCGTGCTCGGCTTCGCATTCAGCGAGAAGCTCTGGCTGGAATTCACCATCTCGGGGATCAGCGATATCGAATGGGATGCCGACGCCTTTGACTCGCTCGTCCTTCCCAGTAACCAAAAGTCCATCGTCAAAGCCCTGGTCGAGTCGCACACCTTCCACGCCGCCGAGAACATCGACGACGTCATCCAGGGCAAGGGCAAGGGTCTCGTCGCCGTTTTACACGGGCCCCCGGGGACGGGCAAGACCCTCACAGCCGAAGGAATCGCCGAACTACTCCGGCGACCACTTTACATGGTCAGCGCGGGCGAACTAGGCACGGACTCGCGCACGCTCGAAGCGGAACTCAACAAAATCCTCGACATCGCACACTCCTGGGGCGCAGTCCTCCTCCTGGACGAAGCGGACATATTCCTCGAGAAGCGCACGATCCACGACATCCACCGCAACGCCCTGGTCAGCATTTTCCTCCGTCTGTTGGAGTATTTCCAGGGTATCCTCTTCCTCACCACGAACCGGGTTGAAACCTTTGACGATGCCTTCCAATCACGCATCCACGTCGCATTGCGTTACGGCGATCTCAACGCGAAAGCGAAACGGAGTATCTGGAAGATGTTCCTAGAACGAGTGCGTGCTATCGAGGGTGTCAAGACTGCCACTTTCTCGGAGAGTGATTACGATCTACTGTCTCGGCATACATTGAACGGTCGTCAGGTAAACTCCCCCACCCCCTTCCAAGCCACCCCGTCAACATCATCATGATTACAGTGCTGACCCATCGTCATTCTAGATCAAAAACTCCGTCCGCACGGCACAAGCCCTCGCCGTCAACGAACGCTCCCCACTTTCAATGGACCACATCAAGCGCGTCCTCGAAGTCGCCGAAACGTTCGACCAAGATCTTCGCGGGGGAACCGGTTATCTAGACGCAATGCGTAGTTACACCTAGCGTGGGCATACACCTAGTGTGGAATCATGAGACATGAACATGAGGCACGAGTTCACGAGTTCACGAGCAATATCCAATTAGCCCAACAACAATCCCCCCCCCCCCCCTCTCTTTGCTTTCCCCGTTTATGTGTGTCCTCCTCTCATCTCCATTGCTATTATGGTCAATTTGATTTTCTCCATTGCTTTTTCTTTTTCTTTTTCCTACTTTCCTGACTTGAATTGTGGAGTTCGGTACATTGCAGGGTGAGACGGAGAAACACGGGGCGAGACTGGAATTGACATGAAAAATTATGGCTGGACATGAGAAATGAACGGGATTGGGGGACAGGTCCCCAAGTCGCTGGAAACACCATGCATTCTGGAGACATTTGAGATTGTTTGCGGGTTTTCCATTTGTGGTTTCTCTCGGTCATGTTTTGCTTTTCTTAGGTCTGCTGAGATGGTGGGCTTGGCTTTTTTTAAATCGCATCTAAATCGATTGACTTAGCTATCCGAAACTTTCAGTACTCTAGTACGAGTCACCCGTCATTTATAAGATCTTCTATTACCAAGTATTACGGGGAATCCTACTAAGATGAATCCTACTAAGATAAAATTCACGGCAGGTTTAGACTGATATTGATTATGACTGGCAATATCGATCTAAAAAAGTACAGTTTCCGTGGTTCCCGCGGGTCCGAACCGGGACAAGAAACCGAGAACAAAAGATAGTTATACAAGGGGAGGAGTTATTTAAGGGTTGGCCTTGACAAAGTCAACACCCTTCTGGATGTTCTTCTTCAGGTCAACCAGGCAGGCATCGAGGAGCTTCTGCTCGTACTCGTTGACCTCACCGACAGGGTGGATGGTCTCGACACCGTTGGGGCCGAGCTCGACCTTGGAGGCGAAGAAGTCGATGCCCTGGTCCTTGAACAGGGGAGAGTCGACAAAGGTGGGCTCAATGACACCCTTCTCGCCCTGGGCGGCGCGGAGGAGGGACTCGGCGAAGCGAGCACCGGCCATGGCCATGGAGAGGGTGGCAGAGCCAGCACCGTCCTTGGCCTTGACGACCTCATCACCACCGAACTGGATGCGGTTGACGAGAGCGTCGCGGGTCTCGCCAGAGATGGAGGCGTGGTTGGACTGCGACAGCAGGGGGACGATGGTCACACCGGAGTGGCCACCGACGACGGGGACCTTCTCGCCAGCGGGGTCGGTCTTCTGGACCTGGGAGATGAAGCGGGAGGCACGGACGACGTCCAGGGTGGTCACACCGAACAGGCGCTTGGGGTCGTAGACACCCTTGGACTTGTAGACCTCGGAGACGATGGGGACGGTGGAGTTGACCTAGAGAGAAGGATTTGTTAACGAAACCCCAATTTTAAAAAAAATCAAAAAAATTGATTGCGGATCCAAATTGTAGGGGGAAAAGAAAAACATACGGGGTTGGCAATGACCAGGACGTGAGCCTTGGGGGCAGCCTCGGCAGCGGCCTTGGCGAGGTCGCGGACGATGGAAGCGTTGGTGTTGAACAGGTCATCACGGGTCATGCCGGGCTTGCGGGGGACACCAGCGGGGATGAGAATGATCTCAGAGTCCTTGAGGCAGTCGCGGAGACCAGCAGCATCGGGGCTGTAGCCAGTGACGGTGCTGTTGGTGTTGATGTGGCTCAGATCGGCAGCGACACCTGCGAAAACAAATGGAAAATGTGCCACCGGTCAGCGGTCCAATTCGGAAGTGCGATGTCGCGGAATCGCAATTGAAACTGTTTGGGGAGAGAAAATCATACCGGGTCCACCACGGATATCGTAGAGAGCGAGCTCGGAAACACGGGGGTTGAGCTTCAGCAGGAGAGAGAGAGGCTGGCCAATGCCACCGGCAGCACCGAGGACGGCGACCTTGGAGGCCTATGATGGGGACGAAGGTGAGGTTAGCGCTAGCACGCAATGTGGTCGGAAGAATCAGGAAGGGTGCGATGCAGTCCAGGATTGGGGCTGGGGGGGGTGAAGAGGAGGAATTGGTAAATACCTGGCTGGCGGAGGCCGAGAAGGCACGCTTCTGGAAGAGGTTGAAGGACTGACGAGCGGCAAACATGATGGGCTGTCTGGGGGAGGAGGTGGTGGATGGGGAGGGAAGAAGAGGAAGAGGAAGAGAGAGCGAAGGACGTGGAAAAGCGGACGGAAACGGGGCTCCACTTTTTCCAGGTTTGGGGAGGGATGCCGACCTCCCGGTGCTCGGCCCATCCAGCGAGCTCGACAGTACACCGAGTGCTGGACTCCTGCTGTCAGTATCCTGGCAATGCCGAGTGGTTCTCTTGCACGTGCTTGGGGGAAAAAAAATAGTATCGTGGTTGATGGTAGATTTTACGTCTTACCTCCGACTTTTCTGAGGATCCTACACGAGGTGCAGCTGTTGTACCGAGGGTCCAAAGGGTCCAATCGTATGGAATTACTCCAAATAGAAACTCGAACCCACGAGAACGAGAAACCACCATCCCGGGTTATAACAACAAGAAAAAGGTGATAGAAGCAAAGACGCCATCGCTGATGAAAACTCGACCAATCCCAATCCCAATCCAGAAAAGAAAAAAAGAAATTACACAGAACGAAGAAACCCATTCCGCGGTCATCGCAAGAAATGCAACACGGCCCAGCAGAACAGGAAGAAAATCACCACTCCACCCCAGAAAATCCACTTATCCTGACGAGCCCGCCGTTCCACCATACGAATCGTATCTCCACTCACCCCCAACGTATTCGCCACGCTATATAGTCGGCGCTGGGTACCCTTCAACACCTCCCGTTGTTGACCGAGGTCCGCCAACACGGCGCGACCCCGATCGAGGAAATCGTCGAGCTGGTTGTGCGTGTTGGCAAAGAAGGACTGTTCCCGCAGGGCGTGCGTTTCACGAGTATAATTGGTAGGTCCCGCGCCGAAGCTGAGACCGGAGGAAGAAGGTGCAAAGGCCGAGGACGCGGGGAGAGAGGACTGGGCATATGGGTTCTCCGGGGTGGCGGCGTGGTGGGGACGGCGACCGAGTAGTTCATTGCGGTTGCTAACCGATTGCTACAGCGAGAGTGTCAGTCAAAGTCCAGTCACGGTCCATGCGCGGGTATTGGTGGTCATAGACGCATACCGCTTCCTCTCGCTCTTTGCGCAGACGTTCGAATTGAGCCCGGTAGTCGGCCAATTCAGTGCGGAAGTTCTTGACTCGCTCGAACGCTTTCTCTTGCTTCTCCGGGATCAACTCCTTTTTAGATAGGGCCGAGTAGTCATCGATAGTACGGGCGAGCGAGGAGAGTGACGCGGCAATCTGGCCTGTGTCAGAAAAGACGCACCGATTAGTATGGCACTTGGATGCGCATTCACGGACGGGGACCCCGGGTTCAACACACCTTGGAGAGCGGGGGACGAGGTAGCCGGGGACTGGGAAAATTGATCCAGATCTCGGCGAACAGCAGAGGACTGCTTCAGCGCAGAATTGAAGAGGGAGTTCTATTCCCATCAGCAAGTGTTCGGGAGAGTCATGCATCGAAACGGGTACACACCATGTTGTCGCTAAGGCGGCGAGCGCCACGTTCAATGTCGGAGATTCACAGCGGGGGAGAGATGGCTCGAGATAGTCGAGTAGTTTCCAGGGTACTATAGATGGGCGATCAGAAATTCCAAAAAAAAAAAAAAATGATCAACCTCAAAGAAGGTCAAGCAAGTATGGGCTCTTCGTAGAATCCGGGATCAACCAGGTCTTTGAAGGCCAGCTTGGTGTTTAGGTCGCTCACCGCCTTTGGCGCAGCTTCGAGCTACCGTACGTCACCGACAGGTACACACTGGCAACAGCCTCGACAAAGGGGGTCTTTTTATTAAAGAGAAAACTATTGATGTTAATCATCTCAAGCAATCCATTCTCTACCGGGTCTCTACAATTTGGCACAGGTTGATTCAACACGGGATTGTTGGGCTACTAACGCAGCCTGTCCAGCCTAGACTCCATTTCTCACCCGAAAAATAACAAGACAGCCAGGGATGCAGAATTTCAAGCCTCACAAAGAGCTGGGATGGTATCTGAAACAAGGAAAAGCAAACACAACAAGTCAAGCAAGGAAATCGACGATAACCTGTCGCAACCCGCAACTCCCGCCTATTTGGGAGGGTACTTGTTCTGGAGGAACCATCTATACGAGGAGAACGCGAATTAGCAATGACATCCTTCCCTCGCCATGCTCCTTCGTTCTACCATGCTCAATAACTTACTTGCTCACAAAGTAGTCCACCACACCAAAGGCACCGACAGCACCGGTCCACAGTCCGACAACCTCCCATGACAACTTGCCCTCCACGTGCTTGCGATAAGCACCAAAGCCCAAGCCCGCACCGACCAGAGTAGCCACCACGGCGTTGGTGATGAAAACGGGGTTATCCGAGTTAGCAGGCAAGCCACTGCTCTTCGCCTTGCGGGGCTTGGCCTTCTTGGCAGACTCCTCGCGCGCACGCTGAGCCTCTTCCTCTTGGGCTTCGCGCTCGAGGCGTTCCGCCTGGGTGGTGGTCTTGACCTCCTGGTTAAGGAAGTCGGGGTCAACGGCTTGGACGTGGGGCGAGTCGACGTCGATCAGGGAGGCCGTGCTCTCGGATTCATCCTTGTAAATGCCGCCGAGGGTGGGAGCGCGACTGATTCAGGGTAGATTTAGTACATGGGCATGGATGGGTTGAATGACATCAGCTAGTATAACTTACGCCTATGGATATTGGTCAGCAGGTAGTTCACGCAGTATTCAGGAGAGTCGCATGGTACTTACTTCCTCTGGGGATTGCTTGGGGCCCTTGGCAGCAGCGTCGGCGTAAGACATGGTGTGAGTGTAGAAGAGAGAATAAACAGAGGTAGTTCTGGAGTCGGGCGGTCGGTGAGCGTAGTTTTTTTCAAAGACGGAGATCAGAGATAATTCTTACCAAGAGGGGCAAGTATGTTCAGGGGAGGGGGGAGGAATGAGGATTTTAAGTGGTGGCAGAAGGTGGCAGGTGAACCTTGGAAGCTTCGGGGTGACATCACGTCATTGATTCTGGATGTTGGGTGGAGCCATACCCTGTTGCTGGCATCGGACCACGTACTCCGTGGTCTATTGATTGATAAATGTATATCTAAATAATTGATGTTCGTCGGAAGCTAAAGAGAGATACTTTTAAATACACTTTCTCCAAAGCTAGGTCAAATCTTCAGGATCAACTCCTGTCCTTCAATCGTTGTTGTGCAGTGAACACGTGAAATGGCTGACTGCCCACTCCCCAGCCACTGACGTGGATGCTTGCGGCCAAGCCCGGGGCTCAACTTGGCGATATCGTCAAAACAGATCCATATACTCTTCAAAATAACAGTAGTACTAGTAACTAGAACCAAATCTGTCAATCTTATTTTGAAAATCTTCCGCCTCAAAATTAGACTACACTCAGTCTCATGCGGATAGCTGAAGCTGTAACCCATACCTGGAATCGAACATCTGTCTGGAGTTGTGAATTGGGAAATACCACCAGATCAGTCAACCTCGATTGAGGCTCCATTTCGAATCGCCAAATATGATTCAAAAGGGTTGGATCAGATAATCTATTATCGTACAAGTGGGGACCTATAACGTAGAAGCTTGAACAATTAGCAGCTCATTGCTTATTTTAAGGTACAGGTAGGTGTGGATCCATCCTCGAAATATATCGTCGCCCTTTGCCACCACATTGATGCCCTTTTTTTGTATTCAGGTCTCTTTGGGATGTCCCGAAAGGCACAATGGAAGACCATACCCAGCGCACTGCCATGATCAATCATTTTAAAGTAGTTCTAGCATATCACCCTCGGGCCGATTAAAGGCTACGTAGCCGGTTACTCTCTATTCGGTGGCTAACAACCTATCCGGGTTTCATTCGACACAGACGGGCCTGCAGCAAAAGCAAACATACGCATTTACCAAATCTATAGCTCACCAGAACAAAATGCCAGTTTCGAGGTGAATTTCCATGAGCTTAATCCTGATTTCTAGCCCTCAGAGAGACGGGTCACTACGGTTGCAAGATCCGCCCGATTATTGTTAAGCGGATCGCGGATCTCGAGAACAAAAAAAGATCCACAAAAGTTTTGTTCTAACCAAGAGCGGACATATGAAAATGGGATTGAAGTTGCTAAAACCAAACACAAAAAAGGACCTATGGTGGTCTAAAGAGAAACCATTTTAATACAGATTACATTGTATGGAAAAAGGTTGGTACGAGACGCAGTCTCGCCGGGCTTCTCGCTGCTTGTTCTTACAGCAGAAGCTCGAGCGGGTTCTCGACAACCTTCTTCAGCTCCTTGATCCACTCACCACCGACGGCACCGTCAACGACCTTGTGGTCGAAGCTACCGGTGACGATGATCTGATCATCCCACTCGGTGACGGTGCCCTCCTCGGTCTCGACGGGGACAGCAACCTTGCGGGTGGTGCCGACAGCCAGAATACCGGCCTGAGGGGGGTTGATGACGGCAGTGAAGCGCTCAACGGCGGGGTTCATGCCCATGTTGGAGATGGTGAAGGTACCACCCTGGTACTCCTCGGGCTTGAGCTTGTTCTCACGAGCACGCTTGCCAAGGTCCTTGATCTGGTTGGAGATGCTGGACAGACCCAGACCCTGGACGTTCTTGACGACGGGGGTGATCAGACCGGAGGGGGTAGCCACGGCAACGCTGATATCAGCGGTGCTGTGCTGGCGGATGACGGCCTGGCCGTTCTCCTCGCGCCAGCTGGAGTTGACCTGGGGAACCTTCAGGAGAGCGACGGCGCAAGCCTTGACAAGGAAGTCGTTGACGGAGAGCTTGTACTTGCCCTCAGCGGAGGCGTTCAGGGCCTGGCGCAGCTTGAGGAGCTTGGTCACGGACAGGGTGGTGGACACGAAGTAGTGGGGGTTGTCAGCCATGGACTGCTTGAGGCGGTTGGCAATGGTCTTGCGCATGGAGGTGATGGGGATGTCCTCAAAGGCGGGACCGGCAGCAGCGGCACCACCGGTAGGCTGGTACTTCTCAACATCCTCCTTGGTAATCACACCACCACGGCCAGTGCCCTTGAGAGCCTTGACGGGGACACCCTTCTCGAGAGCGAGAGCCTTGGCAGCAGGGCTGATCGAGGGCTCACGGTCCAAGCTGGGCTGGAGCTTGTCGCCAGAGGTCTCGGGCTCCTGCGCGGCGGGCTCCGGAGCCGGGGTCGGGGCCGAAGGCTCGGCGCTCTTGGGCTCCTCCTTCTGCTCAGCGGCCGGGGCGGCCTTGTCACCGCCAGCATCAGCCAGGGTGAAGGACTCGAAGGGAGTGACATCGGCACCCTCCTCAACAAGGACGGCAATGGGCTGCAAGGCGAGGGGAAAAAAAGCGGTTAGTGTTTGTTTTGCTTGGACAAAGTTGTCAGGGGAGAGAGAGCACTCAAGCTCCTCCGCGGAGAAATTCGGGAAAATTCTTACAGAGCCAACAGGGACATCCTTCTCACCGGAGTCCTTCAGGACCTTCGCGAGAACACCCTCCTCCTGGAACTCAAAGTCCATCTGCGCCTTATCGGTCTCAATCTCCACAAGGACATCTCCGGGCTGCAGGCCGTCGCCGGCCTTCTTCTGCCATGCGCCAATGTTTCCCGCGGTCATCGTCGGGGACAAAGCAGGCATGCTGATGATGGTGTGGGGAGGGAAAGCTGTAATGTATTGCGATTGTTAGAGCAAGTCGAATGGCCGTGTTGGATGGGATCAGTTGGAATTCATACACTTGGACGCATAGAAGCGGGAAAGAGCGGACAGGGCGGGCAATTGGTTTCTGCACGAAGCAAGCTCATCAGTTATCAATCCATCACCAGAGTAGAGACCGAGAGGAGCGCATACTGGATGATCTCCTGGAACTTGTAGGAGACCTGAGGGCGCCGCATGGAGGCGGCGCCTCGAGACATGAACATGGCACTCGGAGTGCGCATCCGGACAGCGGCAGCGACCATGTTGGGCTCGAATTGCCGGGGTATATGAATAACAAAAAGGTCCCTCGACACAAATATCACAGAAACAGAGAAGTTCCGGCGCGGGAAAACGGTGAAAAGCCGGGGATGAGGGAGTTGGGGGGAGAAAGATGGCCTCTAAAGGTCAGGAACTTTTCTGTTGAGCTTCTAAGGTTCCCGGTGAGCGGCCTCTTCCGAGTCACGTGAGGACCAACAGGCTGGTCTCCCACGCTTCCACGGGCAGCTTGCTGACTCAGCCCATGCCAGTCCCGATTGGGAGAAGACACGCATCCCCATATGAAACAATAATCATACCGGCGAGCATCCTCGCAGGGTCCAAACGCTGCGCACCACCTCTATTTCTTTTCCGTCGCATGCTTCAGGTTTGATCCGATAGCTCCGCCCGGAGTCTCTCTGACCATGGCGGACGTCGACCCCGGCCTAGAGCCAAACCACCCCGCGGCCGACCTGCCCGAATCCGAGCAGGCCTCCGTGAATACAACTATGGAAGAAGCTCAAGAAGCTCCGCCAAAGTTGGCTTCTGATAAGCCGTCTAATTTCTCCGAGAAGGCAGAATGGCAAGAAGTGACGGAGCAACAGGAGCAGGAGATACAACAAGAACGACAGGAAGAAGACAATAAACAAAACGAAGCCGAGGAGCCGCAACAGGCAGCGAGCGAGCAAGATGCCGATGATGAAATGAAGCCCGAAGTTCCGCCGAAGGATACAACGGAGGAGAGCACCAATGGCCTTGAGGATGAACAGCAGCAGCAGGCTGATGTCGCGCCTCCCGAAATTCACGAACCCGAGCCAGCCGACGACAATGCGCCGCCAGATGCTCGAATGCGCTCTGACTCGCGGTCAACCACGGCTACTTTTGCGACGCATCGATCTACGGTTGTCAGCTCGACAGTTTTCATCGTGACTGCCCTCGACACCATTGGCGCCTCCCGCGAAGCCCGCCGAAGTAAGGAGCTTGAGGAGTCGGTTCAAGTAGCCTTGGCGAATGTCAAACAGTCGGATGGACAACCTATCGACCCCGAGCTTATCTTCCGTCCTCTACACTTGGCAAGCAAGACTCTCAGTATTCCGCTCCAGGTGACTGCCCTCGATTGCATTGGCAAACTCATCACATACTCTTACTTTGCCTTCCCCTCCGCCGAATCCGAAAGCGAGGCTACCCCGGAGAAGTCGCCCCTGATCGAACGAGCCATTGACGCGATTTGTGACTGTTTTGAAAATGAGGCGACTCCCAACGAGATTCAGCAACAGATCATCAAGTCTTTGCTGGCTGCCGTGCTGAATGATAAGATTGTGGTGCATGGAGCTGGTCTCCTGAAAGCAGTTCGCCAGATCTATAATATCTTCATCTACTCCAAGTCGAGCCAGAACCAGCAAATCGCTCAAGGCTCGCTGACTCAGATGGTTAGCACGGTATTCGATAGAGTTCGAGTCCGCTTGGATCTGAAAGAGCTTCGGAATCGCGAGGTTGATAAAGTCACCGGTACCAATCTTGATGCGTTGGCAAGTGACCAAGGTCAGATCTCAGAGGTTGCTTCTGTATCTGCGGTCGACCAAGGGGATCAAACGGATCCGTCAGACCAGCCAGTCACCAAAGAACCCAACTCGGAGAAACTCACTCTGCAGAGCTTCGAGTCGCCTAAGGAGGTGACCACTGTCAATGACAATGCACCCACTACTGTCACCCGTGCCAAGTTATCTCGATCTACCACGGCCCGATCGATGTCGGGCATCCCTGAGGAGAGAGAAGATGACAACTCGACCGAGGATGATGTGGATGAAGTCTACGTCAAGGACGCTTTCTTGGTCTTTCGCGCATTGTGTAAGCTGAGCCACAAGATTCTTGGCCATGACCAGCAACAAGATATCAAGTCACAAAACATGCGGTCGAAGGTGCTCTCACTGCATCTCATCCACTATCTTATCAACAACCACATTACCACCTTCACCTCGCCGCTTGCCGCAATCAAGAACAGCTCATCCAGCACCGAGGCCATGACACTCCTCCAGGCTGTGCGGCCCCACCTTTGCCTAAGTCTCAGCCGGAATGGTTCCAGCTCCGTTCCCCATGTCTTCAAGGTCTGCTGTGAGATTTTCTGGTTGATGCTCAAGGACATGCGGGTGATGTTGAAGAAGGAGCTGGAGGTGTTCCTTAAGGAGATCTACCTAGCTATTCTCGAGAAGCGCGCTGCCCCTTCTTTCCAGAAGCAATACTTTATGGAAGTTTTGGAACGACTGGGAGGCGATCCTCGTGCTTTGGTGGAGATCTATCTCAACTATGATTGTGACCGGACGGCGTTGGAGAACATCTTTCAAAATATCGTCGAGCAGCTCTCGCGGTACTCGAGCCTGCCGGTCACTACAACGGCTTCCCAACAACAATACTTCCAGGACCATCATACCAAGATGACTAGCACTGGGGCTGAGTGGCGCCAGCGTGGAACTCTGCCTCCATCTCTCACCACCGCCAATATCACACCACCTCCCCAACCTGCCGCGCCTAGCATTCCTTCAGATTATATCTTGAAGCATCAAGCTGTAGAAAGCCTCGTCGAGATGCTACGTTCTTTGGACAACTGGGGCTCTCAACGTCTGGACGATCAAGTTGCTGCCGCGGCCGCCGCTCAGTCACTTGGACCAGTCAAGTCGATGGACAACTCCCGCGAATCACTGGATACTAACGTGCTGATTTCGCCACGCCCAGAGATCAGCGATGCAGGCACTGGTCGATCTACTCCCGTGCCTGAAGATGACCCCAACGAGATTGAAAAGGTCAAACAGCGCAAGATCGCTATGATGAACGCCATTCAACAGTTCAATTTCAAGCCCAAGCGTGGTATCAAGCTTTTGCTTTCGGAAGGCTTCATTCGTTCGGATTCTCCCGAGGACATTGCCAGCTTCTTACTTCGCAATGATCGTCTTGACAAGGCTATGCTCGGCGAGTACTTGGGTGAAGGCGAACCCGAAAACATCGCCATCATGCATCAGTTTGTCGACCAGATGGATTTCACCAAACGACGTTTCGTTGATGCTCTTCGGTCTTTCCTGCAAACCTTCCGGTTGCCTGGCGAGGCGCAAAAGATTGATCGGTTCATGCTCAAGTTTGCAGAACGGTACACAACTCAGAATCCCAATGCCTTCGCCAACGCAGACACGGCGTATGTCTTGTCGTACTCCGTCATCATGCTCAACACCGATCAGCACAGCTCTAAAATGAAGGGCCCACGAATGACCAAGGAGGACTTTATCAAGAACAATCGCGGTATTAACGACAACCAGGACCTACCGACCGAGTATCTCATTTCGATTTATGAGGAGATCGCCAACAATGAGATTGTTCTCGACACCGAGCGAGAACACGCGGCCAATTTGGGTATCCAGACCTCTGCTCCTACCGGGCTAGCAACTCGAGCTGGACAGGTATTTGCTACCGTCGGTCGAGACATCCAAGGCGAGAAGTATGCGCAGGCGTCCGAGGAAATGGCCAACAAGACCGAGCAGTTATATCGCTCCCTCATCCGAGCCCAGCGCAAAACAGCCGTCCGTGACGCTCTTTCTCGTTTCATCCCCGCCACTTCGGTTCGACACGTTGGATCAATGTTCAACGTTACCTGGATGTCGTTCTTGTCAGGATTGTCAGCCCCAATGCAAGATACCCAGAACCTTGAGACCATCCGACTTTGCATGGAGGGTCTTAAGCTGGCCATTCGCATCAGCTGCGAGTTTGATCTGGAAACCCCTCGCGTCGCGTTTGTTACTGCCTTGGCAAAATTCACCAACCTTGCAAATGTTCGCGAAATGATGCCGAAGAACGTGGAAGCCTTGAAGGCACTGCTTGACGTTGCTTTCACGGAGGGCAACCGTCTGCGTGGCTCGTGGCGAGAGATTCTAACCTGCGTTAGCCAGCTTGATCGATTGCAGCTGTTGAGTGATGGCGTGGACGAAGGGTCTCTGCCCGATGTCTCACGGGCGCCCACGGCATCCTCAGATACTGCTTCTCGCAAGTCCATGCAGTCCACCAGAAGACCTCGGCCACGGTCGGTTGGGGGACCCTCGGCCTTCCGCATGGAGATCGCCATGGAAAGCCGGTCCGCCGATATGGTCCGCGGTGTTGATCGCATCTTCACCAACACCGCAAATCTGTCTCACGAAGCCATTATTGACTTTGTGCGGGCATTGAGCGAGGTTAGCTGGCAAGAAATACAGTCCTCTGGACACAGCGACTCTCCTCGCACGTACAGTCTGCAGAAGCTGGTTGAAATCAGTTACTACAACATGACTCGTGTCAGGATTGAATGGTCCAAGATTTGGGAGGTTCTAGGCCAGCATTTCAATCAGGTTGGCTGCCACTCTAACACAACCGTGGTGTTCTTCGCGCTGGATTCCCTGCGACAGCTGTCAATGCGCTTCATGGAGATTGGCGAATTGCCCGGTTTCAAATTCCAAAAGGATTTCCTCAAGCCTTTTGAGCATGTCATGGCTAACAGTACTACTGCTGCCGTCAAGGACATGATTCTTCGCTGTCTCATCCAGATGATTCAGGCGCGTGGTGACAACATCCGGTCCGGATGGAAGACCATGTTTGGTGTATTCACTGTTGCAGCTCGCGAACCTTATGGTAAGCTCTTTTCTTTCGTCCCCCTCCCTTTCCAATCTTGCCGACCTAACCATGTCTCTTCCTCATTCAACCACTCCCCTCAATCTCAATGGCGCACCCGCTAACAATAATACGCAGAGGGAATTGTGAACATGGCCTTTGATCATGTCACCCAAGTCTACAACACTCGCTTCGGGGTTGTGATCACCCAGGGTGCCTTCGCTGACCTGATCGTTTGTTTGACCGAGTTTTCCAAGAATTCCAAATTTCAAAAGAAGTCACTACAAGCGATCGAGACGCTCAAGTCCACGGTTACAAAGATGCTGCGCACTCCAGAGTGCCCACTCTCCCACCGCGGCGACACCGCTGCTCCACACTTCCAAGAAGAAGGCACTAACCTTGCCAAGCAACTCACTCGCCAGTCGCAAGAAGAGCAGTTCTGGTATCCCATTCTTATTGCCTTCCAGGATGTGTTGATGACCGGTGATGATCTCGAGGTCCGGTCTCGCGCACTGACCTACCTCTTTGATACACTTATTCGACATGGAGGCGACTTCCCCCGTGATTTCTGGGATGTTCTCTGGCGACAGCTGCTTTGCCCAATCTTCGTGGTCCTACAGTCCAAGTCTGAAATGTCCAAGGTTCCTAATCATGAGGATCTTTCCGTCTGGCTGTCCACAACGATGATCCAAGCTTTGCGCAACATGATTACTCTCTTCACTCACTATTTCGAGTCATTAGAGTATATGCTGAGCCGGTTCTTGGAGTTGCTGACCTTGTGTATCTGTCAAGAGAATGATACCATTGCTCGCATTGGTAGCAACTGTCTACAGCAGTTGATCCTGCAGAATGTTTCCAAGTTCCGAGAGGAACATTGGACTCAGATCGTGGGTGCATTCATCGAGCTCTTCAGCAAGACAACTGCTTATGAGCTCTTCACGGCGGCGGCATCCGTGTCGAAATTGAGCGAGACCCCTGTCATCGCCACCACCAACGGTGATGTCGCCCAGTCCGATGCCACATCTGGCGAGCTTTCTGACTCGCTTCAGCCGAACGGATCTCAAAGCACTGCCTCCCTTCAGGATGAAAGCGATCCGCCCGCCCAGAGTGAGGCCCGTGCCGAGCTGGAAGACTACCGGCCGCCGACGGACTCACAACAGCAACCCGCAGCCGTCACTGCGGCGCGTCGTCGCTTTTTCAATCGGATCATCACCAACTGCGTTTTGCAGTTGCTCATGATCGAGACGGTGCACGAGCTCTTCTCCAACGACAATGTCTATGCTCAGATTCCCAGCCACGAGCTCTTGCGGTTGATGGCCCTGCTGAAGAAGAGTTATCAATTTGCCAAGAAGTTCAACGAGGACAAGGATCTTCGCATGCAGCTCTGGCGTCAAGGGTTCATGAAGCAGCCACCCAACTTGTTGAAGCAAGAGAGTGGTAGTGCTGCCACCTACGTGCATATACTCTTCCGAATGTATCATGACGAGCGCGAGGAGAGACAGAGCAGTCGCGCCGAGACCGAGGCAGCTCTTATTCCGTACGTTTTATCATCCCTAAGCTCCTTCCGTCTTCAAACAAGAAGTCTTTTGCTAACCCGTTCGTGCTCTTCTAGACTCTGTGCCGATATTATTCGCAGCTTTGTCCGCCTCGACGAAGAGAGCCAGCACCGCAACATTGTGGCCTGGCGTCCGGTGGTGGTGGATGTGATTGATGGGTATAATAACTTCCCCCAGGACGGGTTCGATAAGCACATCGAGACCTTCTACCCACTTGGTGTAGAGCTTCTGAGCCGCGATCTCAATCCGGAGATTCGCGTCGCGTTGCAGGCACTTCTCCGTCGGATCGGCGAAGTCCGGCTGGGCGTTGCTCCGTCCAACCCGTTGGACGCTCCGATCAGCCCGCGGAGCTCCGTCTCTCAGAAGGGTTCACGTCGAGACAGCCAGGCCACTCATTGATGGGCCTTTGTATTCCTTATTGTTTTCATGTTGGGATATCCTCGCCTGGCTTTGTGATTTACAGCGTGATCCAGGCGTTTCTACTTTTCTCTCTTTTGTCTCTCTTTCTATTACTCTCTTCCCCCCTATTCTCCTGTTTCCCCCCCCCCCCCCCCAAGCATTTTCGTTTCCAAAATCCTAGAGATGGCATCCCCGTGTACTGATAAGACGTAAAGATTTTATTCGTGTCAAATTCCCTCTAAAGATTTTTCATCCGTACTTCTAGAAGGGGAGGAATGTCTCCTGCCTGGTAATGGGAGAGCAAGCCATCCATATCCTGCTCGGTCATTCCCACCAAGTCCTCCAAGCTCCAGGATTCACAGACCCCAGACATCCTGGCATGAGTTAGCATACATTCGCCTCGTGGGAAATGGGCTGCCTCTCAAACTCACCACTTCATCCGCTTGGGTCCTTCGTTCGGATTGGGCGCCACCTCACGCAGTTTCTTCCGTAGCTTGCCCACATTTTGAATAGCTGCGCCCATATTACTCGGTAGAGCTGCGGCAATCCTCTTGCGCACCAAATTGGCCATCTTTGGACCATTGCCATTGGTACTGACCATGATCTGCAGCGGACCATCCCGGTGTATGCTGCCAAAGTAGAAATCACACTCGGGAGGGACATCTGCAATATTCGCTGCGATGCGACGTTCTTTGCATAGCTTCCACACTTGGGTCGAAGCCTCCGGGTCATCGATGGCGCATAGCACCATGTCGGCCGTGTCCAAGTCGCTAGGCTCGAAGTTGCGATCAATATGTGTGACCTGTTTCTGAGCAATGCGATAGGCGACTTCCTTGTTCAGCCCGGAAGCGGGACAGACGACGGTGACGCGCGCATCGGCATTAAGTGCGAGTAGAATACGCCCAGCAGCAACCTGTTGAAGAATTAGTATCAATCTGGCTCTAAGCTTAGGAGCCGATATATATTCCGAGGTGCATAGCTAATAGAAAGCTTACCTCTCCGCCTCCAACCACCAATACATGCTTGTTCTTGACCTGCCAAGCCACAATCAACGAGCCTCCCCCTTGAATCTCGGGAAACTCTGACATTTTGCCCTTTTTCCTCCTTCGCACGGAACAGAGAGGGAGTATGATTCCCAGCTCCTGAGATCTCCGTGACGATAAGACAAGCGTGGGGTATTACGGCAGTCCACACCGCCCACACCCGCAGTTCCGTACCCGCCGAGCTATTTTTTTTTTCCTTAGCGGCTTTCTGTCTTTTCTTTTTCTTCTTCTCCCTCCTCCCCCGTCTTCTCCTTCTTCTTCTCAATTTTCCCAAATACCCAAGATCAGCCATGCGGGGTGTGCAGATCTTCTCGGGGAATTCCCATCCCGCCCTTACAGAGACCATCTGTGAGCGGTTGGGTACCTCGCCTGCGCCGGCAGATCTCGGGAAATTCGCCAATGGCGAGACCAGTGTGAACATCGGCGTCTCGGTCCGCAACCAAGATGTCTACATTGTTCAGAGTGGCAGCAGCAAGATCAATGACAGCGTGATGGAGCTGCTAATTATGATCTCGGCTTGCAAGGGTGGTTCGGCCAAGTCGATTACTGGTACGTCGTCGCTGTTTCCTCGCCTTCGGAGCTGAACAAGAAAAAATCAATCCGAGAGACGGACATGAGACTGACGTATTGCTTCTTTCTTCTAGCGGTCATGCCGTATGCTGCCTGCTCTGTTTGAATACTGAAATAAGTGAACACTGGATGCTGACCCCTGATGAGATACTTCCCCTATTCCCGTCAATCCAAGAAGAAGAGCCATCGTGGTGCCATCACGGCCCGCATGCTCGCCAACCTGCTCTCCATCGCCGGTGTGGACCATGTGATTACCATGGACCTGCACGTACGTTGCTGCCCTTGACGTTGCAATTGACCTTCTCCGATGTTGATTGGGTTTCAATAGGCATCCCAGATGCAAGGCTTTTTTGGCAAGCCCGTCGATAACCTCTTCGCCGAACCGTTCATTGCCCGCTGGATTCGGATGAATGTATCGGGCTGGAGGGATGCAGTGGTGGTGAGCAAGAACGCCGGCGGTACCAAGCGAGTCACCTCGCTGGCCGATACCCTCAAACTCAACTTTGGTATTGTGACCACCGACCGGCGGCGCCCGAAGGTTCCCGTGAACACAATGTCTGATAGCACGGTCTTCTTCGATGGCGTTGACGATGAGGTACGAGCTTCGAAGGAGTCCCAGCCCTTTGAGCTTCGCCTTCACCGTTCTCTTGCAACTCCCCCCATCCCTGAAGAACTGGAAAACATCGATTCACCCCAAGAACTGCTGCGTCCCGAGACTCCCCCGGCGGCTCGCCGGCCGTCGGAGCTCGAGGTTGAGTACACCGACGTTCGGGTTCGAGACGTGGTCACCGGCCGTCTGGTGCAGGGCCAGCTAGTCGATGATGACTACCACCCGGAGTCCGAGTCACACTCTGGTGGAACCACTCCCGGAGCTGGTGGAAGCGCCAGTGGCCACGGCGAAAACACCGAGGTCGTGCCGGAGACCATGTTTAACTCTATGATCTCTAGCGTCTCCTCATTGCCCCCAGACCATGCCCTGGGCGGCTCCTTCGATGCTGTCGAGTCGGATGACGAGGCCAGCGTGGTTGGTTACGACCACGAGCGAACCATTACGCTGGTTGGCGAAGTCCGCGATCGACCAGTGTTCCTCGTAGATGACATGATTGACAAGAGTGGATCGTGGATTGCCGCCGCGGAGACGGTCGTCAAGCGTGGTGGTGCTGCCAAGGTCTATTGCATTGCCACCCACGGTCTGTTCGGATCCGATTCGCTCGATCAGATGGAGGCTTGCCCTTCGATTGACCACATCGTCGTGACGAACACGTTCCCGATTGAGCCGTCGATGCTCAAACGGTCCAAGAAGCTGATCGTTATCGACATCTCGACTCTTCTGGCTGAGAGCATTCGGCGGCATCACTACGGTGAAAGGTGCGTTTTTTCTTCTCTTTTGTCTTTTCTCTCGCCCTTCATGGCGTCAATCCCAATACCAACGGATCACTGACTTTTATCCCAAACAGCGTCTCGGCCCTCTTCCACCTTAATGACTAAATGATGGCCCTTAGGGGCGGATGGCTGTGACGAACTTTGACTTGACATCTTTCTAGGGCGGCGTTGATGACTGATTTGCAGACTCCGAGATCTCTGCATTCTTGCGATCCTATGGCATGATACCTACTTTTTTTTTTTCTTCATCTCCCAAATAAACACAAAAACCATTCGAAGAAGTCTGTCTTGCCCAGACCGATCTGTAACCCTCACATGCATCCTCACATTCTTGATGAGATCATGTGTATCCTTCTTTTCTTGATTTTATTTTATTTTTCACTCTCTTTCTCTTTCTCCCTTCTTCAATCACCCCAGCGATGCAGTCCACTCTGGGTACTGCAGGAGCATCTCGTCATCCACGAGGTGTTCTTAACGGAGCGTTGGCAGAGCAAACACCGGGTCTGATCCGGACGGTTTCTTTTCTTCTTTTCTTTGAAAGGAAGAGAAAAGGCAAGAAAGATCAGACCCGACGAGGACTGAAGGCTCCAGTTTCTTTGAGAGGATTTCCAATTGGAGATCTTCTCGATGCCTTTTCTGGCGGTGAGACTGGTGCAAGAGAACCCCTCGAACATCTTTACATCTTTATGATCTGTAGACTGGCAAACAAGTTTTCTCAACCGTCGATTTATCAATGAAATCCCGTTTTTTTCCCGTCTATGACGACCTGCTCAGTGGCACTTACCTCGTTCTCCAAGCTTGATACTTTCCCGCCTTGCATCTTGCTTGATACCGTGACTCCACAAACTATCCACGTCTATAGGATCTATAGGATCTATAGGATCAATAGGCCTCCGATATCTTCCCACTCGCCATCGGATGCGGCTCCCCGCGTCGTCTTTCGCCCCAAACCGTCCGATCTACCGCGCCGATTGCTCAAGATTGAAACACGAAGCCGAGTCCCGTGAAGAAAAATTGAGTAGCGGTCTGCGTGTGCCGAGAAAAGCAAAACAAGCCGCCCCTTTCCGGGCTCATCGGTGGCGCACCGATGGACTTGAATACATACGATTGCATTACTTTACGATTGAAAGCTGGGAGTCGAGAAGCAATCGACCTGTCCAGGTCATGAGCCATCTTTCCCTCTTTGAGCAGTCGGTGATGTTCGTCGGTTTCACGGCGAATCTAGAACTCCCGACTCAACATCCTGGTTCGTCCAATGGGCTGGCCTGGTTTCAAATGTAATTGCACCTGCTCATCGACCTCCGCCGTGCCTGACAGGCGCCCAGCCGGGATGGCGCCCGATGAAAAGAAAGCACCTTGGGAGCCAATTCATTGTCCTCGTCCGGTTTTCGTCGACAGGACTGCCAAGTTCTACCAACCAGTGGTTGTCGTACTTTGTGCGACCAAGCAGGTTCCACTACGACTCGGCTGACTGGGATACATGATTGTGCGGATTCTCCTCCACTCCGTGCATCTCGACGTGCTGCCCAGACTGGTGGGATTGATCGGTCGTATGTTTGTCACCAATGTGGGTATGCCCTTCTCGTACCCTCCGTACTCTTTTTCTCCACTATTAGAAAGTGTCTTATCCACAAGCTACCGTACCCTCGCTAGTAGCGACGTACAGGAGCGAGGCGACCACATAGTTACAAGGTTACATAGGTCCAAACGTCACCGTACTTCGTGTGTCTAAATGACAAAGATACTCGGATGCGCATGGACATCCGAGTGAGGCTCCAGCTCCCAGCTCCCAGCTCCAGCTCCAGCGCTCCGGTAAGCCCCCGACCATGCAGCTCGTCTAATCAAAGTGCGTCAACTAAGTACGTCTCGCTTGGAGGCGACGCAAAGTACGAGGTGGGGTCCACGGGGTCGCATGTGTAACCGAGGATTAGGGGGGAAAGGCGTCAGCGTCGCGAGTTGTAGTACATACAGTGTCTTTGTTGAATTTGATCTGTTGAACTGGTAGGGAAAGGGGGGAGAGAACGAACGGCCCCAATACTATCGAGTCGGTCCAGACCGCGCAAAAGAATAGGACCATCATTATCCAATTCAGATCGACTCCGGCACATCCAAGTTGAAAGCTCCGTTCCGAAGCTGGATTTAAGATTGCAGTAGTCCCTATAGTCCCACCTCTATTCGGCGCAATGGCCCCGACTCAACTAATGCCGGGGGCGTGCTTCCGGGCGATCGTCATGTTCCCAGGGAGAAGGGGATTCGTCAACCGGTGCGTTTGATCATGAGTGTCCCTCTTTTCTGACTTTTTTTTTTATTGCCTTTTTGACTTTTTAACTTGATGATAATTATTATTATGATGCAAACCCAGCACCAGGGAGATGATCCAAACAAGGGTCCTCGTTACATCAAAAGAAAAAAACAAAAAGAAAAGTATGTACTCCATATACCGTATAGAGGGGTTGCCAACCGGGAAAAAAAAAATAAAAACCACCAAACCAACTATGAAACGGTCGAAAGTACGCCGTGCACTGTGAGTAATCAACCAAACAAAAGGCCAGCATGAGAAGAATGAAGCAGTCACAAAAGTTCCTGAGACAATGCCATGTGGAGAAAGACCACTAACAATAGGCCGTGGTCCAAGCGTTTGGAGGCCTCTATTTTCCGTGTCGCTAAGCCTCCTGGTGGATTGGATTGTGATGTATCAACCTTAAAACGATCCGGGACTAGAGAATGGGTGTCCCTAGTACTAGTACTGTAGTACTAGAACTGTATATCCTTGTGAATCCTATTTTTTCTGTCATCATTTCTCAGCCCGCCCCCCCCTTCAGCATCTATCCACTCAAACCCAGGTTCTCCAAAGCCTCCAAATCCCAAAAAAGTCAAATTGAAACCGCCAACATCGAACCCAGACGGCTCTTCCTCCAGTGATGATCGGACCCGAGGGCCAAATTGCTGGGATGCGCACGACCGCGATCGGCCATGATCGGCTCTGCGAGGGCCTTGACCAGAATCAGCATCCCGTGCAGTCCGCACTAGGACCACTGGCGGAAGAGTCGGTGGAGACGGGCACGCAACTAACTATCCGGACTTGACCATTGTCGCTTCCAGGTCCCACGCAACTAAGAAAACTAAGAGGTTCGGGGCCCAGCTGGTCGGGTTAAGTCGCGTCTATGATTTGACGACCTACTGGTGACTAGCGTTAGTGCTTCCATCCTGTCAAGCTGCTCTCTTTTTTACCTTTGCCATGGTTTGGTTCGAGTCCCAATTCTTCTTTACCCCCCCCCCCCTTTTTCGTATAGATCCACTCGGGAGGGATGGGCTATTTTGGCAACGCGAGTCGATCCATGCATGCCAAATCAAATCAATTCCAATGACAATTCTCAATTTCGATTTTGATTTCTCCCCTTGGTCTCTCCCATCTGCTGCACCCTGCCTATTCGGTAGTTTGGTCCCGTAGTCCCTGCCCTGGCCCTTGGTATTCCCCACCTGCTTGCCAATCTTGGGCTTAGGGTACTCCGTACTCGCTCCCTCGCGGTCCTATGCCGACCTCGAAGCTGTCTAGTCGGCGCGTTACCTTCTCTCCAATCACCTCCCGTACTTTTAATGTCCATCAATTTCATTATTTTCATAGAACCACACTTAAAAAGCCCCCGACTTTTGTTGCGCCGCCAGATCAATGCCTACCAATTGCAATCCCGCGATGTCCATCGATCGCGATCTGAATCCTGGCCGGAAAGACGACAGGGATCTGCCGACCTTCAATGGCGTCTCCGTCTAATTTTCTATGCGCCAATGCAAGATTGAATTCGCGGTAGATCCAGCATCGCTCTCTTCCGTGGGTTTCTCTATTTTCTATAACAACTCGGCTCTGTACCTTTCCCCGTCTTCCACTCCCCCAACAAGGAAAATAAGAAAAAGGAATATATTGCCTCCCCCCACCCTCCTCCCTCCACAATAATCATTTTTATACAGCCCTGGACCTTTTACCTTGTCCGGATTGACCCTGCCGATTATCAAAATCAAAAAAAAACCCCAGATCCCACTCGGGTACGTGCGTCATCGACGGCATTGTGCAGAGCGATTCAAGTCGGAGACTGCGAATGGCTTGATCGAGCATCTGGATCTCATTGACCCATGTCCGAGAGCAAATGGATACAGAGCGAGCACTTTCTTCGAAGCTATATATAATGGACCCGGGGTCCAGCAGTTTGGAAGCAACTCATCTTCTTCATCAATCTTCAACTCGCCTTGCTCGCACCTTCTTCCACTCCCGTTCGTCCGCTATCCTCTTGAGCTTCAATTCCTCCATCTCACGTTCCACACTTTCTCCCTTGAATCAAATCGGGGATCATCCATCGTCTTTCTACTTCCCCTTCCTCCCCAATCCCAATCTCGATCCGTGGAACCATTTTCCGGTGATCGACGCCAGCTTCCATTCCCTCGGGCCCTGGATCATTCACCTAGTCTGGTTAGTGACGAACCCTCGGGTCTCCAACCGCGAGGTTATACGCCGAGCTAACCGCAGCCAGCAGTGAATCACGTACAGATAGACGCACACTTTTTTTTGGATCTCACTTCCCAAGAAAAAGAGACATAATCAGTCACAATGGCCAACCAGTGCTCCGGTCATAAATTCGCCATTGTCCAGGCCACCAATGGCAATATCCTGACGTGGCGTTGCTCCGATTGCAACTCGGGCCCCTTTGTGGCTATCTGGCGATGCAAGATCTGTGGCCACTGTCGCTGCAACAGCTGCCACAACGCCAAGTCATAATGTGTGAGTCGGGTTTTTCCCTTCGGCGCGTGTCAGCTTGTCAAATGAACGTCCTTCCCCCGTCGGAATCACCGGTGCTGGTGAGATACTGCTATATAGAACCAGGGATTATTGACCGAGATCACACTCTTGACGACTGATTCGCTGACTTGATGCCTCGGTTTCTAGTTCCGACATCTCACAACTCGCCCTCGAGTCTCTCGCATGCATTCGAGCAAGGGCACCCCTGGGAGCCCCCCCCCCTCGATGCAACTATCACTATCTTCAAACTTGCAATTATCAGAGCGCGCATGTATCATGACCACGCAGATTCAGCCCGCGTTTTCCCCCATTTTCTCTCCATGGCTGCGTTATTGGCGACATTACGGGCTCTGCATTTTGAATTCGGTTTTTGTCTCCTCTCAAAAGATTGTTTTTGGTTTTGCCTCTTTTACAAAAGTTTCCATGTCTGGGATTGTTGCATCCGGACGGAGTTTTTTTTTCCTTTTCTTGTCGGTTTTCTTTCCCGTTCGGCAGGTTTAGATGTTGGCTAGGTTCTTGATACTTGGACTTTTCTTGTGGTCTTGCATTTTCCCACGGAGAGAATTGGGTTTGGATCAAGCATCATCGGCGTCGAGACAATTACTGTACACCTCCTTTTTGGGCTGCGAGCATTTTCAAGCATTGGCAGATTTGGAATTGAAAAACCTTATTTTATACCTATCTCGCTTAACTCACGAACTATAGAATCGGATACGCCCAGTAAACGACACGAGTCAGATCTTCCCACTCAGACCGAATTCCAAGCTGGGCGAGGAAATAGAAAAAGCTAGATTGCAACAATGATCGAATCGAGGGCGCGTGAAAACAATAGGCGGGCGATTAAAAGCAAGAGCCCCACCATGATAATCTTGCTAGAAACTCGGATCGAGATGCAGTGCAGCGCCTACGCAATGCGTACATATGTACGGCGTACGGCGTACCCAGTTCTTTTTTTTTTTTTTTTTTTTTTGCTCTCGGCACGGGAATTGCGATAACCAAGTTCAAGAGCCGAGTAGTCTGTTTTTGGGGGGGGGGGGGGGGGGGTGGCTCGTCCTTACATTGCGAGAAAAGAGTTTAAACTGCAGGGTCTGCCCTGGTCGTCCCCATTCGCCCTTGTACGACGGGAATGCATCTTTACACCTCCGGCAATGAACCGGATTTACAAATTCCATTGGCACATTCCAATGAACAGAATAAAAAAATATATTAGATATCAGGTCCACCCGGGTGAATTTGCCAGAACTTTCTACACGCAGCGAAAAGCCTTGATTGGGTGATCGTGAGGTAGCTTTGTTAGAATCCTCGACCCAGGGATGACATCAACCGAGGACATCAACTCAACCACCGCGCCTAAAAAGATGGTGCTTGGACTGATTTCTTCCCAATACGGCGTTACGGGAAAGACTTTCCATTTTAGTACGACGTGGCTGGCTCTAGCTGACAGTCACGAATCCAGAAGCCAAAAGTGACCCGTCATGTCCGGGGGCCGTACGGAACATGATTGTTCGGCCAAAATAGTTCGTCCCCGAGGGCGCTGCCGCCAAGTGACCGAACTAAGTAGTAAGACTAGAAAGACTAGCGCTGGAAACTTAATGGGGGGGTAATGGGGAGAGGGGAGAAAAGGGACAAATTGCAATAAGAAATTCCAGGGACTTGGATCCGCCAACTCTATTGTGTGAGTCTCCACTTCCGAGAGTGGACAGGATCCCAGGAGAAAGGGAAAGGGGGGGCAGGAAAAAAAAGCACCACGCAAGGACCATTTGGTGGTACGAGATGGTGAGTGGCAGGTGGAGTGTATAGTGGGGTCCGGACCAAAGTAGAAATCAATTAGGTTTAGGGTTTGCCGATAGTGTGAGTGTACAGTACTTAATAGCTAGCTTAGGAAGTGGCTAGATTACTTTTTTTGGATATCATCGATATGCATTGAGGGTGAGGGAAAACTATGCATTTTTATGTGCAGAGGGAAAATCGAAACGATGAGATAGCGCCTGCGGATCGAAATAGAACAGCCTATGGACAATGCGATTGTATGTGCACGATCCATCATAGCAGGAGAAAGAAGTATGAGCGGTGAGAAGAGAAAGAGGTACGGTGCGGGTAATCCCTCTCGATTGGCGGGGGGACGTGTGCTGTCGAATATCCACAAAGTCTCCAGAATGCTTTGGTGCAAAATGGGCTGAAAACGGGTCAATGTCTACGTGTAGATGCTCTAGTCGAAAGAAATTAGCACGATCGCCCCAATGATCAGAAGGTGCCTCTTTTCCATGGGGGTTCAGCTCCACCATCACACGACAAGACTTACCTCGGTGATTTGGTTCACGGCCAGACCAGGCTCGGCCATCTCCGCGTCGCGTAAGAACTCGAGCGGTAGCCACACCAGGTGTCCCTTGATCCGATCCAGCTTCTCACGCACTTCCTTCGCCGGCAAATAAGGATCGAACAGATGACCCTCCTTGTGCGACCCACGCGGACGGAAATTGTCATAATCCTCAAAGGTCTTGATATTGTCGTCTGGATCGGCCCGGAACAACATCCGATACGTCTCGGTGTTAACGCTCGCCTGATCTGTCCAGGTGTTCCAGACCGCATCGCTAAGCGGATCAGTCACGAAGTTGTTGTGTGTGTCTTCCAGGATCTCGTTGAGACAGACATCGGGCGGTTGAGCGTTCGGGTGGCGTGCGGCGTCGTAGTCTTGCGCCGGTAAGAGGCCCAAGTGTTCGCGCCAGAGCTGGCGACGGAGAGTGGCGGCGTGGCGGCCTGCTCGATACGGTTGGCCGTCCATTTCGCTGTCGATAAAGTCTTGATCTTCCATGACGATGGCGAGCTCGCTATCATGGGAGCCAAGCTGAGACTGCAGGGTGATAAAAAATAGTAAGTACGAGCGAGTCAGGGTGAGATCGAACGGATTGATCTCAAATTCTCTCGAAAAGAATCCAACCACTTACCCGATCGTTGATATTGGCACTTCCACAGATGGCGATTCGATCATCGACAATGCACACCTTGCCGTGCACATACAGCTCCTCCTGGACGATATTGTCTTTCTCGGCTTCCGGGTCACCCTCCCACGTCTCGTCCGACATCTTACCGCCGTTCAACATGGTAGTGTGAGCCACCGAGTCTTTACCGGCATCGCCCTGTTGTGCCTTCCGTTTCTCGACTTGCTCCTCGAACTTTTCCAGGTTCTTCAGATTCTTCTGTTTTTGCTCGTCATCGGCTTCATAGCTCTTCTCGTTCTTGTCGCCTTCTGTACCGACGGAAGGGTGCACACTTTCCCCCATGATTGACTCGGCGATACCACGCTGGATATCTTGGTAGGTGACACCGGCCTCTTTCTCGAGTTCTTCAAGGGCGGGGGTCTTGTTGATTCGGTCATAGGCGCGGAGTGCGAACACAAAGATATGTTCTGAAATGGTCAGTTATTCGAAGGGAGATAAATGCAAGGGAAAACGATCATTTCATGACTTACGCTTGGGATCCACGCCTGCCTTCTCAATCTGGCCCATAATCGAATGCTCGCCACGACAGATGGACTTGTACTGGTAGTCCATGATAGCACGCGTGCCGGTTGCAGCAGAGTCCCGCAGGTCGCCTGCAAAGCCCGGAATGGCGGGAAGGACGATGATGACACGGAATTTGCGGCCCTCTTTGCCTGCTCGAACGCAAGCATCAACAATCGCGCGACCGATGGTATTGAAGATGGGACGCTGCTGGTCGCCCGTGGCAGTGACTGATGAAGATGTTCGTTAGCCCAACGTGGCTCGAGATAGAGAGACCAGGGGGAGACGTACTGAAGAACTGGTTCTCTATGTAAACAAAGTGCTCTGCATTGCGAATGATCTCACAGTAGGCATTCTGAATACTGTGCTCATTCAGAATCCCACTGCTCCAATCGTCACTGCTGCGCACAATCTGGGCACGAACGGACCCTTGCTGTCCATGCGGCTTGGTCGACAACGGCGACAGTGGATGCTGAATGTACTCGCCACAGGGGTATTTCGGTCGTTGGACGGCAACCAAATCCTCATCATCACCGAGTCTGCCTTCCATCATCAGCCAATCTACATTATCGGCACGCTTGTACTTGTCCCGCTTGACAAAGTTCCAGCGCAACACAAAGTGCTCTGCAATGTCGTAGACGCAATCACCGACCAAGCCCATGGCTACGTCGTGCCACGGCATACGCCCAAAGTCAACCTTGCTCAATTCATTGCTCTGCCAGTCTTGGACGCTTTGGAAATCCATGATACGGTTGTTGTTGAAGTCTTGCCCGGGGAAGATGTCGTCCCGCAAGCCAGCCGGATGCACATCGGCCAGTGGGTGCTGGTTGGCATCCCACCGGCCAAAGCAAAGATCAATGCCGCCGATGAATGCCAGGGCATAGTCAATCACGATAAACTTCTCGTGGTGTGCCTATTTCAAAATAGTTTAGTTTGTAAAAATTCTCTCACCACGAGTCAGCGTAAAGGACACACCCAGTAGAGAGTCATATCAGCGGCATTTTCAAAGACATTGTGGTCTGGATGACGCAGAACCCGAATATTACCATGACCCGGTGAGCCCTCGGGGCAAAGGTTTTGCAACGCATGCTTGGTATGCGCAGAATTGCAGGTCAACGCCTGGTTCACCTCCTTGTAGACAATGACATAAATCTTAACACCAGCTTCCGCGCGACGCTTCAAGATATGATCCAATCTCCATTCCTGATGTTGGGCGGGCGGGCGACGGAGGAACAACTCCGGTGACAACCACCAATCGGCAATGTAGATGGTCTCAGTGGCCTTGTCCAAAGCCTCGGAGACAGCCCACAGATAGTCCATGGCATCGACATACCATTTGACGCGATTCCCCTCGCGAACGGGGGCGAAGGACTGGAAGCGATGGGATTCGGCAATTGCCGAGCGCTTCCGGTCCGTCGCCTGTTCATGTTCTTCGTCATGGCGGTGGTTTGGGTTGACGATGTTGAAGAATTTGCCCACTTTGTGCTTCAGGTGTGTTGCCGACGCTTTTGCATCGTGGAGATGAGAGTCTACAGCCAATTGTTAGTCCGTGCGTAGGGGGGGGCGGCGGTTGGGAGAGACGGTCAAAAAGTAGGTGACGCGCAGGAGGGGAACCGACCTCGGAATTTCTCCTCTAAATGATCGACTTCATGTTCAAACTTTTCCTTGAGTTTCTGCATAGCTGTGGATTATTTCGCGATGGGGGAATGGAGAAGGACAGAATCAAAAAGAGGGGAAATCAAATTGTCTAGTCGGGGTAACCATAACGAGCGTATTATTTTTTTCCCTCGGCGGTGACATCACGCGGCAGCAGCCCTACTGCCCTACGGAACGCGGTTTTGGATACTGGAGGCGCAACGGTTGGGAAACTGCACATTGGCTCATATTATTAGTGCTGCGACGTGACCGATACTTGGCGCCGATCTAAAGTCACCACTGATGTCAGGATATCTTGTTGGAGACGACCGTGTCCGTGGTACAATCCCGACCCAGTCCCACCGTGAGCCGCCTTGATAAGTAATCAATTCGTGATCACCCTGGCTGATGATTTATCTTCGTATTGTAGGTGTCAGAGAAAATTGTAAGGTACGATAACATCTCCACTCGTTCTCTGGCCCCGAATGAGGCCACTCTGCAAATGGCGTGTTCTCAGTTCTTGGCAAATGAGGGGTATTCTCGCACTGTAGGAACGGTACCATCGTGGAACGCGCCAGTATCCGAACGTGGTGCGGCTGACAAGTGGGGCTGGGGAATCGGCTCTCACTGTAAAGACAAAGACATTCTTCTCTTTAATTTCAATTAGAATTTATCAAATGATTCAAGTTCAACATATAGTACATAACCGGGCCTTGCTTCCTTGTCAACTCAAACCCACCCACTACCTACCCTACCAGCGCAGGCGAAACCTCTCCATACCTTGCGCACCAAGTGTACCCTGACTGGTAATTGTTTATTCCAGAAGAGGGAAGCAACCACGCTATCCATACGGATGTCCAACTATTCCCCCATTGGCAATTATTCTAGACCTTGACCAGATTGGAGACCACCGTGTGGAGAATTGATACCAGAAGCAGCTGCGTCTCGTTGGGAATACATCCAAGTCGAATGTCATTGCGTAGAGGAAATGAATGGATGAAACGTGATCAGCTTTTAATATGATGCCTGACTCTCGTCCTTATGAAACAGTGACTGCCCGGATGAGATTGAAAAGGGAGTGTCTCTGGATGTACTGGTGCTGATTCAAGTTCTACAGTATAGTACAGCTTCTACTAAACTCTCCGACAAGATTGGCTGGTTAGTCTCCACTGAAACTCTATTCCTCCGTCTTGGCTTCCATTTGCGGACTAGCGTCATCTTCCTCATACAGCAATTCTCCCATCTTCACTTGCAAGTCTCCTATCTAATTTGTAAGCTAGCAGATATTCAGTCCATCTCAAGTGCTTTTATAATCAGGATACACTGGCTTCTATCATTATATCTCTTCTATTCCATCAAACCTATCACGATGGCCTCACAATTAAACTTGGAGTGCCCCTCATCCCATGACATATACTTCAACCTCAAGGGAGAAGCCTTCTCACAACCTATATTTGCATCGGTGCTCCTTCGGAAATCCACAGACACGGACCTTATAGGCGCAAATCAAGTACGGGTCTCTCTTGTTCGGGTGTTGTCAGGCAAAACAAGTCCAAACCCAGTCAACCGCGGCGAGCCTTTCTTAAAGCAATTTTGTCGCCTGCTGTCGTCAAAGACATCATCCACCCTGTCTGAAACGGCACAGTCATGCCAGGTTATAGAAGAGCTGATGCTATGTGTCCCGACTCTTGCCACCGAAAGCCAGGTTGGCTATTCTCCACCCGATGGCAACGTCTACAAAATCCCTTTCCACATGCCCATCAAACCCAACATCCCCGCAAGTGCCGCCACAGACTTGGGTAAAATATCATATTTCCTTGCCGCTTCCGTTGTCACGACAAATGGAAATGTCCTTGGAACAAGCAAAGAGATGAGGATTATTCGGCAGCTGATTCCCGACTGCAATACCGATATTCAGCATACACGCAAGTACCCGAATGCGGCCGTTGTGTCTCAGATCAGCCTCACACAGCAAGTTGACGCGACAGACAACTCGAAGGTCTCTCTTCACACAAAGGTTTCCCTCAGAACACCACGTTCTCCCATCAATCGCTCAACAGAGTTCAAATGTGTGGCAATACGGGGAATCCGTTGGCGTGTGGAAGAGATAACCAAGCTCTTTATCCCATCAGAAGGTCCACTTCAACCCGAGAATAATAACTGCCCGGCGAATCAACCGACTGAAAACCAATCCACTGCCCGTGAACTATGCAATGGATTCCAGAAGGGATACTGGGGTACTTTACAAAATCCCATCGTCAAGGAACGTCACCCATCAGAGTCCAACCCTGACTCTCCCATCGAGATTAAATTCGATATCCGTATTCCCAAAGATGTGACACTGACACCGGAAGTCTGTCTATCCAACTATACCGCCGAACCTATACCAGCACACTCTCTTCCACCATCACTTCAACGACGACTTTCTCCCACAACGCCAGAGAGCGTAATGCTCACCGTTGAGCATCGTCTCCGATTCAATCTCTTAACCAGTGAGGACACATTCGACGTTGACAATCGCAACTTGGTTGATCGCAAACCATTAAGAACCGTCTTGGATGTGTCATTCCCTCTGTACCTCTACAAAGTAGCTCGTGGTCGCATTGAAGAGTCTGTCCGCGAGGGGAATCCGCCGTCTTATGGCGAAGTCCCGCTTTCACCTCCAGATTACCAACATTTTGCATAAGCACATCTTTGCGAACATTTGAGATTGAGTTTTTCGCATAAGACTTACTGAAACCTGTCAATTTCAATAAATTGGCATACAATAATTATCACTTGCCATCGATCAGATTGCAACGCCTGGCGGGTTAGCTTGGCGTAAGGATTCGTAGACATGAATATCTATGGACAGGTTGTTTGAATTCCAGAGAAGGCCTGGGTCAGACAGGACAGTTAGCGCCAGCGCCCTCAACCAATTTGCTTACATTTCCCCATCATTACTAGCATATCGTATACTATGAAAGAGCGGTGTTGACCTTGCCAGCGAGTATAGTCACCATTCCGTCGACATGCAGCTATCTACACAGCAAGGGGCACTCCCAGCCTCCACGCCGAAGGTAGGGATAACCTTCACGGCCCCGACGGGATAACTATGGGTCTTTCACGTGAGCTTGCAAGGACAAGGTATGGCGACCTTACTTCAGGCCGTGTAGCTAATTTTGGTGGCGTAGGGGTGAGTTTGTGAGCAACCTTGAGTGCGACGAGGGTGTACCGTGTTTGAGGATCTAGACTCGGAAATACCTTTGCCCAAGTACCGCCAGGTTGGAGAGATCCTGCATCGGTCGCGAGGGGGTGAATATTATTTTGTGTTGCTGTGTTAGCCTAGTGTTTGGAAATACGAGATTTGAGATTTGAGGTGTAGACTTTATGGGATTGATAGGTATATCTCCATGGGCTTGGTGCTCTGCCCCCAGCCCAGGTGGAACATCGTTCCATGCTCCGGGCCGCAAGATATATATCGCGCCTTGAAGCGAGGCCAAAGTGCGATGTGTAATTAGAAGCTACATGGAAAAGCTTATACCGAAAGTCCTAGTGATATTGTAAATTCTTTTCGTTTAACACAAGCTGAAAAGAATTCCCTTTTCAAGTTTGTTAATTAATTAACCTGCTTTCTTATTTACTCCAGGTCGATGACGTAGCCTGAGTACAACAACCTTCAATAAGACCAACCTGGAAAAACATCAGACAAAAGACTACTATAGAAACAGCGCAGGATGTTTATTTTCCGTGAATATTATAACAATCAATTCATGGTTCTGCCTACTATTCAATGCGAGGCACGTTCCATTAGTTCAAGCATAATCTTCGATCGCAAACATCCACCGAGGCATCTACTATAAACATATCACTAGTCGCAATGTAAGGCAAAATGTAGCAAGCCCTCTACTCTATGTTGGGTTGCAGGAATCTATTTCATATCTTTGCGAGGTTTAATTACCCTCGCTGCATACTTTCCCTCGTTATTTGCTGACTGCATTTGATGTGATTTTTCCCCTCGCGGGTTCTTTGTTTGTTTGTCCGGAATGCTTACCTCACCACACGTGACTCGCCCAAACAACGTTGTCTGAGGAACGGCCACTTCTGTTTATCCTCTTCGACCTCGAATCTTGCACCACGCGGCCGACTGTCTCCGTAGCCCTGCGGACTTGGGACGACTTTCTTGGGATCTTGTGGCTCTTCTGTTGCTTGAAAATTGGTACATCTTGTTCCTGGTTTCGTTGCTGGACTCGAATGGTCGTCGTCGTCTCGTGGCGCCCAATTTCACAGGAAAAAACACGACCCGTGCGAGACCTGATCATCTCCCTGGTGACGGGTCCTCCTCCACTTTTCTCAGACTGACCAACGATCCCAATTTAGGATGCCTCCAGAACTAGGTGAGAGCGATGCCTGGCCCGTCACACGTCCATATATTCTCAAGCTGGCCCGCTAATCATGCTCGATCCGTAGTGCGGGTGCCGTCGCAAGGAAGCATCGTCTCGCAGACGACACAGCAGATGAATCCTCATAGCCGTCCAGGGACGGCTGACCCTATGCGCGCCCGGTCCGAAACCCTTTCTCGAGCTGCTCGTCGACCTCGCTCGAGAGGATCGACTGCTAGTATCCATTCGAGCACAACACAACAAACACAGGACCAGCACCTTGATGGATTCCCTCAATTCATGCCCTCCCAAGTCGGAGGAGGCCAACATGTCTTTGGTAGCAACCCGGAGGACATGTTGATGCGATTTGGTCATCAGCTGTCTCACCAACCCAATGGCGCGTCGCTGGAGCAAAGCGTGCGGGATACACACCCGATGGCCTCCCGACCGGACGATTTCCCTGCCCACGCCATGCATGCACACACACTCTCGCACCATGGGTTGCCAACAGAAATGCCCCACAACGCAATCTCTGCCGTAGCAGTTCCCCAGTATCAGGCCATATATGACAGTGGGATTGAGAACCACCTCCCCGACCACACCATGGATGACCAAGAAGCGTCAGAAGCCGGCGGGAAGAAGAAGAGGGGATCTAGCTCCACCCTTGCGAATGATAACGAGTTGCGGAAATTGCTTCGCCAATACGAGGGCTTCAGTTTGAAGCAGATGGCTGCCGAGGTTATGAAGCACGAAGGTGGCGGAGGCAAGGCCGAGAAGGTGAAACAAGTATTCGCCATGATCTGGTATGATATCATCATATCCTCTGCTGGGCTCAGCAAATCGTCCATTTTATGGTGTTTGGTCTAATCTTGTTGTGACTCTGCAGGTTACGGGAGAACTGCCGGAAGAGCAATGGCTCGGTACGACGAGATCGCGTGTATTGCTGCTATGCAGAGAAGTGTGGAACGGAGCGAGTTTCGGTCTTGAATCCAGCATCCTTTGGCAAACTTGTCCGCATCATCTTCCCCAATGTTCAAACACGCCGCCTTGGTGTTCGAGGCGAGTCCAAGTATCACTATGTGGATTTGTCGGTCATTGAGGAAAAGCAACAAAGGCCCGTCCCACTCAACCCACAAGTCGCTCCGAATCCCCACCAAATTCCGGCTGGTGTTCCCGAGAGACCTGCTAGTGGCATGCGCTCAAGGAGGTACGATGACATTTCTTCCGTCTTGGTTGATAGCTGTGACACCCGCTCCAGCATTAGTATTGTCCAGCCTACAGCAGATACTGCCGTCTTCCCATCACCCACAACCTCTTTCGCACCCCGATTCCCGACCAATCCTCCCGCAACTGGTTGCAACTGCCAGGGCCAACCCCCTTCTGGCCCCGATGCCGTCATTACCACCGAGAATGTTTCCCAGCAAGCCGGAAAGATAATTCATCAAATGCTTCAATTCCCAACCGACGAAGTTCCGGGTATTGACAATGAAACTCTCGTCCTCCCTGATATTCGCGGATACCTCCCAGTCAACACAGACCCCAAGGTTGCCGAAGCCCTTGCTGCTCTCTACCGATCGCACTGTATATCGGTGATTGATAGTTTCCGGTTCTGCAAAGAACGAAACCTCCTCAAATACTTCTCCGCTTTCCACGGTACCTTGACTGTGCCGGTCCAAAAACTTCTCACACATCCAAACCTCGCCCCTTGGATCAAGGAATGCGACTGGTTGATGTATCAAAAGATGATCGCCTTCGTGGCCCCTCTTACGACCCAGGTGGTCCCTAAACTTGTCTTGGATGCATTCCGATCAATTTCTCTGCGTCTCTGCAGCCACATTGCAGAGACCTTCAAGACTCAGCCATCGCACGTCTCTATTGCGCGACTCATTCCTGCGCACATCTTTTGCAATCTTCTCAAGCATATGCTTGATGTGAACCAGGCTGCCAACGCCGCTGCTGCTTGGCTATGTCATCCCGATAATCGGAACCAGATGTGGTTCGACTTCAAATCTCTTGTTGACCCCCAGGAGATGATTCTCAAGGCCAACATTCCTACTTGCGCCGAAAAGGCCACGGAGCAGATTTTGAAACACGATGTTCGTGCACTCCTGACACCACTCCACGAGTCCGATGCTTCAACTGGCCTTTCCTTTTTCTCAACACCGGATGGCCCCGAGGCCATTGAGGCTCATCAATTCCCCGTAGAAACTTCTACTGGCGATGATTACAATTTCCCTGATAAATGGATATCATTCATCCTCAACCTCCCTCTGGCGTTCTCCAACCACCGCACACAGTGTATAATTGAGAAGGTGAACGCCCTTTGGGACTCTATACTTCACCGTCTCACCTTGGGTGGAGCTGCAAGCTTCAGTGCTTGGTGGATGACGAAGCTGTTTTTCCACGAGATGATGGTTTGGCAAGCGGAGAAAGGGGGGTTCATGAGGAACACACCCGGCTCCTTGCAGAGCATGGCCTTTGGCCCAGAGCAGGTCTCTGTTGGAAGTTTTCAGCTGAAGCAACACGCTGTTCCCGAACCCCCCACCTTTGAGAGTGCGCGTGGTGCTCATTCCAAAGCGAACCCGAGTGCCTCCCCGGACCTGCGCGGGACACGAGATCAGACCGTCGATGAAGAACCCGAAACCAAGCACATCCCGACTGCCAAAGAGCTGGCTCTTGCAGATGTGGGGTTTCAAGCCCCAAACAACGATGACAGTGCGATCGATTTGGAAGACGACCCTATGTTGATAGCAGTGGGTAAATATGGAGATATGATGGCTTCAGACCCGGCCGATGCTGAGGGTGATGTGATAGTCATCTAGTCTTCCTTTTTTTGAATATTTCTTGGCAACAATGTTCATTGCGGTCTGCAGTTTGAAGTTGTGATATCCCCCCGGGTTTGGTACAAGCCCCTATGCTGTTTTTGTTGAAGGATTCCCTATGTCCCATGGATTGACGGCGTTTGGAAGGAATTTCTTTTGTACTTTTTCATTTGTTTTGCACGAAGAGATGAGACATGAGCATGAGACTCATAGGTGAGTCTCCCATACGAGACCTCGGGCGATGCCTGAGCCTCTTTCTTTCCCCATTTTTGATTGTCAATCGATACAGCATTTAATCGGCGTGGCGAAAACCTTTTGCGCGGACTTGGTTATTGGTTCTTCCTCCTGTTACTCTTGTCTTCTACTTGCTCATCGGGCCTCGTCATTCAGGCTTCTTGTACATACGCGCATCTCATGTACCGAGTCTTTTCTCGATTCTGGCATTCTCCTTGACGAGGTGTTGTTACCTAATGGAGACAATCAACATTGGATCTTTTCATCTGAACGCATTCTAGCAGTATCGCGTACTCCGAGTCCATGTCAGACAAATCGGGTAGTCCCTTCTTGATCCCATGCTAATTTGGGATAGCGTGTGACTTGATGGGGATGGTTTTGTCTCTAGACGGATATACATGGTTCAAGGCACATGACATGGGGGTATCTAATGATTCTTCATCCCTTGGGCACCTTTCGTGATGCCACCAGGTTCCCCTGATTATTATGGAATACAAAAGAATCGCTGTTCCATACTGATTGCTTCTTCCTTTCCCTAATTCTTACTAGTCTGTTCTCACCGTTCTTCTCATGCCTAACTCGGCATAAATGACACCTTTAATTAATCCAAATAATCCAGATGAGATCCAGTTTCCGACCGAGAAGGTATAAGCTGCCCTCTGCCCTGTCATTGATGTGAGCAGATTTATCAACGCGACAGGTTCCGTAGTGATGGAGGGATGAGGAAGGCGAGTGACTGTTTCAAGCGGCTCAAGGATTTTGACACGTTGTATATCGAAGGATCAAAAAGCAACGTCGCTATGAACGCTTGGCTGCCACAAGCCAGTTATCCCTGTGGTAACTTTTCTGGCACCTCTAGCCTCAAATTTCGAGGGACTAAAGGATCGATAGGCCACACTTTCATGGTTTGTATTCACACTGAAAATCAAAATCAAGGGGATTCTTACCCTTTTGTTCTACTGGAGATGTCTGTTCTCCATGAGTCCCCCTCAGGACACCTGCGTTGTTGTTTAACAGATGCGCCGCCCCAGCCAAACTCCCCACCTGACAATGTCTTCAACCCAGGCTGGGTCCCCTTTGACAACTTCAAAAAACGGCGTGTCTTCTAAACACGTAATATGGTCTTCGATATCTCTAGAAGGAACAGCCACAATGACAGAATTCCACTGATCAGAACAATGATGATCGGCGGCAGAACTTGAACGCCGTGTCTCTGCGCAATAGCACCCACTGCAAAGGGCAAGATTGCCGCTCCAGTCCCGCCAATTGCTGAAGCGAAGCCGATAGCACTTACATGTAACGCCCGTGGGAGAATTCTGGTGGCGACTATAACCGTAGCAGGAAAGAAAGGGCCCAAGAAAAACCCTAGCACTGCGACAGCCACTGCTGAAGCAGAGAAGTATGGCACAAGCCAGAGGATGAACCCGCAAGCAATTGAAAGCAAAGAGTACACCTGTGCGATCAATGGTCAGTAAGAAGCCTCCTAACGCGAGTGGAGGATATCAAATAAAAGTAATCTCCCAAGGGAATGATAGGATACAGTGTAAGAACACAAGAGCCACAAAGGGGAACTCACGACGATGGCAAGCTCTTCCTTTAGCAACGGGGTGAAGAAGCCGAGAACGATCCTGCCACAGCTAATTCCCAGCCAAAACCCTGTAGCAACCATACCACTCGCAAATGCTTCACCGTGTCTTACTTGAATCATGTAGGTAACGATCCATCCACCCAATGCAACTTCGACTCCCATGTAACCAACAAGGAAAAAGGCACAGATCCAAGTGATACGTGAATATGGAGGTTGGGCAATGGCTCGACTCATATTCCCATCTGATTGCTCTTCGGTCTGATTGTCTGCTCGGAAGGAAGCTGCATCTAAATCTCTGAATGCCCCTAGGCAAATGACGAGTTCGATCATTGCGCAGGCAGTCTACAAATTAGCTCCCATCCATTTCTCATCCGGAGTAGAAAACATACCATGATATAGTAGAAGTAATACCATGGGAGGTTAGCCTTGGTCACAAGTGAGGTCGCTATAAGTGGACTGAGGACTGCCCCAAAGCCATACAGCCCATGCATGATTCCAAGAAGTTGGTTTGCGTTAGCCATGTTGACGACCCAGGCATTGTACCCCGAATCTGCAAGACCATTTGCAAAACCTTGAAGAGCGAAGACTGCGACTAGGATAGGGTATGGAGGATGTAAAGATGTGAAGAAATGGCCGATGAGATGATTACTGGCAGAGATCCAGGCAGCGCCACGACGGCCTAGTCGATTGTGGACTTTGTCGTTTAAGACTGCAGCAAGTATATAGCCACAGACAGGGGAAAGGAACAGAAATGAGACGACTGTATAGGAGACACTGTAATATGACTCGAGCTGCGAATGTTATGAGAGTGTCCATAATGACAATTGTTGAGTCCAGCGCTTACATATAGTAAAAGAGGCTTTTAACATGTTAGCAATGCCAATTTCAGAACCGATTTACCAAGTCCTTACTCCATATGCGGTATCATTTGCGCCCATTATCAAAAAACTCCAAAACACGGCCGAAACCTTTGGCACGTTAGCGCGAGGCTGATTCCACCGCTCCGACTCGGGTGACGCGGGGTCGGTGTGATCCGTCACATCTCCCAAGGACGTTTGCTGTGTTCTATCTGGAATCAAAGGGCTATTGACCGTGGACATAATGCTAGTCCTGTGGGGCCCAATGAGCCTGAAGGTAGAATTCTCTTTGTACTTTGATAAGAGGCTGGTGAGTTGTAAGACAGGTCAAGAAGTGGTGTCGTTCTCGTGGAGGTTGGAGTGGAATTACCCGAAAATTTTCCGAGACCGAGAATGCCAAGCGGGGACATGTACTCCCCACCGCACGAAGTAAACTTATTCTCTTTGTGGTGACTAGTGTAGTGTTGAAAAGATGTCAGAGCAAGCTGATACAGTGTGGACTAGTATGTATACTGACGAATGAGATCAAGCGGAACCAGTATCTGATGATATCGATTGTAATCAATCAGAAGAGGCCTCAGGAGATGGCTGGAATTGTCCTTGAGCATCTCCGGGATTGGAGGTTATGACAGCCAGCTCGTCGGAAGTCCAAGGTCCCGACAAAATATAAGGAATTGTAGATCAATTGTCGAGAAAATGGGCGGTAGCTTACAGCTAGGATAGGACGAGTAAAGAGTAGTGATTTTGGGCTGATTTGGACCTGCGAAGGTATTGATACTGCAAAAAGGAAAGTAGATTTATATTCGGTGTTTCTAGTCTTGTCCCGGGGGTCATGATATACCTCTAGGGTAAACGTGCACTGGCCGGTGGCTGAATTCCAGATCCTGACAGTGTCATCCCTAGATGCTGATGCGAGTCGGCTTTCGTATAACCAGACAATCGACGTGACCGGGCCACGATATCACTTAAGGGTTAACGTACACTGGCTGCTGGCTTGATAAGTGATTCAGATAAGAGGCTCGGTTTGGTTTCCTGACAAGTCATTGAGCGAGGCCATCGAGCAGGCACAACTACTCTCTTCCTTGCCATTAATGTGAGCAGCTAGAACAACACGACAGATCCCGTGGTGAAGGAGGAACAATGAAGGCGAGAGACTGTTTCAAAGCGGTCCAAGGATTTTGATATGTTGTGATCAATCCACGAGGCAATATAGCCAGTCGAGTAATTTTACCCATGCTAATAAACTTCAGCCACATATGACACTAACCACGGCTCTATTGGAACGAGCTAGGTCTTGGGTTGGGTATTTGTGGGCGGGTTTTAGCGAGGTATAGCTGTCGGAACGAGAAACAGCCCGTATGACTAAGAATGTTGCCCATGATGCACTTCTGGCCTAGCGGTATTATACTCATCTGTGTTCGAAAATAATCAAAACTTCATTCCAGTCATCTTCGGATGACTCAAGAGACCCGTCGAGGGGATCTATGAACACTCAATCAGTGGAGCAAAGTCAAACGACTATGGAAGGAGCATTTCATCCTATAAGCTCCTGCCAAATGTACATCTCAGCTGAACTCAGCACTTCTGAGGACCGCCTTCAAATTCGGAGTCATTGCCCGAATCTGGATATAGCTCCACAGTTGGCCCCCGCTTACACTTCCGCTAGCGTGCGGGCTGATAGACCCATACCCCATCGGGCGCAGTTTTGCATTCTGAAGTAGAGGCGCGGCTCTGAATTTTCATGGACTTGATTATAAGGCGCGATCCCTAATCCGAACTATAAGTAAGGCGTAAATGAATGTTGCTAGACTAATCTAAAATTGCATTAAACCGCTGAAAAGATGTCCGCCAAACAGCCTTTGGGATCATCTTTCTCCGAGAGGCGCTTTCTCCACGATATCAGTAATGCCAGCACGGCCTTGGGTGTCCCGTACTCGGAAAACCAAACAAAAAGAGTTCTGAGCGTTTTTGGTGAAAGCTTTCGTCGGGGCTGTGTCCTGTGGCGTACCACTGACCAGCCAAATGGAGAACTGAACTATCGCGTGTACGAGCGCCGGAGCATCGACATGGTTGCTCTTGCGACGAACGCCGGGTTAATTTCGAAACATGACATCTTACTATCTCTTGTCCAATCCTGGTCGAGCCTCTACGAAGAGCAGAGCCAGCAACTTGCTGACTTCGACGCGTCCCGGGGACTTGTGAAATTCTGGGTGTTTCTTGGTGCAATGCGGCCGTTGGTGGAGGTCTTAGGTGTTGCAGAGTTGCCAGCATGTATTACGGAGCACCGGGATATGTTTGAGAATATGAAACTCAAACATGTGAGGCATGTTGCGGTAGATTTGGAGAAAAGATCTATCAACCTCTATTTTCGGACCACCCAGCAATTTACACGAGAAGATGTGGATAAACATATCTCTTTGGCTGGAGCAAGTCCTATATCCGATACCCTTTTTGGGGAAATAAGGCAGCAATTTCCGAGATCTGGAGGGACTTTTGCTGTTACGATTGATTTTTTGACGGGAACGATATCGCGTGTTGCATTCTATGCATTAAGATTATCGCCAGAGAATATGCCATGTATCAATGAGCGGATACGTCATTTCTTTCAGGTTTGCCCGTCGTACGACGTGCAGGAAATGATGGCTTTGGCGTGGTCTTTTGGGAAGGGAAGCCAAACTTATGTCAAGGCGGAGCATAGCCATTCTGGGGAGTTGGTAGAATTGTTGAAGGAATGGAACACTCCAATGACCGATGGTCGGTGATTTAACGCTGTCGACATGTTGGGCGTTGGGCGGAAGGATAGAATATAAGGAAGCCACAGTATATGTCGGCAAACGTTATACTGCCTCGCAATATAAGATAACCTTTTAGTGGAGGCATGCCCTCCCTTCTTTTAAAAAGCTCAATTCACCAGGCTTGGCTAGCCCCAGGCGTAGCAGAGAGCAGCAGAAGCTTTTATTCGGAACATTAAGATGAGAAGAAAGTCTCAACAGCATCGAACAGGTCTAAAACCCCAACGGAGGAAGTAAGGATCACGTTGTATTTCAGCCCTGTTCAATGCAGCTGAGGCTTTGATGACTATTTTGCCTTCGCTCTGCGACGCAATAACCATTACGTAGTGAAGTGGACAGCTATAAATGTGCCCCATGCGCTTCCGTTCAGTGATCACTTCAGTTGGATGTCTTCAATACTATACAATTGCTGGGATATGCTGAAGCACCTCCTGAAACCTACTCCCTCATCTCACTACATTATCGATAGAATTTCGTATTGCATCTCATATTTGAGATAGAAAATTTAAATCAGGTTGAACTAGACATCGCTGAGTTATCTTATAGATGCACCGGAAGAAGACGATGAGAGAAGTGTTCATATAGAGATCGTAATGGCAAAAGACCACGAGCTTAGTTTAGCTCATAATGAATTTTAAAGCGCACAAACACGTAATGACGTTTTTGATTATGGAGCATTTCTTAGTCTCAAAGTCTTGTAAGAAGAACATTGAGGCTCCAGCAAAGAGACCCAAAATAGCACTTGCGGATTTCACGGAGTCTACTAATGTACTATGCCGCTCTACTTGCTTGATTTATTATTACCACATTATGCCTCTAGACTGATTAGGAGTATTAATGACCTTTTAACTTTCTATCAAGTGTCTGCCTTGTCCAGAAAATCCACCAATATAATGAAGCGCAATACCTAGCAACCACTCTAGACTGATGACCGGGCCAATCAAGAATCCTTTGGTTTTTGAGCAACAACTGTGCCGAATGTTGTGCCTGGCTTGAGTCCATCAGCGAATAATCCCTCTAGGTCACTTAGCCAGCGAGATGACAATTGCTTAGCAGCATCCTCGCTAGCCGCTCTGCCTGTACGGAGGAAAATTCGAGGCATAATAGTGTTGAAAGACGTAAGTAACCAGTATCGGAACCTCGTCTCTAAATCGGGGCGGTCAACTATCGTAGGACGATATCTTGCGATTTTGATCAGGCCCGCTTCTTTACACTCTGTGTAGACCGCTTCGGATGCACACAAACTCAACCCATTGGCCGTTGCAAAGTTGTAGTAGGGTTGTAACAACTCTTTGAACTTCGGATACTCAGCCCCATTGCCTTCAAGTAAGGAGAGTATATCGAACTCGACCCATTGAAGATAGCCTCCAGGTTCTGGGAGTATCAGTCAATGAGGAATCTTGCATAAGTGACCGATGAACAAGGAAAGAAAAAAACACCAAGAAGGTAAATAGATGCCATCAAACAATTGTGAGGGTAGCAAAGGAGACTCTTACTCAAGAGGGCCATAAGATTTGCAAGGACTGTCCCAAAGTCCGACTCCTTGATAGCCCCGACAAGCATTCGTACATGAACTAAGTCATAGCGATTCCGATCCTGTAGCAGAGGCGGTTTCGTAATATCTTGAACTGCGAAATCAATATCCTCTGAGGTAGAGGGAAATTGTGCTTCTGATATATCAAGACCGCGGTAGTACCGTGGAAAAGCTGCTGGCATGTATCTCATCAACTCAATAATCTCCTTGAGCCAAATTCTGTGCACTAAAGGTCAGTTACACTGATTTAGATCACCAGATATGTCATCGATCGGTCCGTAATCAAATGTCTGCTACTTACCCCGTTCCAGTGCCGACGTCTGCAAAAGCGAATAGCTCGGTCCGCGGTATTGATTTGACAATAGGGCCTTTGCTGACTTCGGTTATAAAATGGTGCTGTTCATCCAGTCTGTAGAAGGTAAGCTAGCTGTTTTACCGATCAAGTGCGTAAGCAAGTACCGGTGCGACTCGTCCTCATCTCTGGGAAGAGGGTAAATTTCTCTTGCCTCACTCATTATAGATGTGAGGACGAACAGCTTACAATTCCCAGTCTGCAAGTACAGCTTTGAGGGAAATTGTTTAGATTTATGCATAATCTCGGCGGCTGATAATACAGGTAACCATGGAAGAAGCTAAATACGCGAGCTGAAATTTGGGTAACGCTGTTTCCATTTTCGATGAATAACATATCATTAAAAGACGTACTTTAAGTTAGGGAACCTGAATGATTGAGTGTTATCGAGAAGCTACCATCGAATTCTTTGTACTTGCTGGAGTTTACTAGATAACAATACTGGGCAAATCATTATATGGGGGGTAATTGATACAGGCACTAAACTTTTTACTGGCGGCACCACAAACTATGTAATAAAGGTGGTCGAGGGTATTAAATAATGTGTGGTGCCGCTAAGGTTAGTTAGAAAACGTGTGTTGTTTGTAACAATCCCTTCCGCTGGGAAAGCAGCGGTGTCTGTTTTGATATTGATTCATACGTAAGCAGGTTCAGCCGCATGCCCAACACTTACTTAAAGCGGATTAGGTGCGAAGTGTAGAAATTGATAGGGTCAAACTCCAAGGTTTGGCAGCCCCTGAATGAATTAACCCTTAAGGGGAAGCAGGATCGAGGGCTCCACAATGCGGAGGCTAGCGGTCAGACTTATGCACTCCACCATGTAGTTCCAATTACAGGCATGATAGAAACCCCGGCTGTACTCCGTACTTTATTGTCCATCTCCATGCGTCGAAAACTTGGCCTGTCACTGGCGGGTTGATTAATGATTAAGGGCCTTTTCTGGTTAAGAAATACAATTTAGCTCTCGCGGTGAGGCCCGAGCCGCTTGGTACCGAGACGAAGATGCATCACTCAACCATATTCATAATTACCCCTCCATGTCCAAATTGAGCAGGGATATTGGTAAATATACCTATATAGCTCATGAATACTTTTTATAATGTTAATAATATCCATAGATAGTTGATTAAATTCAGCAGCTGCTCAACTAATCTACTCAAAATTACTACTGCCCAAAGTCCACCGAGGTTAGTGACTTAAAGAGAAGATCGAAGACTTTCAGGTCACTGATATTAATAGGAGCGACGAGACCCCTCCTCGCAACTGGTCTCTTTGGCGCTTGCAGCCTCAATTGCCTCTCGTTCAATAATCCACCGGTCTTAACCGATACACCGATATTAAAGCCGAATTCAACAAATTCACAATTATCATTCATAAGCTAGCTTTATACTGCAATACGCCATTTCTCTCTGTATCTACTATGTCCTTCACGTCAGCCGCCGTTCAGATCAATTTTTTCTCCGCCGGAGAAAGTGCTTAGACAGCTATCATGCTATTAGTTAGGGTGCATCGGAAGACTAGAGCATTGATTAATTGATTGATTTGACCAGGACCCGCTAATGACTCGCCCATTACCTTAGCCCAGAGGTATTTTATAAGGAGTGGTACTCTATACTTTCCCAATTGGGCCCTCGGGCATGAGGAATCCCTGACTAAAAGCGAACCGTAGACTAACGCAGAACTAAACTCTGGAGGGGCAGTTTGCAACCCTCTAAGCCGCTGGTTACCAATAAAGTCATCTCTGACATGCAGAGAGGAGACAACTGATCTTCTGATTCTTATTCTGCCTAGTGAGGTAAATATCTCAGTATCTTCTACTTTGGAGTCTGAAGGGAAGCGGGAACCACTAGAACCTTGCGTTTTGTGTAATAGGATGCGTAGAGGTTTACAATAGGACACTTGTGGTGTTATGCCTTGAGCCTTTTATAATATAATAACTCACTAGTTGGGGGAATGTATTTTGTAGTCTTTCAATAGTGCTGACGGGCTTATGAGGACAAGAACGTATTTGAGGCAAGGCCGGTACTACCTTAGAGCGGGGGAAAGGGCAAGGTGAGAAATTAGTGAGAATCAGATTTCTAAGTGGGAGTCGAAAGAAATCTCATTCGACTGATGCTGCTTTTGCGGTCAATGTTTAAATAGGCTCACACTTCTCCCCAAGCTCTTTCATCACAGTCCTACTTCTTCCTGTTGTTTCCTGATCATAATCTTCCAAGCTCTCAGCCAAAATGAGGTTCACTTTGATTCTTAGTGCTGTTGCTGCTTTTGCTAGCTACGGAGCAGCAGCTGGCTTTAATGGTCAGCTGGACGTTAGTGAACCTTTTGAGCTAGGCGAAGAGGTATACCAGAATATTTATCTTACTGATAATACTACTGGGGCTGCATTCGCAGGTGCTCTAGTCGATGGCTTCAACAACGAATGTATCAGCACAGGATGTAGCGTTCTGTAAGTATTTTGTCACAAATTCCTAATTGTATAAGTCTAACAATCTCTAGGTTTGCCGCTTTCAAGCCCGTCGGTAACAGCGCAACCTTCCTCGCCGACCTATGGCTTTCCGAGAACACATGTTACAACATCGAGTTTGATGGTCAATGGTATTCTGGTCAGGAGTACTGCTGTGGCTCGCTACCATGCGACCTTAAGGCCTAGGTATTTACTTGTGAGGCTTGACTCGTTGCCGGAATCATGAAATGCTCAACCTGCTTGAATTTGTCTAGCGCTGTGGAGGAACTGCTGAAGGGTCTTGGTGCCTCTTCAAAGAATTTGATGGGCCGATCTCCGCTCCGATATTTTCGAGTTCTTTACTTTGGTCTGCTTCCTGCTTTTGCGTTTGATCTCTGTACACAGTTTGAGGAATTTGGCTTGTTTCTATGAAACGTCGTGGGGAAAGAGCATGCAAATGCACACATTGGAAAATTTCGCGGAGATACTGCATCCGTGGAACACTTCAAAAAGGCTGATATCATCGAGAGCATTCGGCCTGCTGGCGACGATCTTTTTCGACGCGATGAATCGCGCAAGACCATCGATATGCCTAGCATAAGCTGGGATCCAGGTGATATTTGTGATATAAATTGTTCTCTACCACTCAACTCCAATTGATTTCCGGCTTTTCCCCAGGCTGCCATTTTCGTTGATAGTTGAGCTTTCAGTGAACAAAATTGTGTCTTTTCTGTCCGTCTCAATTGAGCCACCCTCTGTCACCAGCTAGGTAGAAATTCGCGTGAAGGTTATGTTGTGACGGTCCTGCAACGCAGGGGTATGGAGGCATTGACGGGATATCATGACAAGCTTGGGTCAGACTACTGAAAGAGCCTGCTTATAGTCCGACGAGTATGTGCATCTAGAAAGATCATAGCGAGCTACCACGATGTTCTCAAATTTGGAGGTGTCTGCGGTAGTTTTGAAAATCGGTAACTGTTACGTCCGCGCTTTTCTATGTCTGATAATTGATTTCTCTAGTGCACATCGAAAATGAATCCATTTACATAAAGCTCAATGAAAACTGAGCATAGAGCCTAATCGGATCAAAGCTGAACACGATCTTAGAGATCCTCGAAGCACATCTGGTAGGTACTAGAACCGGAGCTCGACGGGTGTAAGAACTCGCACCCGAGCTACAATCTATCGATCACATCACGAATAAGCCTAATATGGACTGCCAAGCTTCACAACTTCGAGGATCGCTTTTGCAAATTCCTCGGGCTTTCCCAGTGGAATATTTTCACCGTAACCTTTCACACGGTGATGTACTCTCGGCCCTACGAAATATTGTAGCTGGAGAGCGTCCATTCGTAGCCGGAAGCACGACAGCTTGATCAGAATCTAGAATGACAGATGGTTCAGTAAGAAGGGGTTGCGTGTCCATCTTATTCGCGAGCTCTGCGTAGCTGGAATCCCCTAGGACGTATAGCAGATAATTACGATGGGAGTTGGTCGCAATATCTTGGTCTCAACGACACGGCAGAAAGGTTCATGGCACGACAAGACTAGTTCTAATGAGGAACGCCCCCCCCTTCAATACAGAATGCGAAATTCGAGATCTACAAAATCTCAGTTGAGTCCTTGTGTATGCATAAGCTTATATCTCAGAAAAGAACTTGGAAAAGACCGTAACAATGGTGATAGTAGGAAAGGGAGTAGATTAATGACTTAGTCTATGGTAGAAATAGATAGATAGAGGTTGCGTATACAGTCGCTAACAATGTTAGCGAGAAGCATTAGTGTGAAAAAGTAAGAACTCGGCAGGTATCTTGTGAAGTTCGAATGTAGCATATTGTATTTGACGGACTTTCCTCATTATGTTGTCAGAAAGATGGAACTGAACTCCAATAGGCTAGTGCCGTCGGTCTATTCCGTGGAACGTCGCCTCAGTTTCCACGTGAGCAATAGACTTCACAGCAAGATCAAATATTTGACCAGATAGTCCAACACCCATTCTTAAACATCCTAACTTGATGACTGGCGACTGTTTGTTCAGTATCTGCATTTGGTTCAACTTTTCACACGGCAACATTTTGATTCCAATCCCTCCGACACGGTCCTTCCTACTTGACAGCCTATACGAAGCAGCTTGCAATGGCTAGCGAATGGGACTTTAGAAGAAACGGTGCTTGCATTCGAAACATTGCCTCGTGGGATGTAACCAGCCCCAAAAATCAGCCATACCTCTTACAAGTGTCATGGCCTCTTGAATGGCCATCCTTGGAGGAAAAAGACAGTATGGGCAGCAAAGCAAACGTTCTGTAAGCGAGGACATGTACACAATTAGATTCCAACACAATCACCCACTAACGATAAATCCCAGGTACCTTGTAGATGGAAACGCAATGTTCCTTTCCGCAACGGAAATCGTGCGCCGCAGACGACTACGCAAGCCCGAGGAACTCGCAACAATCATCATCGGAATCTCATACCCATTGACAAACTCAGTATACAGCTCCCGCCGCAACTTTGACTTGACGCCCCCTTGCCAATCATACAATTTACCCAATGGCGCACAAAAAAATACTCTACCACAGGAATACGGTGGTGCAGACATCTTTCTCGATTTCATCACAAACACTATCCATAGTTACGTCTTCTCAACCCTATTTCCATGGGTATCAATACAACGAACGGGATTGTTCGGACACTCCTACGGAGCCCTTTTCGCCCTTCATACTCTCTATACCGCGACTGTCAGTTTTGATGCTTACCTCGCCGCAAGCCCGTCGATATGGTGGAATGACAATTTCATTTTACAAGAGGAAAGCCAGTTCTACAACAGTACAACGCCATCTCATCGACCAGCTATATGGATGTCATACGGAGGTTTGGAAGAGGCATCTCAGAGTGAGATAGACCAGTCTGACGAGCAGCTCGACGGACGAGCGAGGCTCAGAAAAGAGCGTCGTATGGGGAGGAACTGCGAAGAGATGGCACACCGGTTGAAAGAGAGTGGTAAGGTGGGAGGGGTTAGAATGAGACGGTATGGGGACGAGGATCATATAAGTGTCGTTGCTGGGGCACTTGGTGGGGGGATCTCGTTCTTTCTTGATGGGAATGAGGCTGGGAGATTGTAGCAGCTGTGCTTTGTCGAGAGAGAATGAGATCCATGAGAAGGCAATTATGGTAGTTTCTCTTCAGTCTTATTGGGACTGAGAAACAACGTAGATTGTATCCAATTCTGGATGAGGCTCAATGGACCAAAGCTCCATCAGATAGGTTCTCCGTCCGTAACCCGTGTCTCGAGGGCCAGGTGGCCGAATGACGGGAAAAGGAATATTCTTACAGCTTTCGTAACGGGACGCTCTCATGTGAGTGGTATAAAATACGGAATCAAAAATTCTGTCTGTAGGACGCCTCTGAAAGAAAAAAGAACTAGGATACAAATGCAACCGGTTAGCCTTAAACGGCAATTTCTTTAGGCCATTGACCAATAGTAAACTGCGAGTTACACATATTAGTCAACTCCCAGCTCTCCGCGCCCAAAACCGCCGGGGTATTGTCATCCTCTACATCACCAGCAGCACCAGCCACGAACAACGCCGCCATGAAATGGTCATCAGTAGCATGAGCATCTCGGAAGCGAGGATGCTTCATCAGACGAGTCATAGCCCGACGCAGCTGCACACCGGACGTCTTGGTAATCACATCCTCAAAAGCCTGTCGGAACTCCAGGGCCCAATCCTCGGGCGGAGTCTCCATGGCAAAGTTATCGCGGAATCGCAACATGGGAGCCCATCGGTTACGGTAGAGGTTGTGCACGGCACCGCCCGTGCCAATGAAGAGGTAGTTCTCCTTCCGCAAGGGGCGCAAGGTCGCACCCATCTTCATATGGAAGTGAGGATCGTAGCGGGCATTGGCGGAGATCAAAGTGGTGGGCGGGCAGCCACTGGGAAACATGCGGATGAGGATGAGGTAGACGTCGTGAATCCATTCGAAATTGGGGTTACCGCCAACGTTGAAGCCTTCCTTGGCGAGCATCTTGATACACCGGTCGGTAGTCTCGAGGTCGGGGTTCAGCTCGTAGTTGACGTACTTTTCGGGTCTGACGTAGGCCACGGGACTCTTGCCGGGTTTAGGGTCCGTGGCGAGTTCGATTCGATCGCCCAGGCAATCCCAGTGCGCGCCCTAATCGTTGATGTTAGAGAAAAAAAGACGGGAGAAATGGTATCCCTTTGATGACAGAATATACCCACCATAATGACAACACCCTTAATGTTTCGGGCAAGAGCTTCGTCGCCACACTTCTTCCAGTAGTCGGCGCTCTCGGATTCTTCGCCCAGCATCATGGTCGAGCCATGGGAGAAGAAATGTACTGGCGTGAGACCTGCAAATTTGATCAGCAATAACTCCAATTTAGTTTCTCATCCCCTTGTTCTGGCCGTTCGGGAACCGCATTCGCCGTTCCTCACGCTGATAGGAGCTAAAGAGGAGGCGGCACGGGCATGGGGAAGGTGCAGGCATCAGGGCTTCTTACCCATGTTGTATGCTGTTGCAGTTGTGATCAACGTTTACGGGGAGCGTCGGGGGAAAATGAAAATCAAAAGAGCTGACAATCGGTTCTCCATTCGAGATCAATATATTGCTCCCCCACTGGGGATTTGGGGAACGAGCATGTCGAGCCACCGGGTTGCGGACATCGGGTATGTTCCCCCACATGCCGACCGCAAGACATCGCGGGCTCGGATCGACGAGTTCACCATTTGCCAGAGCTTGATCGTCCGGACTCCAGGGACCTCTGTGCGCCCGGTGACACTGGGTCCAACGGGTTGCGTAAGACTCGAAGGCCCTCCCGCGTTTGAAAAGGACGCGAATTCTCACGAGGATGGCGTTGGGGGGAGGCATGACCTACGACCGCCATCCGCCATCCGCCACTCGGGGCTCTCTAGCGAATCATCGAACGGCCAATGAGGGCTGGACTGTTGGTTAAATCTGGGGAACTTTGTGGAGTGGAGCTCGGCGATCCACGGCGGCCAATGATCGTGGATTCTCCGGGAGACACGCCCCGCTTATTTGGTACCCGGTGAGAATATGAAGGCTGTAGGGGGGTGACCGTCATGGAATGAAGTCGAGGGGAATCTTGCGAGAATTTGCTGGTGGATGGTTGAGAAAAGAAGCGGGGGAAACAGTGTGGAATGGCCGGGAGGAGTTGCCGCGACCGAAAGAAGGGCAACGGCGAGAGATCGACCACGGGTTTACCGCCCAACTAAAGTCACCTCACGAGTTCCAAAAGACAGCCACGAATCAGCCAGCTCGGCCAAAGCTGCGAACTGACTTTTCTCTCCACGGGGCATTCGGTCCCTACCCCGGATTTGTGCTTTCCCCTCCTTCCCCCTCTCCTTCTCCTCCTCCTCCTCCTCCTCCTCCGTCTGATCTTGAAGCTTGCTCCGTCTACATCCCCGATCATCACCCGTTCTCTTCCCCCTTCCCTTTCCTCGATGCTCCTCTTCCACCATGTTCGATGATTCGCCGCCCGCCGTGGACTCATCAAACGCGTCTCAATCCCTCATCAAATCCAAGGACGGAGGCTATTTTCAATGCGGCTTCTGTAAACGTCACTATAACCGAGCCGACCATCTCATTCGTCATGTCCGATCTCATACCCGCGAAAAGCCCTACGTCTGCGATGTCTGCGACAAGGGGTTTGCGCGACCGTCAGTTGCCTCACACTTCTCTCGAGTTCCAATTCTGCCGTGGTCTCCTCACTGACACCGTGTCCCGCCCAGTGACTTATTAAAGCGCCACGCCACGGGCCATACCCATGACCGTGATCGGAAGCGCAAGCGAAGCTCTTCCGTGGCAAAGCAGAGTCGTGTCTCTCAGGCTTGTAAGGCCTGTGCCTCGTCCAAACTCAAGTGCGACGAGGAAAAGCCGTGTCGGCGGTGTCGAGAGCGGAATCTGCACTGCGACTGGCAGGATCTAGTGCAAGACTGGTCTCCGGAATCTCAGCAGCAGAGCTCAACCGAGCTTACAAACCCGATTATGCCCGACCAAGCATTGGATCTCACGGCATCGGTGGCATTCTCGCCCATGCCAACCCCGATGGATGAATTCCCCGCGGGTGGGAGGAGTGGCGGCATGCACAGGACTCCTCATGGACCTGCTCCTTCTGCTCCCGTTCCTGCTCCGGAAGCGCCGGGACTTTCCCCAGTCGTACCCCCAACGGCTGAACAAATTCCAACCGAATACGGAGGTAACTTTGATCAATATGTCACCCATTTTTGGACAAAGATCGGCTGACCAAAAGCCTCCAGTATCACCCACCGACCAAGAGAGTGGCATTTTCAGCGTCGACGGCACTTTTTTCCCGAATTTCATTCCCGACTCGCTGATCTCTTCGTTAAGCCGATATAACGACCCCTTTGAACCGGCCAATCTAATTCCCGAATTCACACACTATGGAGCCTTGGAAATTCCAGCTTTGGATTTTAATCTGACCGACGGTGATTTCGGCTTGATAGATATGTACAATTCCCGCCACTTTCTGCCGGGGACTCACGAGCCAGAGCCGCAAGATCACTTTGATGCGGATAGTGGCATTGGTATCGGTGCCGCGGCCTATAATCGGTCATCTTTGTCTCAATGGAAGCCTGCTCGGAATGACCGCGCATTCGACGACCACGAAAACCTCTCCGTTCCACCCACGATCGACAGTCCCGAGGCGACCGCGCCCGACCGGCAGATTCTCTGTGAACGTCTGTCTTCGAGCAGCCGTGACCTCATTTTCGGACTGGTGCTGGAGATCAGTCGAGAAGGGAATTTGAGTCGAATCATGAAGTCCTTCCCCAGCACCGAACTGCTGGACGGATTGATTCAGCAATACTTTGAGTTTCAATCGCACAGTGTCGACTCTTTCATTCACGGACCGACCTTCCGACTCAATAGCGAGCATGCTAGTACGCTCGCTGCTCTCGCCTCTGCATCCGCCGTTCGCTCCCCTATCCCGACCATCAGAAAGCTTGGTTATGCCCTGGTTGAGATTGTTCGACTCTATATGCCTATCAAGGTGCGTCTCTCTCATCATCCACTTCTATATGTTTGTCTCGGGTACTAGTGGAAGAGGCGATCTAACCGGTCCTGCAGTATGAGAACGATAATAGCACCACTCGTGATTTACGGACTTCCCAAACTTATGCGTTGAATATTGAGGTTGGAATCTGGAGTGGAAATCGACGAAAGACGGAAATTGCCGAGAGCTTCTCGCAGCCGTTGGTGACCATGCTCCGTCGAGCTCTTCGATTCCGCCGTTCCGTCTATACAAACATCGTTCCCAACATGGACGACTCGGAAGAGGTATTAGAGCGCAAGTGGCACGACTGGATCGAACAGGAATCGTTCAAAAGGTGAGACCGACTTTTTAGGGCCCTGTTCTGTCAAGCAGAATCTTATCATTTCTTACAGACTCGTCTACCATATCTTCCTTCACGACTCTCGGAGCTCAGTGACCCTCAATGTCAACCCTTTAATCTCCTACGCCGACTTGGAGCTTCCACTACCGGCCGCCCGTCCCCTGTGGGAAGCCAAGACTGCCAACGAATGGAAGGATCTCTTTTGTGTTCTCTCCCCCGCCACGCGCGAGCGAGTACCCTCCTTGGCTGATCTCCTTCGCGACATGTCCCAGCTTTCGAGTTTCCAAGATCGCATTGATTCGCAACTGTCTGCCTTGGTTCTTCTCCACGGTCTATCAGCTTTGATCAATGAGTATCACCGGTTGAAGTTCATTTCATCAAGCAATTCGAAGCATTGGCATGCCTTGGTGACAAACTCTCGTCAACAAGAGCTCGATCAAGCACTTCAGCATTTCAGAATGGTCTGCTCGGAGCTCAGAGTGCGGTGTCAGCCCGAGATTGTACTGGTCTGTGAGGTGGTCTCCATGCTCCTCCACATGTCTCTGGAAGAACTGCAGCTGTTTGCGGGCAAAGAGGACAAACAAGAAGCGCGCCGAGTCTATCAATCCGCTCTTGAATGGATCAAGAGTGCCGACTCTCGCCGAGCTGTGTGGCACGCCGGCCAAACGATCCGTGCCGCCCGGCAAATGGCCCCTGGCTCGTTGACAGGGTTCTTGGCTATCGGGGTGTATTATGCCGGGCTAGCCCTCTGGTCCTACGCCGTAGTCTCCAAGGCCAATATTACCCGGCTGACAGGCAGCCCGGCCTCCTCCATTGCTAGCCAGGGACCCACCGTTTTACTGGACGCGGAAGAAATGCCCGAAGTCACGAAATTCTTCACGTTAAGCTGTGGCGTTCCTGCAATTCAGGGGCCGAACGGACCAATTACACTGGCAGATACAAGTACTACCATGCAGACCGTGCAGCGAGTGCTTCGACCCGACCCGTCAGAGCGTACGCCACCTTTGGTCCAGAGTTTAGCACAATTAATTGGGGATCTGGGGCAATGCGTACCCATGGGTGGAGCGTGATCGCAATGAGCGATTTTCCAGTTCCTGGTTGTTTTTGTCTTGCATGTACGATTTAGAGATTCTGAAATGATACCCACGCGATGTATGATGACTACAAATCTACCTTTGCTACTTTGCCTCTTCTCATACGAGTATATTGATTCTCTGCGGGTAACTTCTTCTAGCGTGAAACAGATGAAATCATTCCCCTTTAACAGCCACCCGTCGCACTCCCACCAACACACACGGCCCCCGTACAGTTGAACCCGTGAGTGTCCTCGACATTCCCGCACAGGTATTCATCAGCCAGTGTCCCATTAGCACTAACGACCAGATCAACACCCGTGATGGAGATATTCTCGCAAGGCTTCACGACAGAACACTGCAAGCTAGCCACATCTTCGCTAGTCGTAGTCCCAATCAGATTGCGGAACGACAAATCGCGAAGCTGGAACTTGGAGGAGGTGCAGTTTCCCGCCGTCCCCGAGAACGTCGTACATTGCGAGATGGCGATAGCCGGTCCCCTCAATGCGGTAGCCTTGAGATCTTCAAAGATCATATCAGATGCAACTATCAACAACCGGTCAGCACACTCCCTGATGACCCATCTCACGGGGTATCACTTCAAACATACCTCCAAGCCCCCCAGCCCCACCGTTTGGCGGATAATTGACCTGTTCCCCGGTCCAAGTCTTGAAATAAACCGCATGCAGCGTCTTACTATACGTGATATTCCTCACCCTTACCCTTTGAACAGTCTCGTAGGCATCCTTATACTGACCAATACTCCCAATTGCAATTCCAAGGCCCCGATGGAAGAGAGAGTCCTCGATCAGGATATCCGTTGAATTGGCCTTGATGCTGATATTGTCGTCGCCGTTGTCGACTTCCCAGTTGCGGAACGTGATGTGGGAGCTGTAGATTGTATCCGCACCGTCGGTGTTGCGGGAGGAGGCGTGGACACTGGTGCTGTTCACGTAGATATTGTCGAAGAGGGTGTTCTGGGTGTGGATGATGGACAGTGTCCTAAGAGGGGAGGGGGGTATTAGTGTCATTCGGTATCTCCAAGTTGCTGGTGTAGAAAAGTGTTGACTGACCACATCTGACTCTGAACGAATCGAATCCCCGTAAACTCCGAGTTACTCGTCCCCGTCACCGTCAACGCATGGGGTCGGCCCGGGTAGTTGGATACGGATCCACAGGCATTGTACCACGTCTGCCCGTTGCCATCGAAAGTACCGTATCCATGACCATCAAAGCGGATATTCTTGCCGCCGAATACCCACGCCGTGGATTGATTCTGGTATCCAACTGGCAGGGAATGATTGAGCCAGTACGAGACATTCGTGCTCCACTAGAAAACAATTCAGTCCTCGTGTCAAGGGTTCACAGTTTAAAATGGGGCATGATACCAAGAGCGTTCCACGAAAATCAATCTCACAATCCTTCAGTCCGGTAGTGTTCAGCACACTGTTGATATGGTAGGTCATATTCTGGAAAAGAATCTTCCCTCCATGTCCACATTGATCAAACGCTTTGAGTACGGCAGGAGCATCATCAATAGAGGAGTTTCCTGCTGCAGGTACAACACACACTTTTGAGGGATTTCATTCCTCGATTGTGGGAGGGGATAAGCCCAGCACCACCGAGGAGAACAGCGTGGCAATTGCTAGCAAGTTCATCGCAGCTATATGAGTTTTCCTTGACAGACCATCATTGTATACAATATTCACTCCATTTATATACCATCATTGTATATTCTGAATTGAAAAGTAGGCGAACTCAATTTGTGGAAAAATTCACGTTATGGCCTGCATAGGATACAGTCGCTTCAAAATGCGGGGAAGAGAGCTCGGGGTAGATGATAGCGAGTTAGCATCAAGACTTATGAGATGATTTAGTTGGTGGAATGTTGAATACTGAGATATATGCACTGGCATTGACTCGGCCATTACTAGAGCGACTTGGCATCTTTTTCTATGATGGTTTAGAGGTCGAAGGTGGGATTAAATGACCCGAAATGCCCAGAAGCAAGGAAATGCATGGAGGTTGCAAGTACCCCTGAGTTGAGATAAACTTACTGCCATATACAAAAGAGTTGAATTTTGTTCAATCCGTTCCAACTCATTCATGTACATACCCAGTCAGTGGCATCTTTCGGACTGTTGGCCAACCTGACTGGAAACTGCTCATGAAGATCGTGCATTCTCCAACCGCTAAACGGATCTTGCCGTGTTCCAAAAGTTACATGAGTAACTTGAGAACCCACGATTTGTCCTTTTCAATGATGATGATTGTTTCTTGTAATAGTAGGTTCGATCCTGGCATACTGCCTGGCTCATCGACATCTTTCGGCCAAATTTCTAGCCCAATATCATTCCAAGTCACAAAAATACATCCGCCCATTTTTCGCCGGATTCTGGGGCCATAATAAATATACTAGGATGTGTCTACAAGGTCCATTGCTTTCATAATCATAGTCAGCCCTGTGATTCGGGTGCAGGCAAAGCCAAATTTCCCCACATTCCGAGACGCGTCAAGCTCTCCACGCGCATCCGAAGAGTGCGGGGCCCCTTTTGTCTGTCAACTATATCGGCATCGGTGCCGATGCCGATCCCAAACCATGAAGCAGTAGCAGTCACGATGAGTGCGCTGTATAGCCTGGAGGTCCTTAAAGAGCAGGTAAAAGTCTCTGCTTGTACAAAATCCAAAAAAAGACAACTCGAAAATCCTCCTGAACACTCTCCTCCCTGCCAATCTATCTGTTCGCCATGGTCCTCAAGCTGAAACAACCCAATCGCTCGAGTGCGGGCCCCGCGTCGAAAGTCGACACCTCTGCTATCGTGCGCGGTGTGATTGACGATATCCGTGCCAACGGCGACAAGGCCGTGCGAACCTACTCGGAGAAATTCGACAAATGGAGCCCCGAAAGCTTCAGATTGTCGCCCGAGGACATTCAGCAAATCATCTCGACCGTTCCCCAGCAGATCATCGATGATATCAAGCAGGTACAAGAGAATGTGCGCACTTTTGCTTTGGCGCAGCGGGCGTCTTTGAAGGACTTTGAGCTGGAGATTCGTCCCGGAGTTCATCTCGGACAGAAGAATATTCCTATCAACTCGGTGGGGGCGTGAGTTCTATCAAGATTCATATAATTTCATCCAACATCAAGGCATACTGACTGCATACAGGTACATTCCCGGTGGTCGCTACCCTCTCCTCGCGTCCAGCCACATGACTATCCTGACGGCCAAATGCGCCGGTGTCCCTCACGTCACCGCATGCACACCCCCGATCGCCGGCAAGATCCCTGCCAACACCGTGGCCGCGATGCACTTTGCCGGCGCCGACGCGATCTACATCCTGGGCGGTGTCCAAGCCGTGGCCGCGATGGCCATCGGCACGGAGACGATCAAGAAGGTCGACTTCATCGCGGGGCCGGGTAACGCGTTCGTCGCCGAGGCGAAGCGTCAACTCTTCGGCGAGGAAATCGGAATCGATCTCCCCGCGGGTCCAACGGAGGTCCTCATCGTCGCCGACGAGCACGCCGACCCGTTCACCGTAGCAACCGATCTCCTCTCCCAGGCCGAGCACGGCCCGGACTCCCCCGCCGTCCTCATCACCAACTCCCAAAGCGTGGGCGAAAAGACCATCGCCGAGGTGGACCGGTTATTGAAGATCCTCCCTACTGCGGACATTGCAGGCGTTTCATGGGATCGGCTCGGCGAGGTCAACGTCGTGGAGAACCTCGACGAAGCGTACAAACTGGCCGACACGTACGCGTCCGAACACGTGCAGATCCTGACGCAGCAGCCCCGCGAGGCCTTGGAGAAAATGTCCAACTACGGCGCCCTGTTTCTGGGCGAGAAGACCTGTGTTTCGTACGGTGACAAGTGCATTGGCACGAACCACGTCCTTCCTACTCGTGGTGCGGCCCGGTATACTGGTGGTCTGTGGGTGGGCAAGTACCTGAAGACGGTGACTTATCAGGAGGTTACTTCGGAGCAGGAGAGTGGTGAGCTTGGTCGTCTTTGTGGACGGTCTGCTCGCGCGGAGAACTTTGAGGGTCATGCTCGTTCTGGTGATGCTCGAGCTCATCGGTACTTGGGTGATAAGTTTGAGTGGATTTAGGCAGGGACACCGTGAGTGATTATTGAAAGTTTGACCTCGAAATGTCTGAAATTACATGATTTGAACATCTTACTGTACTTTGAATGATTCCTCTTATCCGAGTTCTAATACGAGTTCGAAGCCGAGTATGACTGTTGTTCTCTGTATACTACATTGCAACGAGTTAAAGTGCTCCGTGACATCACTGCAGTATGTGCGAGTGTATTATTACAGAGTTGACAATACAAAACACGAGGTCTGTTAAATCCGTTTCGACTTCAGTGGATCCGCCTTTTGACATACTGGACTCTCATTGGCCCTTACCCTCTGATCTTCTTTTAGGGGTTTTCGCCTGTCAGCAACTTGCATTAGCGCCATCGATCGACTCAACATGCCACTGACGCGAGCGTCCAACCCCTCAAACCAAGACCAAAGCTTAGCAATCAAGAACCGGAGATACCATATGAATGATAAAGACCTTCTATACCTGGTGTTCGATTTGATCTAGATATACCTGAATATAAGCTTCTCACCACGCCGTGCCCGCCACGCATTTGTGCTATTCATAATCTCAGGACACCCCCGAACAATCCACTGCCATTTCTTCAAAAACGCCTCCGTCAACTCCCAGTTCCGAATATCCCACGGCTCCCCCCAGACCAGTAACCCCGGCGCCGCAGTAGAAGAGTGTGCCCAGAAGCCCATGATATCATGGCAAAGTGCGTCATCATCCCAATCATCACCCGCTTGAATCATATTATCCCGCATTTTGGGCAGAGGGAAAAAGTCCAGCCATGGATGATGTGGCCTAGTTCTCTGGAGTTTGGTGGGTCGGAGGCTGAGGGGCATATCACTGTAGTCCGGTGCCTTTGACGCCTCTGCTGCGGTGGGGATATTAAATGGGGAAATGGCGTCGTCGTCCATGTTATCCGGATCCCAGCCCATGATTTTCAGGTTGTGTCCGAAGGCGCGGAAGACGTTGACTTTTGTCAGTAGCAAGAGATGCTCGGAGGTTGGGGAGCCCGTCATGTAACTTTGGAACGCGGATTCGGCAAATTGGGTCAGAAGGAGTCGTGCAGATGCGGGTTTGAGACAGCGACTGTCGCGCTGTGATGAGGCTGATGGTGAGGTACTGCTTTCTTTGGGTACGATCGCGGTTGAGGAGGAGGATGGAGATGAGGATGAAGAAACGACACTTTTAGGATGGACATCTCTGTTGTTTCGCATGCGTTGGCGCTGGCGTAGTCCTGGATATTGTTAGTATTCCTCGAAACCGAATCACAAACTAGCTGAAGTGTGCAAAGAACCTACGGTGAGCCCTCTGGTTTATCCGATTCTGTCTTCGTCGGCGCTCGGCCGGATCCGTGAGACCAGCCCAGTCATCGCGCGATGTTTCGTGGCTGTCCGGCGCCGGGAGCACCTGCGTCGTCTCTGGTTGTGGGGAAGTGGCCATTGTCGTGGTCAGCGCTAAGGGTTGGTGTTGGTGTCAGCAGTTCTAACGATCTGGAGGAGGAACGGGGCAGAGGCGAAGGGCTTTAATTTATGGCGGCCGCTGAGGCTTGAGTCTGGTGGGTCCTGACCAATGAAATGTGTGCACTTGGGGGAGTGGGTCCGGAGTTAAGCCGCGAGGCTTGCGTATTGTCATGACGGAGTACTGTACGGTGAAGCCATGGGTTTGGATTGTTCCAGGAGTTGACAGAGTACTGTAAATATTTGCCAAGGGTAATCGAGAACTGTCGGTCACATAGACATCCCTAGAGTTGTCGCTCTGTGACGCCATATCCAGTCACTTGAGGGTCATGCTACACTCTTCGCTACTGTGGCGGACATCATTTCCAAAGTTATGGTAACACTTGGGACAAATACGTATTTAATCTACCAACGGGGTAACCCAAAGGCTATGTACATGACTCTCCTGGAGATCTTTCTCTCATCACAACGTAAATGGGTATATCAAAGGGAAAGAGACAATTGACGTGGGCTATATGTTAAGAGTCCAAGGGGTCGCCCACCTCCCAAGCTGGCACTGTACATAGCGTTAGGAGATGGGGATGGCCAAGACTGAAGTAAAGCTATCACTTAGCAGGTTTTCGCGCGAAGACAACGGTCACCGGAAGGTAGGCATGTGTCCGGTAATCCCGAAGACATGCCCGCATCTGCGCAAGAAAGATCTGGGCCTTTGCGTAGGGCCACTCTAACGTCGAGGTCAAAAGCCGAAGCATGAATCCTTCAATTCCTCCATTGAGTCGAAATTGATTCCATCGTCCCAGGTCACGTAGCTTGGGATCCTCGCTCCACCTACTGCGAGCGTTAGGCTTGCTTGTTTTCACAGAATCGAACTTCGGAAAAGTTCGAACATACCCATTCATCGGCCATTTATAAGAATTCTCTATCACATTTTCAAATCCGGCCTTTTTCAACCGGTCCGCACTTTCTTCCCAGATGGAGAAACTCTTACCGAATCGTTCTCCGGCTTTCATAACGGTCTTCCCCCAGGTTCGGTAGAAATGATCGGGGGGCATCGTGGCATCGTCGACTACGGGGCTGACTGAATGTTCGACAACCTCGATATAGCCCCCGGGCTTCAATGCGCGGTAGCACTGCCGGAAGAATTCATCCCAATCAGGAATAGAGCCAAATAGCTCGCGGATATGAATAAAATCAAATCGTTCCGGTGCATAAGTCCACGGCATCGTCATATCATCGATCTCAAATGTACAATTCGGGGGCACGAATGACGGCTGTATTGGTGAAAGGTCCACACCCGTTACTCGGGCGCAAGGGTATTCGTCCGCCATATCACTAGATTTGACAGTCAGCTCTCTAACCCTCCCCCCAAAAATATCAGACAGCAGATATTCTCAATCGACACACATGGACCATATCCCAGTTCCAGTCCCCACATCCAGGATTTCCTAGGTCCCGTTTAGAATGCTGCATGCGGGGGAATTCAGGAACCAAACCTACCTGTGGCTGGCTGAGCGGGGCAAGATGCAGCTTTCCGTCCAGAGTCACCGTGTACATATGATGCGCAAGATCTTGCTGTTCATTTGCAACCTCGTCATTCGGTCCCTATACATATTGTCCGGATTATCAGTCCATCGGTTCGCCTATAGAAATGATCCGGGAGAACCCTGGGTCAGGTGGAGGGCATCCCTCCGCCTCCCCCGCACCTACCCAATAAGCACCATCCCGAAAAGCATGGTACCGCCGACCAAACTCGTATCGATACTCGGTGATATACGTGGCCAGGGTTTTCGTATCATCCCGCAGCAATGTATCTTCCTCGTATGCTGAGTCGTTCTCGTTCAAGTCGTCATCCGGTTGGGGGAGGTATGAGGGTGAATTAGCAGGTAAGGCTGCGCGAGTCAGGGTCGGGCTGTCAACCCAGGGACGGGAGCCGGAATGAAGCTGGGTCACATCACTGTCTTCCCCGTAATCCGAGGACATATTCAAGGCCAGGGACCGTGGGTTACAGAGGGAGGGCGCATCCTCTTTCTGTGGCCTCGAGGAGAGTCTAAGATCATCGCTTACGCCTAGTCGAATGTTGGGGGTCTGACAGAAGGCACGTGACGTGACGTGGATCTGCAGTGAAGTATGAAGAGCATAGTTGGACGCTAATTTGAGAAGTAGGAAAACTTCATATTTGATTCAATAGATTCTATACGGCTCACAATCATATTGACTAGTATTCAATTGTTATACGGTTCATCTAAGTTCTGCATATGCAAAGTCCGCGGGTGTCATACAACGCTGTCGGTCACCAAATGCATAAAGCCCGAGCATCATGCCTTTAAACTCATCTTGTGTTAGCACCTGATAGACTTTCCGAGAATTGTATGCCAATCATACCTGTGAACGGTGCGCCTACCGGTGGTGCCTTGGTCGCGACGTGATTGGCCACGCTTCCAATCCAAATAGTCTCCGAGCTAAATGGGTCGCGATACCCAAATCGGTACTCGTCACCACATTCAATAACGAGAATCACATCGCCGGTTAGATCCAAGCTTCTTTGAATCATGTCGTCCTCCGAGGGCCGGAACTGAATGACTCGATGATCACCTCTTCTTCGAATTCCAAGGCTGCTATGGGTGAAATAGTTCCACCACACGACCGTGCCAGCCTCGGTGTGCTCCGTGGTTGGTTGAAACGATAGCTGCGTCTCCCAGATACAAAATCGATGAGTCTGCTTTCGCAGGAACATGGTCGGGCTGGCGGGTACCGAAAGGGTGCAAGGCCCACCATACAGGCGAAGATGATTGGGGCGTTCGGTAAGAGAATAGTCGACAGTAAAGGGGGTATCTAACAGGCATCACACATTAGCGGTTATCTATTCATATTCTGAGATTTCGTACTGTGTGCATACTTTTCCTATACCAGCCCAACTGAAGCTGTGGACTTGAAAATTCATCCTTCCAGGAGACCGGAATTTCGTGCTGGTAGAGCCCCGGTCCATGAGACTGGAGTGAAATTTTTTTGCCGCCATTGATGACGGGCCAGTCATTGTCCCACTCCACATGGACAAGGAAACTCTCTCTCCCTGCAGCATCAATTAGTATACCATTTAATGGAGCGAGTATCGACAAATCTTACCAAAAACGGACTCCTCCCACTGATCTCCTCTTCGCATCGGCCGAACCGCCAAAAGAACCGCCCACCACTCCCCATCCGCATCTTCAACTAGATCTAGATGACCAGTATTCTGCACTTCATCGTCCACTCCATTACGCCAGAGGGGATTGCTGGGTGCAAGCTCCCATGGTCCCAGGGGACCAACTTCACTGCGACTAACCCACTCGCAATGCCCACTCTCAGTACCACCCTCGGCCGTGAAAAGGTAATAGTAACGACCGCGCTTGTAGATATGCGACCCCTCCGCGACTCCAGATGATGACTCGCGGATCAGTTTTGGTTCTGATGTGGAGTGTCCCGTGTCGAGATCGACCGTGCAGATATGAATGGCAAAGTCCTTGAGTTTTGCGCCCGGTGTGGGCTCGAGCTTGCGATAGGTTGATGATAGGTATACAGTTCCATCATCGTCCCAGAACAGCTGAGAAGCTCTATTAGCTGTCTTGCATTCACACTTAATCCAATTGCAGGTCTATGGGCCCACTTACATCCTGATCGAATCCCACTTGATCAAAATAAACCGGATCAGACCAGGTGCTATCATCCCAAATATTCGTCGTCTTAACGTAGAATCCCTGCGGCCAGACTCGATCATCCTGCTGAGGCCGATATCGTTGAAAGCTAGCAGCCGTGATGTAAAACACACCCCGATGGTAGCGGATAGTAGTGGCCCACACGCCTCCACCCGGCTCGGGCGTGTGAATCTGAAGCTGACTCGGTCTTGTTAACGCATGGCCAATGAGCTTCCACTGAATCAAGTCCCGACTGTGGTAAATTGGAGCGCCGGGGAAGTATTCAAAGCTTGAGGTGACCAAGAAGAAATCCTTGTCAACTCGAACGATTGAGGGATCTGGGTTGAAACCCGGGATGATCGGGTTCGTGAAGCTCATGATGATCGATGGCAAGGTTCCTGTAGTTTATTTCGTGTCTAGCATGGGTTTATAAGTGCGGAGTTGCGATTTGTGATTTGAGATAGTACGCAATGATTGGTGGAGAAATTAGCTTCCCATATTAGAAGGCAGCGACTTTCCCCGGGGAGCCTAATTGCGGCTCTGAATAGACCGTTTTAGCCGGGAAGGGAATCGGATAGTGCTTGTTGCGAACCACGCGTCAAAATAAAGTGTGCAGTGCCAACGCGCACATATTAGCGACAGACCGGACTTATCCTGGTCACTGACGCCATACCAGCCTCTACTTCGAAGTGGATTACCATATACCCCAAAAATTGCACGCATGCCCTTTAAGCATTTGAGGCGATCCCTCTTGGATGTCGCTCCGACTCATCCACTAGACAATGAATGCCATCGGCAAGATCTATAGCGACCATTACCTTATCTGTTGAAGGAATTATCCCCGCCGGCTCTATTCGAACGTTCAAAAGGCGGCCTATAAATGATTTATTCTTTTATTTTAACACCAGAGTCGGCCAGACTCCAGTCACTGACAATGTTATCCAGGTCCTGAGTGCTTTTTCAAGCCGACTAGTGACCTCAAAAATAAAAAGGACGAGGCAAATTTTGGGCTAAGATAGACCAAGTCGTTGTTTGAACACGGTATAGGGAGGTGCACGCGCGGCGCTCCCCTTTGTAATGTCCGATCTCTTCAGAATATGTAACTTCCAAGTATGTCGTCCCCCCTTTGAAGCAGAGTATATACACGAGACTGCCCAAAGACTAGAAGAATGCGCCTTGTGCGAACGGCAGGCGTCGAACAACCTGCATGCCCTTTCACTCTAAGGTCGACTCAGAATGAGTGGGAAGCACTTATGAGTCAATGACCTTAGTACTAGACTATTCTGTAGAAGAAATATATGACCAAGCTATTGCTGCTTTTTGTCAAAATCACGAGGCTTCTGACGGCATAGCTACTCCAGTCAGCAAGTTGGAGATACGAGTGAAACCCCGCGCTGTGCCCCACACTCGTCCTGCATGCAACATGGCCCTTTGGACGGAGCTCTGGACCACACTCAGCCGACGATTATGCACACACAAGTTGATCCAAATCTGTCATGATTGTGGATATCTCCATAAAATTGTTCAAGTGGAGACCAGCCAGACTTGCCTAAAGAAGTATGTCATCCCACCAACACTCCCCGAAGATTCTCCGGGTTCCCGCATTTGGAGATGCGGGTAAACCTCCGATTCCAAGCTGCACTCCACATGGCGATTTGGCACTGCTCACTGGATATAGGTGGAACTGTTCACGGACCTATTGACTCGGGCCCTGTTACCAGCAAATGTGCTACAAGGATTAGAAATATTCGGGTCACGTTTCCGGTGGGAACGGCTTTCTTCAAATTCGCGGGGATTTTCTTCTTTTCTCCTGCCTCATCGACCAATTCACGGCATACCTTGCGCATTACGATCGCAAAGCTATAAGAGCGACCGTCATGGCATCCACGTCCACGTCCACGTGCGTAGTGCAGCAACAGCCGCACGATGCTTCAAATCACATTATGCTCGAGGCGATGCCACAGCGTCAACATTCGACAAACGACTCAGCATCGAACGAATCCCTCGATGGATTCTCCGCGCTGGAAAAGTGGAATCACCCCCGCATCAACGTTTATCGCTCTTTCGCCACGTTCTGGAGCTTTCTAGTCATGGGCAGCAACGATGCAGCATACGGTGTGAGCATTCCAATCCTGCAATCTCACCTGCAAGAGATGTTACTGACAAACGTAGGCTCTAATTCCATACGTGAGAGCCCTGACCAGCCACTGCCATTCGATACCATACTCATACCACCCCACAGCTCGAGACTTACTATGACCTCAGCTATACGGTTATATCCCTAATCTTCCTCTCGCCGCTAGTCGGGTACACACTAGCAGCATTTCTCAACCACCGAATTCACACCTCGCTCGGGCAGCGCGGGGTCGCGTTGCTCGGGCCCGGGTGCCATCTCATCGCCTACGTCGTGAACTGCCTACACCCACCATACCCAGTCCTCGTGGTCTCGTTCATCTTTGCAGGATTCGGCAATGGACTCGAAGATGCGGCGTGGAATGCTTGGATTGGAAATATGGCCAATGCAAATGAGTTGCTGGGTCTGTTGCACGGTGTATACGGTCTCGGTGCCGTTTTGGCTCCACTGATTGCGACTTCGATGATTGCCCGAGCTGAAATGCCGTGGTTTCATTTCTATTACGTCATGGTAAGTAAAAATAACCATTGCTCTGCAGTCGTTGCTATCGTCTAACGCCGTACTAATAATTATCAGGTCGGATGTGCCGTCGTCGAGCTCGTGACCTGCAGCGCATGCTTCTGGAAAGCCACGGGCGCCGTCTTCCGTGCCGCCAATTCGAATTCGATAGAAGAAAACAAGAAGGGAGGGCTCCGAGATGCCCTGTTCAAGCGGCCATCCGCTCGTGTGACGTGGTTATGCTCGCTCTTCCTGCTGGGTTATGTCGGATGTGAAGTCGCGTTGGGCGGGTGGATCGTTACCTTCATGATGCGCGTTCGACATGGAGGAGCATTCGCCAGCGGTATGACAGCCACTGGCTTCTGGCTGGGTATTACGGTCGGTCGTATTATTTTGGGCTTCGTCACGCCCCGGGTGGGCGAGAAATTGGCGATCGCGGTACGTTTCCCGATAGGAAAGAACTTCATACGGTCTCATAGAGGACGAACCTAGCATGAGCTACTACTGACACGCGAATAGGGATACATTCTACTGTCAATGGCATGCGCACTTGTCTTATGGCTCGTTCCTCATTTCTACGCATCTGCGGTCGCCGTCTCGCTACAGGGCTTCTTCCTGGGTCCTCTATTCCCGGGTGCCGTCGTGATGGTCACTAAGCTTCTGCCTCGACATCTGCACGTCAGTTCTATCGGGTTCTGCGCAGCATTTGGCGGTTCCGGAGCCGCCATTCTCCCCTTCGCCGTGGGTGCATTGGCACAAGCAAAAGGTGTTCAAGTGTTGCAACCGTTTATCATTGCCTTGTCGGGTGCCATCTTCCTGGCCTGGCTGGGACTACCACGCGTGTCCAAGGTGCAGCGTAGTGAGTAGATCCGGCTAAGAACCCGGAGGACGTAATGTTTAACGGACGATAATGACGACACGGTCGCGATTGAGTGGGCAGGGCAGGCTCGTGGCTCTTTTTCCTGTGTCACAAGCTCCCACGAGCCCACGAGTGATTGGGACAGGTTATGCATTTGACATGTGAACATGTGAAAATGCAGCGTGCCGGGCCCGATCTTCTCTTATCTGATCCGAGTACTTTAGTCTCCCGAGCCGCCCTGCTCCGATGCAGCGTTTTCATTTTCTTTCTGTTCATGTCGTTTTGCATTCACGTGTCACATAAAAAACTTTTAAGGACCAAGGCTCTTGGTCAGAGGGCCATAGTATATAAGAATGGAACGACGCCTTCTGGCCGTCTGATCGTTTTCCGCCACCACGGGGTATTCCCAGACACGGCTACGTTTCCGACCGTCGGGAAACTCCACAAATCGATCGAGGAATCGGGATGGCCACAGAGCTATGGAGAAAGCGGCAACTGGTCAACGTGGAACGTCAATGAGTTGTTAATTATCATGGCAGGATAAACCGAGGTCAATGGAGCCGTCAGTAGAAGGGAGGGGCTACCTACACTGAACGTCCGAATGCCCATCCGAGCCAACTATTTTTGTATGACGCGAGCCATCGGGACCCGCCTATAGTCGTTGATCCCCACGCTAGACCGACTTGAGACAGTAGGGCCGGGTTGAGCTGAGACCGGGGAGCCCCTAGCCGAAAGGCTGTCCGAAGTTACGGTTGACCCCGGTCATCTCAGGTCAGATTAGGTCAGTCTGCAGCTAACATATAGGCATGTCAGACTCGGCAATGCGGCAGTCAGCTGGCGGTATAAGCCAATGGATTAGATGAGCCAAATGAATGGCAACGGGTATGGGATCAGGCATATTGAGGATAATTCGGTGTTCTTCGGCCAGCCGCAGCTTACCTAATCTGGACGAGCCTCGGTACTTTCCTCATTCGGCCACTTCGCTGGCCCTCGGCCTGGTCCAGCTACTTGGGGCCCCGGAGAATTCAAGCGTCGCTTCCATTCTTATAATCACCATCCCCACGTTCCCCTACATTTCCCTTCCCCATCTTTTCCATTCTCTACATCCCCTCCTCTTTCTCCACACCACATTACACAATGCCATCTCCACCTCCAGACTGGGTCAAGGCCCTCAAGCCCGGTGGCCCGCAGGGTTCCGAATTGCTCGCCCAGGAGCGCGCTCAATCCAATGTCGACGTCGAGAAGCTCTCCGAGTTGCTGCACACCAAGGAGGGTCTGGAGCGTCAAGACAAGTTGCTCAAGATGCTCCAGCCGGAGAAGGTCTTTGACAAGTCGCAGAATCACTCTCTCGGTCGTGTCGAGCGGCTGAAGCGGGCGCTGGCCAAGGCTAAGCGCCTCCAGCAGTTGGCTGAGCAGAACCAGTGGTCGATGGAAGACCTGCACGCTGCCAATGAGTTGATCGGAGAGCCTACTCCCTATGGTCTGCACGCTAGCATGTTCCTGGTACGTATTGCCTGATTATACCTTGGTCAATTAGCAGTGCCCCCCCAAAAAACAATTGCTGACGCGCCCCTCCCGCTTTAGGTCACCCTCCGCGAACAAGGCAACGCCGAACAGCACAAGCACTTCCTGGAGCGCGCCGAGAAGTACCAGATCATCGGTTGCTACGCTCAGACCGAGCTGGGTCACGGATCCAACGTTCGCGGCCTCGAGACCACCGCTACCTGGAACCCCGATGACAAGACCTTCACCATCAACTCCCCCACACTCACTGCCTCCAAGTGGTGGATTGGCTCTCTCGGCCGCACTGCCAACCACGCCGTGGTCATGGCTCAACTCTTCATCGGTGGAAAGAACTACGGCCCCCACCCATTCGTGGTGCAGGTTCGCGACATGGAGACCCACCAGCCCATGGAGAACGTATATGTCGGTGATATTGGTCCGAAGTTCGGTTACAAGTAAGTAGTCCATTTTCGTACGATGGGCATATTCATTTCTCTGCGAAACATTTGGGCTGACCATGTGAACTCCTCCAGCACCATGGACAACGGTTACCTGCTGTTCAACAAGGTCAAGATCCCCCACATCAACATGCTTGCCCGCTTCTCCCGTGTCGATAAGGAGACCAACAAATACGTCCGTCCTACTATGCCCACTCTCGTCTACGGTACCATGACCTGGGTGCGCTCCAACATTGTCCTCCAGTCCGGTGGTGTGTTGGCTCGTGGTGTCACTATCGCCACTCGTTATTGTGCCGTCCGAAGGCAGTTCCAGGACCGTGATGCCGACCCTAACGCCGGGGAGACTCAGGTGCTCAACTATAAGATGGTGCAGGTCCGCCTACTGCCCCTTCTTGCCTCCATGTATGCCCTTCACTTCACTGGTCGCGGTATGATGCGCTTGTACCAGGAGAACCAGAAGCGCATGCAGGGGGCTGCTTCTCCCAGCCAGGACTCTCGTAGCCCCGGCCCCGAGGAGCTTCGTGCTGGTGCTGATCTGCTGGCAGATCTGCACGCCACCTCCTGCGGTCTCAAGGCTTTGGCCAGTACCACTGCCGGTGAGGGTCTCGAGGTCTGCCGTCGCACCTGCGGTGGTCACGGTTACGGCAGCTACAGCGGCATTGGACCGTTCTACGCTGACTACCTGCCCACTCTGACCTGGGAGGGTGACAACTACATGCTCACCCAGCAGGTCGCCCGCTATCTGCTCAAGTCCGCCCGTGCCGTGCTCTCCGGCAAGGCTGCCGACAACGACACCGCTCGCATTCTCCGCAACTACCTTGACCGCCGTGACAAGGGTGCCTCCTTCGATATCCTCGAGGAGGACAACGATATCGTGGATGCCTTTGCCTGGCGTACCGCCCACCTCACCTTCGAGGCCTTGAAGCACCGTGATGCCGAGAAGCGATCATGGAACAGCCTGCTGGTCGACTTCTGGCGCCTGTCCACCGCCCACTCCCAGTACATGGTGGTGAAGAACTTCTACGAGGCCGTCTCCTCTCCCGAACTCTCCCAGTCCCTAGACCAGGACACCAAGACTCTCATGCACCAGCTCTTCCGCCTCTACGCCCTGCACACCCTCGAGCGCGAGGCCGCCGAGTTCTTCTCTTCTGGTGCTGTGACCGTCCGCCAGATCGGCCTGACCCGCACCACTGCCGTCATGAAGCTCCTCGACGATATCCGCCCGCACGCCGTGCGCCTGGTCGATGCCTGGGCCATTCCCGACTGGCAACTGGACAGCAGTCTGGGCCGTTACGACGGTGAAGTCTACCCCGATATCTTCCGTCGTGCTAGCGAGGAGAACCCCGTCAACGATCTGGTGTTCGATCCTTACCCGTGGAACGAGGCTCTGCTTAAGAACGAGTCTCCCAAGAGCAAGCTCTAGATTCCCCCGCATTTTCCGTGTTTATTTTGCATTCTGATGTATAATCTTTTGTGGCCACTTTTTTTTTTTTTTTCCTTCCGTGCGTTTTGGATTTGGAGGGATAGAATTTACTAGAGACTAGAATAGATCTCATATATTGAACGAAGACGATTCAAATAAAGCTCTTTTGATCCCTTGGTGATGACTGGCCAATGTGTAGAAGGGAAGACCATGCTAGACTCAGTGCGGTGTTTTACATGGTCGCCAAATAGCCACGATTCACCCGTCCGAAGAGTTGAGTACTACTTATAACTAAATATACCTTCCGTTGTCGGACCAATCACGTCTGCAAGAGAATCCTAGGTATCCAGCGACCCGGCTCATAGGATCTTGTTGCGAATAATACTTCCCAAATTAGATCATTGTCGACCTGAGAGTAGCGGAGCTTGACATTGGTAACTCGTTTTGTCTTGATTTGGATAACGAAGATCATAGTGTTTAGGTATTTGAACCCACTCCACTTCTCGACCTGATCGGACTCGCCCGTGGCAAGGGATTCATCACCTTTGATCTCGTAGTTCGCCAAGACAATACCGTCTGCAGGAGCTGTGTCCCCAGGCTCCAGGCACACAATATCGCCAACAGTGAGATCACTGATGCGCATCTGGATCGTCTTCCCCGAGCGGATAGCTCTAACCTCGCGGTCTTGTTTCTAGAAGACAATGTTACTCGAATCTACATCGGGGTACGATGGGAACACGTACGCGCTTATTCAACTCCCCAAACTGCTTCTGTTTCTGCCAGTCGTTCCCTGCTGTTACAGTAACCACAATCACTTTAGCAACACAGACTGCCACCCCCTCGACCCAGTCCACTTTCGACTGCCCGGATGCTGCTTCATATATACCCAGGGACTACGACACAATCGCGGCAATGGTAAGCAAGATGATTATCTTATCGTTGTACGCGTCCTAAAGAAGTCCAAAAAACGTCTTCTTCAGTCAAGTTTAATTATAGTCCGATAGCTTCCACCTTAATAGTAGGTCTAGTGTTTATTATCCGGGTCATTCATAGCTGATGATTTAGGGCAGTCCAAGGCGAAGCTCTGCAAAAGGAAGCAAAAAAGTAGAGATTAGAGTCAGGAAGCAATATTACAAATGTAGTTCACCACAGGAACTACAAGTGGTCAGTTTAGCTCAGATGTGAACAAGACGTCCAATACGTACCGTGGTACACAGGCGGAGACTAAGCCCCTATCAACTCTCGTGAGTACGGACCTTCCCGTCGCCGTTGACACTTTGCACCTTCTACATTAACCTCGACCATCATGGCTCCTGCCGACGAAAACTGCTATTTTGAGATCACCTCCCGCTGGGAGGAGATCCTGGAGTGGTGTAAGTTACTTTGCTTCCTTTAAATCCTCCCTGTCTCAGCGACGTGAAGCCCAACTACATTCTTGGATTATATACCCTATAACTCACGAAATGTCAAACCCAGGCCCAATGGCCCCTCCAACCTCACCTGCCTCCACTTCTGCCTCCGGAGCTTTGGCCTACCAGACTCGATCATGCCCAAGTACGCCCTTACCACGATCAAGAGAACCATCGACAAGCAGACAGTTGGCTGTCACTCCGTCTACAGCGGCTCAATCCGGACGGTTCTCGGAAACAACCAAGACCCAGGTGAAAGCCATATATGGCAATGCCAAGAGATGCTGGGTTTGTGGGGGGAACATGGCCGACTGTGCGCATGTTTTGCCAAAGAAGACGACCAGGTATGCCATTTCCACGCAGTGTTCGTTCAATCACGCTAATCTGCTTGTATAGACGGACCGCTGGGATAAGGCCCGCCTTATCCCAGCTGGGGCTAATTTCAAGTCAAAGGAGAATGCCATATTCCTCTGCAAGTCTTGTCACTGCCAGTTCGATAATACATACAGCCCAGGAATTGTTTTCTTCCCTGCCGACCTTGAGTTCTTCATTGAACAGGAGAAGGCTGATCAAGCATGCCGGAAGGAAGCGGCCCGGAATGGCGCGTATGTCCGCCGAAGTCCACCCACAGGTGCTGCATACAAGGCTCACCAGGTCGGACAAGGCCGAGCGGACCCAAGCTCAATTGGCGGTTTATATCGTATTGCCATTATGGACACGTTTCATGTCTCCGACCTTCCAAAATCCGTGCGCCGCGATGTCCTTGAATGCCGTTCCCAGTTAAAGCCATGGCACGGGGAGCCAATATATACAATCCGCCGCGCATTCATCATCCTGGGGACACTTCAAGTCAAATTACTCGACCCGGAGATCAAGAGACAGCTCCGAGAGTTACAGGACCTCTATACAAGCGACGATTTAGAAGACGATGATGATGATTCTCTCCTGCGAAGCGTTAATCGCCTTGATAGGGGCACCAAACGCCCACATCCAGGGCCCGAGGATGAGAATAATACCGGCGGTAGTATCCATGGAAACCTGGAGAATGACGGTGTGTGCCCTGATGATGCGCGGACAAGTCCAAACGATGGATCTGGTTGCTTGGGTGAATCGGACAAAAGACTCAAGCGCGGCTGTCGCTCCGTGGACGAGACAGCTTTGACCGGTCGTGACCACCTGCTTCTCGCCCCGCATCGTACGTTAGCTCGGAGATGGCGATTGGGACCTGATTTGACAACGGAGGATGCAATTCGCATCCGCTCACACATTTCCTTTTTGACTGCATGAGTTCCTTTGTCTGGCACGGGTGATTTTGATCAATCTTGAATCGAGTCCCATCAGACCGGCCAATAGCTTTCATTACTAGGCGTTATAATTACCCAATACCCATAAAACGATGGTAATATTGAAAGACCATTGACCGTTCCTTGATTCACCTACTTTAAGTTTGAGAAGCGTGCTGAAAGGGAACTCGTAGAATTCAGAAAATGTAGCTGTAGTGGGTAACTCTCGTGAGAGTTACCCACGTTGGGGTAGGTTGGAACCCGGTAACTCGCACGAGAGTTGTGCAATTTCCTCATCGACCCGTAGAAGCCGAGCCATGAGATCTTCACGGGTCTGGCGTAACTCCTGAAGCCTTCGCTCCACAATGCTCTGCCTCAAAGGGACGTATTGTGTGGGTGCTTGATGACGGAAACTGCATCGACGTCCCTGTCCAGCCCAATGACAATTCGCACAGTCCAAAAGCCGGCCTGGCACAATAACGCACGAGGCAAATAACCCCTGGCCCCGCTGACAATGGTTGCAAGCTTGCTCAGGTACCACCTGGGCACCAGTTGCTTGTGCTAAGAGTGCTTCCAAGTTCTCGTTCCTCCATCCGACTAATCGGAAGAACGCGGGGCCATCATAGAACCGGGACGCACGCAAAACTGGCTCGCGGTACAGTCTGTTATCGCGGAGTGCGTACAGTGTAGAGGACATATTATGACTGTTTCGGCGTCCTCTGCTCCAAGGATTCGCCAGTGCGGCCTCGGCCCAGTAACCTGGCTCCTCTTCATCGGCGATCCCGTCGCTTTCTCTTCTGATCCGGGGTCGAGGTCGAGGTGCGTTGGAGTGATCGATATTCATCACTGACTAATTATGAGTTTCTTCCTTGGAGTCTGATAGTCATTACGTACCGTCGGGTTGATGGGGGTAGATATGGATTGCTAGCCTCCGGGGTGTAAGATGGGAGAGGTGTAAGAAGGGGAGTTATCAAACATTTGGTTGAATCAGGCAGATCGCTGTGGCCCTTAAGTCAACACTCGTGAGCCTTCCATCTTCAGCCCTCCGTATATCTCATCTCCTCTCTCCCCTCTCATCCACCTTTTCTTATCTCTTACCACCTTTCCAGCATCATCAAGATGCCTGAGCCAGAAGCGCAAAATCCCACTCCTACCTCCACCGAGGGTGATCCCCAGGGTAGCACTCAGAACTCCCTGGATGAGACTCAGAACCCCCTCCAGCTCTCCGCATGGCAGCTTGCCCGGCAAGCAGCATCCGGCGGCTAGTAAGTCTCTCATATCGGATTGAAGTGAAGCATGAAACTCATATGAACGATAGCTGGCCCCGCGATCCCGACTACACTACGATTGGTGAGCCATTCACCGTCCCGGAGGCCCCGCGGGCGATTCAGACAACCCTCCGGGGGACTGGGCACGGTATATATGGCAGGCCCCTTTCAGAGTTGCTCGTAAGGGGGAGTTCCTTAAGGGCCAGCTCCCTATGCTGCTGAAACAGGATCCGCAGCGGGAGCTTATGGCTCGCGTCCGCTACTTTGCAGGAGGTAGACGCAAAGATGAGCTCCTTGGCAACCATCGGGTCAATGTTGAATCTGCGGCGGTGTTCTGTCTGGGGGAAATCAGAGCCGGTGAACATCAGTGTGTCAGCTGTCAGCAAGGCCTAGACCCCTGGGTATGTTACTCCTTTCAAGCACTTTAATAGTCAGGGGAATTAAATGTAACTAATGCGTAAATAGGCGAAGTGCGTGCAACTCTCGGGGGGCGAAGGGTACCTAAGCGCCTGTGCAAACTGCATTTGGAATGGTCAACACGAGCGATGCAGCTTGCGGCAGCATGCACAGGGCGCCTCGACCACGGGGGGCCAAAGCCGGGGGCACCAACGCAACAAACGGTCGATCAGTAAGAGGACGGCATTTGAGGCATGGGTGGACCACAAGGATAAAACGGATATGGCGGAAGCGCTCACGGCCGAGATCGCAGACGCCCACGCCACTCAGCAGTGGGCAGTGGTAGGCACCCTCGTCAAGCAGCAGCAGCAGCGCTGGTTCGACCGTATGAAGCGCACCCGCGGGATTCTCGACCAATTCCACCAGGCTGAACCTCAACTCGCCGCGGCAACCGGAGGGGACCCAGTGAGGCATGATTGGTGGCGGTGTATGTAACATTTTCATTCGCATATGATTCGGATTTAGCTACCGGATTTCACAAATCAATTTCTTATTACAAGTTAAAATATCTTGAGCAATCATATGCTCACATAGGATAGGTCCAGGAGGACTTATTAGCGAGTTTTGTGTTTGTAGTATGTTGTCGATTCGCGACCATGACAATTCTTGGGGAGATGACATGGCGGTTACGGAGAACAGGATAGTGAAGGGACCGCATATGATTGAGTATAAGTGGATTCATTTTGAGATCATTTGTTAACAGGTCGGCAATGTAAAAGGCTGTGATAGTTCGGGTACATAAGTCTCGATGTCTGCCGTGCTGAAATCTTTAGTTACTCGTCAGGAATCTTAGGCAAATGGGCTCATTCTTATTTCTTGCTCATGCGTGACTTGAATTCATAATAATTGCATGAGTCACTTGCTTTGGGGTGGTTCTCGTTCCTACATCGCAGAACCTAGACTGCAGTGGTTGATCCTGTGAGCAGTGTAGAGTGGAAGTTTGGATACGAAGCCCTTAACACCAGCTCTGCTGAGGCGCAGCTGTACATTGGCGGGTACTGGAGCAACGGGTCGAATATCTGGCCTGACGGGCCAAGAGCAGGCTACAAGGGTACTCTCATCATGGTGGTGGATCTAGCACCTCTAACCCTCCATGGATTGTGTCTCCCTATGCTGCATTTGTCCAACAGGCTCGTGAAGATCTCACCATGCTTTCATGGTATTTCCAAGACCAGGATCCGGGCGTGATGGGTAGCAGCGATGCATGCATTGTCTTTATCAATGAATATGCTTCCGAAGGCTTTGACCGCGGCGGTCTTGCAGATCCATGGTCTGACAAGCTTGTCAACAATGTTGCCAACAAGTGCAACAACACAATGGTTGTCATACACAATGCGGGCATCCGAGTTGTTGACGCCTGGATTGATCATCCTAACATCACAGCCGTGATTCTGGCTCACTTGCCTGGTCAGGAAGCAGGCAATACCTTAGTAGAACTCATATATGGAAAGACATCACCATCCGGAAGACTGCCCTACACCATTCCAAAAAGGGAGTCTGACTTTGGTGATCTTCTATATCCGACTCATGCTGACAGCACCAGTGATTATCACACTCAAGGTAGGTCATCGAAATGTCCTCATTACAATGACAGAAGGGTGAACCCCCATTAACCCAATTCTTTCGTTAGCCAACTTTACCGAGGGTGTCTACATTGACTACAAGCACTTCCTTAAGCATGACTTCACACCACGCTACGAGTTTGGCTACGGGCTCACCTATTCCGAATTCACTTACACGAAATTGAAGACCACTCTCCGTGATGGTGTTCTTCCTTCCTTTGTTGACGCCTATGATGGCACATTGGCTACGGCAGTATCTAGCACGAATCTCACAAGTGATACACAAAATCGAAAGCGCATACCGTGGGGTGGCGCTGCGGTACTTTGGGACAATTTTGCTAACGTCACAATGGAAGTTGAGAACATCAGGAACATGAAGGCCGCCGAAGTCATATAGCTGTATGTCGGCATTCCAGGAGCTCCGGAGAAGCAGCTTCGTGGCTACCAAAAGGTGATGATGGGTGTCGGCCAGAAGGCACAGATTCAATTCCAGCTTACTCGTAGGGATCTCAGTGTTTGGAGCCCGGAGAGGCAAGGTTGGGTTCTCCAGAAGGGAGTCTACAAGATTTATGTAGGGAACAGTGTTGAATATTCCTCTGGAGGGTCGTCTAGAGCTGGCTTAGAGGACACAGACTTTGAATATTGTTCCAGACATTGTCATCTTGACATATCTTTACAGAGATGTTATTTAGGTATCACGTAGCTTTAGTACCAATAAGTTATTCGCCGATTGTAACTGCTCTAGCTATTGCGGCAGTACAGCACATTGGTTTAAATGTTATGTCTAGGACGACATGTTAAGACTGTCTCAATTCGAGCTCTTTCAAGCTTGAGCTACCATTCTTGTTTCAGTAAATCGAGGCCTGGGGCTCGCAGTTGAGGTGGACTCTGGCGTAGTCCGCTTTCTGATCGGCCACTCGAGGGGCGTATGAATATTCAGCTAGTTACGGAATTACTACTAATTTAGGTCTCAGTTGTGGAATTCTGGAATCGAAAACTTTGGATATTGTTCGTGGTATCATTTCAAGAAATAGTGATCTTTCTCAGAAGCGTGAGGTGATAGTAATGGCTTGCTTGCAGTCGAATTTCATGACGTCGGCATACCGATCGGCGGCTCATTACGCGGGCCAGGTCTACATTTTTACCACACTTTGTCTTGCGGAAAAATGGCCGGTTGAGATTCATGGATGTTCAACTGGAAACCCCGTGAACCGATGACCACAACTCCACAACAACACGCCGGATAAAAAGGTGTCGGATAAAAAGGCACCTGAGACGTGTCGTGGATACTTCGCCTCAGCCAGTAGGACTGGCTTTGATACCCACATCTCTTGGGGTAAACCCGTTTTCGGCTTCGGTTAAAAAGAACCCACAGCACCTCCTGGGCCGAACCGATTCATGAAATCTGCCGACTGGCTCTTTCATCTCTCCCATTCCCACTGCTCTTCCCAATGACGCAGCATAACTTCCCCGACCTTGCAACCCCGGGACCCGCCTCTATGCTGCCTCCGCACTCCCGAGGGCGATCCTTTCCGCAGGGGGCGCAAAGCCGGGGGCTCAGGAGTTTGGCTATTCATCCGCGCTAGGCTATGTTCTCTCATAGCTCAAGCCCAAGTGCAAGCCACCCGGAATTGGGCGCAGTGACCCGTTGTAACGGATTATCTTGAATCGTCAACTTATAAAAAGCCTGCGCAGACCGTAAGGAAACAATTAGGAGTGTCAAACTTGCCGACGTTGCCTGCTATCATGTATCGAATCTCGAACATCTACGGTGTGCTTCCTTGAGGACGATTGACCTAAGTCCAGACTCGTACTGATGCTGGAACAGTTCTCGCCGCGTTGGGCACCATCGGTGGTGCTCTCTTCGGCTTCGATGTGAGGTAAGAGATCGTTTTTAATTTTCATTCATTAATGCACAATATCAAGAATACTCACCTTCTCGAATAGCTCAATGAGTGCTTGGATAGGTGTCGATACCTATACCGAGTTCTTTAACAACCCGGACTCCAACCTTCAAGGAGGTGTATGGTTATATACCCGGCTCCTTAAATAAAAAGTACATCGACTGATATTGAGACTCCGTCTTCGAAATATAGATTACTGCTTCCATGTCTGCCGGTTCCTTCGCCGGGTCTATCGCAGCAGGCTGGCTCTCCGATATCCTCGGCCGTCGCGGTGCCCTGATGATCGCATCTTTAGTCTGGATTGTGGGAGCAATGGTTCAGTGCAGCGCTCAAAACGTTACACATCTGGTCGCGGGTCGTGTTGTCAGCGGCCTTGCTGTGGGTGTAACCTCGTCACAAACCTGCGTCTATCTTTCGGAATTGGCACCAGCTCGAATTCGCGGTCGGGTCGTGGGTATTCAACAGTGGGCTATAGAATGGGGTATTCTAATAATGTACCTGATTGCATATGGCTGTGCCGTTGGCGTGTCGGGACCCGCTGCGTTCCGAATCTGTTGGGGTATTCAAGCTGTGCCTGGCCTCATCCTGTTCGTTGTGCTATTCTTCTTTCCAGAGTCTCCTCGTTGGCTGGCCGGAAAAGAGCGGTGGGAAGAGGCTCTGGAAACTCTGGCTCTGATCCACGGCAATGGTAACCGGAATGACCCTATTGTGCAAGTTGAGTTTGAAGAGGTGCAGGAGGCAGCTCGCGTAGCTCATCAGGCCAAGGATGTCTCGTTTTTCGCTTTGTTTGGCCCTCGAGTCTGGAAACGAACTATGTGTGGAATGAGTGTCCAGATGTGGCAACAGCTACTTGGCGGTAACGTTGCCATGTATTATGTGGTATACATCTTTGAGATGGCTGGCATGGTAAGGGTCCCTCTTTAATGTTCTGCTCCAATCTTTCTTACTGACAAATGCAGACGGGAAACACTACCCTTTGGTCATCAGCCATTCAATACGTGCTTTTTCTCGTGACGACAGGTGTTATGCTTCCGTACATCGATCGCGTAGGCCGCCGCAAATTACTCCTTATCGGCTCTGTTACGTGCATGGTGATCCATTTCGTTATCGCTGGTGTAATGGCCAGCAAAGGACACGCCGTTTCCAATGTCAATGGCAACTCCAACCTCACCTGGTCGATCAAAGGATCATCTGGCATGGCGGTGATTGCATTCTCATACATCTTCACCTCGGTATACGGATTAACCTGGGTATGATCTCACAAATGGCTCCACATACTTTTTCATGAAATTGTCTAACACAGATACACTAACCATAGGCTCCCACCGCATGGGTCTACGCCTCAGAGGTCTTCCCTCTTAAATACCGAGCCAAGGGCGTTGGGGTCTCTGCATCCGCCAACTGGATCTTCAACTTCGCTCTAGCCTACTTTGTCGCCCCTGCATTCCATAACATCCAGTGGAAGACGTACATTATCTTTGGAGTCTTCTGCTTTGCGATGACTTTCCATGTCTTCTTTACGTACCCAGAAACTGCAGGTCGGTCTCTGGAGGAGATTGACATGGTGTTTGATACGGATGTCAAGCCATGGCGGACGAAAACGATTCACGATAAATTTGGAGAGGAAATTGGCAAGCATAAAGAGACTGGTGCTGTGAAGGAGGGAAGCGAAGCTACCCATGCAGAGGTTGTTTAGGCTGATTACAGATTCAAATGACATGACTGGGGCAGCAGCTAGGACTTGTTCTTGTAGATTGATGGTGGCATTAACGACACGACAGAAATGTTCATGGCACGACAAGGCTAGCCCCCCTCCCTTGAATACAGAATGCTACATTCGGAATTTACAAAATCCCTGTCAAGTCATTATGTATATATACTTCTACATTAACCTTTCTCGCTGATATAGGAAATTCAGCAGTTATCGTTATGATAACTACACATTAGATCCAAAGAATGGCCGTCCCTTAAAATTGTTGAGACTCGAAGGGGTGGTTCCAAAGCTAGGCAACTTTGATGTGACTTTATTTCTCTATGTTACGCAGACGTCTACTTCACACTATAGGCAGGAGGAGAGTATATTTGGTGAAGATCACCAAGGGCAGTATATTAAGCATATCACATGAAGCAAAACATCAGTCTAACGTGGGTATTGGACAGTTTTCAAACCACAAGAATTCCAACATGAATAGAGTCATTACAGAAAATTGTTTCCTAGCACACGCGTAATCGTCACGGAATGACCATATATGGAACCGACGATTTTACTATACTGGAGCGTGCAAAAGCTAGCGACGGGCTTACTTCTCGTCACTCGAGTTTCCGGAGCTATCTTTTTCACCAATGTGTTCATGGTGGTTGTTGGTAGCACGTTTGGAGGGGTTGCTGAGAACACTTGCACGGCGGACAGCCTCATCTTCGATATCGTCAAGAGTGCGAAGCAGTTCACCGTTGGGACCGTACATATGCGGCTCGCTGCGGGCGACCGCGACACAGTCGAAGATGTTGGTTGTCTTGTGGAAGATACGATCCATCTCTTCCAGGGAGCGCATGGTCGTCTCAGGAAAGAAGAAGTAGACCACGGGAACGATGAAGGCGTTACTAAGGGATTAGGTTAGCGATGAGCTCCGCGTGATTGAAATTGGCAGGGAAACTCACATAACGGCAAAGATAATGTAAGTCTTATAGCCTATGTTGGTGAATGCAACGGGGGTGATCATGACGACCATGAAGTTCCAGATCCAGTTCGAAGAAGTGGACAGGGCGTTAGCCGGGGCACGAATCTTCAGAGGCACAATCTCGGCCGGGTAGAGCCAAGTCATACCGAGCCAGCCGATTGCGAAGAAAGTGTTGAAAACGAAGAGGAACACCGTCTGGGCAATACCCGCGCGAGTACCCAGAGCAGTCTTTGGGTTAGCGGCGGAAATGCTATCAGTCACGGCCAACACAACCATAGACAGAGACATGCCGACGGCGCCGAAGATCATCAGAGTGCGACGACCAAACTTCTCAACCGTGAAGACAGCCACCCACGAGGCAGCAAAGTACTCGGTACCGTTGATGGCTGAGATGAGGCGCGACAGAGTTGGGGTCAGGCCGACCTGGCCTTCGAGCAGAGTGGGGATATAATAGGTGATCAAGTTGATACCGGAGATCTGCTGGAACATCTGGTTGACATAGGCCAACATAGTACGGTGGAAGTGGCGGTCTTCGCCCATGGTGAACATGTCGCGGAAAGATCCCTTAGCCATTTCCAAAACGGTCGCCTTGATAGCAGTGAACTCAGTATCGAGGAAGACCTCGTCGGTATCGTCGCCCATCAAGCACGCCAGAACATCGCGGGCCTCCTCCTCGCGACCCTTCAAAATGAGCCAACGGGGCGACTCAGGGAGGAACATAACGAAGGCCAGGATGATAGCAGCGAAGAAGATCTGGAACGCCAACGGGAAACGCCAGGCGACTTCGTTGGGATCGGCGAACATCAACCCAAAATCGATCCAATAGCTAATGGTAATACCGCAGGTAATCATAGCACCTTCAATCATGACCATTTGACCACGACGATGCGACTTGCAGCATTCAGATTGCCAGGTTGGAACGGTCGAAGTGTTGATGCCATTGCCAAAGCCGGTGACAAGACGACCGACGATCAGCTGAGCCAGATCGTACGAGGTACACTGCAGCAGGGCCCCGATAACCATGATAAAAGAGCCGATGAAGATAGCCTTGCGGCGACCGAGCATGTTACCAATCCAGATGGTGGGGATAGAGCCTGCAAAACAACCCAAATTGTACGCGGCGACGGTGATACCTTGGCGGGTCGATTGGGCACTCTTCTCGGCGGCTGACCAGCCTGCCGTGTGGGCGTCGGTAGTGTCGATGGAGGGGAAGTACTTGCGGAATGAGTCCAGCGTCAATAGACCACCGGTGACACCCTGGTCGTATCCGAAAAGTAGGAAATCCATGCCGGCCAAGACGCCGATGGCGATCTGGAGTCTGGTGCCATTGAGGCCCAAAAATTTCTTTGCCATTTTGGGCGGAGTAGTTTACGCGGCGGTTTGATCTGTAAAGTATATATATACTATACCAAGTACGCTGCACTAGATGTTGTTGTAGTCTTCTCCCTACCAGCCTATAGATTGGGTCTGCAGACTTCTGCTTCCATGTGAATGAGCAGAGAACGATAGAGGAAGCCGGGGATCGAAGGAAGAGGGAATAGGAATAATAATCCAGAGAAGTAGAAAAGGAGCCTCGACTCCGATTGCGACGGGGAGGCGGCCAGATTTAAATCTGAAAACGACTTCGGTCATTCGGGGGCCGTGACCTCTTGATTTGGTGTTCAAAGGAGAAAAATAATTATATTCAAGTTTCAACACGCTCAGGACTTCCTCTTCTCAGCGTAGCCGAGCCGCGACTTGACCTTCCCTCTACAGAAAAACTCGTCGGTGATTCGAGAATGCGCCTGTACCTTGGATCCACCGAGTTTCTTTTCTTTGTCCGGAGTCTTCTCCATCTCCAAGTTAGCAGTTCCCCACCTCCACCATCCAGGCCTAGTATCGCTCAATGTCTCTCTTTCTCTAGTTAGCACAGACACTGAATCTTCCATCAACGGCCCTTTTCCTTCCAGTTATGAACAGATTGTCCCATGACTCAAATGACCAATTGCCAAAGCGAACTGATTCTCCTCATCGACTAAATCTCTCAGCACTTTCACAGCCCGTTACGGCCCTCATGGCTTCCACGCAGGGCATCCAAGACTGGTTCTTGGGGCCACGCGAATCCAGCACAGCCCAATAAGATATCAACCTCCAGAAAGGTCAATCGACGTCAGGCTCGGCTTCGCCAGATGGAGTTAGCCCCTACGACGCATCCATCCCCCCAGGTTCGCCCGGTTCGGCAGCCTATCCGCCGATCACTGATCCTGTCCGGATGTGTGGTTGCCCAGGCCAAGTGGGGATCGACCTAAGCCTCTCAGCCTCTTAGCGGGCTGGGCAAAAGCTTTGGTACGCAATCCTCTCTGAGACCGGTTTCTTCCCAGTTCAGGCACGCGTCAACTGGGTCCAATGCTGCCTGCGATCTGGGGATTTTGTGTTTGAAGGCGAAAAAGTGCCTCGACTCTCCACGATTCGCCCCGTTGACTGGATATCGCTTCATGGCATCTTTATTTGGCTACAATCTCAACACAGTAAATCGTATTGTGTACTCCGTACATACATGGTGGAAAGTTAGATCATTATTATTTGCTGCACGGACTCCGCGCAGCCGCAGCCGGGTGCCAGGAAGATCATCATCTTCTTCCGGAAGTACAAAACAACCAGGGTCTTGATAAAAAGACTGGTACGACACTCGCGTAACCCAACAGGTCCAACCAACCCAGCCAAAAGTCCACTTCCCTTCTAAGTCGCGCAATCAACGTGACTAACGACGAATCAGAGAACCAGATACCATGATGCCTGGAATTCTACCATAGCCCAGGACTCTTTTCCCCCGATCATCCGAAATACCGGGAAAGAATCGCAAAACCGATATTAATAAAACCCGCGTCGGCCGCTTGGCGCCCAGCCGCCGGATGCAAGTTCACTGGATAAGCCACTGACCGGGCTGGTAGCCTTGCAGGATTTCCTGTCCTTCTCTTGGGATTTTTCCAGAAGCGCTTTGAGGAACTCTTAGGATTGCTTATGGAGTCTTGGAATTGCTTGAGTATATCTTGATAATTGCTTGGCTAGACGTCCCATGATTCTTGTGTGTGTTTACTTTTGAGTGGTCGGCGAATGTCTGCTTTACTCGCATCAGTCCATGGGATACAACTCGTCATGCAGGATAATGCAGAAACCCGCTTCAAAGGCTCCCCGATCACGGTACTAGGAAATGCACTTCTCATTCACGGCAACATCGATAGAGTGGTTACCATCAACGATAGATTCGAGGGTGGCGGACACAATTAGCCATTTTCCCAGTCTTGATGCGCCTCCATTGTCCTGCTATCGAAAGAATATGGCGATCGTCGATAAGCATCACACCGTGTAGGATCAGCCATGACTGATTTGCTTACTTATACAAGCCTCTCACGAATGACTGATCTTAGAAAGGGATGACTGGAATCACTTTCAATGTCAGTACCGACCGCAATCATCACACTCGTGAAAGGGCCGCGATAGCAACCCCCTCGGCCCACTTGATCCGGACGGCCCAACGACGGCCGATTCTGCCCGCGGACAATAGGCGACTGGCCAATAATCTTTCCGCAGAAGTCCCACAACAGTCCAACAGCCAGTGCAACCCATTCTCTTCTCCGTCTTTCGATCCACCCCATATGTCATGTCACTGCCCCTCTGCTACAAGTCGGTCTCCCCGCGAATGCGACCGAATCCTGGGGGACAGACAGTGCGACCTACCCAAAAAGGCAGTTCCGAGCTGGCACCATCGTCGATTTGGGCCATGCCGGCGCGAAAGAAATGAAAATGACACTCGAGAACGGACGCTTTTCGTACTCGTCTCCCAGTGCTCGCATGGCCTGATGATGCACACCATAGAATGCATCGATAGGTTGTACCCAAGCTAACACCGCCCTCAAATGAGTCTTCCACACCCAGATCCTGTCAAACTTAATCGAAGTACCCAGAGTCTCTAAACCGCCCTCGCACCATGTCCTCCCCTGGTACCCATGCCCTTGAATGCGAATTTAGAACTAGTTTCTCTTGGCCCAGGGCCCGGGAGGCCCTGCACCGTGGTGGGCAGCGGCGCCACGAGGGGCCTCCCGCGCGCCACTGAGGTCATCCAACATGACTCGCCAAACGCTGTCCCGCTCAAGGTTTGATCAGGGCAAGCGGGCAAGCCATGGCGTGCGGATCACAGCAAACTGGCCGCTCGGGATTGGACTTCAGTCCGTAGTGCTAATCCGGCATACGGCCAAATAAACCGGTTCTATATAGAATTATCACTGTAGGGCCGCCAAGGCGAGGAAAATTCCCGGAAAAGGATTGCGCGTGGCTATCTCCGTCGCGTTCAGCCTTTTCTAGCTGATCTAGAATAAGTCTTAGTCCAGCGCTCCATGTGCAAACTGTGTTGATTCTTCAACCCCTGAATCGTAAAACTACAATACATATGGATATACTCAGTGAGGCTGTCCTCGTTGCTTTTGGCGGCTTTGATGGCCGTAAATGTGGCTTACTGATGATCCGTGAGTCCGTATCCCAAAGTCAGGGGCCACACGGCTGTCCAGGCGCCTGGTTCCAGGACGACGTATATGGTAACCTCGTATGCCGCATACGCTGGTAGATCAAGGTGTACCCTTCTGCGATGCGGCATCCCTTAAGAAGTAACCTATCACAAAGTTTGTTTTATTCGAGGTGACTGGCATCGCAGGGGATGCCCCTTTAAGCTGCTTTATATAGTTGCGCCCGGCCATACCGATCTGCAAGCCATCAATGAGATCCTCCCTTGCTTCATCCTTGACGCCTACTGGGCGCCTTGTATGAATTGATAACCAACAACAAGATTGGGTTTCTGTTTTGGATCATGATGGCAAGTGGATTGACGACAGGGCAGTGTCGATGAATCCCAGAAACTTTGTCGTACATGCAGGCCCCCACCAACTGTATGTTTCAAGATTGGAAATAATTCTGCAGCGCTTCTAGAATCATGAACCTCATAATCCCATCACTATGAAGCAGGGATGGCCTTGACCGACTTCTCGAATTTTCGAAATCAAGAACTAATGCATATGTAAATCCAACGAGGGTCACAGCTCATTTCTTGCAGTGTTGAGTCACCTTTCATGAGGCGAAGATGGGTCAACTACCCTCCATAAGGAGTAGCCCTCAGATATATATCACAGACCTTATGTGGCGGTATCCTCAACGACCCCATTCAACTTGTACGTGGGCCAGACTCTCTCATTGAACATTCTCTACCGACTCATTTGCCCAAATCTAAATAGAAAATGGCTAACTCCTTTTGCCACTCCCTCATTTCAGTAAGCGCTTTCCTGGGCTTGAGTCCCCCCGCTCTCAGCAATGATGTCAGAAAGATCAAGCGCGAGATCAGAGCTCATGATCCGGGAAATTCCCTAAGTCACATTCCTCGGTAATCTTCCTCGGTAATCTTGAATCCAGACTTCTGGAACCCCTTTATGATCCAATATTTGCTCTCTAGATACATTCTGTACTTATGGCTTGCGGGCTCCACGCCCTGTGACCTGCTTGATTTTTGTGCGCGCACCCTAATGTTCAGATCTGAAGTTGTTTCTCTGTCTTTTGATTTAATATCGTAGGGGTCGGACCCGCTACTTTGTACATTTACATCCTACGGTGAAAGTCGATTATTCAAATCAATTTTCTCCACTTTCTGATATGCCTCTTTAGCATTGAGATCTATTACTAGTCTCGGCAACTAACCGCCTCCCGTCATGTGGTACTAGAGACAGCATAAAAGTCGTGTTGGTAGTACGAAGGTGATACATTTAGTTTCTGTGTAGAATCACCATCTTTAGAGTTGGCAGATACTTTAAAGTCAGGCTAACGAGAAGAATTAGGATCTGAATATTTTCCACAGTCGTGCAAGAGCAAAGACAGTCAAAGTAAGTGTATTCAAGAGGACGGCCATTGCCCCCATCGCGTGAGGTGAAGTTAGGTCTTTTAACTTCCACACTTCGCTATGTATCTTCAATTTCCATGATAAATGATGCAATCATTGGCCGTTTAAATTTTTCTTCAAATCCGAAGCCGCATTAGATAAATCCCCGTCTGTGACGTGAATAGACGCTAATCCCATGAATTTTCGTGGAGCAAAGAGTGTACTCTGTGGAATGTAGGGAGACGCGTACATTATACCTACTAAGGCCCCCAAATTCGCCGTGTCGCTACATCACCCAAGATTGTCTATTAGCTTTCCGTGTTACAAAATTGCTGAACTAGATGGTATTTCTTGAAAGCCAAAATTCTCTGTCAAATTTCGCGAGTTTTTCAAATGTGTCTATAGTGGGGGTCACGTTGCGATGAGAATCAGTGCATACCGAAGAAGCGCGAAGGAATGTATGGCATCAAGGTCGGACATTTGCACGTACAATGACCAATAATACTAACCCCTTGCTTGACATAATGGGGTTACAGCTAGTTTTAATGTTGCAATTGTACAAAACCAGCTCTGAAGCTCTCCTAACCTGTCAAAGCTCTCCCTCACTGAAACCTCGCTTGTTCCGAATGGTCCCAAGTACTTGACATCCAGAGATTTTCAAGGTCAATGAACGGACTGAGATAGAATTCTGTCAAGTTGATGGCAGAAGGCTCAGTAATGCGAGCCAGTCAGGATGACGAATTCATTGACAGTCGAGACGATATCCCTCTCAAAAAATCCCCGAATGATGGTGACTTTGGCGAGGAGAGTCAAGAATATCCCTCAAAACTACAACTGATACCGATACTGGTTGGCCTATGTCTTCAGTCCATTTGTATTGCATTAGTACGTAATCCGATCTTTCAGTCCTATACCATTCCCATGCTAACTACCGCGGCTGACTGAAGGACAACACAATCCTATCGACCGCAGTTCCAAAAATCACAGAGCAGTTCAACTCCCTGGAAGACATTTCCTGGTATGCAAGCGCATATCTTCTCACAACATGCACAGTCACTCTCCCTTTCGGCAGAATATACACCTTCTATTCCACGAAATGGACATACATGATTGCTCTAGCATTATTTGAGATCGGATCTCTGATATGTGCGGTGACACCAACTTCAAAGGGCTTAATACTGGGCAGGGCAATCGCTGGAATTGGATCTGGAGGAATGTCACCGGGTGCCTTGCTCGTGTTGGCCAATAGTGTCCCACTACATCGTCGCGCACTGCATTTTGGGATCATAGGAAGCGCTAGCGGGATCGCAACTATCACTGGGCCGATGTAAGGTTGACTCGGAGTACGGAGTTATAGGATAGAAAGCTGATGAGAATAGGCTAGGCGGACTATTGACTGATCGGGCCAGCTGGCGATGGTGCTTTTGGCTCAACCTACCCCTCGGTGCGATTACCGCACTCTTCATCACAATCTTCTTCAAAGACTCAAGACAACGTCCAAAGGCCGAGCCCGGACGCCTCAACAAGATCAAACAGATGGATCCTCTTGGAATCGCTGCCTTCATTCCGGCTATAATCTCGCTGCTACTGACGCTTCAATGGGGAGGCACCAAATACGACTGGACAAATCCGCGCATAATTGCGCTCTTCATTCTATTTGCAGTATTCGGAACGTCATGGTGCGCTATACAACTCTGGAAGCAAGACGAAGCCACAGTTCCACCTCGTCTACTCAAGGATCGTAATGTGCTAGGCGCCGTAATACATGCCATGTTTCTGGGAGGCTCTTTCTTCGTCTTTGGTTACTACGTAAGTAATGCAGTCTTGTTTGCGACACAGACCCATCCGACTAACACCATATGACAGCTCCCAATATGGTTCCAAGCCATTAAGCAAGTTTCAGCTGCAGAGTCTGGACTCAACAATCTTCCTATGGTTGTAACGATGATCGTGTGCTCTGCATTTGGAGGAATTCTCGTCAATCTTCTCGGTTACTACACACCATTAATGTTCCTTGGGAGCGCTCTTCTCACAGTTGGCTGTGGACTTTGTACAACGTTCCAAGTGCATACGGATCACAGCCTTTGGATTGGATATGAGGTTATCATTGGAGTAGGAGCCGGAGTCGGCTTCCAACAGTGCTACAATGCCCTTCAGACTGTCCTTCCGCTAAAAGACATTCCTATTGGCATCGCTATCATCACATTCTCGCAAAGCTTGAGCGGGGCCCTGTTCATTTCGATTGCACAAAATGTTTTTCAGAACCGCCTGATCCAGAACTTGAACAACTACGCTCCGAGAGTTGACCCCGGACTCATCATCCAAGGAGGTGCAGCAAATCTGGTGGACCGAATTCCATCAAAGCTTCTCCCATCTGTACTTTTCGCATATAATATCGCTGTCACCCAGACCTTTTATGTGTCTGTTGGTACTGCTGCGCTTTCCTTCCTCGGGGCCGGTCTTGTGGAATGGAAATCCATGCGGAAGCCACAAAAATGTGAGAAGATGAAGGATTTATCATGAGATCAAATATTTGTCAGAGGCCTTTGACTCGGCGTTAAGCGATATCTACTGTCAATAGTACTTGTGTAATTATCATATATAGTTGCGTCGAATTGCACATGTGAATGTAGCGGCCGTCAAAGATATACAACTTACCATCGGAACGATAGATCAGATTTGTCGATGCAAAAGTCAATCTCATTGTGTCACAACGAGTCTGAGTTTCTGTGAAGCCCAGCATCTAATGATGTCTTATTTCCGAAGATCCACTGGGTGCATTGTACAACCTAATTCGGAAGGAGGCCAAACGATCGCTGCGAGGGCGCTGTGCGCAGAAAAGCTTATGGCTATATAGAATAACATGGTCACTACGAGGATTTTACTCTCAGGCTCATAGTTACACATTAAATCACTCACCAAAAGCAACCAGCGAATATACTGAAGCTTTACCAAATCTACTTGAACATCTTAGCATTGATGCCACACAATGTTAAAACTCGCTGATTCCAAATATCCAAAGGACGTTTCATTATCTTCGTGATTCATATTCAGACTGCCGATTTCGTCATTGGTCGTCGCAGCACGCTGAGAAGGTTCTTACCGCCGGTGGCCTTATGTTTGAAAGCTTCCTCAATTTCGCCCAGAGATCGGCCTTTCGTCTCGTGCATAAACACTGCACCCACAAGTGAAGTTAAGAGAGAGCAGCCACCGAAGAGGAAATATGCACCAAAGCTACTCTTGGCCAACAAGATAGGGGTCGTCAAAGCAACCAAGAAGTTGAAGAGCCAGTTACTAGAGTGTGCCAAGGTGGTGGCAGACGCCCGGGTTCTTTGTGGCTGGATCTCAGCGCTGTATACCTTGACTGCGACTGCCCAAGTTAAGCTGTAGATGATGGCGAAAATGTAGATGCAAACAATAACGACCCAGCGACCAACGCCGAAGTTTCCGTGGACAGTGTTACCCGCGTAGAGCCCACCAATGAGGAACATTACAGCTCCAAGACCCATGCCTCCGTAAATGATACTATGCCTTCGCCCCCAGCCATCGGCATAAATCAAGCCGGGGATAGTGGCTGCAAAAATCACGAGTGCTGAAATGCCAGATGCGAAAAAGCTCGCCTTCGAGGAAGCAAGTCCAGCTTGTTGAAACAACAACGGAGCATACTAGAATCATCGTTAGTTGATCCAGTTGTAACAGAGTAATCAAAGCAAGTGGAGAAGATTGTCACATACGTATAGCACACCGTCAATTCCACTTAACTGCTGCATACCCATCAAAAAGACAGCAAGGGCTGTACGGGTACGAACATCCCTGGAAAATATGTCGAGAAGTTTATGACCGGTCTTGCCTTTCACAGTTGCAACAGGTGGCACAACTTCTGTCGTCTCTGACTGTAGCTCAACCTTTTCACGCTCAGCTTGGCTCACTTCTAACTTATCCCAAGTCTCAGCGGCCTCTCTATGGCGACCATGTAGTGTCAACCACCGAGGGGACTCAGGTAGAAAAAAGAACGTGCTTGCACAAAGAATCATAGAAAGCGAGGAGAGAAGAATGAATGGGGTTCTCCAGGATAGCGATGACTGGATGTTGGAGGATCCGTAGCAAGTGAAGAAGCCAACAACCAAGCCGAGGGTAATCAGTAGCTGCGGTCCGGTTGTTAAAGGCCCTCTGGTACTTGTTGGAGAGATTTCACAAATCAAAACCACCAGATTACCCAAGAATAGGCCTTCCCCTAGGCCTTCGACCACCCTGCCGGCAATGAACATTCCAAGGCTGACAGCACCGGCTTCGATCGCAGCTCCAACGCCAAAAATAAAGACACCAATACTGATGCCTTTCGGCCGCCCAAGACTATCGGCAAGATAGCCAGCAAAGAAGGACGAAAGCGCCGCAGGGATGAGAATGGACGAAACGATAAGACCATGAATGGTAGCATTCTGACTACCTCCGAAAGACGCCTTGAAGAATTTCATATCGGTAACAGGGCCAATAATTCCAGTATCCATACCAAAAAGAAGTCCATTCATCGAGCACAAAACAGAAGCCCAAATGTATCGTGGCGGCTTCTTCATATGTTCCGGAAGTAGACCCATTGTTGAGAACATGACCCCGGGGCCAAGACTTCAATCCGAAAGCGTCTACTGGAGTAAGAATTGCCTTGAAAATACTTCAAGAAGGCTTTCGAGAATGAATATTGAAAAGATTGATGATATAAACAAGAAATCTGGCACATTGAAAGAAAGACAATCCTCTCCGTGAATGAATAAATTTGTTCACTATTTCGCGAAATTCCCCGTGTTCCCCACGTGCCACCCAAACACTCCCACTGCTCCACCAGATAACGTGAAGCTTTCTCAGTGGCCGTTTGACTGTGGGTATGAAAGAATTTTCATGGCTCAGGTGCGTTCAAGAGCTTTTTTCCCCGCCTTCATCCCGAGACTACACCGCACACCAGGGCGAAAAAATGTCAAAGCCGAGAAAATGGGTCCAAGTTTGGTCCAACCATTCGGGTAAACTCCGCGATCAACTAAATCAGCCTGGAATGCTAGCCGAGTACCCTGTATATTGTATTGTACCAGATTAGCAAAAAGTACAAATAATCGTCCTCACACCTCAGTCGTTGTGGAACTGATTTAAGGCATGACAAGTCTGCAATAGCCCGCTCCTCATTTATTCTCTGGCTTGGATGTGTGTTTGAAAACGGCATGACAACTCCGTGGTTAAACTTCGGGTAAATTCAATGAAAGTGGCGGCGCTTATAACTACCATTTATAGCGCCGTAGAACCCTCACACTTTTACCGTATACGAGCAACAGTAACATATGATCTCTATCTTATCTTCAATAGAAAAGCAAAATCCGCGAGCAGAATTCTTAAATAGAGCCTTGATAATTATCGCCGTATAGCTTTATGTCGTATCCGATCCAGAGCATATACTGTAGCAGAGTTGACATCCAGGAAAAGACAGAGATCAAACAGCACCCTTAAATAACCGGACCATCTCTTAATATAAGTACATATATGTCCATAAATAAGGTGCGAGAGGTATTCACGGAAAAGCTGAAACAGTGAAAGGCGCGACCCAATAGAAGCTCTGCTACTAGACACTCCACCCAGTGGAACCAATCGCCTCGACCCGGATCCCCAATGACTCCATCTTGGGGACATCAATAACGCATCGCCCATCAAACAGCCATTTGGGAGACTGCATTTCAGATGAAATTCGCTTCCAATCCAGCTGCTGTTTCGGGGAGATATCGGTGGTATCAGCACTGGAATCTCCATACCCAGTGCCCGATTGGCAGTCCGGGCAGTTGGCAGCACAGTCCGGCTCGTCGTTGAAATGCGGCTTGGTCGACTCATTGATCTCGGAGTCAGCCGACTTTGTTTCCACGAGCGATTTGACACGGGTGAATGCACCACTTGAGGGGATAGGGAAGTTCATGAATTCGTCGAATTCGGTGACGAGGAGAATGGCATTTGAGCCAGCGCAAGCCGCGTATGCATCGGAGTACACCTTGATGGATCCACCGTCATCGCTCAGTAGAGGAGGTCCATAATCTTGCAACGAACGAATCTCATTTTCGATCACCACTGGGTTACAGCAGGGATCAAAGATTGCAATTTCACGGGGATTTTCATCCAGCAAAGTCTTAATTATCTCGAGCGCCGGTGCTTCCCGTGTGTCTGAGGTGTTTTTCTTAAAGGCGTATCCCAATACGCAAATCTTTTTCGTAACAAGAGTACTGTTCAAGCGCTTGATGACTCGTGACGTGAATCGGTTTCGCTGATACTCGTTCATCTCGACAACCTGGCGCCAGTATTCGCCAACTTCCTGCAGACCGAGGGACTCGGCAAGATATACCAGGCTGAGAACATCCTTCTTAAAGCACGAGCCACCGAACCCGATACCGGCACGGAGGAACTTGGATCCCAGACGGGTATCAGCGCCGATTGCAGCCGACACTTCATTGATTTCAGCGCCTGTCACCTCACAAAGTGCCGAGATACTGTTGATACTGCTCAGGCGCTGAGCAAGCATAGAGTTGGCGACCAGTTTAGCCAGCTCTGAGGACCATACATTGGTTGTGATGATTTTTGAACGTTCAATCCACGATGCGTATACCTTTGCAAGGGCTTCTGCGGCAGAGAGCCCTTCAGGTGTGGTCGCAGACCCGATGATAATTCGGTCTGGACGTAGAAGATCCTGAACGGCAGTTCCAGCAGCCAAAAATTCGGGGTTCGAAAGGATCTCAAAATGAGCACCTGGTCTTTGAATACGAATCTGTGTAAATTGACATATTAATGCAAGTTCGAGAAGATCGGTGGACAGAATAGAACAGAAACGAAGACAAGGTCTTGTTTTGAGATGGATCAATGGATCATACCATTTCTTGGATCATCTGCGCCGTTCTGCAGGGAACTGTGCTCTTCTCAACAATGATGGTGCCATCCCTTGCATGACGCACAACCTCTCCAGCCACAGCCTCGAACGATGTCATGTCGGTAGCACAACCTTTACCAGTACCACGCATCTTTGTGGGTGTATTGACAGCAATCAAGACGGCATCTGCTTCACTGATACACCGAGACACATCGGTTGAGAAGAAAAGATTGGGCTCTCGAACATCCTCCATCGTACTCATGTGTTGTAGCTGGGAGGCATCCCCCAACCCGTCTCGTGCGGTGCGTACAACCTCAGCAAGACCCGGCTCATAGATTGGAAGATGTCTCGAGTTCCATCTCCGGATACGACGGTCATCGCGATCAACCACGGTCACCTTTATCAATGGATTCTTGAGCGCCAGGACGGCAGCCGTTGGACCGCCGACATATCCAGCTCCTACACAGCAAATGCTGCGGATAGACTTCGGTTGGACTTTGCTCTCCGTATCGCTGTCGGCTTCTGAGGTGGTCTTAGTTCCGTTGGATGCGCCATCATGCTCGTCTGTGCTGTCTTCTAGTGCAGGACTACACGATGCACTTCGATCAGGCGTTGTCGGTAACGTCGAGGCATCCGCCGAAGCATATGTCTCAGAACCGAATGCTGACTCTGCTTTGGAGAGCATAGCTGTGAGAGCAAAGTAGAGCTCGGCAACAAGCCTTCGTAATACTGTGAGAATAAAAACAGTGGAAGAGAAATATGGGCCTTCAGGGAAATTGGCAAGAATCCAGTTTCACCCGGGGAAAGAAAAAACTAGCCTTCCTGTTCTAGATACGTTGCGGAGGGCAAGAAAGACCTGCTTACCAGCAAAGTTCGGCTGGATCGCCTTGGAAAAGCACGTAAAAGCACCTGGCCAGTGGGGACCGAGATGCTATCAATCATAGCATTGATCATAGCAACCAAGCCACGGAGGGCAATTTGTCCAATAGGGATGCTATAGTACCTGATAGTGCACCGGAGGCATGAATATGTATGTTATTACTCGTGTGTACTGTATACAATCTTCAGTAGATACCACTAAATACCAATACGACACTGTATTTTGAATGCAAAGAAACAATACATATCGCTCTCGCAACAAGCGAACCGAGTAATCATCGTGAACGCTCGGCTCTAGTCCATCTCAACCATGATAAGGACCTATTAACCCTAGCCAGAGGACATGATTTATTGAGGTGCAGTGCTTGCAGAAAGGCATACGCGTCCTTCTTTTGACAGTTGAATCTTAGCGTAAAGCAACAGAGCGCCATCCATGTCAGCTATTCCGTGACCACTTCTGTAAAGCCATGCGTTGCAGCCGCTTTGCTGCACGCTGTGGACACAAACCCAATGTAGAACCAGTGACAACCCGAAGGAGTAGCGATCATCCCAAGAACCTTCTTTCGTACACGTATTGTTACAGTACCATCGATACGTACGGATTACTGTTCTCGACAAATGGGTTTTGTTGAGGGATTCTTGTTTTCGGGTCTTGTTTCTGTGTACTCTGTACTTTAATTTAATTTTCAGCCCGGATCCTAGCCGGTGTTGATCTGTTTACTTGGTTCTCCGAGTTGTAGATCGCGTTCATGAACGAGAACCCTGTATCATGGATCAACACAATCATTTGCCCCCTCTCTTATACTACCATGAATCAACTGAGCCTTCACATCAACAGCACACCTTTCTCTAATTTGGTCCATATTAGACGTGAATTGTCTCAAAAGCTAGGTGCCTCAAAAACCAGGGCCCGCGGCCAGCGCAGTGACCCATCTTAGTACCAACTTCATGGGGGCCAATCGGTCTGTCAAGCTTGGCGTCATGGAAAGTGGAGTGCTGATTGACCTAGCCCCCTCTAGCCAAGAGCTGATGCAATATTCCATGCAGTATCCGTACGACCCAGACAAGCAACGGAGAAAGCCAGAAAAAAGCGACGTTTACGGGGACAGGGCTGAATACGGGCGGCGCTGATGCGAGGGCGGGATGCACGACAGCACAGTTAAGTGGACAAGTTCCGCTGCTTGGCCTCTTGGAAGGCCTGATACGCCATCGCCCACGATGTGATAATCGTGAAAATTATTGGCGGAGACTCAAAGTTCAAGAGATCTACTGTACCGAGTCTTCCGTGGACTGCGTACTTTTGTACCCAATTTTAGCTGGCTTAACGAGGAAAGTGGGCATCTCGGTCGGTCCTTGGAAGGTAATTCGATCAGCCCTACCCCATAAACCAATTCCCGTTATTTGTATGACGACTTTATGTGAGTGGAATGAGGGGCTGTGTCACACTTCGGAACAGGTTCCCTGGTCCGATTATGCCGCACTAGCCCATTATGGACCAAGTGTTCATAAAGTAAGAGATAAATACGGAGCACAAGATTTGGCCACTACATCATGACTTTAGGACCCTGAGGTGGATCTATAATTACTCCACTTCCTCAGTGACCCGATTCACCCGACATTACTCCGTACTATCTGCCGGAAACCATAACGGACAAACACGCAAAGATACTGTAGATGTTGGGTTGCATCCTGTCATAGATTTAATTTTCGCTTGGTCCTCTGTATAGCGAAAGAAAATAGGGCTTCTACTTTATTTTCTCTCACAAATCTCAGGAGTGTCTCAGCCACCAGGGTCTACCAGAAAGGGTCCGAGTGCAGCGTGACTCGCGTGGTTCAAAGGGCTATTTGCCAAGAATAGCATTATGATGAAGGGGTCCTGGCCAGCCTCTTAGCAGCAGACTTGACTGTACTCAATATCGGTTCATGTCCGCTCGTTTGCTCGCCTAGATAAGGAGTGGGCTGTGCTCCGGCAGGGTCGGAAGCCCTCCTCTCCACCCAACACGCTGTCTAAATGTAGCAGCCTAACAGTGATCTTGGCATCGTATACTAAAACGAGTGAAGCGCTGTTGGAATTCTGAGACGGCCAAGGAAGCAATCTACGGTACATATGTAGGTTTTCAGGTGTGTTTATTGTTACAGTAATACGAGATACAACGCGAAGTGTTTCAGCGGGCGGCGGACATTTGGGCTACAAGGGTATTATTTTACTGGTCGGATTTGTTGGGCTTACATCCGAATTGATTGTAACGTTTTTAGTGACCAGTACAGTGAGCCTGAACTTATCTTAGCCAGAGGAAAGCCGAACAAATGAAAGAAGGAAATTAGGAGATTTTATTTATGTTCTATATGCATTTATCTGTCCTTCATGACGATGAAGCCGCGCGTCTCTTCGAATCTAGCTCAACCTTGCTAAAGAATGCACACCCAGCAAGAACAAGGGAAATGCCTATCCCGTTAAGCAGATTAATAGCGAAATCCCCAAATGCAATGATTCCCAGTGCGAGCGTGATGGCCTGTTTCAGGTTTCCAGCCACCGTAATCGTAAGCGCTCCAGCGATCTTGTTCGTTTGGAATGAAGCGATGTTCAGCACGAGAGCAAGCAGCCCATTTCCGAGAATAAACACAACGGTGCACATGGTACCGAGGAATGATCCATTGGCCGTGCGCTCAGACATGGCTTGCGAAAGAACAGGCAATTCGCCTGCCACGACACCAAATATAAGTGATTGGACTGCAGCGAGAGGTGCCATTCGGAACAGAAGCTCCATCGAGGGGAGTGCTAGGGAGCCAGTCAGGAGGCGATTTGTGGTTACCGTCTTGAGGAGAACAAGAAACCCCAGCGTCAGTAAACAGTGGAAATTAGAGGGACGGGTGTACAAAATACCTTTACCGCTGCCAAAACCACACCCGAGATCGTGACGATCAAACCAAGTAAGGAGTAATGATAATCTCCCGCAGTGCACATTCCAGCGCCCACCACGATCGGGATCAACGATAAGTATGTGCCGGTGGCATATGTTCGCGAGAACCACAATCGATAGAGCAAAACGGTAAATAGAGGAACGGTATTGCGAATGATCTGGAAGAAGGCCAGCGAAACAAGAGACCTACCATGAAAGGTAGCTATTAGTACAGAACGTGGTGAAGGTTTGGAGTAGTGAAGTTTTCAAATAGGCACTTACAATGACAAGTTTGACATGGCGATGTTGGTCGTGAATAAAACGGAGAATGCTACCAGTATCAAATGCTCCTTGCGACCCAACTTGGACAATTTGAAGTATCCCATCTTCAACATAACGAATGTGCCGATAGCGCTAAAAGATGTGTGAAGGCACGTCAGGAGCCATGGTGCTTTGAACTATTGAGTATGATAGTTAGTCGTTGCGACGGTGCCCCCCCCATTCATGATAGCCCTTACCGATCCAAGAATTAACTTGTTGTATATCGTCAGCGCCATGCTGAAGCCGAAGTAACAGGTCAGCCATATAAATTTGACCGTTGTCGGCGTTTGATATTCTGGTGCTGCGTTGGGGTTGGTGATCTGTTCGTCTTTTCGGTTGGCTTCAAGGTCGTCGAGATCGGTGTTGGAGGCAGAATCGTCCTCGCTAGAAAGCAAAGCCAGCTCTGCCTCCTGTTGTTCTTCGCTTTTTTGGAACATCTTGAATAATACGAAGATGTTCCGTTGGAGAGAACTCTAGATGTTGGTATAATGGCCAGCCAATTTCACTACTTCCAAGGACTGGTGGCACGCGGGCAAAAAGATTGTCGTGTGGGAGGAAACCAGATAAGCAAAAGGAAGATTGTCAACGCAGTTTCACAGACCGCCACCAAAGCCTGATCTAATCCCATTTGCACGGGGGACGATCCATGCAGAGTGTGCATTTATGCATTGCTGCTGTGATGAGAAACTTGATTCACGGCTAAACGAGTCCTCGAAATACTGTACATATTACATCGGCGGGGCGTTTTTCGTCGTATCTATACCGAGTATCTCGCCGTACAAGGTATCTCGTTTTCGCATACAACGCCTAGTCCGACTTGACCCACTATTAAATACCCAAATGTAAGACACGGCCGTAAGGCGAGCCCAATCGACGTGGCTGCGCATTGAGTGTCAGCAGTGGAATATCTAATGCCAAGCACGCCATCATCCACATTATTGGACAGACCCACGAGAGACCCTTAACAGAGGCGGCTCGTTCCATGCCACGGGACCCCGTGGCGCCTGGGGGTGTGAGGTCTAGCTCACTTTATTTGTCCATCCCCGTTCACGAAAGAGGGCAGCGTTGGACAGCTTCGAAGGCATACGTAGACAATCCGCCACAGAGCGCCATCATCTGTACAGCGGCATCTCCCGCTTAATAGTTTGATAACCGGAAGGCTGCGGTCCAAGCGATTGATAGCATGAATCACCAGCCCGGTGGATCTGGGCTAATGGGACTAATAGGCTTGGCCCGAGGGTCCGATTACCGACCACTCCTTGGCTTTTCCTGATTGAAGATGCATGAGCTCAAACCTGAATTACACAAGCCTTTAACTCTCTTCACAAATCTAGCCATACTCGGAACCCGATCATAACTGGTGCTGCCTTCTCACCCTCCTGGCTCTCAGCCCTTCTCGGGGCTCTTTCGTGGGGTAGAAAACGACATCATGCAATTATCGAATTTGTCCAATCGCTTGAGTCGTTGGCAATGGGCGGGCTTAGGCAGCTTGTTCGTAGTCGCATTCATCACACTCATTCAATACCCAGCATCAACGTCTGGCAACGACCCGATTTCAGTATCGAAGAATGCCGACTCATCAAAAACATCGGGGCCTGTCTCTAAATTCCATCTACTGCTCCCAGCTAGCGGCTATCACTTTCGACTATGTCGCGCTCTCGCCTCTGCGACAGCTTTAGGATACCCAGTTTCCGTGTTGAATGGCTGGATGAAAGAAGGCGATTTGGACGCGTCCAAGACACATTTGGCTAAAGTTCGCACTGTCATGCAATACCTGGACAGTTTGCCCCCTTCTTCCGACGATGATCTCGTTCTTATGATCGACGGCTACGACGTCGTATTCCAAATACCGCCCGATACTCTCATCGAGCGTTATTTCGATATTACCAAAGCCGCCAGTGCCAGGCTTGCCTTGCGAGCTAGAGCTAACTCTACGGAACCACTCACAGGAGACAATGCGCCTCGACAAACGATCTTGTTCGGGCCCGAAAAGGTATGTTACCCTGTTGACTGGAGTCGTGTTGGTTGCTGGGCGATCCCGCAGGACATTGGTATTCCTCGGGGAGCTTTTGGACCGGACGATGGGCAACTACACCACAATTTGCCTCGATGGCTCAACTCGGGAACCATCATGGGTCCAGCGAGAGACATGCGACTGATGTTCGCCGCCACTCTCGACCGAATCGCCCAGCACTATGACCCCAACCACGAGTTCAGTGACTCTGACCAGATGTACATGAGCGATGTCTGGGGTGTCCAAGAGTATGCCCGCTCTATGAATGAACTTCGAGAGTATTTCCACGGCGATGTCGACCTGAACGTCGCATTCCCGACATACGACGTGGAAAGAGTCCTACCCAACGTGACAGCGGATCAAAAAACCGAATATCATATTGGCGTCGACTACCAATCGGGGCTCTTCCAAACCCGAGCCGGGTCCGATCATGTTCTTGAAATGCTCACGTACAACGAGAAAACGGAAGTAAACGGGACCACAAATTTTGCGACCGTCATCCAGAATATTCCCGAGACTCCCAATTTCACCCCCTACAAGATATACCTCCCATCCAACCTCGCATCCTCGATCACTCGCATTCTCCGATTGGTTGAACCCGCCGTCGGCGCTATACCGAACGTCACGGAGCTCCGTCTCGAAACAAACGTCGTGACTAAGAACATCTACGGACTCTTCCACTCCACCGGAGGCAAGGACTATATTGACAAATTGTGGACTCAGTTATGGTTCTTTCCTTATGTCCGGCCTCTTTTCGAAGCGATGGTTCCCGCGCTACAGGCTGGGCGGGTCATTACGGTCGCAGATGGCCGCACATGGGTCCCATCTCATGCTCTGCCCACGAATTCCTCAGTAACCGAGGGCGTCAACGCTACTGGGGCTTGGGCCGACATCGATGGTGGGTGGCTGAGCTGGCAGGAGCTTTGTGGGGCATTTGAAGCGGAGGTGTTCGATGGATATACACCACCAATGGACGATTGACCAAATACTTTGTCTAAGTCCCCATTGCATATCTTCCTCGTCGATTCATATGTATATTATTGGTCTGGGAGCGTCATAAAAGACAATACCATACTACACAACAACTCGCATGGCTTTGTGTTGGTGATATCAGCACCGCTCGGCAAGGACAACCATCACAGGCTCTGTTTTTTTCCAAGATGTAGAGCTTCACAAGCCTTCCAACGAAATTTTTTCGGGACCCGATCAACTTGTTTTCCCGGCTTATCACGCTGCGTCATGGGTCTGTTGGAGATTCTAGATCACATGAATATTGCATCTCGGTGAGTCAAATTATACAGAAGCCTATATCCTGCGTGCCGGTCCGGTATATCCCCTTGGCCTCGGAGAGAATCGGAGAAGAACTAAGCTCAACAAGGCACTTAGTTATGATAATTAAGCTTCAGCGTTGTTGTTTTGGGAAGGTTTGTTGAGGTGGTTATCGCGCTTACAGTGTATAATCCAGAACAACGGGAAGGATCCCGATGCGATCCTCAACATAACATAATAGCATCGCCTGCAGTCTAGGTTCTGCGATGTAGGAACGAGAACCACCCCGAAGCGAGTGACTCATGGAATTATTATGAATTCAAGTCAAGCATGAGCAAGAAATAAGAATGAGCCTATTTGCCTAGGATTCTTGACCAGAAACTATAGATTTCAGCACGGCAGACATCGACTTGTTTACCCGAACAATCACAGCCTTTTACATTGCCGGCCTGTGAACAAATAATCTCAAGATGAATCCACTTATATTCAATCATATGCGGTCCCTTCACTATGCTGTTCTCCGTAACCGCCATGTCATCTCCCCAAAAATTGTCATGGTCGCGAATCGACAACATACTACAAACACAAAACCCGCTAACAAGTCCTCCTGGACCCATCCTGTGTGAGCATATGATTGCTCAAGATATTTTAACTTATGCATCGACCTCGCTGACATTCGTTTTCGCATTGCTCTAGATATACCCGAGAAGAGATCCTCGCTGTCCGAACAGCCCATCACAAAGCACACACCTGGCAAGATAAAGTAGCACTTGGCTCCGTTCGGTTCCTTCGATGGGGCATGGACCTTGTCACGGGCTATAAACCACAGTCTTTGGTAGGTTCAAGCGTGCAGGGATACGCCATGTCGGAGGAGAAGTGGATCACACGATTCATCTTTCTAGAAAGTGTAGCCGGTGTCCCTGGAATGGCAGCTGGCATGCTCCGTCACCTCAAAAGCCTACGACAGATGAAGAGAGATCACGGATGGTGAGTGCCACCGTTTGGACTTCAATATCACCTTTACTAACACACTTGGATCAGGATTGAAACCCTTCTTGAGGAAGCCTACAACGAGCGCATGCACCTTCTCACATTCCTCAAACTCGCAGAGCCAGGCCCTCTAATGCGACTCATGGTCCTCGGTGCACAATGCGTTTTCTTCAGTGGCTTCTCTGCTGCCTACATGATCTCCCCACAAATCTGCCATCGATTCGTCGGATACCTCGAAGAGGAAGCTGTGATAACCTACTCAAAAGCAATCACCGATCTTGACAACGGCCACCTCCCACGATGGGAGAATCTGCAAGCTCCACAGATGGCAATCAAGTACTGGCAAATGCCCGAGGGTCAGCGCTGTATTCAATCGCTGCTGTTGTATGTACGCGCGGATGAAGCAAAACATCGAGAGGTCAATCATACACTTGGGAATCTGAATCAGACGGATCCTAATCCGTTCTCGGCCAAGTTCAAGGTCCAGGATGCGCTGTCTCAGCTGCAAGTTGGCGGTACAAAGAAGGAGGCCTAGATGAGCATGACTTGTTTGAACGCATTGCTCTTCTTGTTCCTGTGCTTTTCTAGAATTATAATGATGGGAAATTTTCCCCCGACATTTAGATTGAATAATGATGCAAGGCATAGTTCATGAACCAGGCGGCTTTGACTTCTAATATTTCTATTCGGCACCACAATTGAATTTCACTAGCCATCAGTAATATAGATGCACTATGTGTAATTAATCGGTCTGGTGACAGGTATCTTCTGGGTCTAATGGAAATGTTACTTTCGAATGAATACCGGTCGCTCGACCAATGGAAATTAGTTTCAAGACCAATAGAAAAGCTCTTCAAAATTCCAACAATCAAAGTTCTATTAACCTAATACAGCCTAACTGATGGCGTATTGGCCATGTAGTTGCCTCGACGGAAGCAAAAGTCAAGCTCCGCCCATGTAGAATGTAATGCACAAAGAAAATTCGACCTGTATAGGCCGTACATAAGATGGTGGAAATCAGTCTGTGCTTCAAACGTGACAAAGCAGACCGCTGTTCAGATCATAATTCCACATATCGCTGCCCACACCACCCCAAACAAAGAGACTACCAGTGGGGTCGAACTTGTGTTTGATATCTAGAAGGCGTTCATAGTTGGCGCCATAAAAGTCTTGCTTCCAGGTGCTACTGAAAACATTCCCCTCGTTCATGTAACTGCCACTCTCAGGCGCCCAGTTTCTCCAAACAGGCTCCTTGTTGTTTTCAACCCAATTCACCTGCTCTGCAAGTGCTCTCCCCGGGTCTTCTGTTATATTGAACGATGCTCCATAAGACATGAGGTGCACGTATGCACTGCGCCAAGCTGGCAACACACTCCCACGCATGTTTTCTGGGGTACTAGCGGGCCCACGGCCAGCTTGCAGACCGAATAGGAGCATTGAGCCTGTGGATTCTGACACTGATGTCTGCTGTAGATAGTCCATTAAGTCTGTTTTCGGGAGGTCCGAGAGCTCTTTTCGTCCCAGCAGTCGGCTGGTAGTCAAACTGCTCACTCCGCAGGAACTGCTGGCCAAGAAATTGGGTTTGATGTATGACCAGTAGCCAGATGTGGATGGGTCTGTGGTGATAAATTGAAGACCCTCACTTTGTGACGTGTTCGCAATCACAGACTTCAGTCGACTGACCGTGGCGTTCATCACTCCAGTAGTTGTGTTATATGCGACAAGGTTGATTGATACTGCAACGCCAGCCTCGAGCGTACCCCCGGTAACAATTGAAGCAGAACTCCCAGTGCCGGCAATCACGGTTCCCAGGTACCCAGAGTCCATCACATCAGGGATCAGGCTTACAGCTTCGGCAAACGCTTTCCAAGATCCATCTGTTGTATTGGAGTCCCCGCCAGGATAAAAGGACAAGCCCCCAGTCACCACATTCCTCGGGGCAGGGTATGTTTTCAAGACAAATTCGGTGACAACACCAAATTGGCCTCCACCAGCGCCACAAATCGCCCAGAAAATATCCGAATTCTGGACACTGTTGGCTACAAGACGTTTTCCATCGACGGTGATCACGGTAACTTGGTAAACCTGATCTGAAGCAAGACCGTAATGGCTCGAGAGAAGACCATGGCCACCATTTTGAATCAGACCCCCAAGCCCGACTGTTGCGTCCTCGCCACCAACAACAGTCCGATTGAATTGGTGCATGTGGTTGTAAACAGTTCCCCAATTATTGCCACTGCCGCAAATTGCCACGCTGTCGGTCCCACTGCCATCGGGTAATTTCCATGCAGGTCGATACTCGAAATGGTCGAAATTGTGAGTCCAGATCGAAAGTGAAAAAGCACCCGTAGATCTAGATGACAAGAATTAGCGACAGAATCAATGAATGGACTGTTTTGCGTTCATTACCTGCCACTCAGGTCATGTCCAGTTCCCTTGATCACAATTCGAATGTTTCTGTCCGTAGCCCATTTCATTGCCGTGGCCACTTGAGGCTCGGTGGTCGCATTCACAATATACTGCGGGAGGGCGCCAATACTGCATCCCCTTCCTTTCATATAGCCAGAAACTCCAGGGGGCAAACAGGAATTGTTAGTCCAGACCGAGTAGTCCACACTCTCTGGCCATTCCGCATGGTGAGCAGCATAGGACCAATGCTGGGTCACATCGGAACAATTTGTGTGAGCGTTGAAAGGGTTTCCAGCGTAGCACGATGAGGCGGCAGGGGAAGTCCTAATCAAGCCTCCGTTTATCGATTGGTTGAGGGCCTTCCACTCTGAAGAAGCGGGCCAGTTAAAATCTTGAGGTGTAGACTTGCAGCTATTTTGGGCTGACACGCTACTAAAAAAACCAAGCAGGAATAAGAACGAATGAAGTAGCCGCATGATTATGAGCGTTTCGAGGTCACTAGGGAAGAAAGATATTTGATGAGAAGATCGAATTTGTTCCTGTCTTTATAAACCAAGTTTTCGCAAGTCGGACAATGAAGTCTTATAATCCACCGACGAAAGCCAGTTCCAAGTTTCAGGTCTTGACAATAGGGCTGCTCGTCACTTCCCATATCAACGGGCCTATCAAGTACTTTGAATGATACAGCTCCCCTGAGTCGAGATCTAGGCAGAAAAGATCTTCATGGCTCCCGACTATATCTGGCCCCAAAAAATGCCGATCTGGCTGCATAGTAAACTCGTACTTTTTAATTTTAACGAGATACATAAGAGATCCATCGGAGGTGGAGATGCGGTATAATTAGTATTAACTGAATGCTCCACATCTAGGACTAATCGGGCAATTCTGGCGTATTCGTTCAAAGGACCATATCCGGCCTGCCGCGTTCTTGGCTGCGAAACCTAAAGGGTCGAAAAGTGGAGGCAGCAATATTAAGAATCTTGAAATCATAGAAATCACTTCTTACTTTTCTGAAAAAAAATCTTCGACATCATTGACTTTGTATCTCAATGTCGCTCACAATATGTCTTGACAACCAGCCACCCCAGTATTCCGGCAATGAAACTCTTCGTGGCCAGGTGACGCTTCAATGTTTCAAACCAATCGAAATTAATGAGATCAGGTTGACCTTCTCAGGGGTCTCAGAAGCTAAGGTTCAGAAAGTCAAAGGATCGGTAGCACCTGCGGGGAGTTATCGCAGTAAATGCGTTCTTTTCGAAAAGGATCGGGTCTTGGCTCATCCAGACGGCCAATTTTTCAATACCGGAACATATTCTTGGCCATTTGAGCTGCAGTTCCCATCACACGCTGAGTCTCAAACCAAGGCTTCGAATTGGTCAGAAGCGACTTCATTCCGAAGTGACGAAAACCATCCACTCCCACCCACATTTGCTGCCAAATGCGAGGATGCTCTTCGGAAGCTTGACTGTACCATTGCATATCGAATCCATGCACAGGCTTTTAAACCAGCAGGGTTTATGGGGAAAAGATCACCATATGCATCGGAAGTTCTGCCACTGCAATTCATGCCTCCGTTAGGTAAAGCAGATGTGCTCGATGTCGAGAACCCCGAACGAACATCGCGCCATCAGAAAGAACAGATCTTCCAGCTTCGGAGCATGCTTTTGCTTCAAGAGTATCGAGGTAGAACCCTTGGAATCCAAAAAAGACTTCGCTCTTGGTTTTCACCGGGTCAGTTGCCTCGGTTCAGCTTTAGAGTGTCTTTCTCTTGCCCAACCCGCATGGCTCAATCAACGCCACTCTCTTGCCTTTTGGAAATTACTCCCCTCATGGAAGGTTCTTCCGTGTCCTTGCCTCCAGTCATTCTTATGCAGTCACTACACATCACTTTGGTGAGTAGAACCTCTGCACGAAGTGGACCTTCCTTGATGGGATCGCTGTTTGGCGAGGTGGATGAGCGCATAGAAATTCTATCTAGAGCGTCACTCGATATGGCGGTCTCTGGAATGATTGATTTGACTGAAAAATTTGGATCTCTTATATTCCGACCTACCGATGTGTCTTTTGGTACATTCAACGTTGCCAGGACCTATCGGTTATGCGTTGTAGGTCAGTTCGAATGTGTTGGCAAGGTATTTGATTTCCAAGTCCCTGATTTGCCGGTGAATATTACCCCTGGGAATAATGGTGCAAGAATTCAAGATTCGGAACGTATTTTGAATGATGAGATTCTTCCATCATACACAGCCTTCACACCGGGATCAGAATCCATTGCATACCCAGAGGATACGAAGGGACACAACCAGACCCAAGGATAGCGAAAGCGCCTCTCATATAGAGTGAATACATGTCGCTTAGACTGCTTTCTGAGCGAAAAGAGCGCTCTCTCACGAGATATACTTCCAATTGCCCGGTACATGACTTCAGCGCCGCCTGGGTTCTCTCCTCCCAATTTTCGATCTTCGATGTACATAAAACGTTTTTGATTTTATGTTAGAACAGCATTGTACTTTATCTATAATTATGCACTGTATTTGATACTGACGTAAGACATCATCTCTATCTTTCATTTTGAAGATTGCGAATCATAGTATGAGAAAAAATGAAACAAATTCTCATCGGCCTTTCAGAGCTTATATAGGGGTTGGTGTTGGGTCTCTAAGGGGATTCATTCGGCCCATGGTATTAATTCTAGGAGGTTTCGGCAAAGTGCATCGAATTGGTAAGTACGGCGGCCAATAACTAGAAGCAAGTTGCTCAAAACCCTATTTCAGTAAGATTGTCAACCGCCTTGTTAACCGCCTTTGCCCTAAGGCCTTATTCCTAAGGCCTATATAGCTATCCTAATCAGGCAATATAGGCCGATTCGAAACAACTACATAAATCAAAAGATCTCGCCCCTAGTAATCTCTCTGATAATCTCTCTGCACCTATTACCGGCGTAGGCCTTCGCTCCTATAAGATAAGACCTCGAATCCCTCTCGATTCATATAAGGAGGAGACTATAACCCTAGCGCTTAAGGGGAAATCGGTCTAGGTAATTTATGCCTTTCTCGAAGAGACGTAAGGGGTCCCTAGATAGTTTCCTAGATAGCTTCCTTAACGGTCTCCTATATAGTCTCCTATATAGTCTCCTATATAGTCTTCTAGATGGTCTTCTAGATGGTTTTCTAGACGGTTTCCCAGACGGTTTCCCAGACGGTCCACGTTACCAGGCCTACGCTTGACAGACGTATAGAAAAAACCAGATCTACAGTGGTTGGCCTTAGCTAAATATTCTGCCCGTCTTTCTGCCTAATAGAATGGGTTTTGAGCTACTTGCTTCTATCGTCCGCCGAAGGTAGGGGCGTGGTGAGGATGGTTCCTGCGGCCCGTTTGAGAGATTTACTCACCCAACCACTGCCCACCTCTTGCATCAGATGGCACCGCACATAGCTGGTCAATTGCTGGAAGGAAATTGTATAGGTGGCATTTTGAGATCGTGGTCGCGGAGGATCTTGGGGCTTAGTCGGCGTGGCCCCTGTCACCAGCCACAGTCGGTGCCATTCAATGCTTCTTGTGGAAGACGATCTGACTCGTACAAACATAATTATGCCTCGGTTTGATTGAAGTGATTTGGGAATCGCATCCTAACTATTCCGATGGTTATCACAATTAATCAGCATTCCATGATTCTCTCAGATCTTTTTCCATCAAGGTAGAGCCTGATCTATGGCTCAAGAATCTCGGTCTTGGTAAGGCCTCCAGGCTCTGGAAGGCCCATTTTAGCCAATTTACTCTTCTCGAACATCTCATTTCGGCTTTCGCAGCCACGACCATCGTTAGGCTGTGAGGCCTGGTTATGGGGCGGATTTCTCGGCACACAGAATCTGGGTTTTCAGCAGGGAGCATAGCGCAACTTGGACGTCTATCTGGAGTTGTCTATGCAGTCCGGAGTGTCAGCTTCGGCTCTGTGGTTCGGGAAAATATCATGTTGCGCCGTGCCTTGAGCAGCGAGGACAATAGAACAAGATCGTTTTCGATTTGGAAACTTGGAGCGACTGAGCCAAGATTGTCGGGATCAACGATGCCTGATGGTAGGATGTCTCTGCAGATAATCTCAATCATAGTCTGGTTGATGCATTGCCTAGGAGGCGAGAAATTCTGTACATACCCGGCACTGGAATAGGAGAATTTATTGTCACAGGAGCCTCTTGGAAAATTCGTGTCAGCGGAACGAGTTCTTCTGCGGAGGGACTGTATGATGACAAATCAATCGCGAGATCTAGAGGATAGAAGTCACGCTCATTGTTGCAGCGCTGGTCCGCGGATTTTGAATGGCAATTATGCCGGTGAATTTTAAGCACCACGAAGCTCGCAACATGTGGCTGGAAACTTCCAGCGAGGCCTTAGATACACGTCTCGAATGTCCAGGGAATTGATCCAATTGGCAGCAAACGACGCCAAATGGAACTGTCCGTGAAGCCTCGCACATAAATACAGCCATAGCTTCCTTTCACCCAACTCCTCAACCACTCCTTCTTCTCCTGAAATAAAAAGAAAATTCATGACCCGCATGCAGACGTCTCCCGAGGCAGCCCCAAGGGCTCAGCCTGCACTTAGAGTGAGTTGATGAGCATCGTCCAGCTTGAAGCCACAAACTGACCGTATAGTAGATCACGGTAGATCACTCTGTTACCCACTTCCCCGAGACCAGCGAAAATCGCAACTTTGAAGAAATAGGAACAGTAATGTCTGAGGCAGCGGAGGTGAGATTTTCCCTCCAGGTGGAAACCCAAAGCCTACATTGACAGTGCAGTAGCGACAGCTCGCTCGTGGCCAAGGCAGAGGCAACCAACTTCTCAGAGCTACCGCGATGACCTGTGTCGCTGCCATTAATCAGGTTGGCAAAATGAGGTCGGCTGAGATACAGTCCAGTAAGGGATCCATCCCTTGTGTTGCATAAGGTCTAGTTAATGCTAACTTGTGCAGCTCTGGACCGTGCTGCGGCACAGCAGGGCGCCTTCGCTGCCATGTCCTTGGAGGAGTGCCTGGATTTTATGATCCTTCTAGCCAGGATCATTAAGGAGAAGGAGACTGAGGCTGACTCCCAGCAGCATGGGCAGGCGGGTTAGCTTTCGCCCAAACATCTTTAGGGCACTTCATCGTTTGGTTACCCCTCCAAGAGCTTTCTCGCAAGTCTACCACAAATGAACATCAACTCTTAATACTCGTCATGTCTAAGGTATATGTAGCCTGTTTATAGTAGTGCTGTATAATGCTATTCGACAAACATCAATGAAATTATAATGGATTGCTGTCGGCACGTCTCGGCTTAATGACTTTTACGTCACAATTCTGTGAGGCTTTGCATAAACCCGGTTGTGACTTAAAAGCTTTGTATCTCAAATTTCTAAACTTCTCCCACCAAATTCCGCCTCACTTGTGACCTATTTTAAGTACAGCCCCCAGACAATATTGATAACGGCAGGCTTTTCACGTGGTCGGATATAGCAAAGGACCCTAATTCCTCACCACCGCTTCTCACTCCCACTCTGGAGCGACGTTCCAAAGCGACCTCAAAGAATATGATATGCAAATAACCATCCTCGTTCGGAGTACCACTTCTACCGAAATTTACCCATAGGCAGCACTTTACCATTATTTATCATAGATTTTGCTTCACTTACTCGCTGGACCTATAGAGTTTATACCCCTATTTGTAGATCACTAATTTAATACTGATCTTGATCTCTCGACTCCTTTCTATCTATTTCAGCGTTTCAGGACAAAACAGCGCCACATAGATAATCGATGTCACCACCCGGACTTTCATCGTTTCTGGTACCATATACCAAGAACAATTGATGCTAAGAAAACTTGAGGCCAAGAAACACTATTTGAATGTAGCAAAGTCCGACCCACCGATTTCTACTCCCGGAAGAACTAGCCTTGGCATCCCCCATCAAAAATTCAGCTTTACCCAATTGCGGCCGAATTCTGCCAGGTGGTGAATTAGTCCCATGCGATGGCTCTTACCAATTGTCTTTCTTGTTCTCTACAATGGCTATACACAATCTCTAACTAACTAGTTGGCGATCATTTTAACATCTAATCAAGTGATTATTTCCTCTTTTCCTCTTCAAGTAGCTTATGGCCCTAATTTAGTGGCCCTGGTATGTGTTCCGATACCATCCTACTTAGGGGTAAGACCATTCCGCCCGATTATCCTAGATTTTAGAGTTGTTTCTGATACCCTGCCAGCTCCAGACTTCGGATAAAAAGATCTTAAAGATCCGATCACAAAACCTTGATATTTCGGGTACTTTAGGGCGGTGGGTATCGTATTTGACTCAATTACCTACCCCCTCGCGCCAATCACACTTTGCGGATGTCCCGCCCCCTAAACTGGGCCGGAGTACAGTCGGGAGGATCGCGTCCGCCAAAGTCAAGAGTAATTGGGTGAGGAAGCTCGAGTGGTGTGGCAATGGAGGGGGATGTCTAAGTGGAAGTTTCTTTGATACCATATTTGAGGTCTTGGTCATGGTCTCGGGGATACATTGGCATTGCCACTTGACTCATGGAACGCCAGCAACTGGATGCCAAGTGAGGCAGTGCATGAAGTTAGAATGAAAGTATGCGATTATGTCGTCACAGATAATATCACAGCTTGGCTAGCCAACAGGGGATAGCTGCTCGTCTTCTCGGCATATTCATTGTCGTCCAATATGCTGTCATTATAGCCTTAGGTTGTCTATGGTTGGTAACCCAAAATTGTGGGATATAACACAGCCACCATCCATCCTTACGTAGAAGGGCTGTAGATTCATGATAATCAAGTATATAGCTCATATCCTCGCTATGTGAAAGGCAGTTCAACAAAAATGACCATAAAAACTTCATGCAGGAAAATTGTACATCGTGACAATTGATGTCAGCCGAAAGCGAAAACAAACCCTGGTCTGACAGGCTCCCTCGGGGGCCCGACTTTGACACAGACTTTCGCATCCCTGATAATAAGTTTGCCTTCTCACCGACCGAACTAAATAAATTGTTCAACCCGAAGTCCCTTGATGCATTCTACGCCCTGGGTGGGCTACGTGGTCTAGAATATGGACTCCAGACGGATCTCACAGATGGATTATCGGTGGATGAAACGATCCTAGCCCGGTATACAACCATCGAAGAAGCGAAAGAGGTGGCATACTCACAAACGAAGGCGACCTGTTCGCGCTCAGCACAGTTTTCAATCCTACCGGCGGGAAGGACTAAGGCTGCGACGCAGTTCGAGGACCGATATCGGGTCTTTGGGACGAATGCTCTTCCCGATGCCCCGAAGAAGACGTTCTTTGGACTTCTTTGGGACGCGTACAACGATAAGATAATCATCTTGCTTACCATTGCCGCGATTGTGTCGTTGTCCCTGGGTATATATGAAGCAGCATCCGGGCAGTCGAAAGTGGACTGGGTCGAGGGGGTGGCAGTCTGTGTTGCTATAGTGATTGTGGTTGCTGTAACAGCAGGGAACGACTGGCAGAAACAGAAGCAGTTTGGGGAGTTGAATAAGCGCGTGCGTGTTCCCATCGTACCCCGATGTAGATTCGAGTAACATTGTCTTCTAGAAACATGACCGCGAGGTTAGAGCTATCCGCTCTGGGAAGACGATCCAGATGCGCATCAGTGATCTCACTGTTGGCGATATTGTGTGCCTGGAGCCTGGGGACACAGCTCCTGCAGACGGAATTGTCTTGGCGAACTACGAGATCAAATGTGATGAATCCCTTGCCACGGGCGAGTCCGATCAGGTCGAGAAGTGTAGTGGGTTCAAAGCGTGGAATAATCGTGCAATCAGCGGAACAGTACAAGATATAGATCCCTTCATCATATCTGGGAGCAAGGTCCTTGAGGGATTAGGGACGTATCTGGTCACGAGTGTTGGGCCACATTCAACATATGGCCGAATTATGGTCTCGCTAGGGACCGAGACAGATCCAACGCCATTGCAGGTAAAGCTTGCACGACTAGCAACTTGGATTGGATGGTTTGGATTCGGGTATCAGCTCCTCTTCCTTTGTCTACGTGAAAGTAATGGCAGTACTGACATTTCTGACGATATAGGTCCGCCCTGTTGTTATTTTTTGTCCTCTTTGTCCGTTTTCTAGTACAGATATCGACGAATGAAGAGACCCCGGCTGTTAAGGGACAACACTTCATGGATATCTTAATTGTTACTGTCACAGTAATTGTAGTGGCAATTCCTGGTAAGTACCTTCTGATATTCGCATGCTTGTGGCTTCTGTTATTGATCTATGACAAGAGGGTCTGCCACTTGCGGTGACGCTCGCACTGGCTTTTGCGACTGGCCAGATGTTGAAAGAGAATAACCTTGTTCGGCTATTAAAAGCCTGTGAGACAATGGGCAATGCGACAGTGATTTGCTCTGATAAAACAGGGACATTGACGCAGAATAAAATGTCTGTCGTTGCAGGATTTCTCGGCCCCGGCAAGCCATTCGGTAAATCACCTTTGACTACAACTGGATTATCCGTCTCGATATTAGAAACCTTGAAGAAGTTCTCGTCGTCATTGGAAGAGTTACTGCTTCACAGTCTCGCACTCAATACAACCGCTTTCGAAGAACAGCAAAGTGAGTGCAAGGAGTTTATTGGAAACAAGACTGAAGTCGGCCTTCTCCAATTCGCCTATCAGAGTCTTGGATTGAATTTGTCCGAAGTGCGCACAAACAACCACATCGAGCACGTGTATCCATTTGACTCGGCACGCAAGGCAATGGCCGTGGTATATCTCAGATCGACAGGATCGGGATACCGATTCCTTGTCAAGGGCGCACCGGAAACTCTTCTGACTGCTTCCTCTTATATGGTCGTACCGGGGCCGGAGGGGGAAAGTTTATCTACATCTTTGATCTCCGAAGACGATCGCCAGCTGATAATAGGGACGGTCGACGACTACGCCCAAGCCTCGCTCCGAACAATCGGTCTAACCTATAAAGATTTCCCAGCCTGGCCATGGGCGTTTCAAGACCATCAACCCAGGTTCGAGGAGATATTCCATGATATGATATGGATCGGAGCATTTGGCATTCAGGACCCATTAAGACCCGAGGTTATCGGGGCAATTCAGACCTGTCGTGCTGCAGGAGTCCAAGTCAAAATGGTTACAGGTTTAGTTTCTAGCCCTTGAATAATATGAAAGTACCCATATTGACAAGCACAGGCGACAACATACGCACAGCGCTCTCAATCGCCGAAGCCTGCGGGATCAAGACGAACGACGGGATCGCGATGGAGGGGCCTGAACTGCGGACGCTGAGGGAGGATGATCTGGCCACTGTCATTCCTAATTTGCAAGTTCTTGGGCGGTCCTCGCCGAATGACAAGGAGTTTCTGGTAAAACAGCTTAAGCGCCTTGGGGAAATTGTCGCTGTGACTGGGGACGGAACAAATGATGGCCCGGCGCTAAAAGCTGCGGACATAGGGTTCTCAATGGGACTCAGTGGGACTGAGGTTGCTAGGGAGGCGAGCTCGATCATTCTCCTAGATGATAACTTCAGGTCTATTGTTACAGCGATTGCGTGGGGAAGGGCTGTGAATGATGCAGTGGCGAAGTTTTTACAGGTGAGGCCCCTAGGTATACTCTGCCATCTAAAATGGAAACTAAATAGATAGTTCCAAATCACGGTCAACATTACCGCCGTCATTCTCACGGTTGTGACGGCAATCTACAGTAGCAAGAATGAGAGCGTGTTCAAAGCCGTTCAGCTGCTCTGGCTGAATCTTATCATGGATACGTTTGCTGCACTGGCTCTGTACGCAGCTATACATCTTCATCGAGATGGTACAGAACTGACTAAGAAAGGGCAACCGATCCTCCGACATCCGACATGCTCAAACGAGCCCCAACTCCCCGCAGTGCGCCCCTCTTCAGTGTGATAATGTGGAAGATGATCCTCGGCCAGTCAATTTACAAACTTGCCACCTGTTTTATGCTCTACTTCGCCGGTCACTCTCTCTTCAACTTTAATACATCGGACGAAGTAGAGATGCTCGAGCTGAACACCATTATCTTCAACACCTTTGTTTGGATGCAAATCTTCAACGAGCTCAACTGTCGACGACTGGACAACAAATTCAACGTATTCGAGGGCATACAAAAGAACAAATGGTTCTTTGTGATCAATTTTCTCATGGTTGGTGGCCAGATACTGATTATTTTTGTCGGCGGCAAGGCATTTGGTGTGACTAGGCTTTCTGGCTGGCAGTGGGGGGTTTGTCTTGGGTTTGCGGTGTTTTGTATTCCTTGGACGGCGGTATTGAAGCTCGCCCCGGATGCTTCTGTGGAGTGGTTGTTGAAAATGTGTGCCAAAGCGTTTGAATTTGTATTCTCATCGGTCGCCAAGGCGTATGAATGGGTTGTAGCGGGGATAGCAAGGTGTTTTAATGCAGCTGGGGTGTTGTCAAGAATGGGGCGGAGAGTTGCAGATGAAGAGTCGGGATATCCTTGCTCGTAACTGCTAGGAAGAAGCTTGAACCTGTACAATAGAGGAGTCAATCCCGCCAATTATGCCTCCCACCTGATCTCGCACAGAGGCAATGTCACTGCTTTTAGCTTGAGAGGGCGCTTCTGAATGTATACTAATGAATAACTCCCAATATGGAGGTATACTGCTGGATCTACCTGAGATAGAGGAAGTATAGAACACGCTCGACATTGATAGCTTTTCAGCGGATTCCCAAAAAAAAACCAGCTTCCGAAAGCTTTGCTCATATTTTTTTTTTTTTTTTTTTTTTGAATTATACCTTGAAGCCATCACACATTGTGCTATGGAGATAGCTTGACTGAGCGCAAACAATAGTCCGGCCAACTCTAAGGCAATCCCTTGACAAAGAATCTCCATGTCAGAAAATTGACCTCGTAGAAGTAAGTCAAGCATTGCATCCAAGTATAGACATTGTCAACATGGATTGTTCGGCTTCTGTTCACATTTGATCTAGTATAGGAAGCAGTAGTAGTGGGGAGGGGGTAGAACTATGTATACATAAGGGCATGGCTGGAATTACGAAGTATTCAAATGTTACCTTTTGCTGGGGTTTTTAATTAGGCTTTGGGTGTAGTGCGACGGTCGTTTTTGTCGTGCGGTTAACTAAATCCTATTTCTATACCTTTCTAAACACGATTTGGCGTGCCTTATTTCTAAGAAAGAGAGTAGATATAAGGCCTTTTCTTGGAAATACTATATAACCGTTAAGAATTCGCCAGTAAATCATATAACCCAACGTCACACAGCGGCCATTTATAGCTGCCATGATGTAACTCTATGTGACTCTATATTTCAAGAGTGGCAGGGCGACATCACCGGACTTCTAATATAGAGTTAAAAGCTTCACGTACGGTCGATATGATTGAAACAAAAGATTTAGGCTTCCTCGTAACTAGTTCGTAGCCATTCTCTCGCCTCTGTTCGAAATGTTACGGGCGAATTGTAGGAAAAATGCAACTCATTGCTTACTGACGGAAATATCGGAACTATGGAGAAATAGAAGGAACAATCTAGGATTATAGTGGATGATTCATCCGGTGCGCTCACGAATCACCCTCGTGGCAAAGATTGATTACATTCCTCACGATTACCGCCACAATTAAGAATTCCTGAGAAGCACAAGACACTGTTCCAGATGTCCATGGGCCACGCCGCGGATCAAGGGGTTCAACCCATTACAGCATCCAGGGATAGCTTTTCTCCACGTACCGATCGAACATCTTCGATCCTACATACCTCAGTCAGAGTCGGTGATATCCGAGAGCGCCGGCAGGATATTCTTCCCCAGGGCGCCTGGTAGAGAATCATCATTTGAATGCTGCATGATAATAATGCACTCATGTCAGGCGTTCTTTGCTCTTAAGTCTAATGTTTCTGGCTATTGCGTGTTCTCAAGGTCTATTTCATGAACCCTGGACTCGCCTGCCGAGCCAGGTTTTTGTGGTATGACTGCGCAAGTAATGAACCCTAGTTAAAGAAACCCCTCGCTAGGCGTGATATGATGTGCTTCATTTGTGATTACTAAATCGATTTATCTTCTCACAGAGTCAAGTTCTGGGGTTAGAGCACAATTCGGGCGATATCTTATAAAGATGTGACTGGTTGTCGGAACCTACTGTGCAAGCTTCCGAATGAATATATATTGCTGGCTCGTAGGTATACGGACCGCCTTCAATTTTCAAGTACAGCACTTTCGTAGATTGAAATTACTACAATTCAATATTGCATCATTGCAAATTCTCATACTGACCATCCATTATGTGCGCTCAAAAAACTACTCCGTTGTACAAATCGTCCCCGAAGCGCCAGATCGTGCTGTACAGTGACCAAAGGCATCATATCACCCCCAAATCCCTGGGGCCATGTCATGAGTAAAATCCACAAAGGTTAATTGTTTAATTCTGCTCCATCAATAGGCGATCTCATAGACGATGGTTTCCTCGGTTGCATCGCAGTATATTTTGAGCATGTGTATGCAATTTTGATATCCCGCACTGTGAATAGACCCTTTCGCGATCCACTTGCCAAGTGCAGGTCGGTCATGGCTCGAACATGAGCAACAGATTGTCTAGAGTGAACATTAAGGTTGACATGCACGCCGCTGATGGAGAAAAGCATGGCCAATGCGTTGATGCTGCCAACTGCGTCTTATTGTTAGCGCGCTGCCAGGCGATCTCGTTAGCATCAAGTCCGCGGGGCATTGTCAGAACTTGGCGGTGGACAAAGCTAGATGACGGTGATCAGAATCTCCCCTGTTGAAAATGCAGATCATCAGCTTAATCCAAGTGCGCGGGTGGCCGGCCGTCCACCGGCTTCACGATGAAGAAAATGACGTACATTTGTGGATGGTCAAGCTAGACGGTCCGACCGGTCGCGAGTCACACTGTAGCTAATGACTTTACATTCACCAAGAGCGTGGCCTTGAATACGATTCAATCCGGCTTCGCTGACGTGACATGATCAGTCGCGTCCGTGCGACCCAAAGAAAAAAAAAAGAAACCAAAATAATTTCAATACTAACAACGCTTCATATCTACATTTCTAGATTTTTAGATCAAGAAACAAAGCAATGTGTGCTCGATGTGCATAGTATTGATTACACAAAGAAGCAAATCGAGTGTGGTACCTGCGGGATGCATCGGCAAGGCAAACCCAACTGCATCCCCATCCTCCTGCCGTGATAGCCTTGCATACGCCACCAATTATGCCATCACAAGGAATGCACGATATCCGCACCCGATGATTTAAAAGCCTCGATATCAGTGTCAACAGATCTCGCTACTAATTTTTATCAATGCCTATATATTTATGTCTCAGATTGAAACACCCGTTTGGGCGCAGCAGATAGCTTTCATGCTGATCGTTTATACTACAAGGGTAGGTAGAATCGGGTGGGTCTACGATGGAGGGCGTTGGGGGCGCATTCTTGGGATCGGCTGAGTGGAGGATTTTTCCGTTTAGTTCATGGTCGCTTATACAAGAAGGAAATTGGTTTGTCTTGTTAGTCCCCAGATCATCCTCCTGACAGTCTCCCCCTGACTAATTTCCGGTTTCTTGTTGCAATACAGACACTCTTGCTGGATGTAGATCGCTTTAGAGTAATTCCCATAATTGTCTCCAATTTGAGGCCCCAAATTCATGATGAGTAGAAGAACCATCACAGCCGCAATAGTCAGTGGCGCCTGCGGGTTTGTATGGGTGGTGCTTGGGCCAAACGCACGAGCAGAAAATTCCCTGGTGGCGTTTTTTTCGTCTATTCAGATTGGCTCTTCTTTGGTCTTCTTGGAAGCCTCCCCTTTTCTCCCCCTCGCTGAGTAACGGAAGCCCCCTTTTCTTTTGGAGTTGTCTGGACTCTGAACTTGCATCCTTTCCAGATTTAGCTAGCAAACTACGAGTCGTAAAATGTTATACATATAGATCTCTCCCCCATGACGCCATCCATGGGCCATGGAAGCGAAACGAAATAAGGATGAGCAGAGTCCACCTGGTTGGACATCACGAGCAGCTTCTCGGGGAATAGACGAGCCAATGAAGGAAGGGGAAAGGGACGGAGAACGGCGAAGAAAAGCATCCTATGTCTTACTTTTTACACCTACGCTAGCGCGCCACGGACGGAGTCGAAAGGTCAACGTTAGCCGATCAATTGAGCTTTCCGGGGAAGTCGATGCAGAAATTCATGTGGGAGGAGATGACGCATGGATCATGGGGAGGGGGGAAAATGGGAAAATAGAGACAGCTTGCTGGGCAAGTCACGATAGTCTACGCCTGGGTCACGACTTTGTTCCTGGCTTGGAAAAAACAACGCTCGGGGTTGGCTCGCGCGACTGCCATCCCCGGTCCGCAGGACTCAACAGAGCTAAGATCGGCGCAGAGTCGCATAGGTCCAAAGGTAGGAACCTCCACCACGTATTCCCTATACCCAATCGTCATCCTCGGACCGCCACCAGAGCCCCGCAGGCTAGCCCGAGGGTCGGGCTGTCCGGGGAAGAATCACTGCCGTTTTGGGGGTCTGGCCGAACCCCCTCATTTCCAAGTCTGCCAAAGCCTGCCTAAGCCTGCCCGGTTTGTTCACAAATGGCTGGCCTCGCGCAGCCGATGTGGAGTCCATCCCGCCTCGTTAGGGATTAGGGCCTTGACTAGTGCCTAAAAGCCCGCAGACTCGGTGGATTGCCGCAACCCCATGGGCAACAAGAGTTCCCTCCCGTAAATTGGAAATTTAATTAAATGGGCCCTCAATATTAAGAACATGTGAAGAGGTTCGCGCCCGTTCCCCTGATCTAAGTGGATAGAGCTTTCCAAGGGCCCTGCATCGTGCCGAGGAAGGCCCTGCGCAGTCGCGACGAGAATGCAAGATATCGTCAATTTTGGCCGCTCTCGAGCCCCAGGGACAACCCACCCCGTCATGGCCATGAGAGAAAGACCGCTTCTCTGCCAATGCAAATCTCAGTCAAGAGAGCACTAACGGGTCCTAGCGATCATAATCCCGGAACTAACTCACCCTTTCTCCTCCCATCACATGGGGTGACCCATCTCGGTCCCCATACCTCGGTGTCGATCCACCCACCGGTACGTGCCATAGTCCGAGGAAAGCTCCCCTTAGTGCGATGGTGGGCCGAGTGGAGGATTATGTCCTAAAAGGATACCCCGGATGGTCGATCACCACATCACCAAAATAAAGGCCTGGCGCGACCCCGGGGTAAAATCGAGCTTTCGTTCGTTTCCCCAGGCGCTCTCCTCCTTTAAGTCTCTCGCGGCTCTTCTCCATTTCAGTCCTCTGAAAGCCGTAAAGAAAAAAAGAAGAGAGACGAAGCCCAATTCCGACCAGTGGGGGAACTAATAAAGCGCAATCAACGACAAACCCCCCTATATAGCCGACAAGATGCGTTTCGTTCCAGTCCTTGCGACTGCATTGCTCGCCGCGTCTAATATCGTGGGAGCTTCTCCTGCAGTCGCCTCGTCCAGTGCTGCTGCTGCTGCTGCCGCCGCCGCTGATACCACTGTCGCTGCCGCTGCCGCTGCCGACACGGCATCCAGCGGCGCTACTACGGCCAATGTCAATGCAGCCAATGAAGCCGCTGGTACTTCGCAGGCTGCCGCTACTGCAGCGGCCAATACCGCAGCTGCTAGCAATAACGAGCAGACCAACAATGCTGCTTCCGCTAACACTGCCACTGCCGATACCATTGCCAACATCGTGAACACGATCGTTGGTAACACGGCCGCCTCCAACACTGCCACTGCCGCTGGCACGACCGCCTCTGCCGCAGAGACTGCTGCTTCCGCTTCTTCGACCGCCAAATCCGGCTCTAGCTCCTCTTCTTCGAGCTCTTCCTCCACCCTCGAGACCGAGATCAACAGTCTCTTGGGTAGCTTGACCGGCAGCGGGAGCTCTACCAGTCTGACCAGCATTTTCGGCGAGCTTGGCGATCTCCTCAAGGGTATCACTGGTCTTCTCAACCCCAGCCTGCTCTCCGAGATTGAGGATACCTTCAAGTATCTGTCTACCTCGCTGGCTCCTCCTGTCGACACCAACATTCGTGTCCTCCTTTCCAACGACAACACCCAGGCCATCGCAAATCTGCTAACAAATGCTAATACTCTGTTGAGTAAGAAGAATACCGATACTTTGAGCAATATCTTGTCAAAGGCCGATACTCTCCTAAGTGACAACAACCTCAACAACCTCGGGAAGCTGCTCAACAACATCGACAAGGTCAACGATCTCGTTGAGAACGCCGATGCGCTTCTGTCCAAGAACAACGTCAATGCCATTGAGAATTTGGTATCGAACGGCAACAGTTTGTTGACCAAGGACTTCGTTACCAAGACGAACTCCCTGATCGATGGCGCTTCTAACCTGTTGACCACGGATGTCACCAATGCGCTCAAGAAGCTGCTGAATGCCGTCGTGCCGCTTCTCCCAGAGTTGCAGAGCTTCCTTACCAAGGACACCTTTACTGCTCTGACCAATCTATTGACCAATGGAAACGCACTTTTGACCAAGGCCTTCATTACCAAGACCAATAGCTTGATCGATGCCGCCTCCAACTTGTTGACCACCGATGTCTCCAACGCCCTGAAGGAGCTTCTCAACGCCGTGGTGCCTCTCCTCCCTGAGCTTAAAGGCTTCCTCACCAAGGATACCTTTAATTCCCTCACGAATCTGCTCAACAACGGAAACTCCCTCCTCACGAAGGACTTTGTTACCGAGACCCAGGGTCTTGTCAAGGGAGCTTCTGCTCTTCTCACCACGGAAGTCTCGAACGCACTCAAGACTCTGCTCAACGCTGTCGTTCCTCTCCTTCCTGAGCTCAAGGGCTTCCTCACCAAGGAGACCTTTGCTTCCCTCACGAATCTGCTCAATAACGGAAACTCCCTCCTCACGAAGGACTTTGTTACCGAGACCCAAGGTCTTGTCAAGGGAGCCTCTGCCCTCCTCACCGCGGAAGTCTCGAACGCACTCAAGACGTTGCTTAACGCTATCGTTCCTCTCCTCCCTGAGCTCAAGAGCTTCCTCACTAAGGATACCTTTGATGCTCTTACCAACCTTCTTACGGAGGGTAACGCGCTCCTCACCAAGGACTTCGTTACCGAGACTCAGGGACTTGTCAAGGGCGCGTCCGCTCTTCTCACCACGGATGTCACCAATGCTCTCAAGACATTGCTCAATGCCGTGGTCCCGATTCTTCCCCAGCTGAAGGGCTTCCTGACCGCACAGACTTTCAATGAGCTGAACAACTTGCTCCAGAGCGGATCTGATTTGTTGACTCCTGAATTCGCCAACTCGACCAAATCTTTGGTGGAGAACGCTAACGACCTCTTGACTCCTGATCTTGTCAGCGGTCTCAAGGGCATTCTCAACGAAGTCACTCCTCTGCTTCCGTCGATCAAGTCGCTGCTCACCAAGTCTACCATTGAGGCTATCGGCTCTTTGTTGTCGAATGCCAACGCTCTTCTCACTCCCGCCAGCGTCAAGGAGATCAACGGTCTCCTGAGCAGTGCTAGCGACCTTTTGACCCCGGCATTCATCAACAGCACGGATGAATTGGTGACTGGGGCCCATGATCTGCTCTCGCCGTACGTCCTGGGCGGTCTGTCCGAACTCCTGAATGCCCTTGTGCCAGTTGTGCCCGACATCAACAAGGACTTCCTGAACAAGACGACTCTGAACAACTTGACATACCTCCTTGGAAACGGCACGACCTTGTTGACCCCCAAGTTCGTCGAGGGCACCAGCGACTTGATCACCGAGGCTGGCGAACTTCTCACTCCTGAAATGGTCACCTCCCTGAAGGATCTGCTGAAGGGTGTCGATGATAGCCTGCCTGAGATCAAGACCCTCATCACGCCCGACTCAGTCAAGAAGATCTCTGGCCTGCTCACGAACGCAGAAGATCTACTGAGCGAAAAGTTCGTGAACCAGACGAGCACACTGATCAATGACGTGTCGAGTCTCTTCCCGCTTCTCGAGGGCATTCTCAATTCGCTGTAAGCCAGTCTTGATTGACTGACTCTAGGCGTTTGGGTTTTATATGACTTTCATGTGTAAATTCAATGATCGAAGGATATACGACCTGAGATATGAATTAATGCGTTTAATGATATCACTTTATTTATTTATTACTTATTCCATCCGATTCAAGTTCATTTTCTCCGTATATGACTTTTAGATTAGGGCAAGTAAACTTCAAAATGATTCAAATGGGTTTCCTCTGCACGTTGCTACGTCGTGCAATGTCGTGGGTTCAGATTTAGGGTTCTGTGGCCACGTGCACCGGGACCCGACAGCAGGACAACCCCAGAAATTAACCATCGTCAACCTCGGAGTACATTTAGGGTGGTGCTAGAGCTACAACAGCGTAACCTAGTTCGGATTAGCATATATTCAAGTACGGCCCGAGAAACAAAGTCAGTGGGTCCAATGGTAACGCGCGCTGTCGCACGCTTCGGCCCTGAAACAAAATAATTATGAAAGGTGAATTATAAACTGGTGTGATAACTATGGGCTAGATAGTTCCTGCAGTGGAATAGCAGGTTGTTGATTAGGATTAGCGTATTTCTATACGCTATTAGCCAGTGCATAGTCTTCTATAGCAGTAATCTAGGGGATCCAGTATGTGTGGCATTTCAATAGGTAATTAAGCCAGGTAGCTCGAAGATCGGTTAAATCCATCATTTATGAGAAGGAAGTGAGTCATAAATAGGACGAAAGTAAGCTTTAGCAAAAGGCTGTAGCGATCAGGCTCATGAAGTTCGAACTTCAGACAGTGGTCATAACTCCTGGGGTCGCACGTAGTATTCGTGCACGGTAGGGTATTCTTATCATAAGATCGTAAGGATCATATCTATCTAAAGACCTACGATTGTGGAAGAATGACCAAGATACGATAGAGGAGGGTTGGCAGTATTAGACAGAACGGTTGAACAGTGGCGGGTTAAAACAGTTATGGTCAGGTAGGCCTTGAACTGTACTCGTGAATGAAAGAAATTTCCAACTTGTTTAATTTAGCCAGGGAAACAGGCAGTATTTATAACGTGGGGTATATGGCAGAATGTCACAGGACAAGTCTGATAGAAATCCGAAATAACAATGGGGGCATACGAGAGTGTTAGGAAGCTCGTTGCTCTTCCTGTCTGATGTGATAGTTGATGATCATCATCGTGGATTATATAGCGGTGTTTCGTATATATTTTGCATGCATTGGTACGCACACGCTAAGTGCGGGGTATTGCACTCACACATGTTGATAGCTAGTTCATCACGTAAATGCTTTGCGAAGAAAGAAGCCTGTTAAGACGAAGCTCGTGAGAGAGATGCAAAGGTACTGTCATAGCAAGCTAATACAGTATGGGGCTAATCTACTAAGGGGAACCAATCCAGAAAGATATAATGAATTCAGTGGGAAAAGAGTAGAAAAGAGCGGATGCAGCGAGGACCTATTGACTTGGGTGTCCTTGCTTGCCTGATAAAACCACCGATTCTCGGAGTGTGAAGAATTACCGATAAATATTGAAATCGCGACACAAATGGAACTAAACTATTCTAGGCGTATTTTACGACCCCACTATTCTCGTCAGGTACTAAAAGAAATATCCAGAGCTCCTCGAAGCAAAGTGTTTGTTTCTGAGTGCTTACAGTGGTGTTCAATAAGTATTTTTTACTATGGTACGGATCCCGTACCATAGTACTCTGCTCCCACTGCCTGCCTATAATATCTAATATCCATTATCCACGTATATGGTACGAAACTTCTCTTTCCAGCCTGGATAGCAGTCAGTCACTAACTCATTATGGGTACTCTGCTTTCCTGCATCGTCAAGCAATACGGGAATATGTTAGTAGTGATTATATCGTCTGGGTTATTTGATTTTTATCTTATTTTGTTTGCCTACTTTGTTTGCACTCTCGTCATTCCAAGCTTCATACTGAACTTGATGATCAGGAGTTCAATTAGCAGAAAATATATGATTTTCGGGGCATCTGAAGTGCTACAGTAAAAATGCTTATGGAATATAACTGTAGTACGCAGTATTGCGTTCTCCAAGCTTATACATGCCGGTGGCCGTGTGGCAGCATTCCTGGAAGACTGTTGATGTATTACTAGCGACGAACCTCAGAATCTCTGATTACCTAGGCATTCTCGCCTACGCGGCGACTTCTGTGAGGTAGCATTTCATTTGACTGCCTTTATACAGTACTCGAATTACCAGAGTTCTGGAAACGTCTTTCGCAGAATCAGGGACTAGGCTCTTTGGAATCATGCGGGCCATTCCAAGTTCAAATCAAAAGGCTTTGAGGCTCGCAATTTCAAACTGTCAAATACCTATGTCCAGTCAGCCTTCTGGAGACCCACCAGTCCCCTACTATGGAAGTGGTCGGTTTGCTTTCCAAAGGCTGTGAATGTCATCTATAGATTCCGTTTGCTAACGCAATTAGTTTCTCTTTATGTTGCTTGAAGCCTCGCTAGCGATCTAGGCATATTTTGCTATCAGGCTATTGTGGCTGGACTGAAATGTGACACCCCGCAGCCTGACAAGCGGTCAGTAGAGCCCAACTCGTACAGTGGTGAGACATGGAGATCTCCGAAGCTAACATACCTTGATTGGCGAAATGATCAGCAAAATCGATCGACCCACTTGGCGATCAAAGAGCTAGCGAACCTAAAGTCAGCAAACTTACATGGCCACTTATTGCACACAAGGGTCAGCTCGCCTCATTCAGCCACAAGAGGGAAATGACCTCATTCCAGGTATCTCCCCTAAAGCTAAGATCTCGACCCGTACAGAGAATGATTCGTTGGATTGCGCTGCAAGAATATTGAGATCTGACCGCTTTCTTGACCCACCGAGCAATTTAAATACCCCCTTCTCCCGTCGCTGCGTAGCCGCAGTAATACTTGTTCGTAAGCTCTCTGCCACTCCCTGAGCTTCTACTCCTTATAGATCCCTTACTATGAAGATACGTGTGTCTCTCCTACTTCTAGCATTCATTTCTGGCGTAGTTGCAGACCAATGTCCGGTGAGATCAACCCTCCTAGTTTAGTAGTTTCTTGCTAATACTGGTCTATAGCAGCCGTGTGGCGGTGGATGCATGACTAGTGCCCAGTGCTCCTCTTATGCAGGTGGTTGCGGTGCATGCAAATGCTCTTGGGTAAGCTAAGCTCGCCCTCTTTTACTGTTGCTTCTTCTGACCTAAAGTATAGTTTACATGCACCCAATTATAAGTGCCTAACTCCAAAGCAAAGAACAACCCAGCGTGCTTGGTGCAAAGATACTGCAAGTACCACTGACGAAAAGGAAGAGCGGCACATAGGTGGTGTATGCACGGTAGCTTAGCATAGATTCTATTTATTGAATACCTTGCCTAAATGTTGCGTTTCTGTAACTCTATTCCCTATTGTCAATACCAATACCAATTGTTAGATATCTGGTTGGCCAACGGTGCGTGGTGCGACTGAGCAACCTGCTTCACCCCTTGAAAATTCTCAAAACCTCTCCCGAATAGATGTATCTGTCCAAAGATTATATATAAGATGACTGATGCGAAGGAAGCTCTCTGAGATTTAGGCAGCAAACGAGGGGCCCTAGTAAGCGCCAATGGATTAAGAATATATCTCTGAAAGGAGGATCGCTTCTACGTCAGAGTTGCAAGATTTAAGACTAGATAGACATATTAAACGCGGTGACGCCGTCAGGGATTTCTGGCCCCGATTTTTTGTTTGCAAAAAATGCAGAATAGTACTACGAGAGGGTGATAATTCACTTTGTCCGCTATAACATTCGAGGTTATCTCGATCCGTATTCTGTCTCATCATATATCCGATTCGACTTCTCGACTTCTCGAAGGATATCGCATTGGTACGTAACTTCCAATGAACCCAGCGCGCTCGACCGACGCAATCATACTAACTCAATATCTAGCACGTGGGTATTCTTAATCGTGTGTTATGGCTTTGGGAAATCTTTTTTGCGGTCATATTTACCCTCTGCGTGGATGGTGCCTGAAAAAGAGATGAAAAAAGAATTCTACCACTCCAGTGCCAGTACGAGCACCCGTCGCAGCAGCTCTCATCGTCGCCACATATCACAGACCAGACCGCTGAGTTGGACTCGCCTGGAACAGTTTAGCATTAGAGGTGTCTCATTTCTCGCAGCAGCTCCTCGTGTATTTATTGCCATCTAATTATGGTCATGTACTGGTAGATGGGTGTTTTTAGATCGGTATCGCCAACAGCCACGGCGCCGATAAGGCCACCGCCTATCACCGCCTAGAATTGAGATCTCCATTCTCCGCACCGTTGCTCTTCAACGTCCAATTCTAAAACCATTTGCGCTACGAGACCATACCTTGACTCCGGTCCAATTTAAGCTGAATCAAGCTCCGAAGCCATGTGAGTATCGTCCCTGATCTGTCAAAGGCCATCTTGATCCAGGCACGAGACCAAAGCTAACAACACCCAGCCCATCTCTTCCTCGACACTACCCAACAAGACCAATCCTGTCTTCTCTAGCACAACGCTACCGCAAGAAGACAAGATTTCCCCTCAATCCACGACACGAACCCTCCTCTGTTCAATCAAGCTCTCCGCAACTATCACACGCTCTACAAGTCACCGCGCCCGCAAATCCACCCAAAAATGTCCACGACACCACCCACAACGGGCACCCTCCCAATCCGCACCCAACACTGCCGCTTCTGCAATCACCTGCTGCTAGCAACAACGCGCGACCTGTCAACTCTCCCGCGACGCTCGTCGCCCGCCGCAGACGCAAGCATCATCCTGCCCCTCGAAAAGCTGCGCTCGGACGGCGAGCAGGAGCGCGAAACGAGCACGCACACACCCTCCACCAAACACGTCACACTCCTCCTCTCGACGACGATACCAGATCGACGGGCAACGCTGATTCGACGCGAAGACGGGATTGAGAAGAGGATTCTACTGCGGTGTGGACGGTGTAGGGTTGTTGTGGGGTACTATCTTGACCGGGTTCATTGGGGGGAAACTGGTAAGAGTCAGGGTGCTAGTCAGACGGGAGAAGGGGAGGGGGAGGAAGGTCGGGGTGGAGAGGCGGAGGAGAGGCCGCCGGCGATGTATGTGTTACCTGGTGCTTTGGTGGAGACGGAGAAGATGGGTGGGGAGGGAGTTGGGGAGAAAGAGTGGAGGGTTTGGGCGGGGGATGCTTAAGGCAAATACCTGAATGGATATAAAAGGATCTACAGAAAGATAATGTACGCTGTCTGTACCAGTGCATCATCTACCAGCAAAATCATGGGACGGTCGGGATCTATACGCCCACGACATTAATACATTCCAGAGAGTTGATAATTGATCAAATACAAGCGTGAATACAGGAAGCTCCTCGCGCCGAATAAAGTTGAAGTAGCCGTGCCAGTTGTATCCCGATCAGGGGTGCGTTCCTCGCAATAACAGAAAAAAAAAGAAGAGAATAACCATGTCCATAACGTAAATTCATCAATCACAACGAAGCCACCAAGGCAGAAGATGGAGAGAAAGAGGATTTCGAGTTGCAAGCTGCAGGGGTATCAGTTGGCCAAGATGGTGCGGACCAGATCGGTGTAGTTGATCTCGCCGGAGCTGGTATCGACGGCCTTGAGGAGCTCATCAACTTCGTCATCGGACATTTTCTCGCCGAGGTTGGTAAGGACTGTAACGGAAAAGAGGGAGTTAGTTCGCGTTCCATATACCCCCGGTTGAAGCCGTGATAAAAGGGTGTGGATCCGGTCCAAACATACTGTAGCGCAACTGTCCCACGCCAATAAACCCCGTCATATCCTTATCAAACACCTGGAAACCACGGCAATACTCCTCGGGCTCACCGGGATCCCGGAAACCACCAGGGCGGTTGAGGACCTTCAAAAAGGAATCGAAATCGACTGCGCAAGAACCGGTATTAGCGCACTGTCGTCACCACAAGCACCACCCCCGCTAAACGAGTCGGGCGGATAGAACACGTCGCAATACGTACAATCACTCCCGACAGTCTTCTCAAGATCGCCAATCTCCGCGAGCGTGGGATTCTGACCACAGGCGCGCAGCAGATCACCCAACAAATCACCGGCAACCCGGCCGGTACCGCGGCGATCGAACAGGGAGAAAGCTTCCTTGTAGTTTGTCGAAGCCTGATGATCGTGCTTGTTAGCCATGATGAAGGGTGGAAAAGAGCGTGGATATCGCGAGGGTTCAGATGCGTAGGAGCGTGGATGCGTGGATGAAAGTGTAGAAGGCAAAGATAACGAAGGGGGCGTGGTGCGGAGGGTGAATCCAGGGATGGGGGCGGAAGCCAAAAGCGAATCACGACCCAAGTTGGTAATTCGTCAACAGGGGAAGACCGCAAGTCGGACAAGAATTGGGATGTGCCTGGACGAAGTTTGGGCAGGTGTGAAGGTGTAATGGAGATCTTACCATGATGGGATTCTTTTTTTCTTCGGATTAAGGAAGGGAGCGAATTGTTGAAGTTGTTGTAAGGGATGTGGTGGTGGTGATCGTTGGAGTGAGAGGAATGGGGGGAAGTTGGAAAGGGAGTTGGCCGGAGACGAGGATCATCCCCGTTGGTCGGGCAACCACATCAACAATATCATAGTGGGGGGGGGGAATTGACAAGAAAGTATAAGATTTGACGGAAATGATCTCTAATCGTAGAACTTGTAGATTTGTAGGTAGCTTATTCACAAAGAATACTCTCCTATTCATCATCATGGATCACATTGAGATCTGATGCTCTCCGCCATAATTACACGCCTCCGTACGAGCATCCTGTACATCCATCTTTCTTATTACATCTCTCCTCCTACGACTGCAACTTCGCAATGCAACTGTCCAGCAGCCGCGCCGCCTCGCCCAACAACTCCCACCTTGGATTCGCAAAGGAATCCCTCAAAATCATCAACATCCCCAAACACCCATTCCGCCCCTTCATCCCCTCCAAACCATTCGGTTCACTGACTCCCCCAACCCTCTGCAAGAAAGCCTGCATATCCCGGCGACGATCAGCATGCGTCGCCAACGTGGGCGGCGGTCGCAAGGGTCCATCCAGCGCAAACCCATAACACCATACCACCAGCGCGGCAAAGTACATCGCCCACGGCCGATTAAGCAAGTAATCATCGCGCGCGACATACCCAGACTCCACGGCCGGGTCCGAGAAACACGTTTTCAAAAACTTGAGAGCGTAAAAGGTGGCGTCCCGTGCAGATGCCTTGGTCGCCCAGCGACCGGTCTTTTCCCGCGCGGCACTATAATCCCGCGCCGTAATCGATCGTCCCATTAATCGGCCTGCGCCAGCAAATATCTGGAGATCCGCGATGTCCACGTGCGAGGCCATATGTGCGAGACCGTGTAGGACGTCGCGAGATTCCGATTCGGGGGTTTTGACTGCGCCCAGGGCTTCGTCAAAGTCGCGTCGCCAGTTATCGTACGCGCGGAGCAGTGCTGTTCGCCATTTATCGCGGCCGCCGAGGGTTTGGCCCACGCCGAGAGAGCTCACTTGGAGGTCTCGCTGATTCAAATGCCAGCTAACACTTAGGAGTCCGGCCATCAGGATGATCCGACCAAAGGTATTCGTTCGGACGGGTTGGCCATTGAGCGTGCGCTTGAGTCCGTCCAGGAACATGATCGGTCGGACACCGTGTGACTGCAGACTGGATTGGACTCGGGCAACCTCGGCGGCACTCGTCGCAGCCCACAGCGCCTCGTCGCAGGGTAGCGGTAATCGTAATTCATGAGCGACCATCTTGGCCGAGTGCCCAAACATAGTCGCATGCGTCGAGTCGAGGACGAACGCCGCAAAAGCCACACGGCGCGTCGCTTCCGCTTTGATCCAGTGCGTCCACGACTCATCCTCTTCCTTGGACTCGGGGGTATCAAAAGACGACCGCCCGATGAGCGAACTCCCACGACGCATGAGTGTAAGTGTCGTGTCGTGGTGAATGTGAGCCCGTTCATGCAACGCCCTCGTAGAAAACGATTTCTCATACACCTCCAACAAGAGTAAAGCCTGGAATATCCATAGCCGCGCGGGAGGCCGGAAATCTGCATCCATAAAGATCTCCCAACGCAGATGCCATGCTATGAAACTGGCCAATTCCGCGGCAGTCTCCGTGGCAGCCTGGCCGTGCGCCTTGTCCAGTGTAGCAGCACCGATAGCCATCACCGCGAGAAGCAACAGATTGGGCGTACGATCCGCAGCAAAGGTAGGCTGGTGCAGGATCGGCAGTTGCGGATGAAAGTGAAACCAATAAGATCCAATATAAGCCTGCATCATCCTCAGACTCAAGACATGTCGATCACTATCCAAATCCCCATCCATAAGCGCATCCTTGCGCTTCCCTTCCGCTGAGTAGGCCGCCTCGTTAAATCTGGTTGCCATGAGATGCAACAACTCCTGCCGTTTCTCCTCCGAAATGATTGCCGGCAACGAGGTCGAGTCTAGGATACTAGTCACGCTCATTGGATGCTGCGGAATCACCGCACAAAAATTATTATACGAGGGCTCGTTCATGTAGAACTGATTCTGGACAAACGGCATCATCCCGTACCCCAACGGCGCGAGCGGTTCACTGAACAGCCACGCCGCAAAGTCATCTGCCATTGCAAAGGGGGAGCGATTATACGTCTCGCCGCCGAAAATCGGGTACGCATTGGACATGGAGTCGAATTCTAGCATCGGGTCCGGTTGGCTGATTACACCGGAGAAATCGGTGTAGCCGGATACGGGGACGCCGGCGGTATCGATGGTGGTGGTAGTAGTAGTAGTAGGCAGGGAGAAATTGTTCGTCGTGTTCGAAGGGGATTTGGAGCTTGTAGCAGGCGCATCCGTCATGAATGGGTACTCGGCGGTTGTCATCGAGGGCGAGGACGGCGAGGAAACCGGGATGAGAGATTTGTGCGGGGATTCATCGAGGCTGTCGTGGGCGAAGCTATCGCGCTTCTGCAGCTGTGAGCCACGGGTGGTATGTCGTTCGCGATGGCGAATGCACAAGTCCTGGCGGACGAAGGAGCGATAGCAATTAGGAAAATCGCATCGGAAGATTTGTTTCGGGGTATCTGGTAAAGCGAGGGGGAGATGGTTAGCTTGGGTGTGTCGGCAGGATCCTGCAGGATCGATCGCATACGGTTCAACTGATGCCGGTACAAATGCTCGGCGCGCGAATAACTCTTGCCGCATCCCTCATGTGTACATTCGAATTTGCGATCGGAGGGAGCGCGCCGACTGCGTCGGCGCCGCTTGGACGGTTGTTCGTCCGCCTCGACCATGATGTCTGATTTAAGCGCGGGGAGCACCATCGGGTGCCATGAGCACGAGGGGCGCGCTGCGGTGATCGCTGCAGGTGGAGATGCCGAGAAGCATGAGCCACACAGGGTGGTTACTATGTGCCAAGTGGGAGAAGAGCTGCAAGACGAGAGAGAGAAAGAGGGTAAAGAAGAAGAGTGAAAGTGAGGGAGAAGCACCAAAGTCAAAAGTCGTCCCAAAGTCAAATGGCTTGGGTCTCCCCGGAGGTGCGGAGATGCCGTGGCATGCAGTGGGGTCGAGCTAAAGTTGGCGGAGCTCGGTGAATATTGCCTGCGAGATGGATGCGACTGTACCTGGGCCTGGTCTATGACACTCTTCTTATATTAAAAGCCACCTGAGACAATCGGTTGAGTTAGATAGGTTATTTCAGCGTGCGTGTGCTCTGTGCTCATTGCTATAAAGGCGCAAGCGTCTCATTGCTGCGAACGGCTTCAGAAATATCACAAATCTATGCACACCATTTTTTAATGATTTTACAATTACCTTCAAGACATTCAAGTTTGATTGTGCTGGCGAGAATTGCGGGGTTGCGAGCCTTGAGTCTAGCAGTATCGGCTGGAATTGCCACGGAATATATATCAACCTTGGCTTGGCATGATCTAGCACACTACTTGCAAAAGATAGAGCATCGCTAGAATACGCCATCCAGAGTCCCGTTCCATATGTCAGTCATACTACCAGTTGGAGATCTCCAGTCAAGAATAAAATCTATGGATTCATTCGTCCAGACTATGCCTAAGCCTCTACCCCCACACAAAACGATACCGGGATTCTAATACCTGCCATGCCATCCCTACAAATGCAAACGCAATCACAAACATGAAGACTGACGAAACCTGTCTACCTGGAATTCTCTCCCTATCCATCACGACCTATGCGTGAAAGAAGTGTCATGTATGGCCCTGAGGTGTTCCTTGTCGAAGCCAGACGGCCAGACTCGAACTGAAAGAACCCTACCTGGCCATCTCGCCCTATAGGCCAGCTGAATCATAAATCATCACAAGACGTCCTCACATTCGAGCCATCATACCAAAAAGGCGCGTGAAGTGAGGAACGGGCCTGACACCTGATGTGCAAATGCTTCCGGGGAGACTCCGCGCGGACCACTAGAAAGTGAGGATCCAGAGAAAGGGAGAATTATGTACACGGGAGCGAAGAAGAGGGTATATTTTTTTTTAAAGTTATGTTGCTTTTCAACCGCTGAAACGGAATCGGGTGGCTTCCAACCGGCCCAAACCATCACGGGGGGCCACATTGCGGCGGCGGTACGAGTTGGTGAAATCTAGAACAATAGGTTAGAACGGCACATAGAACGCCTCTCAATGCGTTGACTTACCCTGCAGCAAAACACGGATCTTCCGGATTTCACCAGACTGCACCTTCTCGGCAATACTCTTCAACAACCGCTCGGCCTCGACCGGCTTCATTGAACCCGCTGGCAGCATCTGCAAAGTGTTCTGGAGCCAAGCACCCGTCTCATGAGGGAGCAACTCGAACATGGTCATCATGATTGCCGAAGCATCCGGGAAGCAGTCGCCCGGGAAAGTGAAGATCATGCCGGCCAGCACTCGCTGGGACAGGAGCTGACCTTGGGAGGCGATCAAGTTCTTGACAGCCTCGCGCACCTCAGGCGGGTTGATATAAGGCTCGTCATCCGGACTAGTGAACTCTGAAACCAAGGGCTTTTCAAAAGCAAAGCTGAACAGGTCGCGGTAGTAGTGAAGGGTAGCGATGAGAGGATCGACTTGTTGCAAGGTGAGGGCACTAAGAGCTGCGGAGAAGATGGGAACTGCCAATTCGGAAGAAATGCACTTCTTGGGGTAGTACCGAACGGCATCGGAGGATAGACGGAAGAAATCCTCGATCACTAAAAAGGAGTTAGATCTGTGATAAAAGGAGGGTTGATTCTCCACTTACCATCGGGCAGGTTTTCCGGAGGGAGGTCATTCATGATTCGGAGGAACGCCGTGGCTTGTTGTTCATAGAAATGGAAAACGGCGTTACTGGTAGCCTCATCAACGTATTCCGCGCCATGAGAGAACTCCCGAACCACCGCATCAGTGGCCCATAAGAAGCCACCCTCGCGAGAGGCTTGGAAACCATTAGCAATGCTTTCGGCCAAGGTAGGCAGCAGAGGAATCATGGCGGTTCGGTATGAGATGATCATGTTTCGCCAGCAACGGCAAACACGCTCAAGAATAGGGGTGGAAGAGGTAAAGTTCATAACGATCGTAGTCATGATAGGCAGGATTTCACCGCAGTACTTTACAGCGGGGTTTTCCTCTCCGGGAGCAACGATGGGGGTCACCACCTGGACAAAGATAGAGATCAGTCCGAGGTGATCGGCCACTGCTCGCTGTCCCTCTTCGTCTTGGGCATTATTGGCAAGGGTCATGATCCGTTGCATGATCGGATCACAGAACATCTTCATCGAGTCGTAAATCTTCTCCAAGGGCTGCACCGACACCACGGCCGCAACACCCTCGGTAATTTCTTCCTGGCTGGTCGGCTTCAGCTTGTCCAGCACAGACTCAAAGAAGGAATGCAGCTGGTTAATATGACCACCCAGCAGCTTCTGGCAATCAGTTCCCAGGAATTTGAAGGCCAGGGCCGCCGCCTGCACAACCTCTGGAGATGGATGCTGGAAGCCAGAGATGACGTAGTTAAGTTGGGCCTCAAGAGTCTCTGGGTGCATCGACGTCCACTCCGTGTAACGGGCGAGAGCCATGATGGCTTGGAATCGGATTTTCTCCTGTTCGGGAATCTGCACAATCAAAGGAATCAGCTGGCCTAACACGGTGTCCTCCACAGGGTCAACCATGCGACCCATAGCTCGAAGACCAAAGAGAGGTGCCTCCAGCTCTTGCCAATGGGGAACGTGCTCGTTGGTCGCCTGTGAGGCGTATTTGCCCACCCACTGCTGAATCAATTGATAGATCTTGCCAAGGCATTCGGTCACACCAATGACAGAGCAACAATCCTTGAGGACGTCACCCATGGCATGACGGAACTGGCGGAACTTTTCTTCTTGCTCACGGTCACCACCAAATAGATCAGTCTCGCCTTCCTCGGGGGAGGGGAATTCGAGATGTTTGACCATAATATCCATCAGCTGGGACCAGATGTCTTGATAGTTGAGGCGCGCATCATTGTATCGTTCAATGGTAATCGACTGCTTCAATTCGTACCAGAAAATGAAGGTGATCGAAACAGCCTCACGCTCCCAATCCCGCGCACAGCACTCGAGAATGGCGTCGACCAGACCGCGGAACTCAACGGGCATGCGCGCAATGAGAACAACCCAGGCTTCACCGGCTTCGGCGAACATCCGTGTAATGCCCTTGAACGCTTCCAAATCTTCAGCTTCGGCGGTTTCGGCAATCTTGGGTCGGAGAGCCATTAGGCGGGGGTAGAGGGCTTGAATGATGGGGAGGGACTCGTGAACATCCTTGGTGTCGCGGTAGAGAGTACACATGCAGTCGACACCGGCATCGAAGGAGACATCATTATCCAATGCCTTGAGAATCACGTCCATCAGTGGTGAATTGATGACCTGAGCGGCCGGGATTTCGCGAAGCCATGAGGTAATGCAATCGAGGAGGCGAGGGTTGGTCGCGGCGGTTGCTATAAAGATTGTCAGCAGAAATATATGTTGACAGATAAAGCGCGAGACTTACGCGATGATTGAGAGTACTGAATCATCAGCTGCATAACCTGATCGGCATTGTCCTCCAATAGCTCCTTTGTCCGTTCGATTAACTCGTCTTCCTGTTGGGGATATCAGTAATTGACACCTCTGAACACACTTGCCAAGAAATGAACATACCCCGAGGTTAATCTTACGACCCTCTGTCACCTCCTCGGGCAAAATCTTCAAAAATTCCAGCACACAATCCCCCGCAGTACTACCCAAAACTGACCCCACCGTGGCCAAAACATCCTTCCAACTCAGCATCTGGATCGCCAAACTGGCCAAACATACACATAGCTGGGTCTGAATAGGTCGCGGGCCTGAGGCAAAGGCAACGAGTAGATTGAGGACGGAATCGCGAAGCGCCACTATAGAGTCTGGAGGCAATTGGTCCAAATCAAAGATGATCTGTAACTATCAGCACCTTACCTCCACTTTCGCGATACGCGAAGAAAACCTCCGATTCATACCTTTCCCTTCAATGTAGTCGCCGCAAACAATTTTGCTTCCACTGGAACCTCGGAAGACTGTAATAGAGCGTGCGTAGTTGTCCAGGCCTCGACCTAATTTTGGGAGAAGCAGAAACACGTCAGAAAAGCCTCGACCTCAAAAGCAAAACCTCCCACCATAAAACAAAACATACCGACTTCTGGAACTTCTCAAGGAATTCATGTGCCTGAGCCTTTTCGGACCTAGGCACATTCCCTTGCATGGTTGCGACGGCCGCTAGGACCGGGGCAAATGCCTGCCCACCATCCTTGCTGGCCATGTTGGGAGGAGGGTGAGCGGTTTGGAAAGAAGAAAGAGATTTCAGGTCCAGAAACTCAAATGCACATCAAAGATAAAATCCAAAAAAATGAGCGAAACGCAGGCAATAGCGTGGTGGTCGACGTGGTGGGATCGCAAAAGATGGCGGAGGATGGAGTGGAAGGTGGGATGTTAAAGCCCGTGACCGTGGCTGGGTAATGGTATTACCATACAACAAATCACGGGACGCAGAGCTTTCGGTCCTTCTCAGTTCCCTCCTTCGCCGCAAACCCGCGATCCCGCCCTTCTCGACCACGTCCCACCTCCTCAATTCCTTACTCCATCATCATGGCTGGACGCAAGACTTTGTTGGCGCCGATCCACTTTATTTTCAGCCTGCTACAGAAGCGCAGCACGGTTTCGATCTGGTTGTACGAGCAGCTCGCCTTCCGTATTGAGGGCAAGATCAGGGTAAGCTTTGCGGTCTGCTTGAGGAGCTCGCGATTCGGTCTCTCTTTCTGAATTCAATTGACTGATGCGATTCCCTCTAGGGCTTTGATGAGTTCATGAACCTCGTTGTCGATGACGCGGTGGAAGTGCGCCTAGCTACCAAGACTGAGGAGGAAAAGCGCCGGCCTCTCGGTATGGATCCTGGATCTTGTGATATCTGTGAAACATATGAAGAAGCATACAAGTTTGGAATACTAATATGTCCGCTTATTTCCAGGCCAAATTTTGCTCAAGGGCGACAACGTCTCCCTCATCCAGGCCGTTTGAAGCTAGAATACATCTCATGTCACGACGCCTCGCATCGATCTCGTTTCCTTTATACCTTTCTGTCAATTGTTCGACCTACGACCTGCGGTCCAGGTACCGCCCATCACCCACCACGATGGCATCGATCAGCCAGTCATGTTCCATGACGGGAATATCCGCGGCGAGCAGCTGCTCCTGGAGAGACATGGCCACTAGAGTAACGGAGTTTTAGCTTTTTTTTTCTTCTTTTTGGGACAACGGGAAAAGAACATCTGGGAAATTTTATTTTGGCTTTCTTCATCGTTCTTGGCCGAGGGAGTTTCCTTACCTAGGAATGGCATCTTGCTGCTCCATTGAGAATACCGCGTGAGAAAATGGTCATAATATCCTTTTCCATGTCCAAGCCGTCGAAAGCCCGAGTCGAATGCCATACCCGGCATGACAATTAGATCCAGACCTTTGCCGGAGAAGCAGTCCCGCCGACCGAGAACCTGCGTAGGCTGTAAAGAGGGGATACCCCATTTATCGGGCTGTAAAGACTCAAATTCGGTGATAGATTCGAGGGCTAGCATGTCCATGACGGACACCTTGTCGACCGTATAAATGTATGGGATGTAGACGTCTTTCCCCCGCTGGAAAGCATCCTGCACGATACTGCGGGTTGATAGCTCCCCGCTGGGCATGGACAGGTAGACGGCAATACTCTTTGCATTCTGATACTCGGATAGCGAGAGCAATTTACTCGTGGCGACGTTAGCTACACAAGTAAGGGCGCGACGTTAGCTTGGAGCAATCATAGAAGAGACACAAGACCGGATTGAATGTAATGCGCTCGCATTGCCCAAGGGAAACCAACATTGCTGTACAATTGAAGAATTCGACAGTGCCGACAAAGTCTCGCGCATTCGCTTGCGCAGGTCGCGCTTTGCGGTTTGAAGAGCCATCGTGAGCAGAAATGAACCCCGCGGGAAAGTTGAGCGGAGGGATGGCGAAGAGGAGGATCATTCCAGACGATAAACCCTCCTCGATAAGAGTGGACCGGCATTGCTGAGGTCCTTGTTTGGTTCCCCACTTGAATGTAGGGATTGAATCAAGCTGGCCTGTTAACTCCTGTTTTTCTTTTGATTCTCGTTATATTCAATGATTAAGGACTGTCGGTCTCTTTGAAATTATCATTGACTCGGTCGACCATCACTATGCTTTGGATTTGGACTTTGCTGGTTACGACGGCGGCGGCGGCCAGTGTGGACGAGCTGGTCGGGACCTGGACCACCAAGTCTCGCAACGTTTTCACTGGACCAGTACGTGTCGTGATTGAACGAGAGAAGAACCGGACTAACATGAGTGATAGGGCTTCTACGATCCACTTCAAGACCGATTCCTCGAGCCTAACCTAACGGGCATCTCATACTCTTTCTCCGCGGATGGATACTATGAAGAGGCGTTGTACCGGGCCCTAGCCAATCGTGAGTCTCCGCGCATCTATACAGGTGCCTCCATCCCCCAGAGCAAGAGCCTGAAGAAGCACAAACTTACCAACCATGTCTACTCGATTTAGCCGCCGACCCGTCATGTCCGTCCGGAATTATGCAGTGGCAGCATGGTTCATACGAACTGTTCTCCGATGGCTCCCTCATCTTGACACCGATTGCCATCGATGGGCGCCAGTTGCTCTCGGAACCATGCAGACAGGGCATCAGCAGCTATACACGATACAACAACACGGAGCAATTCAAGGTACGCAGATGGTCCTTACAGAACGTGGACCTATCAAGCTTGATACTGATACCTGGATCAGGGATACTCCGTTCAAGTCGATGATTTCCATGGCATTCAACGCCTCGATTTAACTCAAGCAGATGGCAAGATCATGCAACCCATGTATCTCGCCTACCTACCGCCCAAGATGCTCCCTACCTCAACTTTGAACCCGATGCCTAGGGGTTCTCGCAAGAAGCGTGACTTGTCCGGGTCTGGCTTTCGTCTGGTCATTAAAGAGGAGCTCATCAACCCGGATCGATGGTGGTGGTTTGGTGTATTAATGACTTCTCTCGGAGGATTGGCGTTTTTCTGCTCGTAAAAGAGGATGTTTCCTGTTGCAGGTCTCCTGGCGTTTGTTTTTGGCGTTCGGGTCCCCTTTATTCCCCGTGTAGCTTTTGAATAATAAAGTCTCGCTTCTTCCCTTCGCTCTCTTTTGTACTTCGATGTCGTCGAATGAACGGGGATATCCAAAATATTGTAACAAAACTATTATACATGTGGTGCATTTTGTTTGCACCAATACGGCTCATCTGCTCTCTGCACTTTTTTTTTCTCTCTCTCTCTCTCAAGCAGAAACGGCCTTCTTGACCAGCCCAGCAACCTCTTTCCGGTCTGCGGGCTTGCCATCAAGAGCACCACCGGGGGCAAACAGAGCTTTCAAGACTTGTCCGACCTCCAGCTTTTTACCGGCTTCCTTGATAGCGGCAATCTCCTTTGAAATCACAGCTTCGACCTCCTCTACCGTCAAGGTCTTGACGTGACCGGCATACTCCTCCAAAATCGCAATCTGGGCATCTTCTTTCTCTTTCAAATCCGGTCGGTCGGCTTCGGCGAATTGTTGGGCAGACTCTTTAGCAGCAGAAGCTCGTTTCCGAATCAGAGAGAGCAGCTGGATATCGGTCTGAATGGGGGAGGCAGTTTTGGCGGCGTTGTTGGTTTCGGAGATCAAGGCACGGAGAACATTAAGGCTGCAATAGTAAGTCAAAAGGCACATCTGAAGCGCTGCTGCCTAAGCATCACGCGAGGAATGAGATTCATTCGATGTTCTACCTACCGAGAGGTATCCTTTGCTCTCATTGCCGTCTTAAGATCATTGCGCAGAGTGGCCATCAACGGCGGCAGTGTCGGACCAGCCGTCGAGTTCCAGCGCACCGAGCGCAGAGGGACTCGAACGGAAAGGCGCATGGACTGGAACATTGTGAAGATGAAAAGTATTTCTGCCTAGAGTAAGACAAAGAAAAGCTTGTCAATGGCAGAATAAAATCTGAAGGCAGACGAAGATTAGGTAGGAAGCTCTCCAGCCTGCAAAAAGGCGGACGATCATCCAAAAGTGGTCCGTGCGCCTTCCAATTGTTGACTCTCGCTTTTCGCAAAAGAAACTTGAGAACGAACCCAACCCAGCCCTCCTCTCTACTTATTCTACCATCGCCCTCCTTCCCACTCCACGCAAACTCCCCTTTGAATAAAGCGTTTCTTTCCATTGATTGATCCTGCAGCTTCTTGTGTGCTTTTTCGCTCGGCCGGGGAGTCGTGCCCTCTCTCCTCCCATCTCCTCCCCAGCTGTGCACCCACGAATCCATCGTCATGTCGTACCCAACATTGCCCACCAACTTCGCGCCTCCGACGCCTCAGAGGCCACTTCCTGGGGCATATTTGCAGACCCCTGCTGTCGCTCGTAATGCATCGTTCCAATCGCCTCCTCAACAGCGACAGCCGCTGCAACTGCAACTGCAGCAGCAGCAGCCGCAGCAGCCGCAACCGCAACCACAACAGCCACTGCCCCAAGGCATCGCGTCACAATCTTCGCTTTTGCCTAGAATGCCCCCGGCGGCTTCGCAAACTCAAACCCAGACCTTGACCACCGAGGAACGTGGCGCGCGCACCATCAATGAGACTCTTTTGAAAGAATCACGGTATCCCGACCTTGACAGCTATCTGTCTCGTGAGTTTCCTTTCCCCTCTTCCTTCGCGGAGTCCAAAGCTAATATGACGCGCGCGTAGAGGGCTTCTCCTCCGAATATGACATCCCCGTATCCCAATCATGGGCTCCATTCCAAAAAGTCAAAATGTACAATATCCCCGATCAAATCTTCGATCAGTACAATCGTGCCCAAGTATCGACGAGCATGGGTCTCTTCGCCGAGTTGAACCACGCATGGGTGGCAATTGATAATGCGTTGTACCTTTGGGATTTCACACATCCGAGTCCGCAATTGGTAGGCTTCGAGGATCAGCCAAACAGTATCAACGCGGTCAAGCTATTGAAGCCGCGCGCGGGAGTGTTCTTGCCCGCAATCACTCACTTGCTCGTGGTGGCTACGACTGCGGAGGTGATCTTGCTCGGCATGGGTGTGGAATCAACACCCAATGGATCCAAGCAGGTCACTCTTTACCAGACTGGAATGTCGGTGTCGGTTCGTGGACTCGATATCAACGTGTTTGCTTCGTCCGACGCTACCGGCCGTATTTTCTTCGGAGGATTGTCCGACAATGATGTTTATGAACTTACATACCAACAAGAGGAAGGATGGTTCCAGAATCGCTGCCGCAAGATCAACCACACCAGCTCCAGACTATCCGCCTTTGCGCCGTCTCTGAGCTTTTCTAACCTCGCCGCCTTGTCTCAGAAAACCTCGGAGTATGTGGAGCAAATGGTGATTGACGACAGCCGAAGACTTCTCTACACTTTATCATCCACCTCGACTATCCGAGTCTTCCATATGAAGGAGGACGGCGCCATCTCTCTTGCAATTACCAAAGCGGCATTGGATATCTACTCCAATATTGGACATATCATCGCATCTAATGAGACTTTGAATCCTAAGGTGAAGATCGTCTCTATCAGTCCTGTCCCCGCTGCGGAGGCATCTCGATATCATCTGGTGGCTACCACCGCCACTGGTTACCGAATCTATCTGAGTGCCACAAACGCTTATAGCTGGGCCCCCGCGGCCACCGGCAGCAATGCACCTACCAGCATGCAGGCCCAGCATGTCAAAACCCCCCCTGTCGATAACACCGCCGCCTTTGCCGCCGTCTCGGCCCCAACCGAGTATGGAGTGTCTCGACTCAACGCGGCCGTCACCAAATTCCCGATCCAGTCTTTGTCCCCTACGCGGATGGCTACACGATTCCCACCCGGATTTTTCTTTTGCTTTACTTGCAAGGACCCCGCTCAGAAAATGGACACATTGTTCATCTCCTCGCCCGATCCCGGACGTCTCAACTACCAGCCGGAGAGTGTGAACATTGCCAAGACCGCCGAGTCGGCCGTTTGGTTGAATCTGGGTGGACGCGCAGAGGACATTGGCCTGTGTTCCAGTGGGTCTACCGGAATCTCGGGAGGTGGCTTTGGCAATGAGCTGGCTGTTCAGTTTGACCAGGGAGCGGCTGAAATTGCAATTCTGACCAACAGCGGTATTCATGTCATTCGTCGGCGACGTCTGGTCGATGTCTTTGCTGCGTTGGCGCGCAGTCGTGGTACTGCTGATGGCGAGGCCGGCCTCGAGCAGGAAGTTGTCAACTTCATCAAATCCTATGGCCGCAATGAGACGGTGGCTACTGCCCTTGCAGTGGCTTGTGGTCAAGGCGTGGAAGTTTCTCCAGATCAGCGACTTACCCAGATTAACGACCCGCACGTTTTGGACTTCGCTCGCAGGGTCTTCATCGAGCAAGGTGGTCGACCAGTCCCGGATGAGAATTCCGTACAGGACAACATCACTCCGGCCATCGATACCATCCACCTTTCTCCCCGCCATGACGGCATTGCCCTGTACATTTCGCGCCTGCTGCGGTCCATCTGGAAGAAGAGCATCACTCAGGTGGGCAAGGGACCAAACGGTGCCATGTCCGTGTCTGCTTCGGTCAGCGCCGCCAAGCTGCGGAACATTCAGCACGATTTGTCCTCCCTTCAAGAGTTCTTCAAGGTCAACAAGAGCTTCATCGAGGGTTTGACCGGGCCTGAGGAGCTGGCTCGAGTGTCCAACAAGCAGCAGGAGACGGCACTGCAAGCCGAGCACCGTGCTCTTCATTCGCTCGTTCAACTCGTGTCTCACACAATTGAAGGCATTTCCTTCGTGCTGGTCCTCTTCGACGAGCGAGTCGACGAGATCGTGGCTACCTTACCTGAAGAGTCAAAGGAGCGATTCCTCAAGTTGACTTTCGAAGAGCTCTTCAGCACCAACAAGGGCCACGATATTGCCAAGGAGTTGGTCAAGGGTATTGTCAACCGTAACATTGCCAAGGGATCCAACGTTGAGACCGTTGCGGATGCTCTTCGCCGCCGATGTGGTAGCTTCTGCAGCGCCGAAGATGTGGTTATTTTCAAGGCGCAAGAACAGCTCAAGCGTGCGACGGAAGCTGGTGCTAACTCGGAACTGGGTCGCAACTTGTTGAACGAGAGTTTGCTTCTGTTCCAACAAGTGGCCGAGAATCTCCCAATGGATTACTTGGTTTCGGCTGTGGATAACTATATCGCTAATCAGTTTTTTGCTGGTATGTCTTCTCCCATCGCGCCACCATATCTCTCGCTTCTCTACTAACGCCCGCTAGGCGCCATCTCACTCGCCCTTCACGTTGCTCAACGCTCCGACAAGGCCAACATGGCTCTTTCATGGATCATGGACGGCCGCCCCGAACAGGTGACCTTTCCCTCCCAAAATGGCTTCCCCTGGCCTAGCCATCAGCCCTCGCTCATATTTCGTCAGGATCCCCGCAAGCAATACTTCCTCTTCCGCAAGCAATGCTATGATCTTGTTTTTAAAGTCATTGTTGCCGTGGATACCCAGGCCGCTTCTGATCCCAAGGTCATTGATGGTCAATTGACTATTATTGCCAAGCGACAAAACGAGGCATACGGCGTCATTACCGACTCCTCTGACGAGGTATTCTTGACCAGTCTGTACGATTGGTACTTGGAGCAAGGCTGGAGCGACCGACTCCTCCAGAACCAGTCGGCATTCGTCGTCAGCTATCTGCAACGCAAGTCCAATGACGACATCTCTCACGCCGATCTGTTGTGGCAATACTACGCCCAATCCCAGCGATTTTTCGAGGCCGCCGAGGTCCAGTTCCAATTGGCTCAGAGCTCGTTTGCGCTACCGCTCAGTCGGCGTATCGAGTACCTGGGTCGTGCTCGTGCTAACTGCTCCACATTAACCCGCGATGTCGGCCGTCAGGAACGCCAGCGCCTGCTCCAGGAAATTTCCAATCTCATCGACGTGGCCAACATTCAGGATGACCTCCTGCAGCGCCTCAAGGATGACGATCGTATTGCTCCTGAACGCAAGACCGAAGTTCTCCGGGATGTAGATGGCCCTGTCCTCGATATCAGCACTGTATGTTCAAACCATCTTTCCTTACTAACCCTGCATGGTTCTCATTCTGATACTTGCTGCAGCTTTACAACCAATACGCGGACCCGGCGAGCTACAACGATATCTGCCTACAGATCTTCTTCATCGGCGATTACCGGAATGCGGCAGACATCAAGGCCACCTGGCAGAAGCTGATCCAGGAAGTGCATCAACGGACAGTGGATCGCGGCACGCCGCAGCCGTTTGAAGCGGTGGTCGAAAAGGTGCGCAGTCTTGGCAGCCGACTACGGATGTCGGAGACGGTCTTCCCCGTCCGCGAGCTCCTCCCCATGCTCGAACGATATTCGCTAGAGTTCCAACGCCAAGTGGGCGCGACCTACTGGGTGGTCGATCTGTTCCTGGATCTGGGTGTTGCCCACGACGCGCTTTTCACCGTTTTGGAGGCGATGTTCTATACCGACGAGGCGCCCTTCCACGGACAGAACCGCCGGTTCATTGCCAAGGATTTGCTGTATCTGTTGGAAGGATGGTTCCGGGAAAGTGCCCGGCTGGGTGGCATGGTCTTCGGAGGAGACAGCCAGGCCGAGCGAGTTTCGGAGATATTGTTGATGATTATGCAGGCCGGAACTGCGACGACACCAGAAATTACGGAGCGGTGCCAGGAATTGCGGCAGCGCATTGAGGATTTGCTACGGTGATTTAGTTTTGGAAGTTTATGGTGAATAGGTCATGGTATACAGGGCCATCTTTTTATTTGCTTGTTTATTCGGATCTTTTTTCAAGGACTCATGGTTTCGTTCATGCTTTTCCCCCCCTTCTTGCTCTCATCTGGACCGTGTCGTCCTTGATTTCTGTAACTGTACTACAATTCTCGAGGGCGTTGTGTATCTTGGGGGTTGAGGGTGTGGTAATTAAACGACATTTTCGTTCTGCAATATAAGGAGATCTAGATCTACATGGACACTTGCTTTTTCTTTTCCAAGTATTGACTCAAGAGTAAGCCATCATTCATCGTAAGTGGTTTTGGTCATGAAATTGCCATTAAGCGGTCGTAGTTTTCAACCATCCCGAAACGAAGAACAGAGTAGATATTTTCCCAGAAAAAAAAGCACGCGGTCTAAACCAAAACACCGGAACACTTGAAAGACCGTCTATCAGATGAAAAAAAAAAAAAACAAGGAAAGGAGACCCGAATCGCTAGCATAAACAGAGACATGGCGGTGGTCTTTTTACTCGAACTCGTCGTACACGGGAATTGGCTTCTCGCCCAGGGCACACAGCCGGAAGATATGCCGTGCCTTCGCGCCGTATTCTTCATCGAGATAGTCCACGATCGCAGAATCTACCTCGGTCAGTATCTTTGCATGAAAACCGGCGGGATCAAAACTCACGAGTAGTGGACCGATTGTCAAACATGACGACAGTCCGCGGCTGCCAACGAACTCTCGCCTGGAAATCATGACCGGCAATAATATGATTCATCAAGAAATCCAACATCCACTTGACCTCGGGCTCCTTCATTCCCTGAATCTTGGTAATGAACTCGGCATTCAGGAACAAACACTTCTCCCCAGTAACGGGGTGGACACGAATCAACGGGTGCACCGTATCAACGGGGTCCTTGCGCACCAAACCGCCCGTCAACCGCGTATGCGCAATCATCTTCGCCGACGAATGCACGCACTTCAACGTATCCAAGAACGAGCGCAACGTCGGCGACAACCGCTTATACGCCATATCCGTCGCCGCGAAGACGGTATCCCCGCCCACCTCGGGCCCCTGCAACAGACCCAACATGACATAGCCGGGGGGCTGGATTTCATAACTGACATCCTGGTGCCAGAGGGTCGTCGTCGTGCGGGCGTCCAAAAACCGGGCAATCTCGTCACGGTTGCCATCGCGATGAATAACGTGGAAAGCCGGGTGGTTGCGCACGGTGCCCGAAACGGGCTGGTAATTGGGTTTGCCAAAGTACCGCATAAACGACTCCTGCGCCTCGGGCCCGTCATCGATCAGATCCTGGTCCGGGAAGGCGAGGACTTTGCGCTGGGAGATGAGGAGGGCGAGTTCGTCTTTGGCGGCGTCGGAGAGACAGTTTAGCTGGACGCCTTCGACGACGGAGCCGATGCTGGGCTGGATGTGTTTGACGGTTACGTCCGGGGTGAGGAGGTTGCGCATGGCGGGGTCTTTGACGCGCAGGGCTGGATCGAGGTATTCGAAGGGTGTGAGGGGGTCGAACCAGATTGGATCCCAGGTTGGGAGGTATTGGGGGTATGGGGTGTTGATCTGGGAGATTTTGTCGACGTCGACATAGGGGATGTTGATGTCGTAGCTAATGGGGATCTCGGCTTTATGGCCGTTGTGGCCGTGATGGCCATTGGCCTTTGCGCGGATGAGGGGTGCGGAGGAGGGCATTGTATAGGTGATGAAGAAGGTAGGATTGAAAAAAAAAGGAAACAATAGAGGAAGAAACTATCGCAGACTGGAAGGGCAGTCTTTGTGTATAGAGTTGATAGGGATGGTATGGATAGACCCGCCAAGTTCCACTGGGAAAAAGAAAATATTATCAGATCAACCGGAAACCCGCTCGTCTACTCTTTTATATATACCCACATTACCCAGTACGTACATCTACCGTGTATACTCAACGCCGATATACAACCGACCAGCGACTCGGTCCCGCACGGGGGGCCGACCCAATGGCAAAGTGGGTTCACGCATGATAGTGGGAGTCGAATTATCATAGAGGCTTGGGATAAAGGTAAAAAAGGGAAAATCCAAAAAAATAAAATGCAAGCAAATGTGCATCGTGGCCCCTCCCCGGCTTGCATGATAGCTTCAAACGCTAGTCCTTTTCATCTCCGAGTGGGATAAGGAACCGAAAGAAGAACAAGAAAACCGGCACACGGAATTTGGGAACGTACATATCTCACAAGAGTTTAGGGTCGGTAACGGATACGTTTGAGGGGCGCCGATGGAGCTACGGGTTTCTGGAACTAACTAACAGTAGTAGCGGAGCTAACAGAGGCTAATAGGGGGTATGGCTATGTGGAAGTGGGAAGAATGGGAAAAAAATGAAACAGAAAAAAAAAAAGGGAATTAAAGCCAAAAAGGAGTGGTCTGTGTGCATCGGTTCGCTTGCTAAGAGAAGCGGTCAGCGCAAAGCTAGGAAATCAGCTCAAATGTTTAAGAAAAGACGAGTGGAAGACCACCTCGCTCCCGGAGGGTTCCGGCCTGTTAGAGAAAGGAAGAGAAAAGAATGGGGAACATTTGGGACAAGGGATATGGGGAAAGGGAAGGGAAGGAGGTGGGGGGGG